>OZ000490.1:3734062-4976250 GCA_963922655.1 Cardamine chenopodiifolia
TGGAAATAATCCGTTTGACTAATAATTTTAATTATCTGACCATACCCTTATCCTATCTTTATCCTTACACGACTCTTATATTAACGGATATATTTTGAGTAGTAATTTCGAAACTCAAATTACCTTTATCCTCAGATTACCGACTCTATACCCTAATGCTCATGCCTATTTTATATGTTCTTAAATTTTACTTAAAATAATTCGATATTTGAAAAAAATCCAAAATTTTCTAGCAATTATTTAAAACTCTTAAAAATATTAATATAAGACAAAATTATCCTTAATTATCTTTTCGAATAGCGATTTTAGTTACAAGAATTATCCGTTTAAATAGTAATTTTAACTATCCGATCGTGCTTTTACCTTACCCTTACCCGTTGGTACCAAACCCTTATATTAAAAAAGTATACTTTAGATAGTAATTTCCAAAACCTGAATTACTTTAATCTAATTTTTATCCGCTATTTTATGATCTTATATCTTTATTACCCATGCCTATCTTTGGTAACATACCACTAAAGCTTTTTATCAAAAAGAAAAAAATATACCAGCTACTTTGGGTGTGGGTCTTATGAATTATTGATTTTGTTCCCCCTACATATCCGATGAGGGATATTTATATATAACCACATCCTTATCATTACCGCCCCTTCGAGTCCGTTGTCGCATGTGGAGGGTCGGTATATTTCCGGCAGTCAAGACCAATTGATAGAAGTTGGGTCCAACAAAATACCACAAGGACCTTTGAAAAGAACATATCACATAACTAGCTTAAGCATTTATGTGTACTCTTCTTATCGGATACCTTATTGCTTGATCTTGTTTTAGGTTAAAAACACACAATATAGGACCTGTTTGTTTGGTAGCTTCAGATACATGCGGCTGTGGCATGCGGCCAAACGATGTTCGTTTGTCAGCCGTAGCCTTCTGCGGTCAAACATTGCGGTAGACGCAGATCGCTGCGTCAGAAATTTTCAGCCGCTGAAAAAATCTGGCGGCGCATCTGATACATGCGGCATGCGGTCAAACGATGTTCGTTTGCCTGACGCAGGATCATGCGGCTACCGGTGCGACCAGACGCACGGCTATTAAACGAACAAGAATCGCAACGTCTGGCCGCAAGTTGTAAGCCGCAGCCGCTTGCGGCTGCCAAACGAACAAGCCCATACTTTGTTGTTGCATTCTAATATTAAACTTAAAACTATTCCATAGCATTTACGGCAATGAATGTTTGAATTTCCAGACGACTATGCATTGGACACTTAATTCTTGAAGATACTACTTGAAGGCTAAGGCTTGGTTTCCTTTAATAGCCATCCAACACTCAAAAACATCATTGTCCAAAGGTAAAATTTGGAAGCAAATAGAAGAGATATGAGAGCACAATACAATATAAAACATAAGAATTTTAGCAAAATCAGAACAACACAAGCATATAAGTCGGAGACATATTAAAAACAAAAACACAACCAACAATCATATGATCAAATTCTAAACTAAGAAAACACTCAAAGAAAGATGCAACTTTGGTTACTCACACTGCAAAGGCTTAACCTTGAACCTGTAGATAAGCATTTTCTTGGTCGAAGATGGGTTATCAACGGTTAGCAAAATCTTGCCAACTTCTCCAACTTTGAAGCTTTGAGATACTACCGGTTCATCTTTCGCAGTCATCTTCCTCGGTTTCTGAATGATCACTGTGTATCCTTCTTGGTTCTCTGGCACAAACCCTGCTCCATACGAAACCTCCCATCCCACTACTCTTATCTCCCACACGATCGTGCATTTCTGCAAACAAAGTGTTTTGAGGTACACATTGTAAAATGTCTCGAAATGGCGATACGCCTTTAAATTAAATCTATTTGTTAAATGTAATGTAACATCAAAAACAATCGAAAAGGCGTTTACATGTTACATGTTACATGTTTTTTCTTCCAAACAAAACCATAATTTGAAGCATTTCAAACAAAATTAGAAGGAAAAACTCCTTACACTATGCCAAATTGCTAAAGATTATTCATTTTCACATATAAAACCAAACACAGAAATCGGCGTTTCAGACATTTGTATATAAATGTTCACACAAAAGGGTCTCACCTCGTAAATAATAATCTCGACAGTTTGTTTGGTTGACGGTTTAACGGTAATCTCAGTAGCGATATCATGGTGTGTGAAATCCGAATTGCAATTGCAATTATCCACACTTAATCCACCATACTGAACCGGAACATGTTCCGGTGATATATACCTATAAAAACCAAAGACAATAAGGGTAGCTTAACATTTACAATACTTGTAAAAATAATTTAAAGAAAAAAAAAACCTCAAAAGATTTTGGTAATTACTTGAAAAGGGTTTCAGCAGATCTTGAAGGACTTGCGAAAACAAGTTTGCTCTTTGACCTTTGAGTCATAAAAGGACTTATAATCTTATAGAACGCAAGGTACCACCATGGAACATTGATGAATATCTGATTCATAAATTTAACATTTTACTATATCAGATCTAAGCAATATAATCAGAAATAAAAACATTACGATTAATACCTGTTTAGACACAAACTCAGGGTAATTATCTTGAAGAAGATGAAGAGCTTGCTTCGTAGCTAGCCTAAGCTCAGTCTTACTTGGTCCAGGAGAATTTTTCAAATCGTTTACTTGACAAATCGTTGAAACACCACCAGGTACAAAATCAAGATTCCTTATACTCTTTTCAAGAAACTGAATCCTCCATCTCAAGAAACGTTCTCTCTTCTCTTCATCCGAGAATGTTTTTTGATAAAAATCTTTGTTTTGAAACTCACCGTAGACATTGTAACAAACCGGATGATTCCCTTTGTCGTGTCCTTGCATGAACACAACTTTCTCTAAATCAACTCCGAGGTTTTCATCAAGAAGCTCTTCGATGTTGAAGTCGAGTCTCCATTGAAGTGTTTTGTTGAGCATTGAGTAAGCTTCTTGAGGTATGAAATCTCTTGCTCTTAGGAATTTTAGTAAAACGACGTCGCTTCGTTCGTCTTTTAGAAGTGGTATACCCCATATGAAGCTTTTGTAAGAATCTTGTGAAGATTCTTGAAGACGGTGACGGAGTTCGTGAAGAGCGTTTAACTCAGGTTCTGAAAGATCGGAGATTTTGTTTGTTTCTTCTTTGAATGAACCGAGACTACGAGGAACCTGAGGAATCTTTTGTTTCTCCTCAGCTTCAGCTTCTTCTCTGTTCATCATTTCAGCCAACGATCTTGATTCAACGGAAGAAGTAGTGTGTGGTGGTGGTGGTGGTGTAGCCACTTCAGGGCTATGAGGCTGTGGTGGTTTCTGCTCAGGCACCGACGCGGCTGCTTCTAACACCGCGGCGTCTGGTAGTTCTGGCTCTATCCAATCTGGTACCTCTGTGTACTTATTCCTCTGCTCCAACATTAGTTTCTGTGTTGGCTCTGTTTCCTCCGCCGCGTGGTTAGGCTCCTCTGGCTCTGTCTCTGACGTCACTCTATGTGGCTTCTCTGAATCATCCTCCGCCGCATGGTTAGGATCCTCTAGCTCTGGCTCCGAATTCTCTGTCTCCGGCGTCACTCGATGTAGCTGCTCTGAATCCTCCGCCGCATGGTTAGGCTCCTTTGGCTCCGGTACCTCTAGTTCCAAAGTTTCTTCTTTATTCTTGGAATAAGAACTATTCAGCATTAAATCGTCGGCAGTTGAAGGTGGCGGCGGAGTTGGAGTAGTAGTAGTAGTCGCAGAATCTTGAGACATTTTTTTATTTTTAAAATTTATTTTATGGAAAAGAAGAAGAAAGTGACAGAGAGAAGAGAGAGCAATTGTTAGCGGGTTTTTAAGGTAAGAGGAAATGAAGAAATGGTCAAAGAAGGTATCCAATGTGGGCTTAAAATTACAACTCAAAAAGCTGTCCCAATAAAGTAAAAGATGTCTTTTAAAAATTAATAACCACTAGTCCATCTAGGTTATAAATTGTACTCTTTTGTAACAACCAAAAATAAATGATTCATGATTACATGTTCGTGCATACATTTTTAGGTTTAGGCAGCTAATGGTCTTTAGAACATTTTGGAATTTGACTGTTAGAGAGTAGATGGACTTACGTCACGGTTTCAGAAGTAACTAGGTATTTTTTGAAAGATTTCCTGACGCTGAAATTAGAGAAGACAACAAAAAAATAGAAAATATATCAAGCGTATAAAGAATTATGTAGACGTGTTAGTGTTTCCTAATGTTTATCCAAAAATTGAATGAGAATGGATTTGGCCCTTTGAAAAATGAAGTTCAAATGCGTATTTTTAAAGATACCCTCACACGGATTCAAATACCGAATAGTTGAAATATGTGGTGTATATTAAGATATGAGACATTTGTGGAGTAAGTTCGATGTTCTAGCATTTCATAAAGCGCCAATCTACCTATCGCAATGATGTCTTTTGGACTCTCTTCAAAAAAATGTGTGTTTGTTATGTATGTCTATGCGCAAAATAACCAAATTCACCACGTGTCTGTGAGAATTCGAACATATAGAGGAGAAAAAGAGCAAAGATCACACTAATACTTGACTTGCTTATGTCCATGACCGGTTCTCTTAACGCTTATAGGGGAGACATTGTCTTCTGGATTTGAGTTTGTGGCCAACCAATTGCTAATAGCTAAAATTGATCTCCAACAGTTTACCCTACTCTTTTGTTTAGAGGCTCTTCACCAAGGCTCTTATCAAATAGTTAAGATACCATTTAAAATGTTTTTTTACAGACAAAAACCATTTAATACAACAAACTAAACACAAAAAGAGAAAATGAAAAGTTAAAATTAATGCATAACCGAAATTGACAATAAATTTGAACTACAACTTTTAAAAGCAAGTATTTGTTTGCTACCGAATATTGTTAGTTTTGTAGTACCAATAACTGTTTACCTAGATAATTTTAAATAATTTTGTCCTAAAGCTAAACTGTCTTCTTTTGTTTATACGTTTCTTTAACTTTTATTTTCAGTCAGTTTTTTTTTATACAATCAAATATAAACAGCTTTTTCTTTTAGTCCTTCATCAGTAATTGTCGGTAGGGACATTTCCCCAACATCACCTTTGTTCGAATTGTCACCGGAACCGAAATTTAAATGGTCTTGGAACCAAATTTGCCCCCAAAATGATCAAACCGGGTTCAAATTGAAATCAAACTCGGTTTAATTAGAATCCATAACAATATAGAAAACCGGAATACATGTACGTAGAGCGTATTACAGATGTATCACAGCTAATACTTTAAATACAAACGTGGTGTGTCGTTCTGACTCTTATCTACAAACACTTCAAATCTTGACCCAACCATAAACAAACCTCACTGGTCCACACTCTTTTTAATTCGGATTCTTCAGCAATTCTTCACTGGCCCATGAACATTACGCGACACGTTCGCGACAAGAACAACAATGTCTGAAACCTCTATGACCTTATCCGAGAGAGAAGCTGCACCGATTTTTCTTAGCATTGTTTCCAGTAACTGCTTTCTCTTTGTTTTGTTTTTCTGCCAAGACCGCGGCTCTTGTAGCTAAGTATATGGTCTGTGATACATGTGTGAACACTGCGTCTCCTGCTTGCAAGCTTTTCACAAGCATGTTTGCAATTACTTGTTTCTTTGTCCCTGCATCGTCAGAATCAAGAAGCTCTGAGAGTGTTTCCCTTATTTCTGAGAGACCCGCATCAGGTTTCGCATCTAACATCTCGTAAAGACGGTAAATGTAAGTCCATGTAATGGTCTCCATATCAACCGGGGATGAGTTTTCGCTTACAAGTGTTTGCTGGAGGATCAACACACTAAAAGAACGAAACAGAGTGGTTAATAGAGAATTATATAATCATCATCGTGATCAAGAAGTAAGTTTCGCCACTACTGACCTGATGGAGACTAGAATGATTTTCTGGATTTGTGATTGAATAGCTCTCAGCCTAGAGAGGTTAAGTTGAAATGTTTCGGGGATAGTTTCTAAAGTAAGACTACCAATTTCGCTCACCAGTTTTAACAAGCCGAGACGAACAAGCAGATCCAGAATTTCTCCTTTGCACTCTGACAGTTCAATTCCTGCAACAGAAGATCACCAGCATGCAACTATGATCACATCAATCAACAAAGTACCAAGATAGATTCAGAAAAATGTCATGGACGCATAGTTTAGGTTCCTTCTATAGCCAAATCTGGGATTGATAAGTTATTAGACAATTCACTAGCTTATGGTATATGATAATTGTAGAATGAATTACATTCATTAATGTGGGAACAAGTTTGGTTTCTAAGGTCAACTCTACCAGTTGGTTTGTGTTCACTAAATCGAGTTCTTACAAAAAAAGAAAAACCATAAAAATGAATAAAGTTGATAGATTGACACTAAACCTGGAAATGGAGACGAGGAGGTATTGACTTTTGAAACAGAGGAGACATTGCCTCCTGTTCGCATGGTGGTTGAAGGGAGACCTGATGATCCAGAGTGATTACTTGTGACAAGAGAAAGAGCATCTATGTGTTTTTTCCACTCCTTCTCTGCCTCTCCTCGAACATTGATAAGCCAACGCTTTGTCAGTGGTAAAGAGGAAGATGCTTGGTCTGGGGAAACATGCCGACTGGAAAATGACTTCTTCAGATATTCAAGACCGGCAGGTCTTTTAAAAGTGGCTCCAAGAGTTTCAAACGAGATTTGCTGATTTCCTTCTTTAGAATCTGCAAGTATGAGGACATACGATGTGAAAATGTTACCATATGTTAGACCCTAGCTCAGATTTCATTTATTAGGAGGGCTTATTAGAGTAAGGCTTCGTAGTTTTATAGAGAAATAATGTTTGAAATTTGGTAGCTAATGTAAAACCATGTGCTTCTTTCCAGCTTTAAAACACTATATATGCTCATATGTGAGAAAGTACATGCTACGCAGAAAGCTAAGAACCGATCAATTATTATTATGTCCACAAAGTAGGAAAAAAAAGAAAAAATGCACGTACCTGAATCTGCTGCAAAACAAAGCGTAGCCCCTTAACCATTAAGACTGCGTATGACGAATTTGACTGGCCTTCAGCTGGAACTATCTCTCCAAGTTCTGTCATTAATTTATGATGAGTAGTTCTGATTTCCTCTTCATTGGGCAGAGAGCTTCAGTAAAATGCCAAGGGAAAACTCTAGAATATGTCCAAGATAACCCATGTCGACATTCCCAGAAGCCAGTAACTAAATCATACCAAATTAATTAAAATTGATTAATTAAAAAATCAATATTTATAATAAAATTAATTAAAAAAATTAAAGAAAATCGATGAAGATGGAGAAGAAAGAATGAAATGAAAATAAATTAGGACTAATTATATTCATTTATATGTAAAAGTAATATTTATTCATCTTCTTCTTTTTTCCACTTTTTTCTTCCAAACCGAGAAAAATTGCCATTGATACATTGAATGTTTAATTTTGAAGTTTTGTTTAAGATTATTTCTTTTGCTATTGTTGTTCTATTTAACAATTAGTTGTTGTTTTGTGTGGATATGAACCAATTTAGGTTATTTATTTTGCAAAAGCGTTGGTAAACACGAAATTACCCAGAAAAAAGTATAATTTGTATTATTATGTATATTTCGTACAAGTGGTATAATTATGTATATTTCGTACAATTAGTATTACTGAAAGTACCGAAATACTAATATTCATTTTTAAAATTTTTTTTTAATGGAAAATGAATAAGAAACGATGCATAATCATATATTTTGATTATGAAGTATATTATTCAAATAAAGAATGAGGTTATATGGAATGGATTAAACGCGAGTATTGAATTTATACTTTCGTGATGAAGACATTTATAGAAGAGATAACTTATTATGAGTTGGTTCATAACATATGCAAGAAGATGAAGAGAGATGAAGTTGTTATGAAGTTGGAAAGATCATAGTAATGCAGTGCAACATCTACTAACTTGTATACAAGCAGAGTTGCTCGGTTTTACAGATTTTGACTTTGATCGGATGTAAAAAAAACTATATATAACAGGAACATGAGACCAACCTAATGGCTAACACACACAGATGAACTTCAAGAAGAAACATGGGATGCTTGTATGCAGTAGATGTTCATGTCTATGACATGCTTATAGATGCGATCTCATATACAGACGTATTACCGTAAATGGAAGTGGAATATAGTACGCTTAAGGAAACATAAATCTACAATCAACTTTGGAGAAGACAAACCAAACTAATGAGAAGATGTACCTGATAACATTGCAGAAACCGAGAGAATCTTATTTGAACAGTTGAATTCAGGACTAACTATGAGCATCTTCGACATTTGTGGATCCAAGGGAAATTCACTCATTATTTCACATGTCTTCGTCAAGTTACCTTCATAATTCAATGCTCCCAAATAATTCAAAACCTCTAATGCCCACATTAGTGTCTATGTATCCATCTAGCATGCTGTGATCTGATCTCTCATCATCCGAGATAACTCTCGCCTGGAACTTATTTTAGACGGTCTCCACACTCACCGACGCAGAAAGAAAGGCAATTGTGACGGGCATGGGTGGTGGTGAGGAGATCACTGCGACTCCATTGTCTTGCTGATGCTGGAGTTGCTTGTTGCCGATGTTGAATCGTGAAAATTGTTCTTCGATTCCTAGATTTCTCCGATCATGTATAGCCTTAACCCCACCAGGCTCCTCTACATGAACATGAATCGTCGTTGAGAGCGTTGAGGAATCAGTCATCACTCTTGGCCGAGCTCTCCAGGATCTGACCCATCGACTGAGTTGCTTCAGGCTTGGAGGTGAAGAGAAACAAACGGAGGCGCAGTGGTTTGGTGGAATTGGAGGCGGAGATGGTATGGTCATACTCCTAGATCATGTTGCCGAGATCTTCATCGGTGTTGATGGAGATTTGGGAGTCAAGGTCTTCACTGGGTAATTGGTACTTGAGGGTGAAAGAGAGACAATTGAGAAGCGTGTTGGAGAGACGAGCGACGAGGGAAGAGAGAGATGAGTTACAGTCAACAACAACGATGCGAGTGTCGCCACCCATGTAGCAGAAAGACTTATCGTGAGGGTGAGGAAGGATATGACCACCATAGCTGCACATAAGATAGAGTTTATAAGAGACGGCGTTACCGCCTCCACCACCGAAGGTAGCGGGAAGCTCATCCTAGCCATTGGTGGTGAAAGAACGAGGGCAGGAGTCAAGAGAATCGGGGTAAGATGAAGTTACATGAGAAGGAGGAGGAGGAGGAGGAACTGGCGCCGTGGCTGTGGGGATGGAGGTGGAGGCCATCGCGGTGGAGGAGAAAGAAGGAGGCGGTGGTTCCATTACCAGCAAAAGAAAATATTTTTAATGGGGAAACAAAGAAGTTTTAGTGGGCTACATAGAAATTTTAATGGGGTAATGGATTATTCACCAAGGCCTATTCGTTTTGTTTTTGAGTTTTAAGAAGGTAACAGTTTTTGTAATTTCTGTAACTTGTCTTGGTTTTTAAGACATTTAAACGAGTTTTCGACTTAAAAATAATTCAAAAATATATTAAAATAATGAAGATATATTAGCCAAATTTTTGGAATAGAAGAATATATGAGAAAATGGTCCAATACTTAACTTATCAAAGAGTCAAACATGAATAACTTAATGATTTAAAATTACTCAAAGTAATCTCTTTTACCTCTTTTGTTCAGCAACATTAAGCTTTGATTCAAGTCTCTGACTAAGCTCCTCCATAGGTGTAGACCTCAGACTTCTCATCTTAGGTCGAGCTTTAGTCGATAGTAACTCATAGTATTGCTACAAAATTCATAAAGTAATGATTTTTCTCGAAACAATTTCCATAAACCGGTTTGGTTTAATCAATCTAGAACCTAATCAGCTTCAAATTCACAAACTTTAAGATTACATGAAGCCGGAGATCAGGGCTTTTTGGTTCGAGAAGACGACGACGGAGCCTCCGGGGAAGAGTCTTTGGTGATGATGTAGTTACGCTAACTTCCTCATTCGCCGGAAAACTCAGGGAGATTCCTCCTAATCGATCTGGTTCCGTCATTAAATTTCACAAAAGACAAATGTTAATCACAATTGTAAATAAAAAATCTCTTAAAAGTTGATGAGGGCGAGAGGTTCAAATGCGGCAAAATAAAAATTAGCTAGAATGTCACCTTCTTTTTTTGTTTATTTATTTAAATTAAAAATAATAAAGTTACGATTTTATCTTTAATGAAATATGATTATCGACCAAAACGGGTTATATAGTTATAATTGTAAGTGATACCAACAAAAACACGATGGTTCAGATGGGTTGAACACTTGGTGCGCGCTACGGTTCGAATCTACTTTTTGTGGTACAACTATTATTATAACTGGTATAATTGACACTCAGATTACTGGTACACCTGGCTAGATGTACCCAAACGTGTAGTACAATTAGGTATAATTTTGTATAACTATTTGAGGAATTTAAGTACATATAGTAGTAATTATAAATGATATCAAGCAAAACACAGTACCTCAGATGGTAACGATCCTCGCGCGAGAGGTTTAAGATTTGAGTCTCATCATCTTTGTATTGGTACAACTATATTCAAATTTTTATTTGAAAATAAAGTGAGGATAAAATCGCCAGCACACTGTTAGAGTGACACTCAGATCATTGAATGACACGCCATATTAATTTTTCAAATTAATGGCATTCGAGACATTGATCCTTTTGATGAAGATGAAGATGATACACGTTTTTCTCAATCGGACCCGTAATTGCCAGAAATTTCTGAAATCATCCATCTTTTTGAACAACAAATACTATCACATCTATGCCTCTGGTGGGGCCGAAGAAATGATGTCGTTTCCATATGTGGGCTTTTTAAATAGGCTTTGCCAAAAAATTTAAAACGAATTGGCCGAATCAAACCAATTTGGTTTGCCTTCAATTAGCATTTTAAAATCGACCGGAAGCTAACATTATTTAAATCGGTACTCAATTTGGACCGGTTTGTTCTTAGTGAACCGATTGGTTTTGGGACAACCACTACAACTAACCCTAAAAATTTTAGAGAGTTGCCTTCGGTCTCTTTTTACTCACTTTCGAGCTAACAACTACGATTGAGTTAACGATTCTTATATTTTCAACTGCCTTCTTATTTCTCATCAATCATTGATTTCTTTTGTACTAAGACATGATTTCTAGTACCAGTTTCTTCTTGTAACTCCAAAATCGAGAGGTAGTAATTCTCAAATTGAAAAAACTCATATGTTGTGTTTATATGCTTAAATCTATTGGGTGGTAGATTGAGTTAAAAAGTTTTCTAATATTCGATGTGTGGTAAATATATGTTCCTTTCTGTTTGTATTTGTGTTTCTTTGTTTAAATCTGTGTCTGAATATAGAATAAAAAGATAAACAAAATTTTGAATATATTTGAATTAACTAAAGTCCTTGTTAATGTTATGTTTGTGTCTGACTTTTTGTGTTTATATATAGTGATGACTTTTTGTGGTGACTATGTTCGTTTTCAAGTTCAAGTTTTGACCCAATTTGACTTTTTGTGTCTCCTCTAAAGTCCTTGTTCTTGTTTAAGGATTAACAAGATAATTTCTGTTCTTGTTCTATGTTTCGTGATCAAATAGATAA
Organism: Cardamine chenopodiifolia; assembly: GCA_963922655.1. Taxonomy (NCBI): domain Eukaryota; kingdom Viridiplantae; phylum Streptophyta; class Magnoliopsida; order Brassicales; family Brassicaceae; genus Cardamine; species Cardamine chenopodiifolia. The sequence goes on from OZ000490.1 coordinate 3,745,694, forward strand.
CTAGTTAGAATATGAGGGAAAATTAACTTACATTTTTTGATAAAAAATTCATTATCAATGCTCTTAAATCTTTATAATCTTATCTAATTTTTGATCCTAAGTCTGAATCCTATTAATAAATCTTACATTGTTTGTTTAATTTGTTTGGTGATAGATTGAGTTGAATTTTGATATTTTATATAATGACAATTTTGCTTTCAATACTTAACTGAGTTCTAGGCACACATGTAAAATGTTTAACTAAACTTATATGGTCATTTTAACTAAAAACTTATTTACAATATGATTGTTAGTTTAGTTTTTTTTTTGTTTTGTTTAGTAGATGTCTTTTGAAGACCACAATAAGATGCCGGATGTTGAAATTGAAGGAGAGGAATCAACAGTTCGAGAACCTTCTACGGCTATAAGCAAAAGAGCTGAAATAGAGCCACCAAAGTTCTTTGATTTTCTACAAAAGCTACATAAAAATGCCTCCTAGGTCAATGGTATGAGAACACTTTACTCGAACTATAAAGGACTAAAAGCAATGCAAGTGTTATTATTGTGGAAAGTTTTTCAACTGGCTCAGCAACTGTTGGAACTAGTTCAATGAGATGTCACATTGGTAGATGCAAGTTATATAAGAATTCTCAAGAGGATACTAGTTAGCATGTCTTAAGTGGTGATGACATTAGTAATCTGCAATCATAAAATATGATCCATAGTTGTTTACAAGATATGTCAATGAGATGATAATTTTGAATGATCTCCCATTTCCATTTGTTGAATGTGAATGTTATAGGTGATTCCACTTTAATGTAGTTTCGGTGTACAAACATATATCGCATAGGAAAGACACTATGGAAATAAATGCCATGTATTTGCATAAGAAAGAGTGTTTAAAAAACTTGTTCACTGTTGAAAAGAAATGAGTCTCTCTCACAACATACATATGGACAGCTCCAACTATTTTGTATATATACATGGTGGTTAGAGCTCATTGGATTGATGAAAACTAGAAAATGCAAAAGAGGATCATCAACTTCAAACCCATATCAATGATCATAGGGGATCTACTATTGTTTCTCAGGTTTTAGAATGTCTAGATGAATGTAGCATTGAGAAAATCTTCACAATCACTGTAGATAAACGCTAATGTTCATGGGATCCTAAACAATCAAGTCTTTAGTTGGATTTTTCAGATAATAAGGATGATAATGAGAGGATGGATCATTGTATAATCAAATGGTTAGTGAGAAGGGAAATGAAGAAGGTAGTAGTGAGTTATAAATCTACTTGATGGAAAAATAGAGCTACGAGTAACAAGCTGTGTTTTAAATGGTGCGAGGCGAGGTAAGGTGACAAAGTGCTGGTTTTGAGCTCCGAGCCTAGCCGAACGCTCGGTCGAGATCCAAGGAGCAACTACACAAGAAAACATAAGGTTGCATATCTTCATTGATCGTTAAACCATGTTAGCACCATCTGAGATTCTAAAACCATGCTAGAACCAATAAAAAACTATATTATCATTTGAAAAAACAGAGAAATAGCCAATCAAATAATAGTTAAAACCATGATTTTGAAACAGAGAAATGAAAGCAAAGAAAAAGTCAATCCAATCAAAGTTTAAAAATTTAAAGAAAAATATAATTGTCTAAAACTCTTAAAATCCATATAAACATCATCATACTTAGGGCTGGGCTTTCAGATTTCGGGTTTGAGTTTGGGTAAAATCTTATTGGGTTCGAGTTTTTAGATTTAGGGATTCACTCTCCAATAAAATAATTTACCGGATTCGAGTTTGGATTCGGGTAAAACTTTTCGGGTTTGGTTTGGTTTCAAGTTTCAGCTATAAAACCTTTAAAAACCTAGAAAAATCGGGTTTTGATCGGGTTCGGGTTTGAATTCGGAGTTTTTGGGGGTTTTTTTGGGTTTTTAAAGGTTTTTGGTTCGGGTTTGTGTATGTTATACATAAAAACTCACATTTATAGGAGAGAATAATCGAATTAGGGTATTTTCTCCATAGGTAGTTATGTGTTTTCAGATTTTCAAATACCCTTACAGGTATCGGGTTCGGATTCTGATTCAGGTAGAATTTTCTGGATCGGGTTCAATTTTTTTGTCCACCCCTAATCATACTCATCAACTTCCACAAACACTACATTATCCTCATATCTTCCTCTTAAATCTTCTTCAATTTCATTCTCATTATCCTCATCAATCAACATCATTGAAGTTAGAGATGGCCTTTGAGATGCTCTTGGACTTGGAGTTGAGCTTGTGGCTGTTTTTTGTTCCTTTCTCAACTTTACTTGAAGACTATGATGATGCTTTTTCGGCTCTAGTAAGGTAGCTAGGCTTATTAGCTCAATAAGTCCTGCTTACCAATCTCATGTTAAATTATCATTATCAAACACATATCAACATATTCATCAGAAGACTGCCCATTCATTTTTCATACTAGCCACTAGTTACAATCGTCAATATTATGTAGGATGATGGGATAAATTGTGTCTCTCCTCTTAAAACGGAGTTTTGAAGCGTGATTGTACTTAACAAACACCATATGGTTAAATCATTCTTGAGTCAATCGATTCTTTTTCTTAGTATGGAGATGTTGAAACACACTCCAATTTCTATCACAACCAGTCGTACTACACGGGAGACTAACTTTTGTATGGCAAAGTCTCTAAGTGTTGGAGTAGATCCTCCAGAACTCAGTTAGTGCTTTGGTTGTCCATTGTCTTATTGCAAAAGAAATTCCAAAGAGTCCAAAAACATTTTTAAATTGATCCAACTCTTGAAGTATCTTATCTTGAGTTGCAAATTCAAGAACCAGCCTTCCAATGTAGTTGTATAAACCTTTTACAACCTCTTCACAACTCACCTCAGACTTTTTATACTGAATTTTTGGATTCAAAAAGTAGCCAACAACATGCAAATGGTGATGGAGTTGAAAATTCCATTGCTCATCAATGTTTTCAAATGCACGTTTGTAATTATATTTTCTATCATTGAAAGTCTTAGCAATGACCTTTTTAGTCGTATCCATTGCTTCATTGATGTACGTCATTGTTGATCTTTTATCTCCGTCAAGCATCTTGCACCTTAACTAGAGGCCCCATCAACTTGAGTGCATACAACATGTTTTTCCATAAATTATCTTGCATAATGATCTATTTCATTTTCCTTGCTCCTAATTCCTTTGGCCACTTCTAATTATTCTAATCTTGAGAAGTTACAAAACTCCTCAAGTGTGATAAATGATGTAGCAAACCGAGTAATTATCGGTCTATGTAGATTTTCCTACTTTGTGAATCATTTCATCATATTCACAAGAGAAGTATGACTATAAATGTAGATCCTCCAAATTTATCTACTACGATCAAGCATATTAAATAATAAATTAGAGTCTTTCTCAACCTCTGAAACATCAGTTGATTTGATGAAAATAATCTCTTATGGTGAATTGGAAATTATTAATTTCTTTTTGTACAACTGAATCACACCATATATCAAACATGATTGAATATTATTTAGTTGCCCATTATGTCTTGTGCTCCACCAGCTGACTTTATGTTTTTTTTTACTTTGTTCTTTAGTAGAGGAACTCGTAGTTAGTAAATAGTTGATGGCTTAAAGTCTGAACCATAATGACCAATTAACATAATTGCATTTTTAAAGCTTTCACAATTAACTGCCTTAAACGGAAGCTCTGCATCGTAGAACCACCTTGCAATAACACTACATGTTTTGTCCCTAAGTTCCTTATAACATACTCAAAAAATACCGTTTGTGTCTTTTCTTTCTTCCAAAACAACATGAGAAGTTAGAGAAATAAACATGTCCATTAAACCTCATGCTTCTTCAAATAAGGTTGATATTGACATTCCTAACCTATGTAACTAGGCTGAAGTTCAACTACTTCTTCCTCGTAATAATAATCATCGTATTGAGTGGCTGGTGGTGGCATCATTTGAATAGTGATTTTAACTTCAACCTTTTTAAGCATGAAACATTTGACTTCTTTTTTCACATGATCTGGAACTCTAAGACATATACTAACATTTCTATAACCTCCAGTCAGATGCTATTTTGCACACTGAACTCCACCATTTGTGGTTTAATCACAAAAGTTACAATTCCAATTACCATTTTTAAGAGGACCAACAATTGCATATTTCCTTACTGAATCAAGTTCCTTGGTAGAAACTGAATCATACATGATGAATTAATGATGAAAAGAAGGTAGGGAGAATAGAGAGTAGAGACTAGAGAGACTATAATTGTGAGATCAGACTCATCAGAGAATAGAAGAAAGAAAGAGTAGAGTTAACGTGAGAAGATAAAAAGAAATTAACATGAGAAGATAAAAAGGCAAGACTGAAGGTTTTATGCAAATAGTTTTTAGGGTTTTAAATATAACACTCATACATTCACGTGTAATTAAGTTTTGGAAACATAAAAATAACTAAATATTAAGGTTTAAGGATAATTACCTAAAATTTAAATGAAATGATGTTTTATGGAAATTTTACCTTGTTATCTTAGAGGTGTATAGCGGCGTGAGGCCAGCTTCATGGCAAGGTGTTAGGGATTGAGCGCCTTTATGAAAGAACCTCACCTCATCTATGGTAGGCGATAACCATGAGCCTTATCTTGTTCTGAGCCTAGGCGTCGCCTTTTAAAACATAGGTAACAACCAATTTGGGACTGGATTATGATATCTTGTCTTGGTGGAAACGTATTTCACCAAAGTATCTAGTTTTGGCCAAAGTAGCTAGATATGTTTTTGCCGTCCAAGTGTTTACGATTGCTTTTGAATCTTCGTTTAGTACTACTGGTCAGATCTTGGATCCCTATATGAGCTATTTGACTCCAGACATGATTGAAACATTGATATGCACTCAATAGTGATTAAGAACATATGTGAAGGTTAAGGAAAATCTAGCTAGTACAACACAATTGATAGAAAAATTTGATTTCATGAGTCATAGGTAAGTTCTCTTATATATTTTTGTGAATTTTATCTTTATGTTTATTGATGAATACTAATAACTTCTTTTCTTTATATAGATTTACGAAAAAAAATCCGATATAGTCACTAAGTTTATGCTTTAATGTATCCAAGTTGCAGGTAAATAATTTGGTCATTAACCATGTCCAAACCTTATATATTCATGTCATAATATGTATAATTTGTTTCATGTGCTTGCATAATGGAACAAAGATTATCAACTTATGGAACAGTTTAAACAATCTCCTCGGAATTAAAACACTACGCTAAGTTGTGTACTGCTTTTCTTTGTTAAGTGAGACTTATCTAAGTTGTTATGCTTATGTTTTTGTTAAGTCAGGACTTGACTATGACTGTTTTATTAGGTGTTGATGTGTTTATGTTTTAGCCATGATGTTGTTAAAATTTTCAAAATTGTAGGCTACAGAAATTGAGATTACTTGTATCCTTTTCTATCTATATTTACGTATACTAAAAGACGATAACACCTTTGAACTGTGTTATTCGAGTTTCTTTGTATCTAATAAAATTTCAAAACCCTCATTTTTCCCCAGTCAACTCGCTGTGTCATTGTTACAATCTTCTTTTATCAAATTTGAGATTTTTATATCTCGTTCACGGAGAAAATAAATTGTAAAATAATTACTGGCGGCGTAGAATTAATTTCATGGGCTGAAATATCGGCCCAAATATAAAAGGTTGATCGAGCAATAACTAGATCCTCTGATATTAATTTTCACTAGTAACTTTCCATGTTTATTTATTTGAGTTCTGTGTGTTTAGGTGGAGAATTTATTCTATAATATGATTGCTAGAAAGAAGACACTTCAAAATTCTGCTAATGATTACGGAAAAATAGTAGACTTGCTGAGCCGGATGGCCATTCATCATAATAAAGTTAGCTTTTCTTGTCGAAAGGTTAGTCTACGTTTTTGAAGAGCAACATTTTTTGGAGTCTGGAATTGTGAAGTGAATGAGCTAACTCCTTTATGATGCTGTTTTGTCAGCATGGAGCTGTCAAGGCTGATGTTCATTCTGTTGGGTCTTCTTCAAGGCTTGATTCAATTAGATCTGTTTATGGAGTATCATTTGCAAAGAACTTGATGAAAGTAGGAGTTTCGTCCTACGACTCCTCTTGTTGTACTTTTGATATGGATGGTTTCATATTCAATTCGAACTATGTTGCTAAGAAGACCATATTGGTACTTTTCATTAATGGTGAGGACATTGTTTCCTAAATAGAAATGAAAATTTTATATCTGATTTATTGATTACAACAGATAGATTGGTGGAATGTTCTGCCTTGAAAAGAGCCATTGAAATTGTTTATGCTGCAACATTACCAGAAGCATCAAAACCTTTTGTCTACATGTCAATCAATTTGCCACGTGAACATGTTGATATCAATATTCACCCAACAAAGAAAGAGGTAAATTTTTTCCTCCTTTTATGCTAGTTTTTGAAGCCTAGTAACTGCTCCAAATTCATGTATGTGAGTTCAACTATTTCTATGAGAAGACTGTGTATCTGTTGCTTAACTTGCGTGAAAATAAATTTCTTACTTATACATAAAATAATAGATGTTTTGCTCTACCGTGCAGGTAAGCCTTCTAAACCAGGAAATCATTATCGAGATGATATAGTCAGAGGTTGAATTAAAACTGAGAAATGCAAATGATACTAGGACGTTTCAAGAGCAGGTATGCTTGCAAAAGAACGCGAAGCAATATATTTCTCTGAAGGTTAAGAACATTTGTTTAATAAAAAAAACTTTCCTTTCGATATGTTTCACTCCACAGAAAGTGGAGTACATTCAATCGACGTTAACATCCTTGAGAAGTGATCCTTCAGTTTCTCCGTCGCCTTCTGGTATTATATTATTTGGCTGAATCAAATGATATTATAGCCTAAAACCTTTCCTGTTGCATGCTCTTTTGTCGCTTTTCACTTCATAAAAATGCTTGTGCTCTTCCCATTGTCTAGGACAAAAAACACAAAAAGTTCCTGTACATAAACTGGTGAGAACGGATTCATCAGATCCAGCTGGAAGGTTACATGCCTTTTTTGCAACCCAAGCCCAATCTCCCTGACAAGGTTTCTAGTTTGAGTGTAGTAAGGTTAGCTCTCACCTGATACAAGGTATGTAGTTTCATATAAACAAAAATGGATCCTGTGTCCCACTCTTCAAAATTTCATATTATTTACCAAAGATGTGCATGTTAAGGTTGTAAGTGTCTCCTTAACCTTTTCCCTTAAATATCAGAAGTACAACTAAGTTATCGATTAGAATAGGACTTTAATGAACTATGGATTGCTGAATAATACTTCTTATAATAAAAGGTCTAAACCTAGATTACAAAACTTAGAACACTTGATGAAAAACACTCCGCAACAGACCAAGAAAATAGAAAGAAAAAAGACTTAAGAAAAACCCAGATTTTGATCCCCAGATACAAAATCTCTTCTTATTCTTGATGCCTTACCTAAAAACATGCCCATAACCCTAATGCCTTATTCAAATATATAAGGAACAAAGAGGTGGCGCCTCTTCATGTCCCATAGATCCGTTGGAGGCTGTCAAAGGGAATAATCTAACCTGTAACAGCTTCCTTGAAGGTCACTTCTTTGTCTTGTAGTGCAACAACTCTTTTTTTCCTTTTTGACTGAATCTTATCCACCGCCAGCTCATCCAATTTAATCTGACTCACATTCTGTCCTTTTTGCTAACTGTTTTCCTCCTTATTTCTCTTATTCTTGCTCAAATACACCTTATATGGCTTAACAATACTCCCTCCCTTAAAAAAGAGCTTGTCCCCAAGCTTAAAGGTAGGATACTGTTGAACCAGTTCTTGTATCACTACCTAAGTATTATCCTCAGTTGGATCTCCTTCCACTTAATCAAGCCTTCTAAGACCTCTTGACAGTTGCATCTTGTATTCAACAATTTTTCAGGCTCCACCACATATTCATCCAATTTAGAGAGTGTGGATGGAAGTGGATGTACCTGATGTTCTGCCCCTATTGCCTGCTTCAACTGACTTATGTGAAAAACGTTGTGGATCTTGGCTGATGGTGGCAGCTGTAGACGATAAGCAACCTTGCCGATTCTTTCCAAAATTTCAAATGGACCAAAGTATCTTGCAGCCAATTTCTAGTAGAGCCTTTTTGCCACTGAAGTCTGCCTATATGGCTTCAGTTTTAAGAATACTTTGGTGCCGACAGTAAACTCCAAATCCCTTCTCTTTTATCAGCCGACTTCTTCATCATTTCTTGAGCTCTAGATAGGTGTGCTCTGATTTGTCTCAACATGTCATCTCTATCCCTCAATCTTTGCTCCAATTCTGCATTAGTTGTTGAGCCATTTTCAAAACGAATTATTGGAGGTGGATCTCACCCATATACTATCTTGAAGGGAGTGATTTTAAGCGCAATGTGATATGAACTGTTGTACCAAAATTCTGCCCAAGGTAAGTATATAGCCCATATCTTAGGATGATTCATAGCAAAGCAGCGTATGTAGCTTTCCAGGGTCTTGTTTAAAATCTTTGTCTGTCCATCTATTTGTGGGTGGAAAGCAGAGCTATACTTCAGTTTGGTCTACGACTGTTTAAACATTTCCTTCCAAAAGCCACTCAAAATTACTTTGTCCCTGTCAGAAACTATGGATGCTGGAAATCCATGAAGCTTTACAACCTCACTAATGAATTTTGAAGCTACCTGAGGTAGTAAAAGGGTGCTTTAACCCTATAAAGTGCCCATACTTGCTCAAGTGATCCACAATAACCAGAATTATGTTGGTGCTATGAGAAGCTGGAAGTCCTTCAATGAAGTCCATGCTTATGTATTCCCAGACTTGAGTTGGGATGGGAAGAGGTGTTAAAAGTCCTTCCGGTGCCAGTGTTGAGTACTTTTGTTTCTGGTAGATTGAACAGGCTGACACATACTTATGCACGTTTTCCTTCATATTGTTCCAATGGAACATCTGTTGCACCCTTTTAACTGTCTTTAAGATGCCTGAATGACCTCCTGTAACTCCATCATGACAATCAGATAGAATTAATGGGATAAAAACTGAGTGCTCTGGAATTACCAATCGATGCTTGAACCAAAGTTTCCCATATCTTACGCTGTATTTCCCTTTTTTCATCAGAGTTCTGAATATCTTTATCTTGCTTAATCTCTGCATAAATATCCACCAATTGTAGAGAAGAAGGTATTACCAGATTAAACAGCAATGTTGAAACTGCTAATTCCCTTTCTTGTCTTGACAGTGCATCGACTGCTTGATTAGACAAACCTAGCTTATAGTGGATATCAAAATCAAAGCCAATAAGTTTAATCAGCCATTTCTGGTACTCCATTAAAATCTCCTTATGCTCCAATAAATGTCTCAAGCTTTTCTGGTCTGTATGGACTACAAACTTGTTCCCCAATAGGTAGTGCTTCCATTTCAAGACTGCTAACACCACTGCCATGAGTTCTCTTTCGTAAGCTGATTTGAGAGTTTCCCTTTTTGTGAGGCCGCGACTAAAGAATGCAATGGGTTGCTTTCCCTGCATTAAGACAGCTCCAATCCCAAAATTAGAAGCATCAGTCTCGAGGATGAATGGTTTGTCAAAGTTAGGGAGAGCCAAAACTGGAGCCGAGGACATAGCTTTCTTGAGAGCTTCAAAGGCTGCTTGAGCCTCGATTGACCATTTAAACTCATCTTTCTTAAGAAATTGAGTTAATGGGCGTGCTAGAGACCCATATTGTTGGATGAAACGCCTATAGTACCCAATAAGGCCTAAAAACCCTCTTAAAGCTTTAACATTCTTTGGTGAAGGCCAGTTCTTCATTGCCTCTGTCTTGGAAGGGTCTATTTCCACTTCTTTATAAGAAATAAGGTGTCCCAAGTAGTCTATTTTTCCTTGAGCAAATGTGCATTTTCTTTGATTGACAAACAGTTGCTGGTCGGCTAAGATTTGTAGGACTGTCTCTAGGTGTGAGCAATGTTCAGAGGGTGAGCGACTGAAGATCAAAATATCATCAAAAAATACTAACACACTTTTCCTGAGGAGAGGCTTGAAAATGGTGTTCATCAACGCCTGAAATGTGGCTGGTGTGTTCATTAGCCCCAAAGGCATAACCAGAAATTCATACTGCCCTTCATGGGTTATGAAAGCTGTCTTTTGAATGGACTGAGTCTCTATTCGAATCTGATGATAACCTGCCTTTAGATCTAGTTTAGTAAAGACACATGCTCCATGTAACTCATCCAGTAGTTGATCAATAACTAGGATGGGAAATTTGTGAGGGACTGTAACCTTATTAAGAGCTCTGCAGTTGACACAGAATCTCCAGGAATTGTCTTTCTTCTTTACTAAGAGCACTGGACTAGAAAAAAGACTTTTACTAGGTTCGATGATTCCCTGTTGCAGCATCTCTGCTACCAGCTTTTCAATGGTTTCCATATGAGCACGAGGGTATCTATATGGATGTACATTGACTTCAGAATGACCTTGTTTTAGGTGAATGATATGTGTATGCCCTCTGTTTGGTGGCAGTCCTGTTGGCATAGTGAAGACAGATGGAAACTTATCAAGAGTAAACTGGATTGCTGTAGATGTTGTAGCCTGTGCAAGTTGATATGTGTATACTGCCAATTCTATCCCTTTAATTTGCACTGACTGTGGGGATTCAATGCATTGCAGACCATGTTGATTGTTGCGTAGGGACTTATCTCCCATCAGAGTGACTCTTTTGCCTTGGTAGTCAAAACTGAGTTCCTGTGTCTTCCAGTTAACTTCACATGAACCTAAAGTTTGAGCCATTGAATCCCCAAGATGATGTCAACACTGCCCAGTTCTAAAACCACCAAATCCGCTTGAAATGAAACTGCACATAGATCAAAGGTGACTTGCTTGCAAACCCCAATAGCAGATAATGATAACCCGGTACCCAAAGTTACATTGAGATAGTTGGATGGTGAGAGCTTCAGTTTTGCTTGAGTGATGATGTATGGAGAAATGAAATTATGTGTAGCTCCACTGTCTAACATGACAATGACTGCTGTTTTGCCAATATGGCCTCTGATTTTTGTAGTTGTTGGTGTTGACACTCCAAGAAAAGAGTCGAGTGATAGCTGCATACGAGTGATAGTGTGAATTTCTTCCTCTTCCTGCTCTACTCTGTCTAATAACTCCAATTCCAGACCCTCAATCACTGTCAAAACTTGGAGGTATCTGTTTGGACATACTTCTCTATGCCCTCTATTATACTTAGCATTGCATTTGAAACAGAGACCGTCTCTTTTCTTTTCAGCAATTTCAGCACTTGTCAGCTTTCTCTGTTGTCGTGCCTTAGGAGGTCTATTATGTTGCTCTTGTCGCTGCACAATACCAGGTCTAGTTTTCCAACCCTCCTTGTAATCGGTCATAGGCTTCTTTTTATAGGTGTTGACATCATCATTCAACTCTCTAGCAACCATTCTTGTTAATGGTTCAGACTATATTGACAAGGATGTTGCAACTGCTTCGTCTAGATTCTCACGCTTGAACATTAACACCACTGAGCGAACTGAGGCTTTTAATCCATTCAGAAAAATCCCTGCTCTCATATCATCATCCAGACCCGAAACTTGTGAAGATAAGTCTTCAAACTGATGAACATAATCTTCCACTGAACCCTTTTGTTTGATGGTAAAGAAGTTCTGGCTGGGGCCTTTGGATAGAATATTCCCAAAACGTAAGACCAGACGATGTTTCTTAGAGTAAGCTCATGATTATACCAACTTAATGCATGGCCATCTAAAGCAATAAGAACTAATTCCAACTGCTGTAAATCAGTCAACCTATGCATTCTGAAGTACCTTTCCACCTTCGAGAGCCAGCCAAATAATTTTTTTCCTTTAAAGATAGGCATATTTATTCTTTTGTGGTTATCAAACTCAACCTGATTTAGCGATCTAGGGTCCCAGTTGTAAGGGGTTACCTGTGGAGTTTGGTCAGGTGTGTAGAATGGTGGTCGGCTACCTTCACCACCTTGCATCGATTGCTTGCCGGCTCCTTGAGCCCAGGAGCTTCTTAGCTCTGGATTATAAGGCCGATGCTGCTCTGTCTGTCCAAGTGCTATGCCAGGTGGTTGTTGTTGATCATTCTGAGAAACCTGCATCATGAGCATGTGCTGAGTATTTTCCAAGGCTTTTTGATTTTGTTCTGCCAATATCTCTATGAAGCCTAAGCGCAAAGCCTTCATGCTATTCTGTACTTCCTCCTTGAGACCATCATGTTTATCCTCCTATCTTTTCATTATTTTAGAGATCAAGGAAGATGTCACAGTATCTCTGCCCATATCTCCTCCTTCCTTCGGCAATGGCTCAATTGCAGCTGCTCATTACACCAGTTGTTAAGGTTGTAAATGTCTCCTTAACCTTTTCCCTTAAATATCAGAAGCACAACTAGGTTATCGATTACAATAGGACTGTAATGAACTCTGAATTGCTGAATAATACTTCTTATAATAAAAGGTCAAAACCTAAGATTACAAAACTTAGAACACTTGACGAAAAACACTCGCCAACAGACCCAGGAAATAGAAAGAAAGAAAGACTTAAGAAAAACCCAGATTTTGATCCCCAGATACAAAATCTCTTCTCATACTTGATGTCTTACCTAAAAACATGTCCATAACCCTAATGCCTTATTCATATATATATATAAGGAACAGAGGGGTGGCGCCTCTTCCAGTCCCATAGATCCGTTGCAGGCTGTCAAAGGGAATAATCTAACCTGCAGCAGCTTCCTTGAAGGTCACTTTTTTGTCCTGTAGTGCAACAACTTTTTTTTTTCTTTTTGACTGAACCTTATCCACCGCCAGCTCATCCAATTTAATCTGACTCACATTCTGTCCTTTTTGCTAACTGTTTCCCTCCATATTTCTCTTATTCTTGTGCAAATACACCTTATATGGCTTAACAGTGCACTCCTTTGATTTCCTTGAAACATGTTTGGTGTCGGAGTTTCTTTGTCTTGATATTCTTTTATTCGTTAAATGTGTTACTATTCATTATATTCCACTTGATATTATTACTTGACTTGCAGGTCTTCTATAAGACGAAGAAGAAACCCAAAGGAAACTACTGATCTTTCTAGTGTTCAAGAACTTATTGCTAGGGTTGACAGCTACTGCCATCCATGTAACTTTCTCTGCATGGTTATTCTTCTGAACATAATCTGAAACCAATCCTCATAACTGCTTTTTTCGAAATTGTTCTCTATTAGGTCTGCTGGAGACTGTAAGGAATTGTACATATGTTGGAATGGTAGATGATTTTTTTGCTTTAGTTCAGTATAACACCCATCTATATCTAGCAAATGTGGTGAACCTCAGGTAATGTTTGGTGGAAAATACTCGACTATATCAATATGAAAATCTATCAGAATTTTATACGTCAGGTTTTAGTTGTATGTAACAAAAAAGCTCATACCGCAGTCCATCTTTTTGGATTTTGCAGTGAAGAGCTCATGTATCAGCAAAAATGCTCATGTATCAGCAAACACTTCATCGTTTTGCTTATTTTAATGCACTACAGCTTAGTGATCCAGCCCCTTTGTCAGAGTTGATATTGTTGGCTCTTAAAGAGGAGGATCTAGACCCAGGAAATGATCTTAAAGAAAGAATCGGTGAAGTAAGTTCTGCTTTCTGCATCGTTTGTTTGGTTTCGTTCTTTATCAACTATCCTTCTATTTACCTTATATCCTCTACGGTAACAAGTTTCTGAGGCTGTGATGTTACCTATGGATCGTAGTTGAAACTTTTGATATGAGTAGGCTACGATTTGCTATGTTTATAGACGAAGGAAAACTGGAACAGTTTTATGGTTAAACCAAACCGTAGTAGCATGCATGACTGATTGAAACCATAATCATCAAACTCTACCTTTTCTGTGACTGCTTCCAAAGCTCGAACTCCTGTAGTAAGGTAAGGTAATGCGGCTTCTCCTTATTAGATTCGAGCTAACCTCCTCTTGTAATTGTAGTGTTAATCAGTCTAGATTCTCACCTAGTTGATCCAATGAAAGTGCGGTCGAATGAGATCTAGGGTTGGATATCTCAGACGTACGCCTATTGGAATCATTGAAGCAGCGATGTTCATGGAAACAGAGTCCATTAGAGATAACCGGATTATGGTTTAGTGATTTAAGTTAACCATCCGTGTAAAGCTGGTTTAATTGTATATACTTGTATATAAACTGTTTGTACAGTTCTTGATTTGAATCAATGAGAAAATATCATTTCTAACAAACTCTCATGATCTCTCATTCGTAATTTGCTATCGGAGCCATCAAGATAAAATTATGTTTGATTCGCCATTGCTGACTTCAATTGAGCTCCATATTTCGTTCAATCCTCTCTTATAATGGTGTATGTGAAGAAGATTACGCAAAAATCAACCCGTTCGAAGATTTCATCGAGTACTGAAGAAATTCCAGCTTGAAAGTCGTCTCGATCTACTGTTACAACAATCTCTCCTCCTGATTCTCCTCCAGTTGCTAGGAATCGAGTTACTGGAGCTTTACGAGCCGTTGCTAATGTTGAATCCATGGATTCTTCATCTCTTTTTCTGCAAAGCTTCGATCATCCAGGTTTATTCATCACTTCTATCAAACTTGATGGATCGAACTATGATGATTGGAATGCTGCTATGAAAATTGCTCTAGATGCTAAGAACAAAATAGGATTTGTAGATGGAACTTTATCTCGTCCTGATGAATCCGATCATGAGTTTAGAATTTGGTCTAGATGCAATAGTATGGTGAAGTCATGGCTGTTAAACTCAATTAATTCTCAGATATATCAAAGCATCTTGAGATTGAATGATGCTTCTGACATTTGGAATGATCTTTATAGTCGTTTTCATATGAGTAATTTACCTCGGACTTTCAATCTGACTCAAGAGATACAAGATCTTCGCCAAGGTTCAATGACTTTATCCGATTACTATTCAAAGTTAAAGAAACTATGCAATAATTTGGAAAGTTCAGAGGAACCTGAGAAGCCTTGTGTATGTGGTAAAGCTATTAGCCTGCAATTAAAAGCAGAGAGAACAACAATAGTGAAGTTTCTTGGTAGATTAAATGAGTCATATGGAATCATTAGAAGACAAATCAAAATAAAGAAAGTTCTTCCTACTCTTGCTGAGATTTACAATATTCTTGATCAAGATGATAGCCAAAGGAGCTTTTCAAATGTTAATACTCCTCCGCTTGCTTTCCAAGTGTCTGAGAATCCTGGCTCCAATATAAATCCATAAACGGTTTGCTTTGTAAACTCAGGACCAAACAAAGGACGTTCGATTTGTTCTCATTGTAACAGGATTGGACACATTGCTGAAAGATGCTACAGGAAGCATGGATTTCCTCCAGGTTTCATTCCAAAAGGAAAGTTTTTTGTAAAATCACATAAACCACAGCCTGTAACTGCACATGTTGCTTTACCTCCTGTGATTGACAGTCAGTCGACCTATGTGGAGAATCTTATTGGAATTCTCTCAAAGGATCAAATACAACATTTTTATTGCCCTTTTCAGTTCCAAGCTTCAACACTAGAAGATTGGCGATGTGAATGAAGCCAGTTCTTCTAAGTCTATAGTGAATACTTCTGGTATTTCATTATCTTCTCCCACATATTGTTTTCTTGGGATATTGATGGTTTCTCAGCATACATTATCAAATCAAACATGGATTATTGATTCTAGTGCCACACGTCATGTAGCACATGATAGAAGTGATTTTGTCACTATGGATAAATGGTGTGGGAACTGTCAGACTCTATGAACTTATAGTTCAGAGTGATGTGGGAACTGTTAGACTCTATGAACTTACGTACAGGTGTTACAGTTTAGAGTGTTGTGGGAACTGTCAGACTTAACAAGAACATTTTGCATGAAAATTTCTTGTTTATACCAGAATTCATATTAAACCTTATCAGTATAAGTTCTTTGATCACTGCTCTAGGCTTACGAGTAATATTTGATGCTCATTCTTGTAAAATCCAGGATTTTATCAGGGAATCAACGATTGGACAGGGTAGGCGAGTTGCAAACCTCTATGTACTAGATGTTTCACTGACAAAGTCACCAATCTCAATAAATACAATGGTTGACATGAACACTTGGCACAAGCATCTTGGTCATCCATCATTCTCAAGATTGGATGTTATATTTGAAGCTTTGGGAACTACTAAATACAAGAATAAAGAAGCAGCATATTGTAATGTTTGTCATTTGGCTAAACAGAAGAAACTCTCTTTTTTTTCTCCAAATAACATTTGTAGTTCGACTTTTGAATTGTTGCATATAGACATATGGGACCATTTTCAGTTGAAACTAATGAAGGATATAGATAGGGTGATGTATTTTACTACGACATATTGAATGAAATATTAGAAGTCCGATATCCTGGAATGTTGGATTTTAAGTGCATTGTGTTTAACTGCGATCGGTATGATCCATTCATTGGTCGTGGTGTTCAAATTGATCAATTCGGCGTGACATCGATACATTCAAGACGAAGACTTCTTAAATATGATCCATTTATTCTAGCATCACAAGCAGATCATATATGATTAAATTAATATAGTTGATTATTAAGAATTAATGGATTACTAATATATTTGATTTTACTAATATATTTGATTTTACTAATATATTACTAATATATTTGATTTTTAACAAATTATCTTCATTTATATAGGTTTGCTACATTCGGTACCCTCGGATATCTTATCGGTCAGATCCTTGGATCACAGTTACTGCAATTAACCCACGAGGAAGAATTAATGGAGTTTCAAAACATGATGTCCTGCAGCCAACTAGAGTTTGCCAAATGGATCATGTTCATCATTCGTTTGACATTTAGCTCGTGGTTGATTTAATACAAACCGGTGATGATATGGTTTATTCATACTCGGAGGAATCACGTGGCGAATTTGAAGACGATTCAAACTCGGAGGGATCATCTGAAGATGCAGAGTAATGCCTTTTATATTTTATATTTGTTATTGTAGAGTATTGAGATTTTGGTAAGATTTTTATTTGAGATTTTTGTAAGATTTGTATTTGTAATTTTTTTCCCAAAAAAACGAATCCCTCGGAAATCCTTAAACGGATTTCCAACGGATTTGTGGTTTTAAATAAATATAAAAATAATCCGTCAAAAATCCTTAAAATTCTGATGGATTTTCTGACGGATATTTTTATATTTATTTTAAACAATGAATCCGTCAGAAATCCGTTGGAATTTCTTAACAGATTTCCAATGGATTCGGGGTTTTGGACGATTTTGGATACTAGATTGACACACAATAGTATAGAAACCAATTTCTAACACTATGTGAATCATTATATTCATTTAATACCATACAAATTGAAGCATTTCTTAAATTCTAACATTTAAGACGATTTTGATTAAAGGTACATATGAATACATACCAACCATATAACATTTCTTATAAACTAACATATTTTTTTGGTTTTTTTCTACATTAATGACTTGTATCAACTAGATATTGTAATTTTATCAATGCAATGATTAATATGGCTTAGTACAGTATTTTTGTCCTCATGTTTAGTAAAAACCTTCAAATCCCTAAATCCTTAGAAATCTGTCAGAAATTTCCGACGGATTTGAGGAAACACGTGTTGAACTTTAAGGTTGACTAACCAATGATAAGACTTGCATTTTTCGTGGATCAGTAGGAAATTCCTACGGATTTCCGAAAAATTCATCGGAAAATGCCTTTTGACTTCCTACGAAACCTAAATTTTCCTAATCCGTCGGAATTTCCGACATACCGCAAAAAATGCACCAGAAAATATCTTTTGGTCTGTGTGTAACTTGAAATTTCGCAGAATCCGACGGATGTGCAAAATTTAAGGCATTGGTAACCGTCATTGATATGATCAATTTATTTCTAAGTCATTTCCGACGAAAATATCCGTCGGAAAGGTTGTTTTATATACAGACTTTTATTCTTCGCGAAACCATTCACAAAAATCACTAAAACTTCCCAAAAAATCCATAAATCTCCAAAACTCTGTCAAATCTTCCGTTCCAAATGTCAAAATCATCCAAACTCTATTCCAATGAATCCAAACAGATGAAATATGTAAGTTTCTATGTTTTTAAGTAGATTTATGATTTGGAATTTAGATTTTGGGAATTGGAATATAAATTTAAGGTTTATGATTTAGGATTTAGTGTTTCAGATTGAAGATTTAGGATATTAGTTAATTGGAATGTTGATTTTATTTTTATGTATGATAATATGATTTTTTGATTATTTTGGTATTTTTAATTGTTTTAAAAAACTTTTTAGATATTATAATTGTAATATTAATTTTTCTATGAATGTTTATAAACTCTATAATTATTTAAGTTTTTTTAAAAATATTTTTTAAAATTTTCTAAATTTTTATAGTTATTTATACAATTTTTAATTTTTTTATAATTGTTTATATTTTAAAAATTTTATTAATATTTCATAATTTAATAATATAACATATATATATATATATATATTTAAACCTTATAATTATTTAAGTTTTTTAAAAATCGTTTTTATATTTTTCAAAAACATTTTAGTTCTTTTTTAATTTTTTAATTTTTCATAATTGTTTCTATTTCTTTATATTTTATAAATATTTCATAATTTTTTTATCTAACATATATATATTTTTCAACTCTATAATCATTTAATTTTTTTTAAATCGTTTTAATATTTTTATAAATTTTTTATATATAAATGTTTTAAAATTTTTCATACATGTTTCTATTTTTTAATATTTTATAAATATTTCATAATTTTTAAATTCATTAAAAAAAAATTTTTTTGTTATATATGTTCATTTGTTAATAATTTAATTTTGTTTTTTGTTTTCAGGAATTATGGTCGATTTCCTTCTGTTTTCGAGTCGGATGGTTCGAGACGTGACCGATGAGTTAGTCAAAACCGCTCCAGTCCTGTACAGGAGACTCAATCTCCATCAGTAAATTATCAAGCTACTTATAGAGGATTTGTTTCTCAACCCGATCGACCACCGTACTTGGTATAAGGTTTTAAAGTTTTTATTTGTTTAATTTGTTTATTTTTAACAATTTTAAACTAATTTTGTTTTATAGGTTCCATTTATCCCATAATGGGATAACCAACTCCATCAACCGTATGCTCAATGGAATGTTTCAGCATATGTATCCGACATACTCCCTTATGCCGTTGTTTGAACGTGATTTATGGTTTCAACAGTTTGCGGTATGTTTTTCTTTTTACTTTTTAACTTTAAAATTTTATGTTTTCATTTTTATGATAATACATTTTTAATGATTTTTGAATATTTTAATCATTTCCTTTTTCATCAAGATTTCAATTGGGATAGAGACCTCACGTCTCGGGTTAGACGTGAGTTCGATGCTAAGCCATCGAAAGTATACTCACGGAAGCTGAACGAGTGGAAGGACAAGTGGAACTGGAATGACATTCCAAGAGAGCTGCTTGCAAACCCAGACCTCTGGAACGGGTTGGTTGATTATTAGAAGATGAATGAAACCCAGGCAACATCGACAACATCGGCAACTCAATCAACCAACCGAAACAGTGACGGAAGGGCAAAGGAATTGCCACTCACAATTTGGGAGCAATGAGTAAGGCTTCCTAGGAACAACAACTGGTAAGTTTATTTAAATTTATATTTATGTTTAATTTTATTTACCTACTTAAAGTTTTTAATAAAATATTTCTGTTCCGTCAAGAAGGTGTCCGTCCATTCCATCTTGTTTTGCTACAAGATGCGCACACAAACTGTAGTACGGGACAAATCCATGATCCGGTTGCTCGGGAGATCGTGGAGAACGTGTGCAGATTAGGAGAAGAGTTTCTGCAATCACAGTCGATTGTTGAAGGAACTCCTCTTTTTTCTTTATTTTTATTTTAGGCTTTTCTTTATTTTATTCATTTCTAATGATTTCTATATTTTGTTTCGTAGGTCACTCCAAAGTCCAAAGGCCGTGTTTTTGGATTCTAGAAGAGTACTCGTCGCCATCTTCGACAACTTCGAGGTGTTATGGAGATCCTCAGCTTAGAGCTCAACTGGAAGAGAAGTCGGCCAAGATCGAAAGCTCTCACTAACAAGATTGAGACTATAAAAAAAACACAGCTGCACAGCTCAAAGCAATGCAGGATCAGATGGATGTTTTCTTCCGTTTCTTCCAACCGCCTCCAAGCAATTTTTAGATTTCTTGTTTTTTTAATTTTAGAAATTATGTTTTTATTTTGAATACTTTTTATTTTGTTTTGAACTATTTGTTATTTTCATTTATGAATTTTAATTTAATTGAATTATTTAAATTTATAAAATATGAAATATAATATAATTTAATTTAATTATTTAAATTTATTTTAAATAAATTAATTTAATATCCGTCAAAAATCTGCAGGAAACCCGTCGGAAATAGATCCGTCAGAAAACAGATATCGGCTATCCATCGGAAACAGCTATCGAAAATTCGTTGGTTATTCATCGGATTATAAACCGTCTTAAATCCGCCAGAAGACTATTCTGTCGGAAACAGGATATCCAGAATCCATCGGCAATCCGTCGGAAATAGCTGTTTCTGACGGATACAACCGTCAGCTCCGCGTTGTTTTCTTGTAGTGATTGTATTAAAATGAAGAAATTGAGTTGAAGAAGATTGTTTGATTGATTTTACTCAAGCAAGTTGTTTGTTTTGCCACATTAGACATAATAGAAACAATCATTAAAATCCGTACTTTTGTATCTTCCTTTGGACCAAATTTCTCACTATTGAAAGCATATTTGAGATGGAATGACAAGCCACAAGATTCATCGTCAATTCTGATCTTGAAAAGACTCGTCCCGACCCTTCCTAACAAATAAGTTAGGATCATATATATACCTTGGTCAACATGCAGAATCGAACCCTTCTTCGATCTGTTCCTTGTGTCGCCAGATCGTCTCCCACGTATATCGATAAGTCCTGCGTGTCTATCCGGTAGTACACTTACCTTAATGTGTTTTACTTGACTCAGTGTATTATCCTATCACTACGTTACTTGCCCATACAACCAACCATCCCACTAGGTAAGTATACAATAAGATGAGAGTTCATTTATGCCCTTAAGTTCCCGGTGGCTGAGCAAGCTCATAGCTTACTAGGCCATCCGTAATCTTGTATCGGTCATCACCACTGATACACACATTTAGTTACAACCGATTTTACCCACCCAAAGGATTGGGTACTTGCCATCTGTGACACATTGGTTCACCTTTGATTGATATGTACTTGGCCGATGAGTTTGCTCTTGGATTTGATCATTTCTGATTTTTCCTTTGAATCTGCAATGGATCTATTCATTGATTGATCCATCGATTCACTCATGATAACCGATTCTCCAATTGTTTTTACTCTCGGTTCCAAGTCTATCTTCTCTTAGGTTATTCCAAGTATGATGTTCATCTGTTTCTCTCTACCTCTTTCTCGGTGATTCCTCGCGTTTCTCGATGAGCCTTCATGCTAGGTGCTAGGTGAGAGATTTCCTCCCTTTGGGTGTGAACGATAACACCACTTCATTGTTCATTGATCGCTTATTCCTTTTCTTAAGGACGAGTTGATCCCTCTCCTTTGGCCGACTACCCAAGTAGTCACATTTTGAGTCTCGATCGGTGCTTCGCACTGTCAGGTAGTCAATTCCACCAGAACGTCCAAGGATCATCATCATGTTCGGTGTCCTATGGTTCCCACAGAATTCCATTGATCATTTACCCATCATCGTCCTTCCGTAACTTATGGCTCTTCCCTTGACCATGTTTTGTGATCTCATCTCTTTCCTCCGATGGATTCTCTTTCTTTTCCGATGAGACTCCACCCTTGGACGAGATCATCCTATAGGCGTGTGGGATCTGGATGGTTGTTATGCACGAATTATGCTTCATTTTATAGGAGAATTGATCATGTAACTTCCCCCATCTTGCACCCACTGATCGTGTGATCTCGGCCATTCATAAAGGATTGCACTTTTTCGGGTGGTAACTGCCTTGGGCGGTTACCATGCAGTTACTTGGTTTAGCGACCAACCACCTAGGTCCCAGCTATCGTACCTCACCTACCTTGGTACCTAACTGATCAATCCACCTAGCTTGAGCAGTCCTTGATCAGTCCACCAAGCTGGTTGAGCTACCGGTCATCTGAGCTAGGTAGTACTTCCCGTTAGCTAGCTATCACTCGAGCTCGTCCATCTACCCCAGCTCCCCTAGCTTTTAGCTCGAATATTTTTCCTATTTTTTCACACGGCAAGGTCATTCGGTCTGTTTTTCGGCTGTGACTATGACGTTCCTAACATTTCTATTATCTTTTCCCAGGATTACTAGGTTTTTATCCTTGTAATCAAGCCCCTTACTTGAGCCGTTTACTACCAAATGCTCAGATCCCACTTTCCTGGGACATGGTCATTACAAACTACCCTTTTTAAAAGGAATTTGTCCCCAGATTCGGGTGTGGTAGATTTTTCCCAACCTTGGTCGCTTAGGGACTCTGTTATTTTCCTTGACCTCGGTCATTCTTTGACTCGGTCAATCCTTGATCTTGATCCTATAGATTCTGTCACATTGTCGACCATGATCCCTATGGATTTGATCAAAAGTTTCCCCAACCCTTTGTCATTCATTAACTTGGTGAATTCCCAACCTTGATCCTTTTGGTTCAGTCACATTTCTGACTTTGATCCTTAAGGATTCGGTCCATATATCCCTTCGAGGATGAAGCATGCTCTGATACCAACTTGATAAGACCCGTCTCGGATATTCTGACATCTAGGTACAAGGCGTCCGAGATCATTCCTTGTCACGGCCGAACCTCTTTTAATTTTCTTTATGTCATTAGAAATGCCTTAGGCTATTCCTTTACCCTTTATTATGCATCGGATTTTCTTTTCTTTCCCTTCGTCTATTTTTTATCAATCCCTTGTATCGGATTTATCGTATATCTCATATGCATAAGATCGATCATTAACTCGACCAGGTCTTATAATCTATCCGTTTGTCATTTTTAACTTACAAATGCTGCCTAGAAAGTCCTAAACAATAGGTTAGGATCATACACATACCTTGGCCAACATGCGGTATCAAACCCTTCCTCGATCTGTTCCTTGTGTCGCCAGATCGTCTCCCAAATATGCTAATAGGTTCTGCGTGTCTACCCGGTAGCATGCTTACCTTACTGTGTTTTAATTGACTTTGTGTATTACCTTATCACTATGTTACTTAGTCATACAACCAACCATCCCCACTAGCTAAGTATACGATAGGATGAGGGTTCATTTTTGCCCTTTAGTTCCCGGTGGCTAATCAACCCCATAGCTTACAAGTGCATCCGTAATCTTGTATCGTTCATCATCACCAATACGCTCATGTGGTTACAACCGCTTTTACCCACCCAAGGGGTTGGGGACTTGCCATCTATGACACGTTGGTTCACCTTTGATTGATATGTGCTTGGTCGATGAGTTTGCTCATGGATTCGATCCTTTTTTATTTGTCCTTTGGTTCTGCCATGGATCTATTTTTTGATCGATCCATCAAATCACTCATAAGATTACCGTTTTCCCAATCGGTTCCACTCTCGGTTCCAAGTGTATCTTCTCTAAGGTGATTCCAAGTATGATGGTCGTATGTTGCTCTCTACCCCTTTTCTAGGGATACCTCTCATTTCTCGATGAGCCTTTACGCTACGTGAGAGCTTTTCACCCCTTGGTTGTGAACGATGACACCACTTCATTGTTCATCGATCTCTCCTTTCTTTTCTTAAGGACAAGTCGATCCCTCTCCTTTGGCCGACTACCCAGGTAGTCACGTTTCCGAGACATGATCGGTGCTTTGCGCTGCCGGGTAGTTAATTCCATTGGAACATCCAAGGATTGTCATCTTGTCTGCTGTCCTATGGTTCCCACATAATTCCATTGATCCTTCATTGCCTTACAGGAACACATTCTCTTTCTTTTCTAGTGAGACTTCACCCTTGGACGAGATCATCCTTTAGGCGTATGAGATCTGGATGGTTATTATGCATCAATTATGCTTCCTTTGATAGGAGAATTGATCGTGTAACTTCTCCCATCTCGCACCCACTGATCGTGCAATCTCGGCCATTCATTTTTTGAATGGCTAAGATTGCACCCTTTCGGGTGGTAACTGCCTTGGGTGGTTATCAGGTGGTTACTTGGTTTAGCGACCAACCACCCATGTCCCAGTTGTTATACCTTATCTAGATCGGTATCTAGCTGGTCACTCCACCCAGCTAGGTCAGTCCTCGATCAGTCCACTGAGCTGATTGAGTTACCAGTCATTTGTGCTAGCTAGTACTTCAGCTAGCTATCTATCACTCCAGCTCGTCCAGCTCCCCTAGCTGGTTAGCTCGAGCATATTCCTATTTTTCACACGGCAAGGTCATTTGGTCTGTTTCTCGGCCGTTACTATGACGTTTCCTAGCCTTTTCCATGATATTTTCCCAGGATCACTAGGTTATTATCCTTGTAATCAAACCCCTTACCTGAACCGTTTACTACCAAATACTCAGACCCCATTTTCCTGGGACAGTGTCGTTACAGATCCAATATTCAACGATTAATCTTGTGGCTTTTCATTTCATCTTGATTGTGCTTTCAAGAGTAATAAATCAGGTTTGAAGGAGGATAAGCCAAGTAGTGATCTTGATGGATGCTTCTATTGTGTCTTATGCGGCAAAAGAAACAACATGCTAAAGTAAAATCAATCAAAATCTCTTTTGGAGTTCAGTTTTTCGTAGATTTTAATACAACTTGGATGTCTCTTTATTTTTTCCTTTTTTCGTTTTAACATAACTTTCTAAATCTATCATTATAGGATTATTATAACATTATATCTTATTGAATCTATAGATATGCAACCTAACTTCATCATAACATCACACCAACACATAAAATCTATAATATAATCATGAAATACTAGAAAGAGAAGTCTAGATGGGACAAAGGATATACATATCACACCCGAACCTTAAAGATACCGTAGTGGGCAACTAAGATTTTAATTGGATCTTCTCTAAAGTGATTCCAAGTATGATGGTCGTATGTTGCTCTCTACCCCTTTCCTAGTGATACCTCTCGTTTCTCGATGAGCCTTTACGCTACGTGAGAGCTTTTCACCCCTTGCTTGTGAACGATGACACCACTTCATCGTTCATCGATCGCTCTTTTCTTTTCTTAAGGACAAGTCGATCCCTCTCCTTTGGCCGACTACCCAGGTAGTCATGTTTCCGAGTCATGAACATTTATTGTATTAAATTTAGTTACAAACAAGTTCTTGGAATATTTTCACTATAAATATACATGATCACTTGGCTGTGATACATGCACCCAAAACTGAAAAAGAAGAATTTGTTGGAAAATAGGAGAGAGCCAGACTTGTCTCATGTACCGGACGAGGGGAAACTCATCATATAGCCTCTATGACCCTGATGTTGGTAACCTATGTTGCATGGAATCGGAAGCGGGTGAGCAGAAGCGCAACCGTATTGAAGCGAGAAGCAACTTTTTAACAAAAAATTAGAAAGCCAAAACGAGTTGAAAATGTATATACATATATATATAATTGAATATCATATTATATTTAAAAAATGTTAAGAATACAATTCAATATATTTTATATAACTCAAAATGAATAATTCAAATTTTAATATGATTCAAAATCAAATCTTAAATCACAATCTTCATTCTCAATTTTCTCAAGTCCATTAAATAGTTTTGCCTCAAATTATATGTTGTAAAAAAAAACTCAAATCTTCTAAAATTATCTCATTCAACTAATCAAAATAATCACTTCTATCATCTCCCATGTTAGACGAAATAAACTTCTAGATAAACACACAAAAAATAGTGTGCACAAATGTCAAAGTACTAAATTAGTTTTCGGTTTTCTTTTTTTATATAACGAGAGACGTATCAAAAAAAATAAAATGATTCATATTGATTTACGACACAATGTTTTCAAAACCGAAAAACAAGCTTCCAACGTATTTTCAAAGAGAGGTTTTTGGAAGCGACATGGAAGCGAGTTTCCAAAAGATTCCGAGAGCTTTCGATTCTAAAGCAGGAAGCGGACCTCCGAGGAAGCTACCATGCTACCTAGCATAGATTATATGATGCAAATGCAACATCCAGATCTTGAAAGCACCATTCTAGGATGGATTGGCTTGCCATGTCCGACAACTTCGATGAGCTGAAACCATCCCAAAACCACTATAAATTTCTCTAACGTCCATATGATCAACAGAGGATCCAGCTCCCTATTCTTACAAATGGTAATCACTTGCCGAATTGTGTGATCTGCTACGGCGTGATCTTGGATGATCTGAATGTAGGCGACGTCATATATGCGTGTCTTATTGTTGATAATTTTTCCCTACAAACTTTTTAGGTGATTATAAATATGGATATTCCTTATCGATGTTTGTATTACATGACAAGAAGGAACGTAGAACAAAACTAGTCTTCCACGTCTCTGGATGATGGAACTTTTTTAGATATTACAACAATCTCCGAAAATGGTGGCGGAATCTCCATCCGAACATGGAGCGTGACTCACCAAAACTTCACCTTTGAAACCCAAGATTGGGAACGCTTGGAGAATCAAGAATATTATCCTATAGAACAGAAGGGTTCCATTCTATTGGATCGTATTCTTGATTCTCCAAGCGCTCCCAATCTTGGGTTTCAAAAGTGGAGTTTCAGTGAGTTACGGTCCTCGTTCAGATGAATATTAGGCCACCATTTGCCGATATTGATGTAATATCTTAAAACATACCATCACCTATAGACATGGAAGATAAGTTTTGTTCTCATACTCCATTCCTTCTTGCCATGTAACATTAAACATGTGGTAGTTGAGTTTCTCCAATTTTTTTTGAAGAGGTTTTTGATGCAGAACCTCATTTCACTCTATCTCCTCTTTTGCTATTATGTTTTATTTTCTAAATAATGAGAAACTCATTGAGATACTCTGATGGTGATGCCTTTATATGTAGTTTGTTATAGAAATATCAGAAAACAAACTGATAATATATATATATATATATATTATTTTAGGGAAAAAAACTAAAAATGGAATAATAATATATCTAATAAGTTAAATGTCAAAATTAATTCTTATAACAAAATTCTAAAACCAATACTAATCAATTTTTTGCAACAACAACAAAAAAATTTAGATCTTCTCCTAGTATCAGTCTCAGATCTCAAGTTCTATGACAATAATGGATAAAAAAACCCAATAAATATATACATACAAATAATGGTTTTTAAAATCTCAAACAATGTACATTTATGTTTATCTTATCTAAATCATCTGAATAAAACAATTTGATGGCTTAACAAGAGTTTTTCAGTGTCTAAATCATCTAACCAGAAAACCAAAATATATGATTTAACATCCAAAATCACTTATCAATGAAGGAGATTACGATGATGATTTTTTGGAACATGTAAAAGATGAAAGAGGTTCGACAAAATACCTAGCAAAAAATAGTTTTTTCAATTGAAATAAAATGATTTCATTTTAAATTATATATTGAAAAGGGATTTTTACAAGGCTAATAGAAATAGATTACCTTGAAATAAAAAATCAATGAAGAAAATAACTATGAGATATAGTGATGTGTCATAGGGAAAAAGGAAACGACATTGGAGTCATTCGCCTTATCACACGTCACTCATCTCCATTTCATGCTATTTCCAAAAATCTTGCTATATATGTTTTCCTTTTTTAGATCTCTGTTCGATTCTCTCTGCTTTTGTCATCGTATCTTATTCTCGAGATAACACGATTTTTTAATATGTCACGCTACTGTTTATTGAAACATGTTATTTATAAAAAGTACAATAGATTTTTTCAAATTTCATGTTAGAGTATTGTTAAATGAGTTGAGAAAAGTATTATTTATGCTGGGTGTGCCACAATTTTGTAATTACAACTCAGTCATCAAATAGGAGATTGTTAGAGTATTGCAGGCTGAATTGAAAAAGGTATAATTGATGATGGGGAAATAAACAGAGGATACACTAGAAAATTGCTAGAAGTTTGATGCATCAAATGCAGTTAAAGATCTTCATCTTGGAAACTGAAGTTAACTGTAACAACTGGTGTAAAGCATGAGGATCAAGCTTGATTAATCATCATACATATTAGACAAGGTCTTTATAGGTAGATGCATCAGAGGATGTACCAAACTATATATTAGGAAACAGGGACCTTGACAGGATGCAGAAGCAGAGTTGTCAGTGAGCTTCCTAAGCTGAACATACCTACATAGAAATTCAAATACTCTTTGTATTTAAGATGCAGATTTTGGACGCATGTTGTTGTTTGGATAAGGAAGCTACTCAAAACACATCAGGAATCTGTAAGCTAACATGGATGCAGATGCTGATGTGGCAAAGTTGGAGATGATTATGTGACAAGTCAAGGAGGCGTGAGCTAACTTGGCAAAAAGATTAAAGACGTGAGATGTTGTAGAGATTCACAAAATATTTTCTACAACAACATAAGTAAAGGATAAACTTGAAGAACAAATTTTATTCTTTTGTGCAGATTCGTAAAGATCCTAAGTTAGGGTTTTAGGGTAGTAAATATGGGGATGAGGGTTGAGATTTTGTTGTCAACACTTAGAACCTATAGTGAGAGATGAAAAAATTTGAAGTTGTCAAAACAGTAAGATGAGAAGAGAGTGTTCGTTCTACAGATTCACGGGCGGGTGAGATCATTAGTGTAGAGCTCAAATATAAGGTCGGATCAATCTGAGATGTGTCTCAGAGTTGAGTAAAGGTTGATCTTAGACTAGAGATCTGTCGGAAATAAGCTAATAGGTTGTTGGGGTTGTGTAACAACCAGTCAGACAAAAGAGTTATTGGGGACAAGTGTACAGATAGTTAGGTTGTGTAACACCGATTAAGTATACTCAAGGTAGAGATTAGCTTAAGAGATCTATGTTGTTGCAAATCTAGTAGAAAAGAATGATGGCACAGTTGAGTATTGTATGGCATAGGCAAATATAATTACACTCTTGTTCTAGTGGATTTGCTTAACAAACTCCGTAGATGTAGGTAGCAGATGTGTTCTAGTTCTAGACAAAGTCCCAAAGATGTACGTAAATCAGAACCTCGTCAATAAATTTTGTATTATTTTTTTATTTCAGAACATGCGATTATCTATAATTTTGCGTATCACGCATATATAGATTCAGTGATAAATCAATACAAATGCTTGTAAATAGCACATATAAAAGAAAGTTTAATTGTTAGAAGGTTCTTCACGTCTACATTCCAAACTATTCTTTTCAGATGCCGTACATTTTTTGTTTTGTTCATGCCAATTGGAATGATGCTTTTGTCATTTCCGTTAACAGTAGACGTGTGCCCATAATTATTTACCTAAAAAATTGCACCACCGTTATTTTTCTAAAAATAATCTAGATTTAAGCTATTTTGAAAATTAACCCTTATTACAAATATAGGTACTTATCGGGCTGAATTATTGAAATTGGACATTTATGTGATGAGTTTGTGCGATTAGGCATTTGTGATAATTTTTGCGGACGACCAAATTTTTATCAAATTTATTTCGATTTAATTACCCATCATAATTATTTAGTTTATTAATTAAATGACAAGACAGTAGTAACAATTTGGAGGGAAATTTAGAATATCCATTCACCACGCTTGATTACTATTGATTACTACTCTGGTGCTTTTATCTTCAGATCTCTCTGACAAGAACTTCTAGTTTTGTGTGTAGTAATGTAAAACTTCATCTGATAGAAGATATGCAATTTCATATAAACAAAATTGGATCTCGTGTCATTGCTCTTTTCGAAAACATTTTTTGAAATATCATATCTCATAAAGACATTGATTACATTCTTTTTCTACTCTTTTGCAAGTAGCATCCCTTGAAAAGCTGTACATGGTATTCGAACAATGCTAATTGAACCCACTAGCCCAAATAAATGTTTACAGACTCCAAACAAATACTATTTCATGGTTAAACAAAACTATGTCTACAATTATCAAACACGACCCCTTTTTGTGGCTTATCATCATCAACTAAAGAGAACAAAAAGTACATAGATTAGACCTTCTCTTGCATGAGTTGTTCGAATGACCGTTCACCAAAACCTTTGTCCTTAGCTTGGAAAGTCTCTCATACTTGATCGTCCCTGCCACGTGTGGAGCGAACAGAACCAGCTTGGAAAGAGAAAGAGAGAGACATTGATATGGCCCGCCGAAGTGTTTGTTGTCCCTGAGAGAAACCACTTCTCTCGATCCCAACGCTCCCGCTTCTATAGCCTTGTCTCGAACTCCTAGCTCGAGGTAAGGCCATGTGGCCTCCCTTTCCATGATTCAAGCTAACCATTTGTCTTTGCACCTCCCGGTAACTGTAATGTAAATCTGTCTAGATTCTCACCTAGTTGAACCAATGAATGTCCGGTTGAATGAGACCTAGGGAAGAATATCTCAGCTATAGGCCATCCAGTCAATAACCCTGTAGACCTCGATCGAGGTGTTCTATAATTCCCATTGTTGTTCCATGTCACCATATTATCTATCAAGCTTATGTCATCATGAGATTTTAGAACATTTCTTTGTACATTTCCCATTTCAAGATCCATACTCAGATATGAAAATCCCTCGCCAGGTTTCACAGACAGATTTGCACGGCAGACTGGACATGTGGACCGAGAAGAGAGCCACACATCGATACACTTAGCATGGTAAGTGTGGCTACAAGGAGGCATCCAACGTAACGTTTCTTCATCTTCAAACTCGTTTAGACAAATTGCACATTCTACTCCGCCTTTCCCTATCTTGAGCCCTTTAACATCTGAATAAAGGAAAGATGGAAAAGACTCGATCACGTCCTTGTTGAGCCCATGCCTCGTTCTACTATGTAACACTTCATGGCCTCCCGACTTCAATCTCTGCACTATAGGATGCATAGTGCAAGCAACAAGTGACCAAACCTAAGAGGAACATCGAAAGCAAAACGATTCCAATTACCGATTGTGCCGTGACTTTTGTTTTTCTATTTTGATCCACTGGTTCAGACTCTTGCTGGCAGGTTACGTAAGTCAAGAATTGGAACAAGAAGATACGTAATATGATCCGATGCGTGAGATCTCTCGGAAAGATAGTCATGATGTTACCCTTTTGCTATATCACGATGGAGCACTTGAGCTCCATGTCTCCGTTTAGAGTTGAGAGAAGAGAAGAAGAAGAAGAAGTCGTTCGTTATACTATACAAATTCTGATTCGTAGATCAATTAGATCTGCCTGTCACGACAATAAATAATGTATTACTACTATATCACTATATTAGATTTTTTCGGTCCGAATGATTGGTTTGGCTTTTTCCTCTGACTTTTAACTTTGAAGAAGTCTTTATATTCACCGTAGACTTGGAACATTTATAACTCCGCTCATCCACTCTTTATTAACTTGTTGACTACGCAACAAGACTTTTCTGATAGTTTTGATCTAATCCTACTTGTTGACAACTTAAATTGGAAGACTTAAAACAAAAGAGATAAGAATAATGGTGTTTCAGTTTTGATCTAATCCTACTTCCAGTTTCAGTTGTTTGGTACTAAGTTTCATTCATTGTTCTTTGACTTGGTTATTTAGCAAAAATAATGGTGTTTAAGATATCAGCTAAACCGGTATTTTCATGTCCTCAATATAAACGAAACTCAGGGATTCAATTTTACGGTTTAGTTCGATGTTCGATGTTCGAGTTCGGTTTTATTAAGCGGACTTAGTTATTTATTTGACCCAAGAAAAGAAAAAGGTGTAATATCATTTTCGTTTGGAAAAACAAAGGTAAAGTATTAAACGCAAAATGCAAACCCAAAGCTGAAACTCGATTAAGGAACTACATCATCACGACAGATAGGACACGTGGAGCGTAAGAGAGCCAAATGTCTACACAGTGAGCATGAAAGACATGTACACAAGGTGGTACCAAACGCAGCGTTTCGCCGTCTTTGAACTCGTTTAGACACACGACGCATTCAAGCTCGCCTATTCCTGGCTCAATCCCTCTAGCCTCCGTGTAAACGAATGAAGGAAATAACTATGCACTACAAGAAAACATCGTAAAATCGACAGTCATATTTGTTGGAATGCTATCGGAAAATAGTTTTATTGACGACATTCCAACGGATATAGCCATCAGTTATAGCGTGTCGGAAATCATCACTTTATCGGAATGACCGTCGGAAATCCATCAGAATATATCCCGACGGATATCCGAAAAATTACCGATAATTATTTTTTATGAAAATTCCGACAAATTTATTACCGACAGATTTCCGACAAATTTATTACCGACGAATTTCTGACGGATTTATTACCGATGGATTTCCGATAAATTTCTTACCGACAGATTTATTTAAATTAATTTTTTAAAATATAATTTAAATTTTATTTATTTCTGATTTATTTTTAATTAAATAATATTAAAATATTAAAATTTAATATATTTGTAAATATATTAAAATTTTAAAAATAAAACATTAAAAATCCAAAAAAAATTAAAATCTAAAAACATTAATAATCCAAAAACATTAAAATTTTTGAAAAATAAAAAACTACAGAGCGGAGGTGGAGGGTAATGTGCGAAGAAAGCGTTCATCCGTTCTTCCATAGCACGCATCTTTGCTAGATCGAATGCTCTCTCATGTTCTCTCGTCACTTGATCTTGTGCTCGCTCTTCGCGTATTGTGACGATGTCGGTCTTCAAACGTTCAAGTTTGACGGTCTTTGCTGCTAATTCTTCCCTGAGTTTGGCGGCTTCTTCAGAAACGCGGTATGAACTAGCAGATTGGGATGATGGATGGTAATCTTGCGGAATCCAAAAAATTCTTCTTTTGGTCTGCGGAGTTGTCTAAGAAACCAAATAACGTAAAAACATAACAATATATGTTAGTTATCGATAGTACGAAAAAAAGAACAAAAATATAAACTTACTTGTAAGACCAAATCGTTCTACATCTCCGTTGACACTTCTAGTGGAGCCTCTTCTTCAACGGCCAGTTGGGAGAGGATGTACTTTTCGCCGACCTTCTTCATAATATAAATAAAAAATCCATAATATAAATGAAACATTCATAATATAAATGAAAATCCATAATATAAATGAAAAATCCATAATATAAACTACTCAGACTCTTTTGAAGACGTCTTTCTTCCATGAGTTGTCCATCCATATAACATACCATATGCTAGGAAGTCACTAATGGTCCACATTAGAACCGCACACATCTTAAAATTATGTTGCAATGACACATCATACGTTTCAACACCATAATTCCATAGCATTTCTTACTCATATATCAATGGCTAGAGGGATACATCAAGTGATCTCTTCGGATGCTCTGGGTCGGGAACAAGCACAGGGAGGAAAAAAAACTCTCTACGCATACATAAAGATGGAGGCAAGTTATAAGGTGTAACAATTACAGACCACAACGAATACTGTTTTCCATGCTTTCCAAATGTGCTTTCCAAATGGGTTGAAACCATCATAGTCCGAGGTATACATTCTGTCGCTCGAATGCAAAATCTGGATATATAGATTGAAAATGTTTCCACGTTTATGCGTCTAAAGGATGTGTAATCTCTCTGTCCTGCCTATGCTCTCCATGTCATCTCATTGCCTCTATCGTGTGATGAGATTGATATAACCTCTTCAACCTCTCTGTTAACAATAAATACCACATCCGTTCAAAAGGGAATTTTA
Organism: Cardamine chenopodiifolia; assembly: GCA_963922655.1. Lineage (NCBI taxonomy): Eukaryota > Viridiplantae > Streptophyta > Magnoliopsida > Brassicales > Brassicaceae > Cardamine > Cardamine chenopodiifolia. Next base: position 3,779,568 of record OZ000490.1, read on the forward strand.
ACTCTTCCACTGCTCTCCTAATAACGGGGTTTATGATAGAATCGACATCTTTTGCGGTTTTCATATTCTTTCCAATATATTATACAGTTGTCGATGCACACATCTATTGTCTGATACGGCAAACCAAGACCAGCTACAAGTTTTTGTACCTCATAGTATGATGCTGGTGAAAGATTGTCTTCAGGCAATATATCTTTCATAAAATCGGTTATAGCATCAACAAATTCTTCCACCAAATTGTAGTCCGTCTTAATGGTCATCATTCTACTAGCAGATGATAACAGCGAATGACCTTCTCTACAACCACTATATAGTGGTTGTTTTGCTGCATCTAACATATCAAAAAAAAATTGTGCTTCTAAATTTGGTTCTTCTACCCTATCTCCATCTACAGATGTCGACTGCATATTCTCTCTAAACGTATCATTCACCATCTCAACAGTACCTACACCAAAATCTACTTCCGTTCTATGTTCTTCTAAACTATCTGCAATATATGGTTCACTAGTACTACCATAATCATAATTTGTTTCTCCGTATATATACAAAATCTTGTAACCCGACATAAATCCATTGTAATACAAATGCCTCCAAACAATCTATATCTTAATATTATGGGAATTCATACAAATAGAACATGAACATTTCAACTTACGAGTATATTTTTCTCTCGGTTGATTTATAGTCAATTCCATAAACTCGCATATACCTCAAGCATACTCGTCTTTCAAGATGTTTGACTCCGGATCCATCATCGGTTCATCCATCCATGATCGAAAACTATTAGTAGACGACGTCTCTTTATAATTTTTTTAATGTAAGATATTGTAAATGAATGGAAAAATGTAGAGAAGTGTAAATGAATGGAGAAATGTTGAAACATTTATATAGGGACGTCATCTGTCGAAATCCATCAGAATCTGTCAGAAACTTTAAATTCTAAACGGCTATATGTTAACGGATACATTAACATTTATTTTTCCGATGGATTTCCGACGACCAGCCTATAGTCCGTCAGAAATCCGTTGGAAATAGATCTGTCGGAAATTTCAAACAGATTTTTGACGGACTGTACAACGGCTAAATTAACGTTCATTTTATCTGACGGATTTCCGACAGACTGTCGATAATCCGTCGGAAATCCGTTGGAAATTTCCGATGGGAATAAGTCCGTCGGAAATTTCCGACGGATTTCTAATGGATCCTATCCGTCGGTATGTCGACGGTTTCTGTCTGTTTTCTGTCAGAAATTTCCATTGGAATTGCGATATTTTTTGTGTAGTGATGGATTCAGCGTCAAGCCCTCGCGGTGCCCTCCTCAGACTCAATTCAACTTCCACCGTGTCCACGGCGATATCCCGGTCTCTGCATCCCCAGATGTAGTAATTGATGCAATAAAAAGCTATGAACCCGATGATGGCAAACACAAACACAATTGTTCCCTCGTTTCTTCTGAAGTATGACATTTTGCGGATTTTAACATCTTCTCGCTTTGTAATGAAAAGAGAGAGGGAGAAAACAAGAGAGAAGTGGCGTTCACGTCTTCTTCGTTAGTTCTAGGTAAATTTCACGCGCCACCGTGTTTGGCTTTTAACAAGTGTAATGCACTTTCCCGGTTGCTATTAATTAATATTTTAGTTTTTTTTAAAGATTTAACTAGGTTGGATTGTATAGCTAAACTAAATGAGATTGGTTAGTTGGGAAGTGTCTAAAATATAACGTTATTATATAACTATGATAATATTGACCACTACAAAAAATATTTCAACTCCCGCTATTGATCTCGATATATCATATTAGGTTCAAATCTGCCCTCGATTTTTTTAAAGGTTTTTAATTGTTTAATAGATGTTCTTGAAACAATCGTTATTTTAAAAAAGAATATACTATTATTTAATGTACTAATCTTTTGATTGTATTCACTTGTTTAATGTAGTTATAATTTATTTTCAAGATTGGTGTTATATTTTGTTGATGGAATACATATTAGTATTGTATTAATTTTCAGTTGGATAAAAATTGATATACTATATTTGTCTGAAATGCCAATGATGGAATCTAATGCACCAATTATTAGTTTTTTTTTTGTTAAAGGGTTTTGATAAATTAAAAAAATAATTTTTTTGGGTTTTCTGATACAACACACGAACATAAAACTAAACAGAGGGAAAGACATCAAACCGAACCACAAGGACGAAGGAGGCCCACCGCCACGAAACCGGTTACCTAAAAAAAAGTATACAGCCCATGAAACCCTAAGAACGAAGGAGGTCCGCCGCCACGAACGAAAACGCTAAACAGCTCCAAACCAAGAGCCGCCGAAAGCTGCCACCACCAGAAAGAGCGGTGAGCTGAAATGCCAAGGAAATATTCAGAGTGGATAGAAAAAGGGGGGCACACCTCCGAAAACCGCCAGAACGTCGAGGTGAGAAGCTCGCCGAGGGGAAAGGTGGAAGCACATATCTCGTAAATCGACCACCGACCAACCGAAAAAATTGGGAGAAAATATGTACCAGGCCTCGCCGCCGATTGGAAGATGACCGCCGCTGGAAAAACTTCCTCTGGATCCACCGCCGTCCTCGAGCCGCCACAATCGTCGAGTTAGATATACAATGGTTCCACACCCATGTCCCGATCTCTTAGCCTAAACAGTCTCATCCCCTGAAACCTCACCACCAAAACAACACCCAAACCGGGGGTCTAAAACGTGAATCTTCGGCAAGAACCGTCTGAGGACGCAAGACACCCTGAATTCTAATAAAATAATTTGGTGGGTTCGGGTTCAAATACTGATATAATATTTTGGATTTAGATCGGATTTGGTTTCAGAATTAAAACCCTATAAAATTCTGAAAAATCGGATTTTAGATTAAAATTGGAATTTTTCCGGATTTTCTGGTTTTTTGGGTTTTTATCAGGAGTTTTTTCAGTTTTTTTAATTTTTCGGATCTTTTTGGGTTATTTGGATTGGATTTGTTTATATTACACATACAAAATTCATATTTCTAAGACATGGTCTTTGAATTAGGATATTTTTTCATGGATAATTATATTTTTTTCGGGTTTAGATACTTAGAAATTTACACTCCAATAAATAATTTGTTAGATTCAGATTCGAATATAACTTTTTGGGTCAAATTCGGTTGAATAGTCGGATTCGGTTTTTTTGTCCAATTGTTTATGGAAAGCTAAGTATTACTAATTAATTTTTATCTTCATTTGTTTTGAAAACCTATAATTGTGATTGTACTTTTATATTTTCAGGTGATTTAATTGGAAAATTTATGTTAGAACTATATTAGATATATATATATATATAAAGAGATTTATAGAAAAATAATAATCAAAACCAGTTCTAATAGAGATGTATATATATATATATATAAGTGATTTATAGAAAGATACGAATCAAAACGTTTCTGTTTTTCGCCTTTTACCATAATTATATGAATTTTGTATTTACCATAATTATATGAATTGTATTTTTATACAGGTTGTGGTGGTTTTAACTAATGACGATTTTATCTTTTATTTTATTGTTAAATAAAATTTGAATATAATTGTACCAAGTATATTAAGTTAACTAATAATAAAACAAAATTCAAATTCTAGACTTTTTGGGAGAGTCATTACTATATAAGTTACTTTGTTTTGTTTGATATCATTTACAATTGTAAATATATGTACTTATAGTTGTATCTAGTAATCTAGTGCCAGTTATACCAGTTATATCAGTGTTCCAGATGTATCAGGTATAATATCAGTTGTACCACAAAACAGCAGATTCAAACTCTAAACACACGCCGTATATTAAAACCATATGAAATACCATGTTTTTGTTGGTATCAGTTACAATTACAATTATATAACTCGATTATTTTCTTTTTATTCTGGGTTTTCCAAGCTCATAAATAGACAATTCTTCACGTTTTAATGAATTCTAAATCAGTAATCAGATTTCATTAAGAGAAAATAGTAATTTTAACCTACAATGAAATTTGGGAACAAGTTTTTTTCATTTTGTGCTATTTGAGCTTCGGACCCTGATCTGGAGAGGTATACTGTTGTTAGAATAAATGCAATCAGAATAGTAAATGGAGGAAGTTTATAAATAAAGAAGTTAGATCACTTAGTCTTCATGAGTTTAAATTTTATAGTTTAAGTTATATTTCTAATTGATTACATAACTAAACATTTAAGTGTATGTTATATTCTAAGAAGAATTATAAACTAAAAACTTTAATTGTTTCTCTTAAGTTACAAAATTCTATCTCCACAGAGAACATTCTACAAAAAATTATCAATAAAAAATCCATAGTTTCTTATTGCAGCTAAACTTACAAAACTTGTAAACAATTGCAGAAAAATAGTAGAGTAGTATTATTTTGTTACATTTCATTATATCCAACACAAAAAAATTCCTTCTATGTGAAAATAAACTGAAATTCAATATAAGTTCAATATTAGAGAAACATTTTTAAAAAAATTCTAAAAATACGCTTTCACAATTTTATTGTCAAGGGACCCTTAAGATGTGATCTAATCGGTATGCTTGTAATTTCATTTTGTTGGGGTTTATATATGCCTAACAAAAACATTTTTACAAGTCCAATATACAAATAGAGGTTTGGTCCGTTTGGACCTTGCCAGTTGCCATTCGCAAAGACAATGTCGATGGGGAGGCGAAAAAGCTAAAGAAGAAAGGAGAAAAATAAGATAAAGATGAATTTCAATATTTACTTTTTATTTGTGTAAGTTATAAATAAAACTGGTCGGTTATAAATCCAAACTAATATTTACTTTCATGTGATCGGTTTTTGTCCATAAACCAAATCCAAACCGAACTTCGATTCAATTTGGTTTGGAAAAGATGTCCGGTTCTACTATAACTATGAAAGAACTGTTAAAGAGAATCAAGTATTTTATATTTGTTAAGGAAATATATATATCCTTATTTTAGAAATTTCTAACACAAAAAGTCCCAAATACCACAAACTTGTTTTAAGAAAAGTTTCTAAATCATTTTTTGAATTCTCTCTAAAAACACAATCCTATTACCGACGGATCATATATATATATATATATATGATTAGTTTGTTTCCCATTTAATATGTGTTAAATTTTATCCGTTCAAAATTTTTGACTGTTTTAGAGTTTAAGGGTTTAAATTCGATAAAATCGATACTAACTAATTCCAAATACAATCCTACAACAAATTTGAAAAATATACATCACAAATTAACCCTATAAATATGTGAATTTGATATTTACGGAATTTATTATGATTAAGAGTTAAGTGTTTGTTAATATATCATATACTTTATATTACTTGTATAAAGTTGATAACTTGAAATTGTTTGTTTGCTATTTTTGATACAAATCCAACTTTAGTTTAGTTATATATCACTAAAATGAATAATATAACATAGTATAACCCAAATTATAGTGCAATAACTCGCATTCGAAACCCTTAATCCTAAACTAGTGGAAAATTTGTTGAAATTTTTGATGGTAAATGGAAATTTGTTTGCGTATCTACTTTTTTTTGTCATCCGTGAATCAAAGTTGGTCAAAATTTTTGCAATGCGATCCATTAAAAATTTCCGATGTAACAAAAAAATTTAGATGCGAATGTTCTTGATATTTTGCGAAGAACGTACGAGGTTTAAGATTTATGTGATTTTCGACAGATTTAGAATGTTTTTAAGTTTTACATTATTTTATTATTATTCTTGTGTTTTTATGCTTTTATTAATTTAATAGATTGTTAATATAATTTTTTGAATGGATCATGGAATGTATCGAAGTTTTACATTATTTAATTATTGTTCTTATGTTTTTTATGCTTTTATTAAATTAATAGATTGTTCTCGTTCAGGGATGGGTGGTTCGCGTTCGAGGAAAGGTGCCAATACTTCTCAAAACCCTTTGACTCAAAATTCCGGAGATGCTACCAGATGCATAGCCTACGCAAATGAGCGTAGAGGACTCTGTCTCTCAAACAGGACAAGAACATATTAGAAGATAATTTCATCTGGAACGTCATAGAGGAACTATCTGATAAGTTATAAATATAATTTATTTTATACATATAAAACCTAATAAATCATTTTTTTTAGGATCCAAATTCATCAATCGGATGCTTATTAGAATGATTAAACATCTTTATGAAAAGTACTCGACCATGCCTCCACAAGATCACGACATGGTTTAGAAAAATTGCAGTAAGCATTTGGTTGTGTTAATTTATTTTAATATAATTTTACTTTTTTAGTAAGATTTTAATTGGGAGAAAGAACTCACATTATTGTTTAAATGTGAGTTCGACACTAAGGCTGTGAACATGTAGTCTAAAAAGCTGAACAAGTGGAAGAATAAGTGGAAGCACACTGAGATGGCAAAAGAGATGATTGCGAACTCGGACCTATGAAATTGTTTATTTATTATTGGAAGGAGGAAAATGATGCACTCTCCAAAACCAACTCTACAAACCGGATTAGCCAATGCGGGGGTAGAGGAATTGTGACGCACAACTTAGCAGTAATGAACTTGTATTTCCGAGAATAACAACTCATAAGTTTTTTTCTTTCTTAAATTTAGTTTTAATTCAATATCTTTATTAATTATTTTTTATTTTATAGTTTTAAATATATGGTGAGCATCCCTTCATCATAGGTTGATAGAGGATTCACACACCAACAAAAAAACAAAAAAAATTTCAAGATCTGATTGTTCGGAATATCATCGAGACCTTGAGGAAACAAGAAGAGGAGTATATGTTATCCAAGTCGGTCGGTGAAAGAGCCACTTCCAGCCAGGTTTATTTTGAAATGTGGAAAGAGTTATATATACTTATTATCGAATTAATATATTTATTTATATGTATATTCCATTTAATTTATCTTTATTCGCAAGCAACTCCGAAGAGCAAAGATCGTTTTTAGGCTTCCAAACGAGTACCAATCTCGATCTTCTCAATCTTTGCGATTTTTTAGAGATTATGAGGTTAGGACAAAAATTGTAAAAGAGACAACCGAAATCCAAGATTTGAGGGCCGTGATCCAAACAATAAGAGAATAAAACACAGCGCATAAGCAGAGAGGGAAGCACATAGGCCAGAAAATGGAAGTAAAGAAAGCATCAATGGAAGCTTTCATGGCTGAGTTCCGAGCGACTGAGGACCTCCCAATTAGTTTATATGATTTTCAATTTTCTTTTTAAGATTTATGTTTTTTATATATATATTTTTGGATTTGAATATTTTGGTCTTAATTTTCATTTTAATTTTAATTTTAGTTTTATTTTCAATATGTTTACGTTTTATTTTTGTATATTCACTTTAATTCTATATATTTAATATTAGTAACTTACACTAGTAAAATCATATATCCGTCAGAAAATTTTTCGTCAGAATTCCGTTGAAAAACGTTATGCGAAGAATCCGTCGGTTTGTTTTCCAATGGCTTCCTAACGGTTTATTCTCTGCTGGAAAAAGGGAAAAATGAAAACCGATTCCTTCAAGTTTTTTTTTATGAATTCTCTCGACTGATTGATATGACATAAACAAGAAATCCGAAACAGCATCTACAAGCTCTCTTCTCATTTTGATTACACAATACGAAATCAAATCCTAGAAAGAAGATAAAGGTAAAGCTAGATTCTCCGGCGAAATATCAAATTGGGAAACTAAGTACGAGCGTGTTCCAAAGACAATAAAGAAGATCATAGAAATCGAGCAGAAACAGAGTTTTTTAAATTCTCGGAGATTTTCTAACTTGAAACTCAAGTAGCAGCCGCTCCGACGTCACTCGATTTGCCTTGAAACACAAGATACACAGAAGAGCTAGAAGGCGGAACGAAACTAGGGCTTTCGATTTTATCGCTTCACTGAAGTCGGTGGAATCGTGGAATCGGGTTATATTCATTATTCAGTTAGGCCCATACTACATACATAATTAGGCCCATTTTAGCCCGTTTTAGATTAGCTTTGTTTACCTCCGTTAGCACAATATTATATATGATTTTAATATTTTTTTATTAAATCACATATTCAAGGGCATTTTAGAGTTTTGATTATTCGAAGTTAAAATCAAAAACTGTGTATGGACAGATTATAAAAAATCTTTTATATCTAATTCCTTCTTCTTATAAATCCGTAAAATTAAAAAAAAAATGAAGAAAAAATAAACAAAGTAGCCAAAACTCGGAGCATTAACTTTATTACTGTACCAAAATCAAAAATGAAAAGTTTGTAACGGCTAGCCTCTAATTTCATATTTGAAATTCCTCCGTCTTTACAAAATCCTCTTTTCTTCTCTTCTTCTCTCTTCTCAAAACCTCGAAACCCTGAAAACTCTTCTGCTAAAATCTCTCTGTATTGTGCTTTCTTGCGAATCCTAATTTCTCTTCTTGAATTTCATTATGGGGATCGAGAGATATGATTCAGATGAAGCAGAAACGAGAACGATAATGAATCTCTCACAAGAAGTCGAAAACTACATCAAAGACACAATTGATCATTCCTTAGGTCTTCCGATCTCCATGGAAGCTCTTCAGAAAAAAATCTCCACGGCTGAAGAATCTCACCGCCGTCTTCGCGATCAGTATTTGGCTTTAGTTTCAAAATTAAAGGAGAAAGATCAAGTAATTGACAGAGTTAGGGTTAGTATTTTCGTTATGAGTTTTAATTTTCTGTGGTTTGTGAGCTTTTGTTGAATCTGAATCTTGAGTTTTTTGGGTCAAATTTTAGTCGGAAGCGAGTATGAATGCTCAGGCGTTGAAAAAGTTTATTGATGAGAATCAGAAATTGGCTACTGAATGTGGGAATTTGTTGAGTCAATGTAAGAAATGGGAGAAAGAGTGTTTGCTTTATCATCAAGATCGTGATGCTTTGATGGAATTTGGGAATGAATCTGATGAGAGAGCTAGAGATGCTGAAGCTAGGGTTCGTGAATTGGAAGATGAAATTGGAAGAATGTCTGAGGAATTGCAGATTTTTAAGCGTCAAATTGGGGCTGACAAAGTAAGACTCTTTTCATTTATCCCTTAATTCGCCATTGCCCTTAAGTAAATTAGTTTGCAGATCCATCATTTGCTTTAACTATTCTGGTGAAATGGTTTCTCAAGGGCTAATTGTGTTCTCTATTAAGTTGGCATTGTGATTTCTCATAGTATGCATGAAGCTTGTCTTCTCATTGATTCATAGGTGTATCTATAATTGTGTTGCTTAGAAGAAAGTCTTAAAATTGTCGATATGATCTGATTGATGCACTTGAAAGAGACTCTAATGCTACTTCACATTAAGTTTCTAGCTAATAACCTATCATTATATGTTGTCATTTATGCACTATTGTTAGTCGTTTGTGTTGCTTATTGTGTTTTTGTGCACTTGTTGAATCATTGATTTTACAATTGTGTTGCTTAGCAGAAAGTTTTAAAATTGTGTTGCTTAGCAGAAAGTCAATCCATATTGTTTTGCTTTGCAGAAAGTCTTAAAATTGTTGATACTATCTTGTTTATGCACTTGAAAAGAGACTATAGTGCTAGTCCTCAGTGAAGTTTCTGCCTTGTAATCGATTTTGTTGTTTGTCCGTCCATATTGTTTTGCTCGCTGAAGGTACTATAACTTTGGATATTATATGATCTGGGTATCTATGGGTTTGTCACTTATGGCATATGCGCTATTGTTTAAAATGGTGTTGGATTGTCTATGATGCTTTAGAGATTGCTTGTTCCATTCAAGATTTAGTAAATCATCTTTGATTGGCCTTAAGTAAATTAGTTTGCTTTTAGCATTTGGCTAGCTTGTCTTTGATGAAATGGTTTCTCTTCTCTATTAAGTTGGTATTGTGATTTCTTATAGTGCCCATGAAGCTTATCTTCTCACTGATTATTAGGTGCATCTATATTGTGTTGCTTAGCAGAAAGTCTTAAAATTGCAGATATGATCTGGACACAATAATGCTACTTCACATTAAGTTTTTAGGTAATAATCTATCGTTAGATGTTGTTATGCACTATTGTTAGTCGTTTTCACACTGGAAATGGATAAAAGTAGTTAAAAAGGTGTTGGATTTTCTATGACGCTTCAGAGATTGTGTGTTCTAATTCAAAATTTATCGTTCTGTATCCTTTGTTGAGGTTTAATGTTGCGTACTTAGAAGATGTGTAGCTATTAGTGTCAACATCTTAGTAAGAAGATGTATCTATCAGCTACTACTTATCATCATTTCAGCTGGAAATATGTTATTTATCAACCAACTTAGCGAAAATTCTAACAGATTTATACGTTTTTCATTTTCCCTAAAAAGGTTGATAACTGCACACCATTAGAAGAAGATTTGCTTGATTCTGTATTGGGATCACTCATAAGTAAAGATGAAATTATAATGGGACGTCTCTTCTTGGAGGCAAACATACAAGACCAATCATGCCAAACCTTGTTAAGCAAGTGGGATCACTTAAAGCCTTCAACGCAAAAGGTTCTTTCTCTAGTTTCAAGAGCAAAGAAATTTGAAAAGGAAAAAGAATGCATCATCCTGAATCTCGCTAAAGCCGAGCAAGAGGTATTAGTAAACCATAACACATTCTCTTGTTCAACAAAATCAGTAAGTCTTGAAACCATTCCACTTGACTTACAAACTTTTAACAGGTAGAACTTGTGAGCACACTAAACCGAAAGCTGGATAAAGAAAATCGTAAGTTGTTAAGGCAACAACAAAGCCCTCTTTGTTCTACAGAGAGGAACCGCAATACCACATCTGAAAAGGTAAACACTGTGAATGGTAAGCAGCTATATGGATTCTGTTTGATCTAACTTAGTGATGGTTTTAATGTTACAGTCAAATAAGCGAAAGTGTCCGAAGATGATGAGTAGCCCGGTCGAGAAGAGGCTTGAGTTTAGTAGCAGTCCAGAAATTAGCAGGAAGCCTCTATCACCTGTGTGGAATAATTCACCAGATTCTAGGATGAACTAGTGAATGCCAACAATGAGATCAGAACATTCTCTGTATTATCTTGTGTGAAAGTTACATTGTCGCTTTTCCGAACTGAAGCTACTAACAACATGTATTGCTATAAACAATTAGACAAAAAAAAATCATGTTTTCTACAAGAGCAGTGTCTGAAAGTTACATAGCTCACGCTGTCGTTTTAATTATATTGACATTGTAAATCCCAATCCCACAGTTGTGAACCACAAAGTGAAGGCCTATTAAATGCCCATTAAGCTTAATCCATATGTTAATGAGGATACATATAAGAGAATATTAGGGTTTTGTTTTAATTTCGTGGCCAACCTGAAGAATAAAAATTATTAGAATAAGAGAAAAGAAAGAAAGAAGAACAAAGAAGAGAAGACAGATTCAATCAGTTCTAGGAGATTGAGAAAATAGAGAATCAAAAGGAATTATTTTTTGATGATTTTTTTCTGGAGAGATGCACGACATCAACACATCAACAGTTATCCATAGCCATAAGCTGATCCTATCCATAGCCATAAGCTGATCCTAAATTGGAGTTACAGTTAGAGAATTATGGATGTTCTCCTGGGATGGATTTATGTAGATCGGATTCCATCGCCGTCTATCCATGGAAAGCCCCAGATTTATTCTTTCCAGATCCACCGACCGATCCAGATTTCGAGGTAAATTCCAACCATAATATGAGTTTTAAATTGACGGCAGTTGTAAGCAAGTTTCAAAAAAACTTTATTTTTCCTAATTCAGAAACCCTAATTCTTATATTTGGAAAGTTTATATTTAAAAAAAAAATTAATTTAGGAAAGATTCTATTTTAGGAAAGTCTAAAAATAAGGTGAAAAATAAGAAAGTTCAGAAAAGAAAAGTCCATAAAAAAGGTGTCAAATAGGGAAGTCCAGAAAACGAAATTTCCAAAGAGAAAAGTTTTGAAAAGGAAAACAAGGCAAATGTGAAGGTGTGATCTGCGGAAACAGGATGAAATGTTCTATTTTTATGTTTCTTGATTCACCTGTATAGAACTAGATTTGATTGTTTTATTTTTATGACTGGCTGATAAATTTGATGATTTTATGATTTTATTATTGTTTGATAATATGGTGATGTTATGATGTTATATTGTCATAGTGATGACAAGATGTATGAGATTAAAATGAACCAGTGAAAAAAGTGGAATCTGGATTGCAGTGAACCGACGGGTCACTGTAACCCATTAAACGGTTGACGAGGCTAGTGGAAACTTATGATGCATGGATACCTTAATTTGGACCAAGAACTTGTCCTGGGTACGACATGGGTACGGGGGGGCACTATAGGGACACTGTCGAAATGTCCCCATGGTGTCTCGAGATAACGGAGACGGCATGCCATAAAACGGGGATGTGAGAGAAATGTTTGAGCAACGTTTTGGAAATTTTCCAACATATAAAGCATGCGTATGTGAAGTTTAACTCATTTTTCAAAAACAAAAAAAAATTAAAAGGAATCAAAGATGTGATAACAAGTATTAGGGTTTTCTAATTACACATTTATCTCTAATATCCATCTTTCTCGACACATAAACAACTCTTCATCCTCTTAGTCATCTAGCTTTGTCAACACTATCTGTTTCATAAATTGTAACAAGGTATGTTTTATTTGAGTATTTGACTTTTTGTATACTTGTATATCTTAAATTATGGACATTTATCTTATATTATTATTGGTGTACACATACGGTATCCGTCTCTATAAATTTTAAATTTACCATTTCTCGTCCCCGTTTCCCGACTTTGTACCTGTTTCAGTGCAACTTAGGTGGAAACAATGGAACCTTGACTGCAGTGAACCGACGAGTCATTATAATCCATTAACCGGTTGACGAGGCTAGTGGAACAGATAGGTTACATGCACGTAAGAGACTGTTGAACCTGGTATTGATGTGGAGATCTTGTTGTGAGCAAGAAGAAATATGTTTGTTATACCTTTGCATAGTGATGCAGGTTATATGTTTGTTATGTCTATTTCTATGTGTTTGGTGATACTTTTATAGAGATAGAATCATGTTATCATGTTTTTCCAGTGGACGGAAAGGATTTACCATTTTTTCTTTTTTCCTCAAGTAAGAAGTTGCGGTTTGAAGTTTTTCATTGGTAAATGTTTTAAAAGAAGAAGTGTTTGACGAGAGTAGATGATAATACGTTGTCTAGGCTTGTGTGGCGGACGAGTATTATAGACATGCTTTGCAAAACGCCGACTTTTAAATGTACTTAAATTATTATTGCCATAAATTGACATGTAATGTTATAAAATTGGATTGATAGGCTCTTTTTTGCAATTTTCTCATTAATCAAAGAGAATCTGATACAAAATTTGTTTATACTAATAGGTATATAAAAATGTAAGCTCAATAACATATGGATGGAGCTTAGAAGAAAAAATTAACCCCTTCTACAAGTGAGGAACCGCCAAATTAAAATCTAGACATAAATTATTGTGTAGGATCCAACTGATTCTACATTAATAAGCTCATTTAACTATGAAAGTTCTTAACAAATAAACGCCACACACACCAATATGAGCTATTGTTTGATTCAACAACCAAAGGACTATAAAACAAGGAACATACATCTAAATCTTCCATCAAAGTTAAAAAAAAACACCAGTGGTGCCCAACAACCTCAAAGTGCATAATAGATCTCGAGCCAATGAACATAACAAATCTTAAACGTATCTCAAGATTAAACCGAATAAGTCACCAATGGAACCTCATTAGACTGCTCCAACATATCAAAACAAGTAATCATAATTTATTAAAAAATAGTTACTAAATAAAACCTGATATTTTAATTTGATATGTTAAATTGTGAAGATATTAATAACTCGTGATATTTAATAATTTTTACAAGTTACATCAAGAGCCAAAAATTCTGGATAAATTTCGTTTCAATTAATAAATTTGGGGTGGATTACTAGAGTCCCCAAAAAAATAAAAATTATTTACTATCCAACACCTCTTTTGGTACTGCTGATTATATTTTGTTATCTTTTTATTTTTCTTTTGGTCCTCTTGAGTAAATCTACACCACTCTATTAGAACATAAATTTAGGGAAATACAACCATCGTATTGACGAACACAGTTTACGTCACATTATTATTATGCAACATACTTCACTATGACTAACATTTTACCGAAAGAAAAATAATTAGTTATTATCCAACACCACTTTTTGGTACTGCTGATTATTTTTTGTAATCTTTTTTTTTTGAGTAAATCTGCATCACTCTGTCAGAAAAGTAAAATTAGAGAAACACAACAATCATATTGACGAAATAGCAATGATGTTGCTTGAAGCAAGTAAAACCAATGTGAGAGATAGGCAAACCAGAGTTATCTCCAAGCGAGACTTCATCACCACCATTGTAATAGAGAATAGCAAGATTGTGAAGGTCTGATGTTATATGGTGGGTTGCACCACTGTCAAGGAGTGACGGGGCTGTCGAGGGTGAGGAGCCGGTGACAATATTGGCGAGAGGCTGCCACTGAGAAGAGTTGGGACGAGAGCCTTGCTGCATCAGGTAATTATGGAACTGAGAGGTCAATTTTGAGCACCTTTAGGTGTTGTGGCCATTAATCCCACACAGCTGGCAACAACCAAGGTAAGGTCTGGGTGGGCAATATTCTTGTTTTTAATTTTGTTGTTGTACCTCTGATTGGGACGGTTGTTGTTGTTGCGATGGGAGACTTGATTGGTTAAGGCAGGAAACGTCACTTGTCAGACAACTTGGAGAAGCGTGGCTTCATGGTTGAGAGGCTTCTAATGAAGTTACGTGATGGATGGTGGAACGTCACGTCCTTCCATCTGGTCAACAAAGGACTTGTAATCTTCTCTAGGATAAAGTCGATTTGATCCTCATGATCAATGGCTTTTCCCAAAAGCGCCAATTGATCAATGCGTGTGATAGGCCCCTGAAAATATTCATCAATCGTTATTGTACCTTTTTGTCACCATTTGAGTTGGTGTTTGATCTGTTTCATATGGCCTCTACTTGGTTTTGCATTGGTGGAGGCCAAAGTAGTCCAAATATTAAAAGATGTCGTTTCCAAATCGTACAGTCTGGATTTGGAGTGATATTGCCTTCAACAGTGATCCTGGGCGATGGAATCAGAATGGAACCATAAAGGTAACCGGTTAACTCATCGCCATCTACAAAAAAGAAAAATCAATAATATTCAAGCCAATTAAGGTGGATTTTAGATTTTCAATATGACAATGTCCATGAAATTGACTTGGTCCGAAACGCTGTCGTTTTCCCAAAAACTTCTAAACGACGTCGTTACTTAACGTTTTCTACCCAAAACAAATCTAAGTGCTTTGCTTCGTTTTCTTATCCGAATTCACTCGTCGTCGTCACTCATGGCTCTTCTTCGTCTTCCTACCATTTCCCTCCAAATTCTAGGTCACAGATCAAACCAAAACTCCCCTAATCCCAGATTCTCACTTACCAATTTCTCTCTCTCTTTCTCTACTCCTTCACTATGTCATCTTCATCATCAAACCACGTTTCCAAACTCAAAATCCAGAAACATCACCTCTTACTTCTCCGCTACAGCAAAAGACACAATCCTCGATTCTTCTTCTTCTTCTCCAGCTACTGAAGAAACCAAAGAAGAGTTTTCAAAAACCAGATTAATTGCTCAAAACGTTCCATGGAGCTCTACACCTGAAGATATAAGATCATTATTCGAAAAATACGGAAATGTCATCGACATTGAGGTTTTTGAAAATTTTCTCTAATTTCCTTAGTTTTTGAGTTGAACCATTCGTTTTTTTGTTAACGAATCGTGTTTGATTTTGCTTGTAGATGTCTATGCATAAGAAGGAAAGGAATCGAGGTTTAGTTTTCATTGAAATGGCTTCACCTGAAGAAGCTTCAACAGCTCTCAAATCTCTCGAATCATATGTAAGAACAAACATCTCTAAAGTTGTTACAGAATCATTAAGATTTTGGTTGTTTTTTTTGTCTAATTTTAATCTGACATTACATTAGCAGAATCATTGTACATTGTGCTATCAGGGTTTTGCAGTATCTCAATTTGATTGATCATTGAATCATATGTTAGAACATTTCAACATTGGGATAGAATCAGTGAGGTTTTGGTTGTGTTTTCTCTAGTTTTATCTTATTTTACATTAGAAGAAGTTGTACGTTGTGCTTACTTTAGGTTCTTTCATGTTGTTGGATCTCAGTTTGATCTTCATTTGTTTCAT
Source organism: Cardamine chenopodiifolia (assembly GCA_963922655.1). Classification (NCBI taxonomy): domain Eukaryota; kingdom Viridiplantae; phylum Streptophyta; class Magnoliopsida; order Brassicales; family Brassicaceae; genus Cardamine; species Cardamine chenopodiifolia. The sequence continues at coordinate 3,795,797 of OZ000490.1, forward strand.
TGAATTTTGTGTTGTTGTTTAGGAATATGAGGGTCGTCGTTTGAAGGTAGATTACGCAAAGACGAAGAAGAAGAAGACATATGCGCCACGCGAGAAGCCTTCGTCAGTGCCAACATTCAATTTGTTTGTTGCAAATTTGTCATTTGAAGCAAGAGCTAAGCATCTTAAGGAGTTTTTTGATGCAGACACTGGTAATGTTGTGTCTACTGAAGTTATATTCCATGAAAATCCAAGGAGGTCGAGTGGTTATGGGTTTGTTTCTTTTGAAACCAAAAAACAAGCTGAGGCTGCGCTTGTTGAGTTCCAAGGAAAGGTAATTCCAACCTATTCTTAATGACGATAATGATCTAATCATACTTTGAAGTCTTATCAGTTAGGTCAATCTTGAGCAAAATTTAAGCTAATATATAGTAGTGTCTGAGATAGTGTTGAATTGAATCCAAAGTAGAAGAGAGTGTTTGTGTTTTGGTTTATTGTTGGTGTGTTTCTGATACCATTTGAGATTAAGCACCATAAATAGACCCATAAACCGAAGTTTCTAGTCTTGAAATTCTTTATGCATCAATGAGACAAATATACGAATGGGTTTCTTTTAGCAGTTAACCGTAAGTGGACCCGTAAACAGAATGTTCTAGTCTTTAGACTCTTTATGTGGGCAGTTAAGTCAATCCTTTGAGAGAATATGGACCATAATCCTGAAATTGTAGAACAGAAGAGTTGATGGCATGTTTCTAATAATAGCTTTAGAATATGATCTAATCATACTTTAAAAGCATTCTAGGCTTATCAGTTAGGTCAATCTTGAGTAAAGTTGAAGCTCATTATTACTGTCTGATGTAGCTGTTGAATGGAATCCAAAGTACAAGAGAGTGTTTATGTTTTTGTTTATTGTTGGTGTGATGCTTATACCATTTGAGCTTAGAAACCATAAATGGAAACGCAAACCGAATTTTCTAATCTTTACTCTTTATTCATCAGTGAGACAAATATAGAAATGGGTTTCTCTGAGCTGTTATGTAGGCAGATACTTTAAGAGAATGTGGACCATAATCCCAAAACTGTAGAACATAAGAGTTAATGTCATATTTCTCATAACAGCTGTAGAATATAAATTGATTGGCACATGGGTTGATTTAGTAGGTAGAAATGAATGTGTGATATTAACATATGTGCAATCTTTAGCAAAGTTGAAGCTCGTTATTACTGTCTGATGTAGTTGTTGAATGGAAATGCAAAGTACAAGAGAGTGTTTGTGTGTTTGATACCATTTAAGCTTAGGATCTATAAAATGGACCTGTAAACCGGATTTTCTATTCTTTATTTGGGAAGTTAACTAAATACTTTAAGTGAATATGGACCATAATCCCAAAATTGTAGAACAGAATAGTTAATGGCATGTTTCTAATAAGAGCTTTAAAGTACGAGTTGATTGGTACATGTGTTGATTTAGTTGGTGGAATTGAATGTGTGTGATATTAACATATGCAGGATTTTATGGGAAGGCCAATCCGATTAGCTCGTAGCAAACAGTTTGTGAAATTGCAAGCAAAGGAAGGGTTGCAGCCACAAGATGATGAGGAACCATCTCAGTCAGAGACAATGACTCAAGAGGACGAAACTCCAGCTGCAGACAACTGAGAAGGTAGTAAAAAAAGCTTCATTGGTTTCAATATCCTTGCTCTGTTGCATCATCAACTCTACGCTGAAATTAATCAAATCAGGACATATACATACATAGTTTGTGTTGCAGGATTATTACTGTTCCAGGTATTGGAATGGACGAAGAAGCTTCGAGCTTTTCAACCAACAAAAGGAGTGGATACTTACAAGTACCAACAATGAGTAGTAACAAGTACAAAACTGATCCATAAAGCCACCTCAAGAAGCAAACCTATGTGGCTCTGAGAAACTTGCTTTTGTAAAAGTTAACACATTGCTCTCTTTTTTTGTCAGTCATTTGGTTTCGGTTTCTTGGTGATTGCGTTTATTAGTTAGTATGTTTATTGGGTTATATGTGTTTTTCGTCCCTAAAAGAATCTTCAATTTTTTTAGTATTTTAAACAAGTCCTCTATTTTGAGTTTTGACCCAAAAGAAAAAAAAAACAAATCTTCTTAAGGAGTTAATTAAATTATTGGATAACAATTTTGTGGGTATTGCAAGGGAATTAGGATTTGCGAGGGAAAAAAGATTTATATTATATATAGATATATGTATATATATATATATGTGTATACATATATATGTCTTCTATCTCTTTTCGTCTTCTGTCTACTTGCGCTACTTCGCCTCTCTGTCACCATCTGGAAGGTAAGTGTAAGTCTAATACATTGATCTTTTACACATATTAAGAAATGAAAAAGGTTTAATTATTAACTAATTGAAAATTGTTTTATGAGTGGAAGGAGAAAATATAGACCATTAATACCATGACATTTGGCAAAAAAACATAAAATGAAAAATCTACTATTTCAGTTTTTTTATTTATTTAGAAAATGAATCTTTTAGGAACAAAATAAAAACTCAAAACATCAATCTATTAGAAATAGATAGAGTACATGTTAGATTTAGGATTTGTTTATCTTTCTTAGATTTAATATTTTTCTTTTGGATTTGTATATATTAGATTTAGGATTGGAATTTGTTAATTTTTGATTTGTATATGAAAAGGTTGAGAATTTAATTGAATTATAGAAAATTTTAAATTTTTATGAATTGTAAAATTTTATAAATTATAAATTATGATAAATTCTTCAATTTATATAAATTTTAAATTTTCTTTACTTATTTAAATTTGTAGTTTTGAAGAATTGATAAATTTTAAAGTTTAGATATATTGAAAAATTGTTTGATATCTTGATACATTGTTAAAATTTTATAACTTGTTAATTTCTTATATATATACTCTCTCTTTTTTTTTTTGTAGAGGACGGGATTTAGTAGAAACGGTTATACTCGTTTTCTATCGAGCACCGGATTATCGCTTTCAACAAGTGGTGATCGTAGTTCTCAAGCAGCCTCAATCGACGCCTCCACCGCCAACCCGTAAGATGAAACATGCCGTTCCACCGCCTCCTCGTGAAGATCTGGTTGGTTTTGCTCAGGAGTTAGCGCAAGTAAAGCGTCAAGTACAACAAATTGCCGAGAAATTCAAGAGCCACGATATCCTCTTTGAGCATCTTGCCGAGAAAGATCCGGTATTTAAATCCTTGTATCGAAGCATAACCAAAACTAAGCTGATACCAGAACCACAAATGGAACCGAAGCCCGACCTTCACAAAAGTAGTTTAGTTTTTTTTTCATCTAAACCAATTTCTATTTTGCATTTTGAATACTTTTATTTTGTTTGAATTTGAAATGTTTTAGTTTTTGAATATTTTATCATTTCTAATTTTTTGGTTATAATTCTAATTTTTATTTTTATATAATTTATTATATTCTTTTGCAAATACATAACAAAAGTGCGAAGAATTTACAGGACACGTTCAACAGTGTTCTCGTAAACCCGTTGCAAGATTGTGAGAGATTTTTGAGAGATTTGCGAGATACATTCAAAAGTTTTTGAAAGCCATAGCAAAATTGTGAGGGATTCTTGAAAGATTTGCGAGATACAATCAAAAGTTTTTCGAACAAGGGATTTATGAGACTCCTTATTCATGTCCCTCGAAAATTTGTAGCAATATTGAGAGATTTGCGAGACACCTTAAACAGCTCCTTCACAAATTCGTAGCAATATTGCTATGGATTTGTGACGATCATATACGCTAATGCTCACATAAAAACGGATATAATAGAGACTGGTTCCCTCACAAGTTTTGTGAAATATTTGTGATGACTTTTAAATTGCGACCACCGATTTTTGATGGAATGGTTTATGTCACAATTACCTAGCCAAAGGCTATTTGCGAGGGAATTACAACTTACCAGGAAATCCTCTCCCACAAATCGTTTTTTGTAGACTTGTAGTGTTTCTGAAGTTTAAAATATGTTTATTTTCAACTTTTGTTCCTTACTCTTTGTTGCTTAAATCATAAAACTGATTGTTTAGCACCTATTGGTCGAATCCATTCTTGTAATTTTAAAATTGTAGGCACCTCCTCCAGTTTAGATTTTCAAACTCTTTTATTTATTTTAATTATAAAGTTTTCTCGTAAGTGAAGAAGAAACATGGGTACTACAGCGTTGATAGCACAGCTATGAGGAGCAAGGTGATCGATGAATGCGGCAAGGTGATCTTCTCTCGCCTTTCCTATTTATCATGTGTACTAAATCGTTGATATCACAACTACGAGGAGAGGAGGAAGAAGGGAGGATAACAAGTCTAATAATTGCACAAGCAAGTCCCCCGTCTCTCATCATTTATTTGCAGATGATAGCATCTTTTTTGCGAAGCGAATTGTCCTATAATGTGCAGAGTTGTTAAAGATCATTAACTTATATGCTGGAGCTTCAGGTCAACAATTGAATAAAGATAAATCTTCTATCCTCTTTGGGAGCAAGGTTGAGACGTCTTTGAACGGCGACTTGAAGAGAGCCGTTGGGATAACTAAAGAGGGCGGAATGGGGGCTTACTTGGGACTGCCATAAAAGATATGTGGATCAAAGAAACAAGTCTTCTCTTTTGTTTAAGACAGATTAAATGAAGGAATAAATTCATGGTCAGCTAGGTACCTTTCAAAAGGAGGAAGAGAAGTTTTGATTAAATTTGTTGTGCAGACATTACCAACTTATGTGATGTCATGTTTCTTATTGCCACAAGATATTAACAACAAACTCTGAGCAGTGATCTTGATATTTTGGTGGAGCAAAAAAAGATAACAATCAAGGTCTACATTGGTTAGCCTGGGAAAAATGTTGTATCCCCAAAGACTTGGGTAGTTTGGGGTTCAGAGATTTTTAGGATTTCAATCTCGCCCTCTTAGCGAAGCAGTTGTGGCGCTTACTAAGATACCCGAAAACTCTTGTGAGTAGTCTTAAAAGAAAGATATTACAAATATTCAATCCAATAGATACTCGTCCGGCGAATTCGCCATCTTTTGGTTGGAGAAGTATAATCGGATCGAAGCCTCTTCTTCAAGAAGGCCTACGGGAAAATATTTGATCGGATTTTAATACGCATGGATGGACAGACCCATGGATACCATCTGTACCTCCACGCCGGCCAATGATAATGGAGTTTATCAGGACTAGCACCTTTATGTAAATCATTTGATCGAATTTGATACAAAGGTGGAAATATGTCTGATCCAAGAGTTAATAGAGCCAGATGATGTCCCCTTGATTTTGGGTGTAAAACCGTGTAGGGTTTTTTAATCGGATAACTACTGCTGGTGCTACACAGAGTCAGAACAATATACGGTTAAATCAGGATATCTTATTGCAATTCAAAAACGGACGGAGACACAAGAGATGCTGGAGCCAAGCGTGAACTGACTAAAAGGTCACGCTTGAAAGTTAAAGATCACTAAGAAGATTCTAACACTTTATTTGGCAGGCAATAGCTGGCTGTGTTTGCAACATGTGAAAGATTAGTTGATAGACACTGTGTTGTACGTACTGTAGATGTCCAAGATGCGGCGATGAAGAGGAGACTATAAATAATATGTTGTTTGAATGCCCACCGTCCCGACAAACTTGGACACTCTCATTGATACAATCACCTGCGAGAGTCTTTCCGTGTACCTCTCTTTATACAAACTTAGATTTTCTCTTTTGGCGTGCACGAGAATCAAGTGCATCAATAGAACAAATGTCTTCGTTTCTATGGATCATTTGGTTTATTTGGAAAACGAAGAATAAAAAAAAATTTAATGGAAAGGATATATCCCTCTCTATACAATGGGGCTGGCAATATCGGAGGCACAAAGATGGAAAGGTGCAAATGTGGTGGAAGAATTTAGTGATCAATCAGAACAAAACTCGAAAACTCAAATATCATGCCAAATGCATTTTTAGGGATAACTTGTCAACTTGATAGGTCTTGGCACAAAGATGAGCTGATTGTAGGGTTTGGATTTTTCTTCTTTGGATTCGCCGGTTCCGCTGCTAGGAACGAGCGCAACACAAAGACCCTTATCCCTGCTACAAACGGAATTTGGAACACTCATCTGGGCGATGGAGATGGTAATTCAAAAAGGTTTGACCTTTGTCTTATTCCAATCTGATTGCTCTGAGTTGTTGAAAGTTAATGAGGAAGTTGAAGAGTGGCCAGCACTTGCCACAGCTAGAATATTTCATTTTTTACGTATTCAATTCATAAATTTTGATTTAATTGTTATTCTTCGTTTGAGTAATGTTCGACCACTTTGGTAAAGGTGTTCGAGCCCAAGGTTATGAATTTCCCATGTAAGCTATCACGTTCTGGAGTGGTTGCCTTTCGAAGATAGCTTGTTCGATATAACTTAATAAAATATGGTGATTTTGATGTGAAACAAAAAAGAAGAAGAAACAAGGGTTTAAGAAAAAGGACACATTTAACCTTTTTATTACTTTTCATATTGGTGGTGATGGATTGTTGGAATATTGGGGAGGGAATGAATGATCAAATGTTGCGAATATGATTCATCACAGCTAATGAATGCAATGCTCTCCAGCTTTTCCTTTTTTAAAAGGAACAATTTCATCAACTTTATTTTTCCTTTTTCTTCTTAATTTTGTACTTTTTTCTTTCTTTTGGATAAAAGCCTAAATAGCAGAAACGTTTTTTCGATTTCTGTTAACTAAAAAGAGTGATGGTATCTTCGTGTATTTTTTTTTTATATAGGAAACGCATTGAAATTTGTTATAACTATATGACTGTAAAACATTCAAACATTTTGTTATTATCTAAATTGATATTTCTTCCGTTTTAAAATAAATATCCTTTTATAATTGATTTTTTATTTTAAATTATGTATCGTTTTAAATTTTCAAGGTAAATATTTGATAATATTTTTAATTTTATCTTTTATATATTAATGTATGGAGCAATTAAATATATAAATATATATTATATAAGTGAAAAATAAAACATAAAATTTAATGATTTTTTTGTGTGAACATTTAAAACACAGGGAATAATATAATACGTACAAGCCCACATGAGCCAATTAAGAATCGTGAAAAAGCTTATATGTATTTTTACAGCTGTCTCCACGTGACACCAACCTACTCTAGACCAAACCCAAGACTTTTTATCCATTTTTCCAATTCCAAACGCAATTAATCTCGTTAATTACAGACTTTTCAATCTTGAAATGTCTCTCTTACATTACAAATGTGGAGTTGAGGTAATAGTAGTTTTTTTTAAGAAAGTCTTCGATTTTTGTTAAAAAGAATTTTTTTTCAGGAAAAGTTAATTTAACTGTGTAAACCTTCTCATTATCTAAAAAAAAAAGGAAATGTGTCTCTTATTATTAATGCAAGAAAAGTGTAAAAATAAGGGAGAATCGGACAGAAACCAACAGCTGTTTTGCCACTATCAATAAACGACAAATTCACCGTTCTTGTAAATTTCGACACTTGTCTCTCTCTACACCCCCACACGTTGCTGACCTCATTACTCATCCCTAATGATCGTTTTCTATAATCACTAATCAGTAATCACTTTATGTTTAAACCACAACCATTTCGAATTCGTTATTACAACGGTATTACTAATTCATATACAAACGCAATAATCAAACCAAGATAAATGGGTTAAGTAGACAATAAAACATTAGTCATGATAATAATAATAACACATGAAATGTTTTACTAAAGAGATAATACACAAATGATAATTATAAAACGACTATTAAGAACACAAATCAAATTATCTGTCGTCTCAATGAGACGGTACTCATAGCTAACTCAATTCTTAATATATAAACTAAAATTAAAAGATATAAAAAAAGACCGAAACGAAAAAAAAACCTTTAATAAAATACTAATTACAACAATAAAGCAGCAACAAATACAAAACCGGATAAAGATCCGGCGGCGAGTGCGACGGCGTTGTTGTTGTCGACGGGAGTGGATCCGCTCGGACCAGACGGAACAGTAGAGGCTGGAGCTCCTTCTGGAGTGAGAGATGTTGTAGGAGCAGGCGGTGAAGCGGCGGTGGGGATCAAAGAACCAATGGGAGGAGAAGAGGGAGCTTCCGTGGGAGCGACGGATGGTGGAGGAGCAGTGACGACTGAAGGAGTTGGTGCGACGGTTCTTGGAGGCTGAGCACGTGGAGAAGTGGATGGAAGAGGAGATCTAGTTGGAGCTGGTCCTGGAGCTTGAGCTATGGTGGAGGAAGCTATGAGAGCGAGAAGGAGCAAAACAACGGCGGATTTTGAGGCCATAGTTTTGTAGGTATAAGACAAGTTTTAGATTAAGACAAGAGTTAGAGACAAAGAGAGAGAAGCGAAGGATCTGTTTCGAGCATAGAGGAGACGAAGAAGCTTTATATAATGAAGAGTTTACGTGAAAACGTTAAAAACGTATATGAATATATATATAAACGAGTCCTTATAGTTGCTTCTTATTATAATTGGGGTCCTTATTTGGTTTGAGCTAAACCAAAGTTTTGGACTTTTCTACATGAATACAAATCAAATTATACTTTCATATTGAAACATGTGTTTGATTGTTTTGGATAATGAGACAATAATGGTACGTTAGAGAAAAAGAGACAACAACTGGACATTCTATTTAAATGATTTTTTGTTAATTGTTAGTCTCTAAAATCCTTCCCGAGAATTATTGAAGGATAAACTCTTTTTTCGTTGAGTTGTGAGAAATGAAAATTGTATGTGTCAAAATACATTATCAATAACGAAAATCTCTATACTAATATTAGGAAAGTCATTTAGAAAATAACTCCATTCGAAAAAAATAATTTAGAAACCAAAAAAAAAAGATTTGTGAAGGACAAAAATATCAATTTAATTTGTACTTATTTACTTGAAAAACAAACAAAAGTATTAAAGATATTCCTAGATTTTCAATTGTCCACAAAATTAAATCTCCAACAAAATCTTACTTTTCCTAATTTTTTCCAAAATTAATAAATACTATAATTAGATAATTTTAATATGTTCTGTTTGAAAATTTATTTTGTTTATCCACAAAGAAAAACATTTTAAAACTCAAACATCGGTAATAGTATAAGATATACATCACACATTAAATTCATATTTTTTTAAAATTAACTTTTAAAGATTAAATATCACATAATATTTTTTAAAAATATTATCCCGCACATAGTGCGGATAAGAACCTACTATACTATTATTCATGGTTTTAAGATGAATCAGCGACATATCTTATATATACATTTTCGCAATCACTTTAACAAAATATCTAAAATTGAGCTATTATTTACATTAATTATCATGCAATGTTGTTCTTTTTATCTAAAATGAATTATCAAATCAATAACGGTAAATGGGTTAAAAATTATCAGCTTCAATTTGAAATCATTTAATCCTAAATGGATCCAGATTTTCCTAAATTCAGATTAGTGATTAAATCAAAAAAATTCTAAATTCAATTAATATTCGAAATATGCATTAAATATTAAATATTCAATTTTAAAATATTGTTCACATTTATAATTTGTAATCATTAAAAATCTAATAAATAACATAGAAAATTTCGTAATGAGCTAAAAAGAATATTATACTCTAAAAATCTCTAAATTGATATTTCTTCTTTATATATGTCATGTCATTACATTCAATAACACATCCAATTTTTTCAATTTTTTATATTTGTATATTTGTTTTGGTTTTAACTAATTTATATGCTATAGTTTTTTATTCTCTCCATTTTTTGTTCATTATCTGCATATTTACGGTATTTTTTTTTGATATTTAATATTATAATGACTAATATTGACTTTAATGTGATGGTGATGTTACATTGCTTTCTCTTCAAATTTAAGGTATATATTATGTTGTTTATAATTTATGTAACTTTATATTCAAATTGTTTCTAATTATGCCTTTTTATATAAATTTTGCAGGAACGATTATTTTTGTAAATTATTTGCCAAACTTTTCTAATATGACGTTTTCTTGTTTTAGAATTTAGAAATAGTAGCCTATCTTGTGTCGATCATCCAAAGTTGTGATGGACAATAGATCGGAAAATGGTCTTTTACAATCTCAATTTTACAGCAAAGTGTCAATACATACTTAATCTTTCAAACAATGCTAATTTATTCATAAATTAGCTATAAATTTGAATTTACAAACCTAAAATTTACAAAGCAGGCCAAACGTTGAGTCGCTGCCGTTAACGGATGTTAGTCAACCGTTAAAGATGCTTAATTAGTCACCATATAAACAATGGACATCTCTTAAACGACGCGTTGGTTTTGAACCTGAAACCTCGAACATAGTAATAGCAAAGTCGTAACCGGTTAATCCACAACCATCGTCGAGATTTTATACAACATAATAATTAATATATTCAACGCATTATTCTTTCTAGATTAACTATGTTTCCTCTAATTTGCTGTTAACATCTTCTTCTCTGATTTCATATCTTCTTTTCCGAATTTTGCACTATGTTAAATATATATATATATATATATATATATATGTTCTATGTTAATTTTACAAATATGTTAATTTTACAAATATTTTCTATGTTAATTTCATATAATTTTGCACTATGTTAAATAAGCCTTTTGTTTTCTATCAACTAAATCTCTCATAATTATAATTAAATTTACAAAAAAAAATAAAAAATAAATCGATTGCAAAAAAAAATCCTGAAGAAAAATTGAACACCTTCCTGTGTCTTATATCGTCCTTCGCCACAACCTCCGGCGACAACAAATCATCCTCTCTGATCTAAGTTACTTCGATTGATCTCAGTTCCAAGCCTCTCAATGTCGGATTCAGTGTTGTACCTTCTCTTATGTCTCTCAACGGATTAGAGTCTTTGGTTCTCTCAAACTCACACATCAATGGCTCTATTTCTGGTTTCAAGTGCTCTGCTTCTCTCACCAGCTTGGATCAGGAATCGTTGTAGGAGAATCGAAGGATCTCAGCCTCAATCGCTCCACCTTCTTCGAATCTGGGCATCTCGGAAACTCAGCCTCGCCAAGCTGGAATCACCGGATCTTAGCCCGCTTCGTACACTACCACTCCTAACTTGAGCCTCGACACCGGCTCTACCACGACTCTGAACCGGAGAAGATGACGCCGCCCTCCGCAACTTCCTCCGAACAGAGAAGAAACCCATCGAGAGCAGCAGACCAGATCTGGAAATAGTTCGAGCTTCCTCGATATCTGGGAGACAAATGATCTGTACAATGTGAAACCATTGGTGAATCTCTTTAAGAGATCAAAGGTCGTTGAGATGAGGAAGATCGATGGGTTTGGGCTTGACAGTGAGATTGATTTTAGGAAGAAGAAGAACTAAACACAAAGATTAAAGTTATTAATTAAGGGATCAATTTTTTTCTTTTTTTTAGTGTAGTTTCAGTTTCTATAATTTACTGCAAAATGTATACATCTGGTGGCGGCGACATTAATAAAAGATTTTGAATTACCTTTAACGAATTCTTCAAATGTCTAGGATTTTTATTAATTTTCGATATATAACTTTTTGGTACGAAAGACATATAAACATATAAATTAAATCGTTTGAGTATATTAATTATTATGGTGGATAAAATTTTGATGATGGTTGTGGATAACTGTCTACGTTTTGACAAAATTTAAAATTCTTTTTTTTAGTAAAATAATTTTGTTAATGGTTGAGTAACATCCGTTAACGATAATTCGATATTTGACACGTTTAGTAAATTTTGGGTTTAAAATTCAAATTTATAGCTAATTTATGAATGAATTAATATGTTTGAAAAATTAGGTATATATTAGCACTTTACTGTAAAATTGAAGTTGTAGGATTGGTGACTGATTATATAAAATTTTTTTCTCTCTTGTGTGCTATTTAAGGAAACTAAGAGAGATTGGGAAGGAGGTTAGGGCTCCCTTGAGCCTTTCGCCGATGGCTGAGCTGTCGCCGCCGGAGCAGTTTCTGGCAATTACAAAGAACTCCGGTCATCAGGTACCTAAGTTATCTAACGTTCATGGTTCTGTTATTTCGAGTGCAGGTTCCTTGGAAGCTTCGATGAAGCCCTGTTTAGCAAAAACCTCTGCATCTTCTGTCTCACATGTTGTCTAGTCCGTTGCGATTGATATGAGGGCTTCAGCTTGCCCTATGAAATCAGCAGACGACTTGCAGAGGCGTGGCTCTGTTTCGTCAGGCTCCGCAAACTTGATTGTTGTTTCGCCTGTCTCTGGTTCTGCTTTGCTGGATGTCTCGACGATGCTCTGTTCAGATCATCCATCTGCTGTATCTCCTGGTGCCTCGTCCGCGGTGATTCATATGAGTGGTTCAACGTGTCCTGCGAAATCAGCAGAAGACAAGCAGAGGCGTGGCTCTGTTTCGTTGGGCTCTGCAAATCTGATTTCTGCTTCGCTAGATGTATCGAAGGTGCTATGTTCTGCTCCTCCGTCTGTTGTATCTCCTGGTGCCTCACCTGCAGGGGCTCAACGGACTGATATAAATCTTGGTAAACCAGTGGAAGTAATGGAGATCCGTGGGTCTGCTCCGTTAGACACTGTAGGCTCCGATTCTGCTTTTGGGAATGTATCACTATTGGCCTCTGCTACTCCTTTATCTCAAGCTCCTCTGCCTGGATCATCTTCAGGACCATCTGCTGCAGTCCTAAGGGATGCCTCGCAAACTACTGTTGATTCTGCGGCTCCATCAGAGACAGTCCCCTCAGCACCTGGCTCTTCTGTGTCCCCTTCTGCAACTTCAAACACTGTCTTTTTGACTTTACACCCACCTGTTCGAAAAGCTGAGGCTCACCGGGAGGTTCAAAAAGCTATCCCTAAAGCTGTAAACACTGAACCAAAGAAATCATGGGCCCAAGTTACAAGTTAATCTAAGCTTATAAAGGTTGATATAAAGAAACACTCAACCGAAGGTAGTGAGTTAATCTCAGTCCCGTATGATATCCTCCTTGAAACTCCGCTATGGGATGATTTCTTGATAGGTAGATTCACAGGAAAAGCGCCCACATCGCCAAGATCCATGTGATTGTGAATAAAATCTGGAATCTTGGAGATAAGAATATAAAGATCGATGCATACGTCATTGATGAGAAATCGATCAAATTTCGTATCAAGAACCCCAATGCCAGGACTCGCGTTCTCCGTAAAGGAATGTGGAATATGTGCGAACTTTCTATGATTGTCTCTAAGTGGTCTCCCATCCTCACAGAATCTCAGCCTCAACTCCGATCGATGCCCATGTGGGTCACAATTCACAACATTCCTCCGGCTTTTTCACTTGGCACGGTCTCAGTTTTATAACTAGCCGAGTTGGTCTTCCTCTTCGTCTTCACCAAGAAACCGAGCTCGTTTCTTCTTTTGATGAAGTGAAGGTCTTCATTGATGTGGACTTAACTACAGATCTTCCATAAGACTTTAAATTTGATGTAAAAAGCTTGGAATGTTTTGTGGATTTTAGTTACCCCTGGCTGCCAATGAGATGCACCATTTGTCGTCAATGGGGTCACCTATCAGAAGGGTGCCTGAAGCGTTTTGTTGACCGCCCTTGGAAGCCTTCAAGCAGGGACCACTCCCCAAGCCCTACTCATCCTTCTCCGTAGAATGTATCCCCACCTCCGCCGATAATGGAGACCACCCTACCTCATCGCCGCCTTAGTGCCGGGTTAGAAGAAAGGGAGATAGTCCTTTCAGCATCTCCCAAATCGCAAGATTGGACCTTGGTTTCGTCGCCTTCTCATCAGAAAAAACAAAGCCGCAAGAAGATTCGTTTTGCTGGTAACGCATAAGTGAAACTACAGTCCTGTTTTGAAGTTTTAAGCACCATCGACCTTGATGATCATTCGGCTGCAAGTTTACAGAGCATACCCCCTCAAGTTGTGTCTAAACAAAACTCTGCTCCTTCTGCTCCATCAGAGATGCAGTCTCTCTCACCAGCTCCTAAGTCGTTACGTTCTCCTGCTCCGCCTGCTACAGAAATTACTTGGCCTGCTGCAGCTAAAAATCAGTGTCCAAACGAGTCTCGGATCATCTCTCCATCAGGGTCCCATCTTCCTCAGCCAGCAACGTTATCATCACGAAGCCCTGTTTCTCTCCCTCTTCAGCCTGCTTCTTCTTTATTTCCCGACACATTGGTTTCTGCTGTGGCTTCTTGCACTTTTGCTGTAACCTTGTCTGCAGATCAGGTTCCTCCACCTATAGCTGGTTCTGAGTCAGCGCACCAGACATCATTAACACCTCCGCAACCTTCTCAGCTCCATCAGCATGCTTCGTCTTCACCGCCTCACTCTGCAACTACTGCTCAATTCCCTTACCTCGGTCAGCAGATTCAATTCAGAGCTCCATCACGCCACAGATTGCTCCCAAGGACTTGGTGCCTCTGCACTCGCGTCAGAAAACAGATCATCAGGTGCTCAGTCTACTCAGACTGCACAGTCTCAATTTGCTTCAGAAACTGTTTCAATGGTGAATACAAGTGGAGACCTTCATCATTTGCGTCGGGGAACATGAAACCTTCTTAAGGAGCTGGAAGCTCGTAAGGCTACGGATCAGGATGACTCGGTGGAGCTGGAGGTCAGTAAGGTGGGGGTCTCCATCCAAACCGTGGTGTTTGGCCATGGCAACGAATTGGAGCTTACTCAGGTAGACCAGACCCAACGCGCCAAGCTCGAGGAGGAGAAAAATGGTGTAATTATTGGCCATGACGGATCCTCGACCGGTGCATATCTTCCATGCTCTTCCAAAACCAAAGGAAAATTGGAAGGGTCGAAGAAGCATAAGCAACCATCACAAGGTGGTCTCGGTAAAAGGGTTCTTCATAAAAAATAATTTAAATGTCAGCCTTTTTCTGGAATATGCGGGGCTCCAATAAGAAGCGTAAGCACATTATCTTAAAGAATTGGATTACCTCGAAACATCTGTTATTTGGTGCAGTTCTAGAAACTAGAGTTCGTGAATCTCGTGCGGCTCCGATGGTTTCTTCAATTTTGCCTAACTGGTCTATGCTCTCAAACTATTCTTTCAACCCCTAGGCCGTATTTGGATTCTTTGGGACAATTGGGTTTCTGTGAGAATGGTGTTGATGAGTGGGCAGATGGTTTCTTGCTTAGTCTTCCATTGACGAAGGTACAGACTTCCTTTTGTCTTTTGTCTATGCTTCTAATGTAGCAGAGGAGCGGAACATCCTTTGGTCGGATCTAAAAGCTTTAAAAGCTTCCTTGGCGTACCGTGATATGTCGTGGTTGTGCCTAGGGGATTTCAATGATACCTTGGATAGTACAGAGCATTCCGGAGGTCTTCCAGTGGGTGTTTTTCCAAGTATGCTCGCTTTTCAGGAGGCAGTCCACGAATGTTCCTTGGAGGATATGGTTTACCATGGGCCCCTCTTCACTTGGTGCAATAAACATGAAAATGAGCTGATCTGCAAAAAGCTAGATAGGGTCTTAGTCAATGACGCTTGGCTCCACGCGCATCGGATTCATTCTGTGTTTTTGAAGTCGGAGGCTGCTCGAATCATCTTCGTGCTCACGTCAACCTATTTGGTACTCCTTTGCACCCGATAACTCCTTTTAAATTCTCTAATGCGCTGTTGCAGGTGGAAGAGTTTACCCCTCTGGTGGAGGCTTATTGGACTAATACCGAGGAGTTATTTGTGTCCACATCCTCTCTTTTTTGTTTCTCGAAGAAGTTAAAAGCTGTGAAGCCTCAGATCAGAGTTTTAAGTCGCTCAAAGCTTCACCACTTGTCTAGGCGAGTAGAAGAGGCTTATACGAATCTCTGCACTTGCCAAGCGACCACCCTTGACCACTCGGATCCATCTGCGTCGGCCTTGGAAGCCTTGGCGTACGAGAGATGGGAGAAGGTTGCTCATTTAGAGGAGCTCTTCCTGCGACAAAGAGCAAAGCTGCACTGGCTGTAGGTCAGGGATAAAAACAACTGCTACTTCCACAATGCGGTCAAGGAACGGCAAGCACGCAACTCGATTAGAGAAATTTGAAACCAAGAGGGAGTTGTTCTAAAAAACCTTGAGGAGATTAAGTTAGAAGCGGTTAGGTACTACACTGACATTTTTACTCACACTCCATTGGATTTTACGGGAGCGACGACCTCAGACTTGAGTTATCTCATTGAATTCCGTTGCTCAGAAATTGAGAGGATCCAACTTTGTGCAGTAGTTTTGCCAGAAGAGATTAAAGGGGTTCTTTACTCCATGCCGTCAAACAAATCTCTTGGCCCTGACAGCTACACGGTGGAGTTCTCATTACGTCTACCTTGGCTAAGGTATTTGCTACTCATCATCCAAGACGTAGGCGGTGAGTTCTCTTGAACATGATCGAGGAAGAGATTCGGAAAAGGTGACTCATCGGGAGTTTGGAGCTAGACCGCCCTTGTGGAGTCACGCTCCGGAGGTGTTCAAACAAGCCTTTTCATCAAAGAACACATGGAACCAGTTGCGGACAGCTCATGTGATCACTGATTGGTACAAAGGCTTGTGGTTTTCTCAGGCTACCCCAAAATACTCTTTCATTGTTTGGCTAGCGGCTCACAATAGGTTATCGACGGGAGACAGGTCGCTAGCTTGGGCCCATGGGGCAACCAGAGGTTGTGTCCTATGGCACAGGGCATTGGAAACTCGAGATCATCTATTCTTTGAATGTAGGTTCTCTTCGCACGTTTAGACTGTCCTTAGCACTGCTCATCTTCAGACGAGGTATGTCGATCGGTTCTCTGAGATTATGACTATGCTTTATGCCTCGGTGTTTGCTGGAAATTGCAGGTTTATACTTTGATACATGTTTCAAGCTACGGTCTATACCTTGTGGCAAGAGCGCAATCGACGCAGACACAGAGAGTTGTCTCGGAGTCACGCTGCTATCATCAAAGCCATCGATCACATAGTCCGCAATCGTCTTTCCACTTTGGAGAGGGCGGGCCGGTTCAGTGGCATTCTGCAGGATTGGTTTGGTGGTAGAGTTGCCTAGCTCAGTTCCTATGGCTTGCTGGATTTGTGTCTTCTCTATTGTTGTATTCTGCTATATTTTTATTTTATGTCTTTTATTAGCTCTATCATAAATGGTGTGTACTTTTTTTCTCAATTCCTGGTTTTGTCCCAACTGGATTTTCCAGGAATGGGTTTTAACGAGGCCACAATTTTTAATTCATTTTGAGCTTTTTCTGCTTCCTGTCCATATAAACTTGATAAACACTTGTTGTAAAAATGTTTTTTTTTTAAATATAATTTTACATATTATTAAAAAAAAAAAATTGAAGTTGTAAAAAACCTTTCCGGCAATAAATCCCCACCAAAATATTCGTCTTTCTCCTCATATTCTTTTTTTTCTTCTTCTCTAGCTCTGTTTTGTGTGTGTGAAGATGATTAGAATATTATCTAAAGCTGTTTGAAATCGATTATGCTAACCGGAGCTGGTTTAAAATAAATAAAGCAGAAGAAAATAGATCTTGTATGAAGTCTGAAACAACTTTCGTCTCTTAGGTCTGCTACGCTTTCTCTCTTATCCTAAAATCTTTTCCCCATTTCTTTCTCCTAAACGTTTCCAAAGTCCTAATTAGATTCCTGCTTCGACAAACTAAATTCTTTTTCTGGGTTTTAAACGCATATTCCAATTTCAAATTCTTTCCAATTTTATTTCCCAAAACCAGAAAGAACAAAATTTGCTGCTTCATTTCTTCTATTTTAAGTATATATGCATATAATCATCTTTTTCTTTAGCGGTTCAAGCGTAAGTATTTGCAGTTTGATCGTTGATTCTTTGTTCTGGGTTGTGTAAAAAATCAATCTTTTACTGTTTTTGTTTGTTAGATAAAATTTTCTTGATTGAGGACAACTTGAAGAAGCAAATTTCGGAGGTTGCGTGTATTTTGTTTCTTTTCTTTTAAGGTTTCAATTTCATTTATAATCTTCAAAAATTAATAATTTGTTCGAAATTATAGTACTTTTCTTGGAGATTTAAAATTTTCAATTTTCAATTTGTCCCCCTTCTTTTTCGGAGATTCTTTGTAAAAGATTTCTTGGCAAAATCTAAGGCTTTGTGATAATTTAGTCTTTAGTATCTTTTGGTTTGCATTTCTTAAGAATTTATTTTGTTTGTATTGCATATTTAGCATATTTAGGTTTTTAAGTGAATGGTTGCGTATTTAGGTCTTTAGATGCATGTTTTCATATCTATCTTGTTTTATAAGTATTGAAGTGATGTATGCATTAAGAAGAATCATTTACATGCAAAGAACATAAATGATGATCCATAACTAGTCTAAAATGTTCAAAAAATTGATTTAGATGAAGATTTTTCCTTGAGATTTAGCTCAAGAACCTTTGCTAAAAATTATAAGAAATTGAGTTATCTTTCCAATGATAGTAGTTTCGAGTGATTTGGATCAGCGGTTAATGAGATACAAACTATTTAGTGAAAACTGGTACGATCAATCAGCCTTATGCAGCGGTCTTGTGTGTCAGCTGGAGAAGTGACAAAACCCACCTGGAGATCCAGCGGCCATGTGACACCCCTGGGAGCCAGCGGTCACTTCCAACGGCCAGACTACACTGCTGTGACACTTCCAAATTTATTTTCTATCTCTTAAATCGGATCAAACATGGTTTACGTTGAGTTGACCTAGCTTGTTTGCTTTCTTTTATAAATATAAAAAAATCTAAATTATTGTCTTATGTTTGTTTTTAGAGATTCTCTTTAGGCTCTTTTAGAGTTCTTAAGAAATAATGTGTATAAATCTCTTGAATTCAAGTTATTAATTCTTGTTTTCCTCTTAAATCTTTAACTACGTATCTCTTAAATCATGATTATGCAAGGATCAAATATATTACTTTGTGTTTTCATGATTTTTAGTAAGTACTCTTTTAGATGAGATGATGGTTGATTGATTATGATGATTTGATGGGTTGATGATGATGTTTAGGAGTAGATCTTAAGTTATCCTTCATTTAGGTTGGTAGTAATGCTAGATTTCATATTGTAATTGATAATCTAGATCAATAGGATTTTATGTCATGAAGGTGTTCGATGAAATGTTTGAAAAAAATTAAATGAGATTTTTTTCCTTAGTCTATGGATATAGTTGATTAGGGTGATCAGTGGTTGAATTATACTTTATTATTAATGCTCTTTGATTATTTGATCACTAACAAAAGTTATTGATGATTAGGTGATTAAAAAAAAGATTAATACCATAGAAGTGGATTAGTCTTGATTAGGGATCTATAACTAATGATATTGTTCATAGTATGTTCTTAGCATCATCAAACATTCATCATCTCATCTAAATTATTGTCATTTCATTGACTTGTCGATTTCTTTTATTTGAATTCTGAAACCGTTTTTAGTCATTTTCCGCTTTCACTTAGTTTCAAATTTCATTTAAACCCTAAAAACACATGTTGCCTTAGATTAAATTGATTTCCCATTAATCTTAGTGTGTTGATTATATATTTTTGTGGATTTGACCGTAAAGTATACAACGTACTTAGGTTAATTGATAGACCTATACCTAAAAATATAAACTATCAATTTGGCACCGTTACCAGGGAAAATAGCAATTAGCCATTAAGATTTGGACTCTTGGATTCAATTTGAGCCTAAGGCTTTATTTTTCTTTATTTTGAAACTAACATTTCACTTAGTTTTCATTTTTCTTGTGCTTTTCAAGGTGTATGCAACGAAGGAGTCAACAAAGATGGGTTCTTGATTGTATTTTGGATTTGGGTCAACTTGAAGAGTGAATAAAAAGGAAGCGAGAGAAAAGAAAGCTAGAGAGTGTGAAGAACATTTGAGATGCTTGGGAATGGATGATCAAGGAGTGCATTCACCAGGTATTGGTGTTCAACCACAAGCACTGATTAATGGAAAATCGAAGCTTAGGACAATTGGTGTGTTTGATGATCCCAATACTAGAGAGATAGCAACGAGAATCCCCACACCCGCCATTGTCGCTAACAACTTTGAGATTAAGATAAGTTTTATCAATATGGTCCCAAATCAAAGGTACAATGGGAGATCCTCTACATCATCTTGATCAATTCGAGGGATTTGTAGAACCGTGAGGATAAATGGTGTGCCCAAAAAATCTATCAAGATGATCTTGTTTCCTTGCTCTCTAGAGAACAAGGTTTCTCAATGGGAGAAAAAAATTATTTTGGAGCTTGTATCTACTTGGGATCAATGCAAGAAGGAGTTTCTCACTAAGATCTTTCCTAAACAAAAGGCCACCAAGCTTAGAAACAACATCACTAGTTTCAAGTAAGGAAGTCAAGAAAGTCTCTATGATGCATGTGAAAGGCTTAAGGGTTACACAAAGAGTTGTCCTCATCATGGAGTCTCAAAAGAGAACCTTTTGATATTTTTCATAGGGGAGTGCTTAAAAATGATCATAGAGCTTTAGACACGGCAAGCTATGGAAGCTATGGAAGCTTTGCTAATTTGAATGTAAACCAAATGGAGCAATTGATTGAGAACCTAGCTCAATGCGATACTTACTATGGAGGTGACTATGATAGGGACTTGATAGACAGTAACTAAAGATCAAAGGTTTAAGGAACTTAATAAGAAGCTAGACAAGATGAGTGTATCATTTCTCATAAGTCAAAAGCCGGTCAACTATGTTGGAGAATTTGAAGGATATCAACAAGGGTATCAAGAGATAGGTGTTGGTATTAATGGTATTGAAGATGTTCAAGAAGAGACCCACTATTTGAGTAACCAAGGATGATTCCAAGAGAATATTTTCAACAAATACTATATGAACCTCCCAAATCTCTTGTATCGGTTCAGATATGCTATGGATCTTTTAGCTTCAGAACAGATGAGAGAAGATGATTCAATGCTGCGTGATCTCCCAAAATGAGGCGTAGTGAACTGGACTGTGAGCATAATCTTCAGGTTTGATTGCCATAAGATTCACCGTTGTTGCACATGCCGACAAAAGCCGTGTCTAAACGCCATTCAAGAATCTACAGTAACTCGACAACAACTCATGACTTACATTGAGAAGCTTCCCAACATTTTATATCAAGTGATTCCTCCTGAAGCTGCTCGTTACATTGATGGATTTGGTAATTACAACCTTCAAATCCATGGAGCTGTTGATTCGAGTCTACATAACAAATATGTTCTTAATCTGTATTTTCTCGATAGTGAAGATTCTAATTAAAAGTCTAATTAAAATCATGTTGTAAAAAATTAGACCAAAAATAAAATAAAATAAAAAATCATGTTGATAAAATCAAATTTATTAAGAAAGATCATATTGTTTTATCTAGTAAAAAACATCATGTAGTCTATCTTAGAAATGACGTCGTTTTACTCATTTTGTCATTTTCTAACAGAGTAAAACAGAGACCATATAGAGGAAAATGTTTTATTGTAGGTGATTTTTGAGTTCATACGATTGATCTGCGTAACTTTTAAGTTAGGATTGATTTTGCAAAAAAAATTTTATAATGATTTTTAGCCGAAAACCCAATATAAAACATACACAGAACGACAAGATGAAGAGGAGAGAGAATATGAAAAGAGAAAAAAAATATTGTGTAAAGAAAGATGAGAGAGACAATAGTATTTAATCTAATCCATTAAATCTAAGAAATTTATTTTGAATCCAATGACCATAATTAAAAAAGAAATAACTAAAATAATTTGAGTCATTCATCTTTAACTTAACTTCTTTAATCCTACGACAATGAACATAAGGAAGCAAAGTATTAAACAACCTTCCATTGGCTTAGCTGAGGGCAAAATCTTATTGATGAAATATAAACAGTGAAAAAGTATAGCAACAGTGGA
This sequence comes from Cardamine chenopodiifolia, assembly GCA_963922655.1. Lineage (NCBI taxonomy): Eukaryota > Viridiplantae > Streptophyta > Magnoliopsida > Brassicales > Brassicaceae > Cardamine > Cardamine chenopodiifolia. Next base: position 3,817,651 of record OZ000490.1, read on the forward strand.
AAGTGTGCTAAATGTAAGTCAAAATATGAAACGTGGGTTATAGTGCAATTAACTCTCTTTATAAAGATCTCCACCTTGCTGATAACTTTTAGCCTGATAAATTTTTTTCTAATCTCATGGCTTTGAGGTATTTAGTGTCGTACTGGTCCTTAAGCAAACCCTTAGATAAGTTAATTGTTATACTTTGTTGATGAAATTGTATGTCTATGTCGAACGCAGATATCAATAACAGTGGGCTAGAGAACAAATCGGTTCTCACTTTTGTTAACCTTCCATCTAAACTTTTGGAGCAACTGAGTATATCCACTCATGTATTTTCTTGTACTCTTGGATTTAAGCCTTATATACATAACAAACTTATTGATGCCAATTATCAACTCTATTGCTTCGCCTCCGAATGTTTTTTATATGACTTTGAATTACCTTCTCGTATAAAGAATCATCAATCATTGGATGGACATTTAGGAGATATTATGCAAATATTACTCTCTGTATCTTACTCACTAGAATATACTCTGTATATACTATAGAATCCCTAGTATCTAGCTAACTCTTAACTATTATTCTCTTAGTTGTATAAATACTCTTGTAATTGTTCTCTGTAGGTCATCTCAATACAACATAATCTTCTACACTCTCTGGTATAAAGAGCCTAAAAGTGCTAATCACTCGATCAAAACTTTTTTCCTTTACGCCCAACTTTCATTTTTTCTATGGATCTGAAGAAAAACTCTCTTTCGTCTCCATCGGAGCTTCTCTCTCAAGAGAAGTATACCCTTTCCACCATTAACATGCTCAATGTTACGAAACTCTCCTCGGTGAACTATCTCACCTGGAGTATTCAGATTAAATCCTTGTTAAAAGGAACAATCTTGTCAAATTCATTGACAACACCGATGTACTCCCATCAACACTTGTGAAAATCAATGGTATTAAAGTACCAAGGTTGGCAATGACAAGATAGTATTCTGTGTCACATGCTGATTCGAGCAATTGACACACCACTTTCAGCCGTTGATCGCTTGATGTGTCACTTGATGTTGAAATGACACACCACTTCAGCGACTTCAGCTACGTCCCTTGAGGCTTGTAATACCCTTGATGTATTGTATGCTAAGCCTGACTCGTTGATGTGTTAAAGGCACAATGTGTCAAAGGCACCATGAATGTTGAGTACATGCGGCAAATCAAGACCAAAGTGGATGTGTTAGCTCTGCTACCATGCAACATAATCTTCTACACTCTCTATAGAACATAGGTACCCTTATATTCATTATGATGAATAGTTTTTTTTCTGTATATTATGTTAAATTATATTCAAAGTAAACTTTTTACAACATGTGCAACTGTTTTCGAATCTTTTCTGAAAGAAGAAAAGCTCTAAATTTAACGATAAAAAATGGATGTCTTGTTAAAACCTAAAATTGAAAAATCCATTTGGGACAAAAAATTTTGTGGGAAAAGGAGTACAAAAACACTTTAAAAAAAGCTGAAACTTTTTGAAAAAAGTTGAAAAAATGGCTGAAAAACTGATGAACCCTGCAGTTAAGATTCCTTGATAACATACTATCTTGTTGCAAACCATGTTTCCATTCTTCTTTAATATCTCGCATCTCCTATAGCTCTAACTTTCGATAGTCTATTGCTAGGTGAGTGTGGCTTGTACCCCTTTTATCTATAAACTTGGCTAGGTGAGTATGGCTTTTACCCCTTTCCCCGTGTCTTCTAGCATTACGCTCTTTCCAAATTGTGTGAATCAAAACTTGAAACACATCTCAGCAAAAACAATCACATCCTATCTTGAGTTGTATTGACAAGAAGAGTAAGAATTTCATTCCATTGATTTATTTACCTTGAGATGAGAAGGTTCTGAGTGAGACCATCCCAGATTGTAGTTGTGAATGGACACGTGAAGTAAATATGATCTCGTCTCTCCATTGGTTCCAAACAGAATGAACAAGGTGTTAAAACCCAATTGTTCCAGCTGAGCATTCGATCTCGTGTTGACAATCTATCTCTAACCGTCAGCCAAGAGATAAAAGAATATTTAGGCGTGCTGTGAGCAAACCATATACCTTTACACCACTCCAATCTTGGCTTTTGATCTCTGATTAAATTCCAAGTAGCTTTAGAGCTGAACATCGATATCGATATGAATTTGTCAGTTTTATACCGCCACAGAGCGACATCCGGATAATCTACTAACCCTTGGTAACGTTTGGAACTGATTACTTCTTCGATTTACTGTAGCGATTCTGCTCTATGACGTCTAGTTTTATGGGTTGTCAAGACCTGCTCCACTGTTAAATGAATATGATAAATAGTTCAGAATCAATTGAGCAGAAATGAGATGCAAAAGGTGTATAGATTAGTCTCTTCAAAATAGAATGAGATGAATAGTACAACTCTTGACTGCTTGAAAATCTTTACGAGTCTCTACTCTTCAGAGACAGTACCAAGCCAAGGCTAATAGGGACTTGAGTCGAGTTTTAAAACAAAGGATTTTCTCTATATAACTTTTTTTTACGGTAGTCATAATTAAGTTTTAAGAAATCTAAAATATTAAAAAACAAATTAACCATTTTCACTACCATTTGATCATCAAATTCATCGTTTACTTTTGCATCTTACATTTTTCTGCTCTTTCTTGCTCCCGACTAAACTTTTTTTAACAAAACCGAGAAGATATTAGAAAAAGCGTGAAACACACATTAAAAAAACATTTATACTAAGAAGACTAATCAACATCGAATATTCCCTGAAAACTAAACATGTATCAATGTCTATAAATATTAAATTCAATAGTCAAAGGTTGGTTTTCGAACTTAGGATCTTACTATCTCAAATAAAATACTTTTTGACCAATACACTAAACCACAATTTTCTATTGTGATATCCTTACATTTAATATAAAACTAGAGGTCTGAGGCATTTGCCTCAATTACACCACTGCACGCACGATCCTATTCAGAGACGAGATTGGATGTTACAGGGGATGAGGAATAGTGTGAACTTCCCAGAATTTGATTAACATCATCAAGAGATATAATATCATACGAGTAGGATACATATCTTTTGATGATGTAAATCATACTTTGGGAGTCACCCTATTCCATCCTTAGAACATCTAATCTCGTCTTTGAACAGGGCTGCACATGCAGTGTTATAATTAAGGAAAATTGATACACATGTTTTAAATCCAGAAATAAAATTGTACAGACAAACACCATAGTACATGTGGAATCGAATCTACAAAAACCAAGTTTGCTCTACGGTTCTTATAAAACGAATGGTAAGATAAGACCAAATGAGATTGTTTGTGTGATTGTAAATTAAATAAACCAATAAAAAGTAAATAACCATGTGAATCAATAGATTAAAAGCGTTAGGTCAAGAAATTTTCTCGGGAGTCAGAGATCATGAACCAAACAACTATTCATGAAATGGATTAAGCTCATATCTCGAACTCAAAAATAAATGTATAATCAATCCACTGTTGTGACATCAATTACTTTATGTAACAACCTAAGTATCTAAAATGTAGTTTGAACTTCAAATTCTATACAAGTATTATTGATTAGGTTCAATATGTTCACGTATTGGCATAAAATTTGCTCACACCGTTGGATTGACTTCAAACCACTTCCAAGTGAAAGCTAAATCAAATATCTATTTTGTGTCCAAACTTTAGCTCAATCCATTGGTGGGAAGTGATTCAACGAATGAAAAACTTCAGACGTCTCTGCATAATTTTGCATCTTCATGTATGGGATCGATTGATCGCCGGATGAATCGATCGATCTGACTTGGAATGATCGATATGGTTTTATCTGGTTGATCTAGAACTTTTCGAAGTGTTGTCCCTGCTGCAGATAGACTTGATGTTGAGGATTCTCGACATTCGTGTTTCTATAGGATATTTTGGGGTGGCTTCTGTAGCTCTGGTTGAAACCTTTATTTCGCACAAACCCATGTCCTTGCAAATAGCTAATCTCTCTCGACTCATCATTCTGACCTTCAACAACGTCTTGAAAACAAACTGCGTCTGACCCGTTTTCACAAAGATTAACCCCTTGTTGATTAGCCTCAAACAACATATTTACCTTAGTAGTCAGCTCATCAATCTTCTAAGAATCACCACTATTTACCTTTCTAGTTCGATCATACTCAGTAAAACGGTTGTTAGAACTTGCAGCCAAGTTCTCTATAAGCTTGTACGTTCCTATGATACTCTGAGTCATGAAATCCCCGTTACTTACAGCATTGAGAGCATTCTTGTAATCTCAATCAACTCCATCATAGAAGATGCTAAGAATCTACTCCTCTGAATACCCATGATGAGGACACTCTCTGCAATAGTCTTTGAATCTCTCCCAAGCCTCATATAAGGACTCTTCGGAAAGTTGTATGAACATAGCGATCTTATTCCCCAAAACGGATGTCTTAGATTTGGTTTAAAAGTTTTCTAGGAAAGCAGCTCTGCATTCAGCCTAAGACCTCAAAGAACCATCAGGTAAGGACTTAAGCCATCTCAACACCTTGTCCGCTAAAGAGAAAGAGAACAACTTAAATTTGAGGTAATCAGCATGTACCCCATTAGAATTCGTTGTGCTTCAGATTTCCTCTAAGTTCTCAATATTATACATTGGGTTCTCAGCTGGTAACCAATGGAAAAGATGTTGCTTCACCAATGCAATTAATTGAGACTTGATCTCAAATTCTTGCCTCGCAATCTCTGGTGGACAGATAACAACTCGATTTTGGTAGAACGTGTGAGGAGTGTCTACGTCCCCAATAGTACGTTGCTGAGCTTGCTGGTGTTGTTGTTGATGACGCAACTGCTTTGTAGTTGAGCAGATGCAGCGGCTTGAGCATCAGCAAGCACGTTGTTGTCGATATTGTCGCCCATGTTGGCTAGTTTCGATGTTTGTTTCCTTGCTTTGTTGTTAGCACGCTCTGTTCTAGCTAGTTCTAGATTAGTGAAATGTAGGAGATCTTCAGAACCATCATTTCTCCTCTGCATACACCTGAGAATAAAAAACAAACACAACTAAAACGTAATTAGTAAATCTTAGACTAAGCTTCAGTCTTTAAATTCGAAGGCAATAATTGGTCCCCGACAATGGCGCCATAAACTTATACACAGGTTTTAAACCCAGAAATAAAATAGCAAGTGTACAGACAAGCACAATAATATAGGTGGGATAAAATCCACATAGACCAAGGTTGCTCTATGGTTCTTATAGAAAGAATGTTAAGGTAATATGAAACGAGATTGTTTGTGTGATTGTAAAACTAAAGAAAACAATAAAAGTAAATAACAATGTGAATCAATTGATTAAAAGCATTAGGTCAAGAGAATTTCTCCGGAATCAGAGATCGTGAACCAGACAACTATTCAGGAAATGGATTAAGCACCTATCTCGAACTCAAACACAAATGTATAACCAATCCATTGTTGTGACATCAATTACTTTATCTAATAATCTAAGTATCTAAAATTTTGTTTGAACTTCGAATTCTAAACAAGCATTAACGATTATGTTCAATAGCATCATCTTTCGTTTGTTAAGGACAATACGCTCACCTATGTTATATCCAACAACCTATAAGCTTTTGGAGAATAGGTTCAACCTATAAGCTTTTGGAGAATAGGTTCAACCTAAAATCATAAACTAGGTGATCAATCTAGTATAATCAATTAGAACAAAAATAGATGAAGATATGATAAGATGATTCCTTATCTATGTCTAGTTCAATGGTTTATAAACTCTTTGAAAACCTTAACCTAACTAGAGAACTACTTAGCCATGGAAGTGGATGAACAACCAAAGCTTGATGAAGAACTCATGAAAATAAAATCCAATAAAACACCAAAAGATATATCTTAACAAAAGTTCTCAAATAAAATAAAGCATAAGATAAGATAGTCTAAATAATGGCTTAAAACTAGTATTTATAGAGCAAAACTCGTCTAGGTCGAATCCTAATCATAATTGGAAAAAGAAACAAGATTTCCTTTTTTCGGTCAAGATTTTAAAGCTTGGATCGATCAGGCTGGATCAATCGATCTTATTTCTCACGACTAATTGACTCTGCGTCTGCTTAATCTGCTCGCCAGACCGGACTGTCTTCATTAAAACTGGCATAACGTTTGATCGCACCGTTGGATCGCCTTCAAACCACTTTCAAGTGAAAGCCAAATCAAAGATATATCTCTTTTCCCAACGTTAGCTCAATTTATCGATGGGAAGTATTTCAACGAATGACAAACTTCAAACGTCTCTGCATAATTTTGCATCTTCATGTTTGGGACCTAGCCAGTCTGTGGCTTCACATTGGGCTCCTCCGCCTCTTTATAAGTGTAACGTTGATGCCAGTTTCATTTATAATAGTCTTTCGATTGAAGTTGGATGGATTTTACGAGATGAGAATGGAGTTTTAATATTGCGGATTCAACTATACTAAAACAGGGTACCACTCCGTTAGAAGCAGAAGGAATGACTCTTTTATATGCACTACAATCTATCTGGTGTAGAAGTTTCCGCAATATAATTATAGAAGGTGATTGTAAAGTATTAGAAGATTTGCTTTATTTTTTATCAGAACATAAATATAAATCCACTTTTAAATAATATCCGCCGTTGGATGAATCACTTTACCAACATCATGTTTATAATGGTGATTTGTCAATGTAACTAAATAATGGATAAATTGGCATATAATCAATATGTTACTTCTAATTTTATTTTTATCTTTCAAGATATTCGAGGAATTTTCTGTTTAACGATTTTGGATGATTATCTAATTTTCTAATAAAAGGCGTTCAAAAAAAAAAACTCTATATTTACTAGTATCGCTGCGTCTAATTAAACCCAACTTGAAACTTTTCTATAAAACTACAAATCCTAATTATTGTTGCTTGTAAGGTTCAACGTCTTCTATCAATCTCTTCCGTCGTCGAAAATTGAAACCGCGAAGCCTTTGATTTGACCAAATGATTGCAAAATCGAAGCAGGTGTTGCTTCTATGGCTTGAAGGTTTCCGAGAAGCTTGTTCTCTTCACCGTGTTGTCATTCTCTGTCACAGGTTCTTGTCATTCGTTTAATCATAAATTAAGAAACTTTAATTTCAATCTAATCTCACTGGTGAGGGCGATTTGTTTTTTGATTGGTGATTAGGTCGAGAAAGCTCTTATTACGAACTGGGCAGTGTTTTCTTTTGAATGGTTTCATCTTCTTAGGAAGGTAAAAATTTCATCTTTATGGTTTCTACTTTTGTTTTGCTTGATTAGGTTTAAAAATAAAGACTTTTTGTGATCACTTATGATCCAGAGAATAAAGATTGGCTTTTTTTTTTTATGAATAGAAAGCTCTCAATTCAATACTTTTATAGCTTACCTTTGGGTTTTGGTTTTTGAGATTGGTTCAGTTTAGGTGTGTTTAAGTGGTTTATTGATCCAGCCCTTCAATGGATATTACCTGATCAGTGTTCTCCTCTTACTTCTCAAGAGTTTTGTTCGTATGACGGATTTTACGCCTTTCTACGTAGTGGACTTTTGCAGCTCTTTTATGTAAGTATGCTGTTGCTTACATAGAGATTTCTGTAGTCTGTTTTTTCTTTGAGGTTTGAAGAGCCTTCTTGTTGGAGCTTTTGTATCAGCTTTATTTGTTATCTGATACAGAAAGAACGATCTTATTTTGGATATAGGTATTTTGGTTCTATCCTCTGTACATGCTCAGCTTCATCTTGAGTAACATCTGGTAGACTTGTTGCATCTTTACTTTAATTATTATGCTTTTTGTTACCTTATTCTATTTCTCAGAACTGTGACAAAATCCTTGAACGTCTCTCAAGTCACATACTATAGTTTGTTGTTGAAAAATCTTGTATGTTTAGACCTTCACAATCTGAGAATTGCCAATTGAAAACAAATTTGTATACTTTTCCATCTCTTTTCTTGTCCATGAACATTGATGTCATGAGGACCATCTAATTTTCAGGTATAACGATATTGCAAAGCTTGGATTTGAGGCAATTGAGAAATCTGACTTAAGCTCAGCAGAATCATTAAGAAAAGGTGAAGCTTCAGTGTCACTGAACATGGAAAATGCTGAAAGGCCTTCTGGTCTTGGAGGGTACTGGTCTACCTTGTCGCTACTTCAAAATCGAAAAGCAAAAATACCGTTTTTATGTGTTAAGCCAGTTTCCCTCTGCTACATGATTCTTTTTTCAGGGTGATGATCGGTATAGGAGAGCAGGTGTATTCGATACTTCTCCTGACATTTTTTTTTCTTGAGGTATTTTGTAAATCTCCATTGAATTTATATGTTTTCTTCATCTGGGTATGGTAACAGATGTGATAACCTAATGGTCTGTATAAAACAGGTTTATGTTGTTGGTGTTATACCATACATCGGGAAAATACTGAATTTCTTACTTCTTTCATGGATGTATGCCTACTATTGTTACGAGTAAGCTTTCATCTCTCATCATATACTTGAGCCTAGTCAATGGTGTCTAGAAATGGAGTTAGTTAGACTTTGAAAACTCACCAATTATGGGTTCTCATTACAGATATAAATGGAACTTCTCAGGGATTCCGCTGGAGAAAAGGCTGGAATTCTTTCAATCTAACTGGGCATTCTTTACGGGTTTTGGTAACCTTTTCTACTTTATTGGTTACATTGGCGACGTTTATATAAAGAAAAAACTAAATGCTGGCTTTTTTGTTCGGTATTCAGGAAGCCCTTGCGTGTTGGCCATTCTCTTTCTCTCGCCTCTTGTGAGTGGAGCGCTTATGGCCATCTTGTTTCCATTGGTAAACAAATTTTTCTTTAAAATAAGTCTATAACTCAGCATCAGACATTTGATTCTTGTTCCTTTGTCACAGTATCTTAACATAAACCAGTGTTAACACAATGTATGCAGTTTGTTTTAACTGCTACAGGATCAGGACCTGAAAAATTGATTGTGGCCCCGAGAAGAACGTGGAAGTGTGCAGGTTTAGGGAAGCTTCCAATATTCTATATAGCTGAAACACTCTCGTAAGCCAAATTTCTCTCTCAATCTCTGATGTTATTGCTTTAAATCCTAAAATCTTACTGGTACTAGTAAATACAAATCTGAATGCCTGAAGAAATAATCCTCATTATTCACTGTATCAAACACGTTTATGGTGTTTCCATGAGGATATATACGCAGTGCTTGGGATAATGATTTGTTTAGCATGTTTGGTTTGTTCCTTGGCTGAAACGATTACTGCCTTTGATATTCAAGGATGTTGGCGTTGTCCATCTTCCAGTTAGAGTCCCCACACCAGATGCAACATGAAAAGACAGGCTGAAGCTGAAACATTATCGCAGCATCTCTCAGTCTTCAGAAGATTATTTGCATTTGTGTGGATACCAGTCTTCTTGGTGATATTATCAAGTACTGACTCATGCTTCAGCAATTTCCGTGCGTCTTTGAAGTTTGGTCATTCTGACACCCATGCTCATGGCTGAGAAGCTGCGGCCAACCGTAAAGCAATGGATATGAAGATAGCAAGATTCATGTTATACGTGGTGTTTAATTGTAAACTAATATAATCCAGAAGTTCAAATATGTGCTTAGTGTTTCCATTCATTTTACTTGTTCATCATTGCTACAGTGTTAAAGTAGTGTTTTGTGTTCAATACTAAGTTTCTTGTTACACTTACATACACAGACCTTTTCTCTAAAGCCTAAATACTAAGCCAAATGGAAAAAAAACAAATGCACAATCGTTAGGAAATAAGGGTTGAGCACCAGACTTGGACGAAGGAGTTCGATTACGAGAAGCTTGTTACTGCCACCAACGGGATATCTTCTTTGTGGGTCATTGGTATAGGAAGCCATGGTTAGAAGTATGACAAATGTCTGAGGTTTCATCAGGATTAGAAGCATGCTTAAGGAAGAGACTGATGAATAAGGAAAAGTTCTGATTCAGCCTGAAATTTTTTGGGAACGTGTATGTAAAATAAATTTAGAATATGTTCTATTTCACTAAAACTTCCCCAGTGGCATTTTCTTTGAGTGGGATTAACTTCCTTCAGTCAAGCCTTTAATATGCACTGATCCAAGAATAAAATTTTCAAATAGTTGTACATATCTTCTTATGATTTTGCAGGACTAATTGAATTTCAAAACATACATGTATTGACAAGTTCGGGTGACACTGTTCCTGCAAAGGCTCCTACATCCAATTCCGGATGCCAAGACCACAATGTGCTAGGAGTCCATTGGATACTATTAGAATCGAGCCAAAAACTCATAAGTATACATAGTGCCGGGTCGAGAAAGAAGAGCGATCGTAAGTAATTTAGTGCTGCAACACTAGAGAAAGGTTCCACGTTTGAAGTTCACATGGAATGGACAACGCCATAATCCATCACCAACGCACCATGATCCATTCGAGGATGTCTCCAGTCTTCCTATGGATTCACACCACGCTTAGGCGTCATTACTGCTAGACTAGTGACGTTAAACAAGTATTTAATGGAGGCCACTCACATGTTTTCTTCTATCTTTATGCATTTTAATAGGGTTTTCTGTGTATTTTCACGTCTTGTGTTGAGTATTCAGAACATGCACCAAATACAAAGGATGAGATTTTTTTTGATTTTTTTGGAGCCTGGGATTGACCAATCCACCTACCGGATCAATCTATGCATGTAATAGAGAAATATAGAACAAACCTACTTCACTGCATTCGGCTGTGAAATAAAATCAAAGGAAAGGGTGCTGCAAATAACAACACTAAATGAAAAGAAAAGGTACAAGAACGCAGACCCAACAGATTTTTGACTCGGCGATCGATCGATTCTAATGGGTGATTATACATTTTTAAGTTATCTTTGCAGAAATTGTATGACTAGAACCGATCCCAACTTCTCATTTTCGGCAAAAAAAAAGAAAATTGAAAAAAGCAGGGATCGATCGATCCATGGCTGGATCGACCGATCTGCTGTACTAAAAAAACAGAATTAAAGCTTAGAAGGGAAAGAAGAAAAGGAGGAACCAGAATAAAGTATTTATAGAGTCTAATGTGTTATCCTAGCCACTAATTCAACACAGTTAGGATGTTTATATAGCTTAACAGAGATTCTAACATTTGTAAGGTTATGTACCAACATTTGGTATATGTCTCACTGTCATTTACCCAATGACGTGCATCCGTCTACAGTAGCAGAGCCTAAACACTTCAGCCACCATCAAACTAACCCTTTTATTCCAAACCCATGTCGTGATTGACATTTTCTTTGTGAGATTACACTTATGGAAATCAAAGGATCGACAATGAAAATTTCAAAAATTTATCTTGGGAGTCAGAATACAATAATGATTGCAATGCTTATGGAAAAGTACATTTACTACTAACTGGTTCTTAATCTGCTTTAAGTTCTTAAGGATTGAAAGTTCAGCTTGGTGGATTCCAAAAGAGTGTGTAAGTTCTGTTTTCATACCTTTCTTCTATATTTGAATTCATTTGTTTCTTCTTTCTCGAGGACAAGTAAATATTCAAGTTTGGGAGAATTGATATGTCATGGTTTTAATATTTTTTAACCTTTGATTCCATATATTTTAGTGTCGTTAATCGAGTATAGGATATGTTTTGTGTCTTTTTGTTTTTTATATAGCAATTACAGGTTTTATGAGCGTTTGAAGATTTCAAGAATCAAAAGAAAAAGAATTGGGATCGATCGATCTAACTTCAGATCGACCAGATTGAAGAACTAACGAAGTGATGCATTTTGAGTTGGGATCGATCTATCCAGCTCACGATTGATCAGTCTGCGAGGTGACCAAAACCAAAACCAACCGACTTTAGGATTTCTCTTCACATATAAATAGGGGTGCACGATTTCTTGCAGCTCCAACTCGTTATTCTTGCTTTTATTGCTTTTACAGCTTTTTGCTTTCTGTTTTCATAGCTTTGGGAGAAGAAATATCTTACTCTTCAAGAAGTGTTTTAATGACTTTCCTCTATGTCTGAGTTATCCACCAGTTGGTTTTAGGGTTTGATCAAAGGGATTCAATGACTGATTAGGTTAGGTTATTAGATAAGAGATTTAACTTTAGTGTTCTTCATCTATTTTCAACTCAATGCTTGTGTTAGTTTGATCACTTATCATATGATCACTATATTTAACCTATATGCCAAAAGCGATTGCTAGGTTGATGGAATCAACATTTGATGAACTTAGTATCCTTAGCAAATGAGAGTTGAAGTTAAGTCGTCTAAGTGAACATATCGAACTTGTTTAGAATACTGACATGTTTTCTAAGTCTCATTTGAGATTTTAGTGTTCTAGAATTCATGGTTAGCTAGTTAACATAGTGAGTGTTCTACTGATTCGAGTTCTAAAACGGTTCGTTAACAAATCCCTGACTTGTTAGATAGATTCTCGATCATTAATATATGTTACATTCCCTGCGCCCAACTCTTATCTCCATATAGTTTACATCATTTTATTTATTGCTTTTATTTACTTTATTGCAATCATTACAAATAACTACAATATTTTTTTTTTATCTTAGCTCTACTTGATTCAATACAATTTGTAGTGTAACTTTGGTCTAAGTGATTTTGATACCCTATCAATATCGTCGCGTGCTCTGTGCAGTTGCAGTGATAATGAAGGTTTAAAACCTCATACATCATTATTCTTCTTGCCAAGGCGTTTATTTAAACCTTCAAGGATTGTTTTGTTTGTGGCCACTAATTGTCCATTGCCTTGCGGATATCGGGGTGTTGATTTTCCAACCTGATCTTCCACTTCTCAAAAAATCCTTCAATCATAGTCAATCATAGGTTCGTGCCATTATCTATGAAGATCTCAAATGACATTCTATGTTGGCATATAACATTCTTGAGGAACTTCTGGACTTCGGATTCTGTTATGGTTTTGTATGTCTTTTCTTCAACCCACTTAGTGAAATAGTTAGTGAGGACGAGCATGTACTGCCTCTGATTTGATCTCTACAGAGGTCATGTTATGTTCATCTCCCATTGCATGAACCAATATAGTGCGGCCCCTGCTGTAAGGAGTTCAGCCGGAGTGTTGATCATAGGAACGTGCATTTGGCACTTCTCACACCGAGCTGCACACTTCTCATAATCTGCTACCATAGTTGGTCAGTAATGCTTGTGCTTCCTCATCTTTGGTGCTAGAGATCACACTACATAAGGATTTCCTTCCACACCTTCATGGGTTTTGGCAAGTGGAGAGTTTGTGTCGACTTCACGTATATCAATAAAGCTTGTCCAAAAGATAGTTTTCCTCTTCCTCACATAGATCGGCTGGTCAAAAACAGGGAAGGAACTCCAATCTTTTATGGATGCCTTCGCTGGCTACAACCAAATTCAAATGCACTAGACGACCGAGTGAAGATGGCCTTTGTCACCGATAGGAGAACATATTGCTACAAAGTCACGCCCTTCGGTCAAAAGAATGCATAGGTAACTTACAAAATATTAGTCAATTAGATGGTCTCCAACCAGCTTTTCAGATCCATGAAGGTCTATATTGACGATATGATGGTTAAACATCGGTTATCTGAATACCTCTCTTGAACCACTATGGATTGAAGTTAAACCCATCTAAGTGCACATACCCATCTAAGTGCACATTTTGCAGTCACGTCAGGAGAGTTCCTAGGATACATCATCACAAAGTGAGGAATAGAAGCAAATCTTAAGCAGATTACTGCGATACTAAACCTTCCCTCCTTGAAGAATATATGTGAATTTTAGCGACTAACATTTCAAATCGCCGCACTCAACTGTTTCATCTCGAGATCGACTGACATGTGTATGCGCTCTATCAACTTCTCTGAGGAATAACCATTTTTAATGGAACGAGCAATGTGAAGAAGCATTCAAGAAACTCAAGAAATACTTATCAACCTCCAGTATTTACAAAACCCACCACAGGCAAAAATATATACTTGTATGTGGCCATAAGTAACTTGGAAATCAACAGTGTAGAAGATTCTTGGTCAAGAATCAATCTTTGCGTTTAATGCTTTTCCACTTCATTATTTACAGCATGTGCACGTTCTGGGTCGAGCTTTCATATTTTTGCTTAACTAATTTTTCCGTGGGATCTACGTTTAGCTCATAATCTTTGGGTCAATTCTAATCTTATCCTTGATGGACCATGCAAAAATTGATTCTGAAGACTCTCATGTAGTTTGGCGCCGATTTTTACACACCGTTTGGGATTTTAACGTCGATATAGACTATGGTGATTAGTTCCTTGTTAGGATCAAACAAGTTTTTTTTAAAGAAGCTGCTCTTGATGATGATTTGGTAACTCAAAAGACTCAATCAATGGTTGATGTGCAAATCCATTGTATTCTTCTTTAATTAGTTGACTAATATATATCTGGATCAACAAATATATTCATCAAAAACATATATATTCTATTTTAATTTGCCATTGTAATCGATGGTCAAGAAAATTTAAAGGAAAAATATTCAATTTACCATTGTAGAATCATTTGCCTCTAGAAAAGAATTCACATCGCAATGATTTAATAAGTGTTGTTGATCCAATTATACGTTTCGTAAGTTTCCTTGTAAATACCCATGTAAATTACATAAAAATTGGTCTTGTAAATACCCATGTCATACACATGGGTATGAAATAAATTGATTTTACATATAGATTTTCATGTCTATATATTAAATTATTTCCATGTAAAATGGAAATAAATTTAATATATAAACATAAAAATCTAATTAAAAATTACTGATAATTGAAAGGAAATAAAATTTACCATTAGAAACAATTCGCTCTTGAAAGGACTTCAGCATTTTTGGATTTTGTGTATATATATATATATATTAAATTTATTTTTATTTTATCTAAGCAGCAACAAGACAAATTTTTATGTAATTCACATAGGTATTTACAAGAAAAATTACCAAACACACAATTGGATCAACAACACTTGTTAAATCAGGGCATGATGAATTCTTTTAAAGAGCCAAATGATTCTACAATGGTAAACAGAACATTTTTCCTCCAACAGAAAAACCAGAGGATATAGATGAAGAGTCTGGTGGATTAATATATATTCCTGCAATAAGCAAGGCTAATCCCTTATCGACTACACAAACATTAACACAGGAGCCACATTGTTGTTGGCATGGAATCCAGCTTCATATCATCGTTTGTGGCAACACAGAGCCATGTTGGAGATGGCATTGTAAAAGATCGTTTTATCGATGTTAGAGAAGGTGATCCTTTTATTAGGTACTTTAGATAGTAAAGATAAGGACTTTGAACTCATTTTTGGCAATTTTATCATGATAGAATTGTAGATGTATAAATATAAAGTTTTTGATGATTGAAAGATGAGATTAATCTGTTTCCATGAACATTTGTTTTGTAGTTGATGATCAAAGATTGTTCATTGTAATAGAAATAATATTGCATTAATCCCTGAGTTGTGAAATTTAAGGATAGCTATTATTAGCTAAGTTCATGAATTACTTGGCTTAAGATATTAAATTCTTTAGGTGGAAAGGCTAAGAACTTTGAACTCATTTTTGTCAAATTGATCACCATAGAATTGTAGATTTATAATATAAAGTATGTGATGATTGAAAGATGAGAATCAATCTGTTTCCATGAACATTAATTTTGTAGTTAATAAAAAATTATTATTGGTAACTGAAATAGTACCGTTAATCCCCGAGTTGTGCAATTTAAGGAGACGTATTAGCTAAGTTCAGGAATCAGATTCTTTAGGTGGGAAAGTTAAGAACTTTGAACTCAATTTTGGCAAAATTCAGCACTATAGAACCCTAGATGTAGAATATAAAGTATTTGATGATTGTAAGATGAGAATCAATCTGTTTCCTTGAACACTTGTTTAGTAGTTGATGATTGAAAATAGTTCTTGGTGATGTAAATTGTAATGCACAATATCCATCTCCAGAGTTTTTTGAATTTAGATATGTGCAATTTAAGGATAACTACTATCAGCTAAGTTGAGGAATTACGTGGCTTAAGATAACTAATTCTATAGGTGGTAAAGTTAAGAACTTTGAACTAAATTTTGGCAAATTGATCATAAAATACATAATAATTAACACATTTCATCAAAATTTCACCTAATCTGAAACAACTTGTTTTCGTGAAAACTTGTTTACTGGTTGATGATATAATGGTGTTCTTGGTGATGGAAAGTTTACCAGACAATGTCAAATTTTTTGAATTTAGATATATGCAATCCAAGGAAAGTAAGCAATTTACATGGAGAAAATCTAAGAATTTGACCTCAAGTTTTGGCAAATTGATCATCATATAGTTTTTGTAGATGTATAATGTTAAAGTATTTTTTTTTTGGACTGTTTTTAACCGTTTCACTAAGTTTTATGACTTGGTTTGCAGGAGGATATGTTGTGCAGCTAAATAAATTACCAAACTATGTAGTTTCTGACCTGACCGGTTTCAATGTTTTCATTTCACCCCAAACTCTTTTATTCCCTTTTCTTTGATTCTTCTATATAAACAGCTGAATAAGTAGCTTACATCATAGTTAAAAATTAGTGAACCATATCTTTTACAAGTTGACGCTTCTTAGATTTTACTAGTAGCTTGCATCATAGCTGATGATCTTGTTTGTTGTAAGTTTTGTGTTAAGAAACTGAAATGAAATGCTGACTTCTTATATTAAACTTGTTCTTATGTGTTTTAGCTTTGTTGATGAAACATTTTATATTTTGCAGCTGAAACCATATGTATCTCAGTGCCCTATAGAGGTCAACAAGACAAACAAGTCAACTCAAGCTTCCAAGTGAAGAGTCTGAAGAAACATAATTTTTAATTCTACGAAATTCGTGTTTTATGATCCTTAATCATTTTTTGTTTAAACGTGAAATTAATATTAACTGGTAATGTATAGTTTACATGATGAGAGAAGCAAGAATAAAAACCAGAAATTTACATTTTTTTACAGCTGAGATATGGAGGCTACATAATTAACAAAACATGCACACAACAAGAAATATTTAGGCCTTAGTACGAGTGTAGATCCATCATGAAAGGAGTCTGCTGAGCTTGCAGTCTTCAGCGGTGATCCAGTGTTAATCAAGTAGGTTATAGTGTGGCTTCTTTATCCACGTCGTCTTCCATTCCATTCTCTCTATATAGGGTAGATTGTGGATTGGAAAGCCATATAGAGCAAAATTTGGTCTAGGAAATGGATTCGAGTAGATCTGAGCTGCCTTAAGGATAGTTTCCAATCAGGATAGATCATGCTTCCCAAAAGGGTACCAACAACTTCCAAAAGGGTACCAACAAATGTGAATGGACAAGAAAAGAATAGATGGTTGTGTGATTCATCCGGTTCTCTAAAAAATAGGCAAACATGATGTTGAACCTTACTCGAGTGCTTATACATGTGGATAAGAGATCTCCAACCGCAAGCCAAGTTATAAAAGATGTACCTTGGAATCGCCTGGGAGAACCAGATAGAGCTATGCCAAAGAACCTCGCATCTGACATGATCCTCTATCATTTTTTGTTATTCAAAGACATTAAGCAAGTTATGTTGACATTTGAGTTAATGATACAAAAATAGTTGCTTTAGTCTCCCAAAGTTCTCCACCTCCTTCCCTTTCTTTTTATTTTTACGACTTTTGAATTATGCAGAATATAAATTCTTTACACAAACCGGTATGAATTTTAGTTGGAAGAGACAGCGGTAGGAAATCACAAAATGATAAGAATAGTTAAGGATATAAATATATATTATTCAAACTTAAAATATGTTTATAAGTATAAAAATATTTATTATATAAAAAATGTTCCGAAGAAGAATTTTATTTCTGATATATTAAGGCATTAAGTGGTACAATTTTTGGTCCAAAGAAAAATGTAAGGCAAATGAATTGTAGTTGAGGGAATAAAGGAATTAATAATAGGAATAAGAATGTGATTATGGATTCTCCTGGCAAACGTTTGTTGGCTAATGTTATTACAAAAAAATATGTTGGTACAACCAAGCAAAGGGCTAAGGATAGGACAAAAGTTGGTGCTGCAAATCATGTCACGAAAAGGGATGGTGGAGCTCCCGGAACCACCGGATGATGCATGTAGATCCTTAGTTGGAACTGTTAGTGATGTACCCCGAGGAACTGATCCAAGGATCTGTCACGAGTACTCGTCGGCAACCAGGCTTAGACTTGGTACGGACTAGTTGCCGGAACAATATCGAAAAGGGATAGAAGGATAGAGCGAAGAACCGGGGATGACTCGATCCGATTCTTCACGAAAGAGGTGGAATGGAACAAAATGCGACACAAAGAGTATAGAATGTCCCTTGTTATGGCAAAGCTGGTGACGATTCCAAGCCCGACTCGAGGAAACATTACCGGCAAGAGGTTCAAGAGAATTGACTCGATTGAACTTTGAGAGAGAATAACTCTAAGTATTTTTGTGAAAAGTCTAACATTTCATTAAAGGGGTAAGGCGTCTTTTATAGGCTACAACGTAAGGGAAACGTGTCCCAAATAAGGCCGCTAAAGACATATCCTTTAGCGGGCCGCTTAATAACAAAAGCAAAAAAAGACTTAAGGAAATGAAACCCAAAATGCGGGTGGACTTCCTCAGATAGAATCACGCTTCGTCTATCTTGCTTGGCCCGGACGTTTCCAAGAAGATTGACCGTGATGAAGCGTGATGCGTCAAGTTTTCTCGTCTCGTTAAAAACCCATTCGGCAAACCACATGGGATAAATCCGAACAGGGAAAAAGAGTGCGACTCTCTTGACGTCTTGGGTGTGTCTTCCCTAGTGATGGTGAAGACGCTGAATTCTTGAGCGTCGGTGATGGCGCGGGTCGGCTCGGTCCAGGTTGCTTCTTGGTCCATAAGTCATTGCACGACTCGCACGAACTTGTCTCGGTAAAGCTTCGTCTTGCTCCTTTTGATGGGTCCAGGTGGAAGGATGGGAACCTCCAAAGCCTCGTCTTGATCGGGTGGTGCCAAGTCTGGATGCTCGGCCTCACTTGTTTGCGGACTGTCTGTGGACGGGTGGAACTTGTCCGTGGAACGGGTGGTGCTCGGATAAATCCTGTCTGCCGACTCAGCATTAATCGGGTGAGACTTGTATGCGATCGGGTGTGACTTGTCTGCGGACTTGGTAGCGATCAGGCAAGACTTGTCTACGGACGGTTGAAACTTGTCTGCGGGTTGGTCTGCGGACTCTCCGGTACATAGGTTCCTGTCATCCCTTCCCTCTTATTGAGGTTTTGTCCTCAAAAATGATTCATCATCTGCATGAAAAGGAGCTAAGTCAACGATGTTGAACGTGGAAGAGACATTATACTTACCCAGGAGTTCAATGCGGTAGGTGTTGTCGTTGATCCGTTCTAGCACTCAGAATGGTCCGTCGCCTCGTGGGTTGAGCTTGCTCTTCCTTTGTTGAGGGAATCTCTCGGGTCTGAAGTGAAGCCAGACCCAATCGCTGGATTGATACACCGTGCGTTTTTGGCCCTTGTTAGCTTGTCGGGCATAGTGTTCGGTTCTCTTCTCAATATTGGCTCGGATCGTTTCATGGAGTTTCTTAACGAAGGCAGCCTTGTCGATCCCTTCTTGGTTCTCAACCTGACCCGGGGGTAAAGGAAGTACGTCTAGGGGTGTTAAGGGGTTAAACCCGTAGACCACCTCGAAACGAGATTTCCTAGTCACCGACTAGATGACCCGGTTGTAGGCGAACTCGACTAGCGGTAGAACATTGAGCCACACCATCTTGTTGTCACCTAGGGTCGCTCGTAGGAGGGTTCCGAGTGTCCGGTTCACGACCTCTGTTTGCCCGTCAGTTTGTGGATGGCAAGTGGTTGAATAGAGGAGTTTGGTGTCGAGTTACCGCCATAGGGTTTGTCAAAAATAAACAAGGAACTTGGGCTCTCGGTCCGAAACGATAGTCTGTGGTAACCCGTCTATGCATATGATCTCGCGGATGACGTACTCGGCTATCTTGGTCACGTCATGGGATTTGGAACAAGGAATGAAGTGCGCCGTTTTGGAGAAGTGGTCCACGATCACCATGATGGTATCCTTGTGGTCGATGACGCCTAGCCCTAGGACAAAGTCCATTGAAAGGTCGATCCATGGTGCGGTCGGTATTGGCAGGCATGTACAATCCTTGCGGTTGGCTTCGGAGCTTGGCCTTCTTGCACTTATAACAGAATACTTCGACTTGTCGCTTCATTTTTGGCCAATAGAAATGGCCTCGGAGGATGGAAAGGGTCTCGAGGGAGCAAAAATGTCCCATTAGTCCTCCACCGTGAGCTTCTCGGGTTAGGAGTTCCCGGATCGATCCTTGAGGAATGCATAGCTTCCGTCCTTTGAAGAGAAAACCCTCATGGAGATAGAACTTTTGGTAGGGATGGGTCCTATGGCCTCGGAAGCAATCGGGACATTGCATCGGCCACGATATTGTCCTTACCCTTCTTGTACTTGATGGTGTATGGAAAGGTCTCGATGAACTCGAGCCACTTAGCGTGTCCCTTATTGCGATTGGTTTGGCCCCGGAGGTGCTTCAATGTCTCATGATCGGTGTTGATCACGAACTCCTTGGCGAGGAGATAGTGTTGCCATGTCTCGAGGGCACAGAACAAAGCGTAGAGCTCCTTGTTGTACGTTGGATAGTTGAGGGAAGCGCCGCTAAGTTTCTCGATGAAGTATGCGACCGGTCGGCCGCCTTGAGTAAGGACCGCTCCAATCCCTATCCCGAAAGCATCGCATTTAACCTCGAACGTCTTGTCAAAGTCCAGAAAGGTGAGCAAAGGGGCTCGAGTGAGGCGTTCTTCTTGATGACGGCGGTAAGGAGAGTTGCGATGGTGCTGAAGTCACGCACGAACCGTCTATAGAAGCTGGCCAGTCCTTGGAAGCTCCGGACTTGGCTGATGCTCGCGGGAGTTAGCCATTCTTGGATCGGCTTGATCTTCTCCTCGTCGACCATGAGACCCTGCGAGCTTACGACAAAACCTAAGAAGCAAAGTGTAGGCCTTAAGAAGCAAAGTGTAGACCCATCGAGCGTATAGGCCTTCCTTTCGAAGCGTGCCTAAGACTGTTTCAACGTAGTAAAGATTTCAATAAGGCTACGGCTATATACAAGAATGTCATCAAAATAAACAACCACAAAGTGATTAATGAAAGGGCAAAGAACATGATTTATTAACCGCATAAACGTGGATGGAGTGTTGGAGAGGCAAAAAGGCATGACAAGACACTCGTAGAGGCCTTGCTTGGTCTTGAAGGCGGTCTTCCACTCGTTGCCTTCTTTCATGCGGACCTGGTGGTAACCGCTCTTGAGATCGATCTTGGAGAAGATCGTTGATCCGCTTAGCTCGTCAATCATGCCATCGAGGCAGGGGATGGGGGTGCCGGTACTTGATGGTTATATTGTTGATGGTTTGGTAGTCCACGCACATTCGCCACGATCTGTCCTTCTTGGGAACAAGGAGAACTGGCACATCACAAGGGTTGAGGCTCTCGCGACGTAGCCTTGGTTCATGAGGTCGGAGACTTGGCGTTCTAGCTCCTTAGCCTCCTCGGGGTTGACTCGGTAAGCTGCTTGGTTCGGCAAAGGAGCTCCCGGGATGAAATCGATTCGGTGCTTGATTCCTTGGAGAGGAGGTAAACCAGGTGGCATCTCGTCG
The DNA here is from genome assembly GCA_963922655.1 of Cardamine chenopodiifolia. Lineage (NCBI taxonomy): Eukaryota > Viridiplantae > Streptophyta > Magnoliopsida > Brassicales > Brassicaceae > Cardamine > Cardamine chenopodiifolia. Next base: position 3,839,354 of record OZ000490.1, read on the forward strand.
GGGAACACATATCGGAAGAGTTCCAAGACCTGTTCTAGCTCTCGTGGCAATGACCGGTCACTTGTCTGTGGACTGTCTGTGGACGTGTGAAAATTTTCCGTGGAACGGGTGGTGCTCGGGTAAATCCTGTCTGCTGACTCGGCAGCGATCGGGTGCGACTTATCTGTGGACTTGGTAGCAATCGGGCAAGACTTGTCTGCGGACTTGGTAGCGATCGGGCAAGACTTGTCTGCTGACGGTTGAAACTTGTCTGTGGGTTGGTGTTTGGACTGTCCGGTACGTAGGTTCATGTCAGTTAGGGCATAGGGGCTGATCTGACAGAGAATTATCTAGAGGATTTATCTGACAGAGGATTTTCTAGTTAGAACTGTTAGGGCATAATTGTAGAATTAGACAAATTGTTAGGTGTAGACTAGATCGGGCTCAAGGAAATGAAGATTGGCATGTATTGTACCCTCATTCTAAGGTGAACTATCTCAAATGATAAGTTCCAATCATAGACCAGTTTTTATGACTTGTGCAAAGTCACAATTGTCAGCAAGACGATAATTTAGGTTTAGTAAAAGGTGGACAAGGAAAGATGGTCTTATAGAGGCGATATATTCAGGTTGGAATCGGACAAAAAATTTCCGTACCAAAGTTTGTGAATAAGATTAAAAACTGAAGAAATTCAAATTTTTGGTCGAGCAAAAATAATTAAAACTTTCAAAGGGTTCATTTTCAAGAAGTTTTCCAAAGTAATACTCCGCCGGGCCATGCAAATAAATAATCTCGTAAAGCAGCTTTGGAGGAGGCAAAAAATGATGATTCAATTTCAAGATGTAGAGATTTACCGGCAACAGAAAAGCGGAATTTTTGGTTAAAGGTAGTTGATAAAAACACCAGATTTTTCATACGTCTACGAAGCAAAGAAGGGTACGAAATAAAATATATGGTTTATATGGTCTTGATAACTCTTGGAAAGAGTCAGAAAAAGGTATGGAGGATATTACTACTGGTTATTTTAATGATCTTTTTGCGTAATCTAATAAAAGTGGAATCGAGGAGATGGTACAAGAAGTGAATCCAGTTATCTCAGAAAATATGAATAGGGAGTTAACCAAAGAGATAACATAGAAGGAGATTAAAAAGAATCTTTTTCGATGCAACCATAAAAAGCACCGGGCCGAGACAGGATGACAACGCTACTAGATTTAGGTATTCTATTCTGAATGATCTTGTAGAATTGGTTAAAGGTTTTTTTTCCATACTAGTAGATTTGATCAAAGAATAAATGTAACAAATATTTTTCTAATTCCAAAATGGATAAACCACAAAGGATTTAGGCCAATTAGTCTATGTAACATAAGTTACAAGATTTTATCAAAAATTCTTTTCTTGAGGCTCTAGAAGGTTTTACCATGATTAATGTCAAAAACACAATCGACACTCGTTTCTGCCAGACTTATCTATCACATATAATATCTTGATAGCTCAAGAAATGTTTCACGGATTATGTACGAATAAAGCATGTAGGAGGACTTCCTAGCTATTAAAACTTATATGAGTAAAGCATATGATAAGATATAATGAGTTTTTTTAGGTGGTTTTGACTTGGATAGGCTTTAATTCTGCATGGAATTCTTGGATTATGTGGAGTGTAGTGCTGCCTCTTATTAGGTGTTTCGGAATGGACAACCTAAAGGACATATTGTACCACAAATAGGTCTCCGACAAGGACATCCACTATCACCATATTTATTTATTTTATGTACTGAGGTTTTGATAAATAATATTAAAAAGGCAGAAAGATAACAAATTCTTACTTGAATTAAAATAGCTCGGGGAAGTCCAGCTATCTCGCATTTATCTTTTAGGGATGATAGTCTTTTCTTTTGCAAATCGGAGGCTCAACAATGTGAAAATATCTTGGATATTATTAGGAGCTATGGAACAGCTTGAGGTAAAGAAATTAACTTTAATAAATCATCGGTTATGTTTGGTAAGAGAATATCAAATCAAACCAAGGACCAACTGAAAGGTCTTATCAATATTACCAAGACGGGAGGAATGTATCTTCGAATATCAAAGAGTCTAAGTGGTTGATATGTTTGGTTTTTTCGCATTTAAGTGTGTGTTTTAGAGTTTTATCAAGTCAAATCATTGTAGGAAGAGTTATAATGCCTTTGAGAACAAGATTTGGAGCAAAAGATGCAGGATCATGCAGATACATCTGAAGTTTGCTTTTATTTGAGGAACTTCGCACGGATGGATTAAGCTCAATTTTAGATACAAGATATATATTTGAGTTAGCTTTCATATTAGACACCGGGAAGAACTAGATCGATCGATATAACTTCAGATTGATCGATCCCAAAATGCCGTTAGTTTCCAAATCGATCAATCTAGACCATATCGATCGATTCAGACCCGATCGACCGATCAGATCGACCTGTCTGTGACCAGATCGATCTGTCTGCGACCATATCGACCTGTCTGCGACCAGATCGACCTGTCTGCGACCAGATCGACCTATCTGTGACCAGATCGATCGATCCAGTCTTGAATCGATCGATCCGAGCCTCAAAACCTGCCCGAGAAAAATGAAAAAATTGCTCTTTTTCCTAATTTGTTTAGGATTTCGACCTATACCTTTTTGAACCTACAAATACTTGTTTTTAAACAATAGTTTTGACTAAGATTTATTATATTTGAGACATATTGTTAAGAGATATCTTTGAGATTTTTATTGAATTTCTTCATAAGTTTATCAAACCTCGTTTGTTTCTCAGTTTCCATGGCTGAGTAGTCCTCTAGTTAGGGTTTAGGGTTTTGAAGGAATGAAGAACCCCTGAATCAAACACAAATAGGGCTTTTATTTTATGTCATCTTCATCTATTGTTATTATTAATGCTTAGACTAGATTACCTACCTAGTTCTATGATGTTAGATTCAATTTATTCTCTAAAAGCTTATAGGTTATCAGATAGAACATAGATGACCGGATCGTCCTTAGCCAACGAAAGCTAATATTAAGGCCATACGTGAACATATCGAACCCATTAGTTAATGCTTTTTTAGGACTCTAATTTCAAGCAAAAGTTTAGATACTTAGGTGGTCAAACATAGTAATTGATGCCACGAAAGTGGATTGATTAGACGTTTCTGTTTGAGTTTGAGATAGTTATTAATTAATTCCCTGAATAGTTGTATGGTTCATGATTTCTGATAACTTGGTCTCTGAGGATTCGAACCCTTCTATACTACTACTCTTGTTTGTACACTTGCAGTGCTATACTTGGGTTTAAAACTCGTGTATCAAGTTTTTGGCGCTGCTGCCGAGGAACAAACGTTGCTTTCGAATCTACGACTGAAGCTCAGTCTAAAATTTACTAATTACGTTCTAGTTTTGCTTTTTTTTTCTCTCAGGTGTATGGAAAGGAGAAGTGACGGTTCTGAAGGTCTCCTACACCTCACCAATCAAGAACTCGCTATAACAGAGCGGACTAACAACATAACAAGAAAGGAACAGTCAAACCTAGCCATCATGGGTGATAACGTCGAGAACAACGCGGTTGCTGAAGCTCAAGCCGCTACAGCTGCTCATCTCCAGGACTTGCAACAACAGTTGCACCAGTTGCGTCAACAATAACAACAACATCAGGCTCATCAGTGTACTATTGGGGACATGGATACCCCTTATACGTTCTATCATAACAGTGCTGCAATTTGTCCACCAGAGATTGCACGGCAGGACTATGAGATTAAGTCTTAACTAATTGCATTGGTGAAGTAGCATCTCTTTCATGGTTTACCGGCTGAGAACCCAATGGATCACATCGAGAACTTTGAGGAAATTTGCAGCACATCAAAGTCTAATGGGGTAACCGCTGATTACCTCTGTTGTAAGTTGTTCTCATTCTCTTTAGTGGACAAGGCTTTAAGGTGGCTTAAGTTTTTACCCTGGTTCTTTAAGGTCTTGGGATGAATGCAAATGCAGCTTTTCTTGACCATTTCTACACCAAGTCAAAGACAACCACTTTGCGGAATAAGATCACGAACTTTGGAAAGCTTTTCTGAGAGTCTTTCTATGAGGCTTGGCAAAAATTCAAGGAATACCATCGAGAGTGTCTTCATCATGGGTTTTCAGATGAACAAATGCTTATTATCTTTTACGATGGAGTTGATTGGGACTACAAGAATGCTTTAACTGCTGCTAGCAATGGGGAATTTATGACTCAGAGTATCCCAGGTGCGTACATGTTAATAGAGAACTTGACTGCAAGTTCCAACAACCGGTGTCCCAAGTATGATCGATCTCGTAAGGTAAACAGTATAGAATCTCAAAAGATTGACGAGCTGACCGCTAAAGTAAATTTTTTGCTAATTTTATTTAGCAACTTATTATTTTTTTTTGAATAAAAAATTCATAAGTTGCTAAATAAAATTAGCAACAAATTTACCATTCAGCTCTGTATACATGGCATCCACCTTGGCATTGATCTCATTGGAGGATTTCTGCTGAGAAACAAGGAGTTGTTGCATCGTACCCTTGAGTTCACTGTGAGAATCATTGTTAGTAGTAGAGGATTGCTGGCTTTGTTGACCTTGAGGCGGATAGATTTGATGTTGAGGATTCTCGACATTATTGCTCGGTAGGAAAGATTGGGGTGACTTCTATAGTTCTAATTGAACACTCTATTAGGCACATACCCCTGACCTTACACATAGTTAACTTCTTCATTTTGCTCCTCTGCAATACCCTGAAAACAAACCGCATCTGAACCATCTTCACATTAATTAATGCCCTGAATAGTTGTCTAGTTTGTGATTTTTAATTTCTGGAGAATTCCCTAAAGCGTAGCTCTTTTAATCCATAAGTTTACTTTGTTATTTACTTTTAATTGCTTTCTTTAGTTTCACAATTAGACAACAATTCATCTAAGGTTGATTCACATTGATTCACTCCTCTCTGATTAGCCTTGAGCAACAAATTCAGAAGCGTCTACACTCATCTAAGGTTGCTTGATACTCAGGTTGCTCAGACTACAGAAACAATTAAGCATCAACAAGGAGTCCTTCCAGCGAAGAGGGAACAAAACCCAAGGAATGGAGAAGGTTCTAGTGGTTCAAAGGCAAATGTGTATACGGTTAAAGAACAAGCACAACCTTCTCAAGAGCTTATATTTGAAAACATGCTAAAGAAGATCTTGTATGGTCAGAAAAAGAGTGCACAATAGGTGAATGATAGAATGGATGATGTAGAGTGGAAGCTTGTGTATTCAATCTCTGTAATAGCATTAGATCGATCAATTCACTCACTGGATCGATCAATCTCATCTCCAACTAGGTTGATCGACTCACCTGATCAATCAATCTATGAGCCCGATTGATCGATCCACTCATTGATCGATCAGTCCCCTTAAGCCACTATAGACCATATGAAGCCAGATCGATAGATCCCATCAACGATCGATCGATCCCACCAACGATCGATCGATCCAACGATGAGCATTCTAGCCGTAATATTTTAGATCGATCGATCCAACGATGAGCATTCTAGCCATAATATTTTAGATCGATCGATCCAACATCCAGATCGATCGATCCAGTCTTATGATCGATCTCCACCTACCCAGACCGATCGATCGCTGACATCTAAGTTCAGCAGTAACATTTCAGATCGATCGATCCAGTCAAGCCAAGGATCCCCATAAGAATCCAGATCGATCGATCCAACTCCAGATCGATCGATCTGATAACTAGACATCGATCCATTCATCCACAACACGTGGCTATGTGCCTAAGATTCCATATCCGAAGCATCCACAACCTGCTCCAACCCCCACACTTAAAGTCTTGCCCAAATTACTGGATCCAGGAGAGTTCAATGTGCCATGCTCCATCTCCGACATTGATTTTGAAGAATCCATCTGCGATACTAGGGCCTATGTGAACGTCATGTCATCCGAGCTTGCTGAATCTTTGGGTATTGCTTCTATAAAGCCTCCGACATGACTTTCTGTTTCGTGGATGGCACATCATCAAGTTCCCAAGGCTGCATCACCGACCTTCAGGTACGAATTGGAGACTGCTTAATACCTACTGACTTTCAGGTTGTCAAGATGAGCAAGGAAGCCTCTATACCCTTGGTTCTAGGAAGACCTTTCCTTGCCACCATAAGAGCTGTATTTGACCTACCTAACAAGAGGATTTGTCTCTCAAACATAGACAAAACGGTCTTCTACAATGCAGTCTCCACAAAACCCAACAAGGATTATGTTTCCTATGTTGGCATTGAGCAGAGGATTGATAAGTGTGACAAGCCTAAGTCTGAGGGAGTATGAGTAAGTTCTAGAACGACTTTGGTACCATCACACAGACCACGTCTCGACCCACCGCCACCACAGCTAGATCCTTCTAAGGATTCTCCTAGCGCCTAGGCGTTATGGGCAGTCGAGTTCATGACATTAAACAAGCCTTGGTGGGAGACAACCCACTGGTACGTATTTATTTTTATGATTATTTTACTTAGTTTTATTATTATGCTATTTTTTTTGTTTCTCATGCCCTTCTTATGGCCTATTTTTACACGGAGACTGTGTGAAATAAGTCTGGGGGGAGGGTTTGCTCGACTAACGCTATTTTTTGTTTTGGTTTTATTTTGAATCTTTGTGTCGTTCTATTGAGTCAAACATGGGAATATTATTATGCTGTTCTTGGTTATCATCTGGTGTTGACTAACTTTCTGTAGACTTCTAGCAGTAATTGTTCTCAGCATAGGAAGATTGAAAACACCATCGGTGGATCAACTTACATGAAGTTCCCTATCCTTTGGAAGTCTTTATGATCTAATGTTGACTCTATCTTACAGGACCTTTAACTTGATATCGCACAAAGATCACAACATTTGAGTTCCATTTCATCTTTTCTATCACTCTCTTTAGAACTTCGAATGGCCAAGCTCACCTTTAGTTTGGTATCACACCTTATCCTTATCCTTTCATTCAAACTACATGCCTTCTATTTCATCACTATCATGTGCAATCAAATGCAAAAACTATGGAGTATGCGGACCGACACACTTCTTCGTTCCAAAGATCTCTTGTAAGTCTTATGCTCTTTTACTTAGAATAATATTGGTTGAGTTGTCTTTGTTGCATGTAATGTATGAGTAGGATTTGTTTCGGCTTTCCCTTCTCGAAAAAAAGAGAAAAGAAAAAAGCAAAATAAATAAATAAATATATATATATATATATATATAGAAAAAGAAAAAGAAATAGAAAAGATGAGAAGGGAAAGAAGACAAAGAAGGAACCAGAATAAAGTCTTTATGTGTTAAATTTTTATCTTAAGCACCATTAGTTAATGCTTGTTTAGATACTTAGGTGGTTATACATAATAATTGATGCCATCAAAGTGGATTGATTAGACGTTTCTATTCGAATTTGAGATAGCTCTTAATTAATGCCCTGAATAGTTGTCTGATTCATGATTTCTGATTTTCAGAGAATTCTCTAAAGCATAGCGCTTTTAATCCATAAGTTTACTTCGTTATTTACTTTTAATTGCTTTCTTTGATTTCACAATTACACAACAATTCTTCTTTTCGTCTTAGCTTTGCATTCTTTCGATAGAATCGTAGTGCAATTTGGTCTTTGAGAATTCGATCCCTTTTATACTACTGCTATTGTCTGTATACTTGCAGTGCTATACTTGGGTTTAAAACTCGTGTATCAAGTTTTTTGAAAGAGCAAAATCTTAAATATATTAGAAAATGACTTAATGGCCGACTTAATGGCAGGTCAGCTTAATAATTCTCGAAAAAAGGCAAGGAAACACAAATTAAACTAGTGGCTTTGGCCCTTTCGACATATATCATTTCTGGCATTAAGTTTCCCCATGAGTTAACTTCTAAGTTACAAGTGTTATTCTGAAGTATTGGTGGAGCTCCAATGGAAAGGATCACCGCCTCCATTGGGTAGCATGGGAGAAAATGTGTAAACCTAAACATGAAGGTGGAGTTGCTTTTCGATCATTGGAAAATTTAATGATGCTATATTGGCAAAAAAAATATTTGCGCCTAATTCAATACTCAAGCTCCTTAGTAGCGCATGTATTAAAAAGAATGTCTACATGAAGCTTCATTCTTTACATAATAGAAAACCATACTCTCCATCTTTTGGGTGAAGAGTATTTTTCGACAAAGAAACTAGTAAGAAAAGGTGTATGTTTGGTGTTTAGGCTCGGGATTCGGTTTATCGGTCTTGCAAGAACTTTAGATTCCAGATGTTAATCCAAGACCAGAAAAATGGTGGAGGAAAATTATTCAATCCAAACTTGAAGGTAAATCATTTAATAAATCCGGTAACCAAAGATTGGCATTTATCTATCTTACAATAATTCATGGATCTAGAAGATATTTCAATTATTAGAGGTATAACCATAAGTCAATCTTACAAAGAATATAGGCTAATTTGATACCATGCAAAATCTGGAAGATTCACGGTTAAGTCAAGTTATTGGCTAACACATGCTCTTTCAAAGGTGGTAGATTGGGGCCCGAATTCTAAGACCCTTAAAACTCATACATGAAAAGTTAAACCTCCTCCAAAACCAAAAAAATTTCTTAGGTAAGAGAGAAGGTAATGAGATATTTTTTATATAATTTTATTTCTCAAAGGTATTATCCTCTTTTAAAACAAGCATCACAAGAAATGAATGGTGATTGATTGAGTAGAATCCAAGAAAACTGTCACGTATAAGAATCTCCCTTTTTATTTTTTGGTTTTTTCCTCAAATAATTTTTCATGCTTTTCTGTATCATATATCCTTTTACAGTATTTTTTTACTCTTTTAAAATAAAAAATGTAATACTTTATAAAGATTAGCTTTTCGGCAGAGAAAATCAATGCAAACTTTTTCATTATAAGTAAAAACAATTAATATACTAACTTACTGTCAATTTACGTCCTTTTGAATCTGTGATTTTCTTGAGTCTAAGAAAAGATAACTATATTTACTTATATCTTATTAATTTGTACATTTTATTTTTTGAAAGTGCAACTAATTAGTTTGTGTATGCATTATGATCATCAAAATACTAGTTATTTTGGATTCTCATGTTAATTTGGTATATGTTGCAAAATAGTTTAGTATTTAAACATTAGAAAAAATAATATTGTCATGAAAACAGAGTAAACTTCATCTATAGCACAATTAATTATTTTTGCTGTAAATTTATGTTTATTAAATTTAAATTAATGAATCTGTTGATAAATTATAGCATCCCACAAAAAGTTACATAATATGCTAAATAATGATTAGATGTTGATGCTTGCAATCATAACAAATTTACTACTAATTAATGATTGATTAATAATGGGTTGGAGATGTGCTTTAGATAAGGGGCCTGCAGGCTTGAGTGTTGGAAATACCCTTTGGTTTAGGCAGACCTACCTGGTTGAGTTTGGGGTATTTGTCGTTGATCGTGGATCTGCCTTTGAAGAAGGAACTAGACCATTCATGCACACAGTGGTCGGGATCTGAAGCTGATCTCCTAATGATCCCTCAGCAGGGCGAAACCAATCAAGTTGGTCAATAAGTGAAAGCTGGTCCGGCAAGTATGGGATTGTCGGGCCCCACACGGTTTTCTCAGAAAAAAGTATGTGAAAGATGGTATCAAAGCAATGTTCGACTGAAATGATGAGAAGTACGTGATGTGAGGAGAATGGCAAAGAGAAAGACTGACAACAACACATCCGAAGTGACCGATGAACGCGGGATGGAATCCTTGTCCATCCAAGGGGGACAACAATGGCAGGATCAAAGCATTTCTTTTCAGTCGAGTTACTAAAGTATATATTCTTCGCAATGGGAGGTGTTGAATAGATCAGTGGATATGCTTGGTGAGATGTTCAAACAATAGAGAATGTCTCAAAAAAAATGGAGAAGTACATTTTCGAGGAGTTTGACAGGGTCAAAGTGAACATGACTGAAACGGATACTTGTTTTGCTCGTCTAGAGGAGACAGCGATGGGAGCTTTCAAAGTCTTACGGGAATGAATCGAGGAGATGCGAACCCTCATCAAGAGGATGGAAGCAGACTTGAAGTTGTACAAATGAGTGGCTGCCAATTCAGGGGTTAATGATGTCTCAGATTTTAAACTCAACTAATTCTTGCAATTGCACAGAACACGCAGTAGTATAGAATGTGGTTGAATCTACAAGGACCAATTGCACACTATAAATTTGTATGTATCAAGTAGAGCTAAGACAAAACATGGGGTTTGTGAGTTTATCTTTGCAAGTAAAACTAAATAAATTATTAAATAAAATGTTGTAAACTTATAAAACAATTGATTAGGCGTAGGAAGATTTGCGTGGATCAATGACCGCTAAGCTATTAAATAAGACATGGATTTGTTAACCAACCATTCTAGAACTCGAATCACTAGTTTTAAACTATCCTACTCTTTCAGCACTTAACTATATAAACATGAATCCTAGAACCCTAAACTCTCAAATGATACTTATATAGACAATTCAGCATTCTAATAAAGTGATATGTTCAATTACATGACTTAACTTCAACTCCCATTGCCTAAAGAAACTAAACTCATATAATATTGATCTTTAATTGGAACTGTTACGGAATAGGGGCTGATCTTACGGACGATTATCTAGGGAAAATATGGAATAAGCACAAGCCAGATCTTTTATTTTTATCAGAAACTAAGCGTTGTTTTCTTTATTTACAAAAAAATTAATTTTAATTTGGTTCTAATAAATTGTAAACTGTTGAACCTCACCGGTCTAGCGGAGGTTTGGCTTTGTTTTACAATGATGGAATAAAATTAGAGGCCTTTTTGAAAGTAATAGAGTCACTGATGTTAAAGCATTATTTGGAAAACAAATGGTGTTCATGTCTTTTATTTATGGGGATCCTCTTGTCAAACTTCAGGAATTGGTGTGGGAAAGATTAAAAAGAATATGTTCCACTAGGACAGCACCATGGTTAATGATTGGGGATTTTAACGAGCTTACTTGAAATCATGAGAATAAGGAGGAAATATGAAGTCAGTGATTTGTCCCATTTATTTTAATTCTACGACATTGCAGAATGTTGGAGTTTACGTGTAATGGAGATCAGATGTCGTGGAGAGGTTGTAGAAATAGAGAAATTATTAGGTGTAGACTGGATCGGGCTCGAGGAAAGGAAGATTGGCACTTATTGTACCCTCATTCTAAGGTGAAATATATGGAAATCATAGGGTCCAATCATAGATCTGTTTTAATGACTTTTGTGAAGTCACAATTGTCAGCAAGACAACAATTTAGGTTTGGTAAAAGGTGAATTGGAAAATATGGTCTTATAGTGGCGATAGATTTAGGTTGGAACCATTAGAATCAAGGTTTGTGGATAAGATTAAAAACTATAGAAAGTCAATTTCTTGGTGGTGGAATAATTAAATTTTTCAAAGGGTCCATATTCAAGAATTTTTCCAAAATAATATTCGGCCGGACTAGACAAACATATCATCTCTTAAAGCACCTTTGGAGGGGGCAAAAAAAGATTATTCAATTTCACAGTAGTAAATTACAAAATTGGGGAAATTTTTAAAAGTAACTTAACAGGATGAAGAGATTTACAGGCAACAAAAGAGTAGGAATTTTTTGGTTAGAGGTACGTGATGAAGCACCAATTTTTTTATGCTTCTAAGAAGCAAAGACGGGTACAAAATAAAATATCTTATTTATATGGTCTGGAGGACATTTCTACTGGTTATTTTAATGATATTTTTGCGGAATCTGATAAAAGTGGAATCAAGGAGATGGTACGAAAAGTGAATCTAGTTATCTCATAAAGTATGAATAGGGAGTTAGCCAAAGAGATAACATAGAAAAAAATTAAAAAGGCTCTTTTGCTCTTCACCCAGAAAAGCATCGGTCCCAGATGGGATGTCAGCGTTATTTTATCAAAGATTTTGGTATTCTATTAAGGATGATATCGTAGAATCGATTAAAGGTTTTTTCCATATTTGTAGATTTGATCAAAGACTAAACGAAACAAACATTTGTCTAATACCAACTACGGATAAACAACAAAGGATGTTCGAATATAGGCCGACAAGTCTATGTAACGTAACTTACAAGATTATATCAAAAAATATTTTCTTGAGGCTCAAGAAGTTTTTACCATGGTTAATTTCTGAAACACAATCGACACTCTGTTTCTAGCATACTTATATATCACATATAATATCTTAATAGCTCAAGAATGTTTCATGGATTACGTACGGATAAAGCATTAGAGAGGATTTCATGTCTATTAAAACTAATATGAGTAAAGCATATGCTAGGATAGAATTATTTTTTTTTTTAGGCGGTTTTGACTCGGTTAGGCTTTAATTATGTATGAACTTCTTGTATTATGTGGAGTGTTAGCTGTCTCTTTTCAGGTGATGCTGAATTGACAACCTAAAAGACATATTGTAACCCAAAGACATATGTATCCAAGTGAAGAAGTCTGAAGAAACATAATTTTTAAGTCTTCTTAACTTAAAGATAAGGACATTTTCTATAAAATTCGTGTTCTATGTTCTTTAATTATTTTTTTAAAATATGAAATTAATATTAAGTGGTAATGTGTAATTACTTGACGAGGAAAACAAGAATAAAACCCAGAAACTGTTTTTTTTATTACAGCTGAGATATGGAAGCTACATAATTAACAAAACATGCACCGGAACACTTAGGCCTTAGCAATAGCTTCGAACATTTAGGTTTAATTCTAGTTTAAGTATAGCTCAAAGTATTGCTCGTGATATTAAAGTTGATCCTATATTTCGAGAAAAAAGCCGTATCTTTAGAAGAACAACAGTTATGAAACTGATATGAGTGAAGAACTACAATCAAGTGAGGATTATTTTAGAGCTAACTATTTTTAGATGTGGTGCACATAGCAATAACTTCGATGAATAATAGATTTGATGAAACGAAAAGTTCTAAAAGCGTTTATGGTTTTTTATTTGATTTGATTAAATTAAATTAATTGGATGAAAGTAAATTCCTAGGGTATTTATTTTTACAAATTCTTCATCAGAGATGTATACAATATTTACGTTTTTTCTGGACTTCCTTTTACCTTTCTGTGAGATGTTTAGCAGGAGGATATGTTGTGCAGCCCAATAAATTGCCAAAGTTTTAAGGTTTTCATATCACCCTAATGTTCCTTTTTCTTTGATTCCTCGATATTGAACATGAAACCAAACTTAAGTGAATCCCTTGAGAAATCTTTTTACTAGTCTTTACTAGTAGATGCGCCTTAGATTTGTGATCCTAATGATTTTTTTCTTTTTAAGTTTTTCTTAGGAATCTACAATGAAATGATTTTACTTAATGCATTTAAGCTTGTTGTGTTTGCTGATAAACATTTTGTACTTTACAGCTGAAACGATATGTATATCAGTTCCCTCTAGAGGTCAACAAATAAACGAGTCAACTAAAGCTTCCAAGTGAAGAAGTGATAAGAAACATAACATTTGAGTCTTCACAGCCTTAAAGTTAAGGACTTTGTTCTATGAAATTAATATTCTATAATCCTTAATCGTTTTTTGTTATTCAAAGAGATTAAGCAAGTTATGGTGACATTTGAGTTAATGATACAAAAATAATTGCCTTAATCTCCCAAAGTTCTTCACTTCAATTCCTATTCTTTTATTTTTACAACTTTTGAATTATGCACCATATAAACTCTTAAAAACAATACGGTATGAATAGTTTAGTTGGAAGAGAGCAGTAAGATATATTCTTACCGCAAGTGAAGAGATAAGAGACAAGTAGTAATAACGCTTTTAATATCACTCATATTTTTCATTTTTGTGATTTTTGGTCATAATCAAAGCAATAATAGATTAAAATTTATATTTTTATAGAAAAAAACCAAAAATTTGCACTATTTCCCATCACTAAAGAATAATAACATTACTAACAAGAAAAAAATTATAGTAACGCTTTTTGTACCACTAATATTTACTATTTTTGTGCTTGCTAAAAAAATGTATATTACCAAAATAACTTTTTGTGTAGTAAACTGAAATATTTTTTGCAATAGTTCCCATCACATTATTTTACTTTACCCCAAGACAAAAAAATATAATTAACATATTATTTTCAAATAATAAATTTATTTTATTTTTTGTTAATCAAATCCGTGAGAGAGTTCTCAAAACCCTAATATTATTGGTTGCTGCTGGCTTAAAACAATGTCTTCGACATCTCTCTCTCGTTATTTCAAGCTATATTTATTCTTTTCTCTAGTTGTTTTTTTCATTATTGATTAAATAAAATTTCTAGTTTTCAGATATAGACTTTTAGATCTATATTTGTTGTTTATCAGTTCCAAATTAAAAGAGTTGCCTAGATCGTCTCGGTTTTTGGTGGAAGAACCTCTTTGAAGTTTTGTCTTGTCGGATTATGAAATTAAAAAAATCAAAGATTTGTGAGGTACATTTTACATCACTAGAGGAGGAATCTATTACCAATATTTTTATAAGATTACGGCTTTTGGGTAAGTTTCTTTCAAGAGATCTCTAGGAAAAAGACTAAATTTGAAGGTTTGGTGCGAGTCACCGGTTACTGTTAGAATCTATTTATAGTGGTTTTTGTTTAAGTTGATTTTTCTTATGCTACAGTTACAGGTTTTGATTTTTAATAGTGTTTGGTTTTCAATTTAATGTGTTTCTTTTCGTAGGACTTTGTTTCCGGAGAAATCTTGTTTTCTGCTGGCTTTGTATTCGTTTCACCTCACCACACTCTCTTCTTCTCATCAATCTTTGATTCTTTCAACCATTTCACATTCTTTTATTCTAACCCATTTTACATTCTTATGTTATAATCTAGAAATGATGTTGATCATCAAATCAGGCTGTTATACGAAGTTGCAAGATGGAACCTCAAGTTTCCAGCAAAAGCTTAGCCTTTCACCGCTGTGATTTTCTCAAACTCGCTAGAACAACCATTATAATGGTACCTTAACACTTGACTCATTTAAATTACATAAAGTAACGTTGGTCCAACTGAGAATAGTCTTTGTGCCACATTTTGGTTAAGAGATCAGATTATTTGAATTTGATTGATGAGTTCTTCAATTCGTAGTGATGATCTTCTCTTGTTAGGAATTAATAGGTAATGGCTTCACTAATCATGTGGCTGATACTAAAGTTGTTGACTTGAATCAGCGTGGACAGCAATCTAAGCTTAAACAAGGTTCGACGTGACTTCTCCTCGGGAGTTTTTTTCCGACTTCAGCCTACCTTCTAGCACAGTGAATCACTAACCGTGGGATGAACATAGATGCCCTTATATTCATAGTGTTGAATGGTTGAATCAGCCAGGGAGAATTTACTTGATGGAGCAGAAATGAGAGTTTTTGTCATGCATACATGTGGCACCGAGGTGTCGATGTGTATAAAGTAGTCTCTTCAAAATAGGAGGAGATCAATAGTATATCTCTTGACATCATGACAATCTTTGTGAGTCTATACTCTTCGGAGACAATATTGTACCAAGGGTAGGGGCTTGAGACAAGTTCTAAAAACAGCCTTTCTCTATATAACTTTTCCATGTTAAGCGTTTGAAAACTTAATTATGACTATCATGAAAATATATATATATATATAGAGAGAGAGAGAGAGAAAGACTCATTTTTTACCTAAGAGTTTTTTTTATTTACTGTTGTTAAAACGATGCTAGTGATGTTAGTGTCCGCGGAATCATTCTTTAAATTCAGAGGATTAACTTGTTATGCTAACGATCAGATTCTTGACCATTTTCGGGGTGGTTGAGGATTTGGACTAGTATATCAATATCGATCATACTAGTGTCCAAACGACTTTGCTTGTTTGCAGTGCGAGATATAATGGTTCCTCTATAGATTCACCTTGTGCTCAATTGGAGTGAGAGGAATGATAGGATTTTGGATGTCATCAAAGCGTTCAGCTTCCACCACCCGTGAAACGGAGGGTCTACGTGAAAACATAATGGATCAGCAAGATAACACACCAAACACAATGTTCAATAAATAACCTAAGAAGTATTAAAAGCAAGAAAACAAGGCAAATATCGTTTAAGGACGACAGAGCGATGCAGATAGATAGCTTCTAACACTTTTGAAATCCTCAAGTTTTGGTTTGTCTTTCTGAACTCTGTTCATCATCTTTAACGAGCTAAGCATCATTGTAAAAAAAAATTGTGCAATAAGAAGAAACAATGATGTTGTTGTTGGAAAAAAACAGTTCTCCAATTATTATTGGCTGGTTAAAGATAGTGAAGAGAGCTCAGATGGAAAACCGAAAACTTGAGGATTTCAAAATTATTATAAGCTATCTATCCGCATCACTCTATCGACCCTTTATGGTATTTTTCTTGTTTTCTTGCGTTTGAGAGTTCTTAGGTTATTTATTTAACACTGTCTTTGGTGTTTCATCTTGCTGGTACATTATGTTTTCACGTAGACCCTCTGTTTCACATGTGGTGGAAGTTGAATGCTTTCATGACAACAAAACTCCAATCATTTGTCTCACTCCAGATGAGAACAAGGGTGAATCTACATATGAATCACCTCACACTACAAACAAGCAAAGTCATTTGGATACTACTATGATCAATATTGATCTACTAGTCCAAATCCTTAGCAACCCTGAAAATAGTAAAGAATCTGATCACTAGCACAACAAGTCAATCCTCTTAATTTAATGAATCATCCCACTGAAACTAGCATCAACTTGGTATTTTTATTTGCAGGAGCTTTTGATATCTTCACTTTACTTCTAACTATAAACCAGAAGCGGAAGGTTGTGATTTAATCAACGACTCAGATTTTTGTCATCAATAAAGGTGATATTTTTCCTTTTACTTGAGCTTTAGTTTAAATTATGACTGGTCAATTACATGGGTGTAAAAAAAAAAGAACAAGTGTTGTTTAATCTATCGCAAAATGATGCTTTAGATATATTTATGATAAGAGATTGTGCTAAGGAACTTGAAATCCTAAATATGGTAGTGTGGATGTTTCTCAAATGATCACACATTATCCACATGAATAACCCTGAAAATGTGATAAATGCATCTAATGCTAAAATTGAAAAGCTTGTGAACAACCAAGTCCTTTTGTTAATATTTATGATCCTAGGTATTGGGATAACCTTGAAAATAAAATAAGAAATGTGTTGATTGAAAGAGAGCCTAAAATGGAAATGAATCTTTTGTTTCCTAGGGATGATTTCCTAGGTATTTCTCTTTTTGATATGATTAATATTTGAGAAAGTTGAGTAATGGGGAATCTAGTGATAGAAATTGGCTAGTTTACACGAAACATGTGGAAAAACTTCATTGCTTCTGTTGCAAATTGTTCAAAACTAGTGGTTGCTTAAGCATGTTAGCAAATGAATGTTTAAGAGATCAGAAGCATCTTAATGAGAGGCTTAAAAATCATGAGAGAAGTGTAGATCATGTGACTAACATGAAAACTTAGAATGAACTGAAATTTAGATCGTAAAGAAATCTAACGATTGATAGAGAGTTACAATAGAAATTGGAAAATAGAAAGAAAGTTGGAGGCTGGTTTTAATAAGAATAATTATTGTTGTGAAAATTCTTGCTATACGGTGTTTAGCTTTTTGAGGAAAAAATGAAAAAAAAAACTTTATCAAGATTGCAATGATAATTTCTTAGGATCTATTGACAAGGCTACTGAATTTGATTTGATAATCTAAAATCATATTAGAAGCATTCAAAGTCATGAAATGCATCATCATTATCTTGGACAAAATAATCATAATGATTTTATTTCTTTTTAGCTCATAATGTTCAAATTTCTGTTGTAAGAGTCATTAAGGAGGCTAAATATTTTTCTACTACTCTTGATTTATCACGAGATGTGAGTCATCAAGATTTAATCACTCTAATAGTACGATGTGTTAGTATATCAACTAAAAAGGTAAGGGTAGAATAATACTTTCTAGAGTTTCTAAAGGTAGATAACACATTGGAATTAAGATTCTTTGATAAATTACTAGATTCTCTAATGTCGTTGATAATGTGAGGGATCAAAGTTATCACAATGGTTCTAATGTGAAAGGAAAACATCAAGGTGTTCAAAAAAGATCACTTGATATAAATCCAAAAGTTTTGTACATGCCATGTTCTTGTCATAGTCTTAATCTTTTCATTAGTGATATGGCTCATTCATGTGTGAAATATTTCTTTCTTTGAAGTTTTGCAACATATTTAAACTTTATCTTCTAGCTCCACAAAGATATGAAAGATTTTGTTGTTCATTGTTTTACCGTGAAATCTTTATCAAATACATGTTGGGAGAGTCGAATCAAAAGTGTTAAAACTATTAGGTTTCAAGATCCACAAGTAAAATTAGCTTTGTTAAATTTATATGAATTATGTGGTGATGCTATAACCAAAAGTGATGCTGAAATTTTAATATTGGCTTTTGATTATTTTGAATTTTTACTTAGTATGGTTATTTGTTATGAAATTTGGTGAGTACAATCGAAATTCATGTGTATTGATAACGGTTTGAAGCAATTGAAAGGTGTGTTTTTGTTTTTGGAGAACTATAGATATGAATGGTTTAATTCTAGTTTGAGTATCGCTCAAAGTATTGTTCGTGATATGAAAGTGGATCCTATATTTTGAGAAAATTTTGTGTCTTTAGAAGAAAAAACAGTTTGATGAAACTGATATGAGTGAAGAAATAGAATCAAAGTGAGGATGTTTTAGTGTTAACTATGTTTTTGGTTGTGGTATACACAGCAATAACTTTGGTCAATAATATAGTTGATGAAACGAAAAGTTTTAAAAGTACTTCTGATTTTTTATTTGTTTCAATTAAATTAAAGTCATCGGATGAAAGTGAATTACAAATTTGTACTAATGTTTACAAATTCTTCATCACATATGTATAAAATATTTGAGTTTTTTATGGACTTCCTTTTACCCTTTTGTGACATGGTTTGCGGGAGGACATGTTGTGCAACCTGATAAATTACAAAATAATGTAGTTCTTGATTTGACCCGTTTTATGGTTAAATTATATTCAAAGAAAAATAACCTTTTTATATTGGTGTTACTTTTGCTTCGAAAGTTTAAACAGAAACCTGAAAACTGAGAAAAAAATTTTACGGGATTTTAGCTTCGAGAATCGAACCACAATTGCAGCCCCTCTCTATAACGCTTATCGTCGAGAGCTTTGATTGACGAGACTTGATTCCTTACTTGTTTTTTAATCCATAGGATTAGAGTAGCTGCTGAATTTGGATTTTCCTCATGCCTTCTTGCGTTCCTCTCTCCATACTATGTGAATCGAGTCTTGGAAATCGTAGCGGGCAAGGAAGCTTCGTGTTTGATCGAGATTAGGATCTGATACATAGATGATTATCGATGACCAGTCAGTTGTGTACCTTGATTTGAATATGTTTTGGCAAGTGTTGTCCAGATTTCTGAAGTGTAACCGCATGAGAGGAAGATATGATCTCGTGTTTCCAAAGAGTTAGAGCACAAGGCAAACATCCCCGATGATCCCATATTCCAATTGATCATACGATCCCATATTCCAAATGATCATACGA
The DNA here is from genome assembly GCA_963922655.1 of Cardamine chenopodiifolia. Taxonomy (NCBI): domain Eukaryota; kingdom Viridiplantae; phylum Streptophyta; class Magnoliopsida; order Brassicales; family Brassicaceae; genus Cardamine; species Cardamine chenopodiifolia. The sequence continues at coordinate 3,858,979 of OZ000490.1, forward strand.
TCCCATATTCCAAATGATCATACGATCTCCTGTGGAGAGATGATTCTGAATCGCAATCCATGTACAAAAAGAGTATTTTGGTGTTGCATGAGTAAACTAAACTCCCTTGTGCCAAGCCACCTTTTTTGAAATGGTGCGTATATGATTCCAAGTGTTCTTAGTACAGAATGTTGGTTGGAATTTATCTCCTTTAACTTTCCATAGCATAACATCCGCAGAATCTCCCCGATAACCATGGCGTTTCAAGTGTAAATCATCTTCTATCTTGTTTAGCACCTCTATTCTATGCCTTCTTCTTCTATGTTGATGACATGCCCCTGCTACTGTTTCATGGCGTCAAATCCCCATATCAATAATCCCTCTCGGGCCTACCACATCCATCAAACAACCCAAACTAGACCAGTTATCAAACCAAAATGATGTGAGAGCTCCATTACCGACATCGACCTTACAAAGGGTTTTTGCTATTTTTTTGTACTTTAAAAGCTTTCTCCACATCCATGAACCCAATCTGGCTGTGTCCCGAATTGACCAGAATGAATCTAGCTTGATTAAGTAAGTATTTATCCACTTTACCCATAGAGAAGACCCATGAGAGACAATTTTCGTATCAATTTCAAACAACTAACATCATTTGCCTCTTTTAGAGATCAAAGACTAAACCCTCCTTCTTGCTTAGACTTATAAACCTCTTTCCATGCAACTTTTGCTTTGTTTGGTTTCAAATCTGGTCCCGATCATAGAAAGAAGAATACATTATGTCAATCTCATGAATGCATGACTTTGGAAATCGGAATGCAGCTAGCCAAAAATTTGTGATACTCCATAAAACAAAACTTATCAAATTCAATCTTCCAGCAAATGAGAGGAAACTAGATGTCCAAGATCTAATTCTTTTCTTGATCTATTCCAACAACAGAGAATAATCTACTGTTGTTACTTGTTTAGTGACCAATGGGAGCCCCAAATATCTCACCGATAGATGTCTCGAAGCAAAAGGAAACTTGTCATTCATTTCTTGCTGAACTCGTTTGGAGATGCCAGCTAAATAAATCTTAGATTTTTCCATAATAATCTTTAGTCTCAATCTTTGCATAAAATATCAAAAACCTTTATAGTCCCTTTAATTGATCAAAATCTCCATCTGTAAAAATCATGATGTCATCGGCAAAACTGAGATGAGTTAAGCCGATATTATTGCATATTTGATATGGAAAGCTCCCAAAATTTTCATTTAATGGATCCGATGTTGAATAATCCTTGACTTCAATGAATCGGTGAAACAAGATCTCTAGGTATATTAAACCTAAGTCCCAATACTTTACTTAAACCCTCCAAAGGTGGTGGAGATCTTGACGAATAAGATAGAGTAATAACCAACTCTAGGTATACGAAACCTAGAACCAATACATGTGACTTGTCTCTTCAACACCTTGATCGGTAGAATGGCCACACAAGTGATGTGGAGTTCAGTTGATAAACCTCGATGATTCCTTGGATATGACACACCAAATTGAATAAAAGTGTTCCTAAGGAACAAAAGAGTTTGCGAGAAGGAAATGAGAAATTTGATTGAAAATGAATGTTGTGTTTCTCTCTTCTTAGACGAGTTTATAAAGACTCTTTAGCGGCCAATAATTACATGTATCTAGACGTTCAAAGAACTAGAAAACTTAAAAGAAAAACAATGTTTTGACTAGAAAATAAAATAAAATAAAAGATAGAAATTAAGATGAATCCAATATCGCCAAAATATCTTGATGCTTTGAATGTGGAATCCTTCATCCTTTGGTTTTGGCGAGAAATGATTTGGGTCTCAAGTAGAGTTGTCTCCTTTTGAATGGGCCTTTATTTAGACCTATTTTAGAACATAGCTAGATTTAAAAGAAATGAGAATCAAGTCTAGCCTCATTAAAACTTTTCTCGTAAAAATCATTGGGATTAAATCGAGATAAGGAAAAAGAGTACAAGAACTTGATCTCTTAATCCATCTAGTATTACTTACTAGTCTTCTCTTGAATTGTCACCAAAGTGGTGTGATGCTTAGCTTCCTTAGGCATTGAGTCCATAGCTTCTTGAACGAGTCCAACGAATGCCTCTTGTAAGTGTTTGGTTCTTGCCCTAGTCATTGGCCTGTTGGACACTTGTATTGGATCTTATTTCTTATTGCTTCCCACGCAAAAGATATGTGATCTCGCTCAGTAGTACCGGCTCTAGGTTAGACACGCTCATAAGAGCTTCTTTATACACAAAAATAAGACAAGGTTATTTTGCCTATCACTCTCTTTATCTCACTTTCTCCCACTTAAAAGTTATAGTGTTTCCTCACGGGTAAGCTTTCACAGGCCTTTGACATTTTTTCTCTCAAGCTCTCACTCTCTTTGTGGTTATTAGTGTTTAGGATTTCACTCGGTTGCTTACTATTTTTCTCAAGATGTAGTTGATCTACGTAGATCTCTTGCGGTGACATTGGGTTAAGCATAATCTTCTTCCTCTTGAACTCAAACAAATGCTTTTTGGTGAAGCCATCATGAGTTACTCGTCGATCATATTGCCATGGTCATCCCAAAAGGATATGATCGGCCTCCATTGGAAAAATGTCACATAAAAATTCATCTTTTACTTGCCTATAGCCAATGGGAACAAAACTTGATTTCACTCTGATGTTTTCAGTGTTGTTGAGATGCTTCATTTTAACCAATCCAAGCTTCTCGACTATGGTGTCACTAGCAACTTTAGTACAACTTCCTCCGTCGATTATAAGGCTACACAACTTGTCATTGACTTTGCATCTTGTGTGAAACAAGTTTTCTCTTTGTTCATCGGCTTCCACCTTGTTTTGAACTCTCAATGCCCTTCTTGTGACTAATAAGTCTCCTCTAGGCACATACTTCTCATATTCTTCAAGAGATGAATGTGAGTCCGATTCTTCTTCTCGGTTTCCTCCATGGTTAGACATAATGATCCTGAAAAATGAACAAACAAATTAGAATAAAAAGTTATCACAAGTTTTTTGCTCTTTTTCTCTCAAAGTGTTTACTCTCTTTCGATTAACAAGACTCTATATGTTTCAATAAAACCAATGTTATTTTGTTTAAACTCAATGTGTTTCCCAAGATTCCAAAGAGGATTAATCAAGTGTCTAAAAGAACTCATTTCCCAAAAAATGTACCAAATGCTCAATGAATCAAAAGATGATCAAATGATCAAGAACACTCGCCTATGCTACCCAGAGATACCAAATGATGAGATGAGACTTCAATATTTTATATATATTTTTCTTTTATTTTCTTTGTTAATATATATTTTAAAAATATATAGATCGAAGCCTAAACTAAAAGAAGAAATAAAAATTTGAAAATTTGGAAAATTTAAACGAAAGGTTGCAAAAAGGAGTTTGATAATCGTTTTCTCTGAAAGGGTGCGAGTGGTGATCCGATGATTATCGAGTATTGATCGAGTATTGGATCGGTTCTGACCAAGTGATGGTCGTATTATGAAGATGTGCGATCGAGGTTTGTGAGTGAGTGGTGTCCGTGCGTTCCGGCGATGACAAGAATCACTCAATGATGGTTAGGGTTCAATCGGATGATGGTGAGGGTTTTACGGTAAGTGGTGTTGTTCTCCAAGAATGGGACAATACAGACTCGAAATCTTTCTCCTCGCAGGAGTAGTATCTTAAGGATCTCCCCGTACCCGTTTTGGTATTCCAGCCAAGATACCATAAGGTCCAAGGGTTAGGATTAAACAGATGAAAAGAAGTGGATCGGTGAAAAGAGGTTTTGATCGGTTGATGATTGAGTGAAATGGTGCAAAATGAAAGGGTGTGATGATGGTGGTGGTTAAGTGATGATCAAGTCGTGATCATCTGGTGGTGATGATGATCGATCTAGGTTTTGATCGGAAACATTATGAAAACGTAACGTTTGGGTGATGGTGAAGTTGAAAAGGTATGATGGTGGTGATGAAGATCGGATCGATGATGATAGAGATCAAGCGATCTACGGTAACAGTGATGAATATCAGTTAATGTGGTGGTTATCAAGTGGTTTGATGGTGATGATGATAAAACGGTTTGATGGTGATAGAGATGAAGTGATGGTGATGAAGATGAATGATGGTGATGAAGATGAATGATGGTGATGATGATAGAATTGATTGGATGATCAATGAGTGGTGCTTTAATACCAAATGGATCTGATGTTGGATAATCCTTGACTTCAATGGATCGGCAAAGAAAGATCTCTAGGTATATTAAACTTAAGTCCCAATATTTTACTTAAAACCCTCCAAATGAAACAAGACGGTGGAGATCTTGACGAAGAAGATAGAGTAAGCACCGCCGTTAGGTATACGAAACCTAGAACCAATTCTTGAGACTTGTCTCTTTAACACCTTGATCGGTAGAAGTGCCACACAAATTATATGGACTTCACTTGATAAACCTCGATGATTCTTTGGATATGACACACCAAGTCGAATCAAAGTGTTCTTAAGGAACAAAAGAGTTTGCGAGAAGAAAAAGAGAAATTTAATTGAAAAATGATTGTTGTGCTTCTCTCTTCTTGGCCGAGTTTATAAAGATTCTTGAGCGACCAAGAGTGACATTTATCTAGAAGTTCAAAGAACTAGAAACTTAAAATAAAAGATTTAATTTTTTTATTAGAAAATAAAATATATAAATTAAGATGAATCCAATCTCGCCAAAATATCTTCATGCTTTAAATGTGGATTCCTTCTTCATTCTTTGGCTTTGGCGAGAAATGATTTGGGACACAAGTAGAATTGTCTCTTTTTGAATGGGCCTTCATTTGGACCTAGTTTAGAACAAAGATGGATTTAAAAGAAATGAGAATCAAGCCTAGCCTTATTAAAACTTTTCTCATAAAATCCATTGGGATAAAACTGAGATAAGCAAAAAGAGTACAAAACTTGATCTCTTAATCCATAGAGTATTCTTTACTATTCTTATCTTGAAATGTCACCAAAATGTAGTGATGCTTAGCTTCCGTAGGCATTAAGTCCATAGCTTCTTGAACGAGTCCAACAAGTGCCTCATGTAAGCACTTGGATCTTGTCCTAGTCATTGGTCCGCTTGACATTTGTATTGGATCTTCTTTCTTGTTGCTTCCCATGATCATATAAATCATGGACGATATCTGAAATATCTAATCCATGTGGCCTTATCAAGCATTTTCAAAAGGACATGCATACTTATAATAAAAATATATGGTGAGAGAGAACAACCTTGTCATAATCCTCTTACACTTCTAAAAAACCCACAAGCTCGCCATTTACTTGAACCGAAAATGAAGTCATAGTGATACTTAGTGAAATACAGTGTATAAACTCCACTGGAAAGATCATGGCTCAAAGAGTGTTGATGAGGAAATACCATTGAATTGAACCAAAAGCTTTGAGATGTCGATTTTGATAGTACATCGGCCCAAGACTGTATCTTTGTGGTAGTCCTTAACTAACTCCGTTACTAGCAACAATTTCTCAATTAGTAATATGTCTTTATGAACGCCGACTGATTTCCCGCAATGAATTTTGGTAGCACCAACTTCAGCCTGTTAGCAATGATTTTTGAAATCATTTTATAAATCATGTTTCATAATGAGATCGGCCGATAGTCTTTCATCTCCCTCGCCTGTGCTTTTTTGGGATTAAAGCTAGGATGGTAGAATTAATTTCCTTGGGTAAAATACCTTTCACAAAAAATAATTGAATCGCAGTAATGAACTCATCTCCAATAATATCCCAAGTTTCTTTGTAAAATTCCGATGTAAACCCATCCGGTCCAGGGGACTCATCATTTGACATTGAAAATAGTACCTTCTTAATCTCCTCACTTGATACCATAGTTGTTAGATGCACCATATCCTCCTCCAAACAACGAAATGGTAACAAATTCTCCAATTCAGCCATTGAGGCACCTGGATAATCTTGCGGTATTAGCTAGATAAAATCCTTGAAAAAAAATTATGCTTCTTCTTTTATCTCCTCTTCTCGCGACACAACCCTTCCATCCATGCATTGTATTACTCGAATTGAATTCTTTACCTCCCTCGTAGCAATTGCACTATGAAAAGTTTTACTATTTTTATCACCCAGTTGCAACCAATGGAGGTTTGACTTATGTTTTAGAAACTTTTCCTCTAGGCCAGCCACTCATTCCCATCTACTCAAAGCTGCATTCTCTTCTTCCATTAACTAAAGGAGATGGTGATTTTAAATTCGCCTCCTGCTTCTGAAAAAGATATGTATAAGCTTTTTTAGCCTACTTTACCAAATTTCTCAGTTTATTCTTCGCCAAAATCCTGAACAACGGTTTCAGTGCCTTTGCCTTCTTTGAAAAACAAAACAAAGAAGATGTATACATGAGGATGGGATCTATTTCTTTCCAGTGATTTTCTACCGTTGGAATTAATCCTCCAACTCTGAACCACATTACAAATTTTAAAGGTTTTCGTCTAGGCACACGTCCTGCAAACACATTTAATTCTATTATGCTTCGAAGATGATCCGAGCAGCCGCCAGGTTCAAAAACGTTATACTATTGCTGAAAAGCCTGAATCCATCTGTCATTAACCATGACCCTGTCCAATTTTTTCATGATCAAGATCATTTTCCCTCTTATTACACCAAATATAGAGCGGACCATGATAAGTAATATCCAAGAGAGAAATAGTTTACCAAATTCTAAAAATCTTGCATGCCCGATGTAATTATAGGACTTATCTTGATTCTTGAATGCTCTGCCATTTGCAAAGTCTCATTAAAATCTCCAAAAAGAATCTAAGGCTTCTTATGATATTAGGAGAGTCATAATTATCTCTCAAATCGCTCTATAACTCCTTACGATCTTCAATAAAATTTGAAGCATAGATTAATGAGCAGAAGAACTCATCCTCTTGATCTTCTAGCTTTATGGAACATGTTATGAGTTGACTACTCTTATATAAAGGAGTCAGCCGCACATTTCCTCTCCAGACAACCCAAATATAACCAAGATAGTATTCGTAGTTTGTTAAAACCGACCAATCTTGAAACAGCTTATTTCCCAACCTTTGTGCCTTCTTCTCCTTTACTCTTGTCTCTAATAAAACCCCAAAATCAAACTTCCCTTCTTCCAATGTTGATTTATTTATGCCGCGAACATTTCAAAAGAATCCCAACATACTTATTTCTTCTTGAGGGGTTTCCTTTTACTCGACACAGTAGGGAGATGGTCCTTAGTGGTTGAAGCAAAAGATTCAGCTACCTGCTTGTTAGATCCTTTTGTAGAGCGTGGAAGATATTTCCTTTGAATTTTCCCTGCCCGCCCCATCACTTTTTCCTATAATATCTCCCCCTCCTCTTTCTCCTCTATCTCTTTCTCTACTTCTACCTCCCCGCTTACATTCTTCTCACCTACAGCAAGAACCATAAATCGCAACAAAGATACCAAAACGCTCGTTTCCCCTTGTGCTAACCCTCCTTTAATTTTTTTTTTTGAGGAAACCCGTTCCCAAGCTTTCGTAGCAGCAACTTTTGAGGCTGTCTGGACAGTCTCCTCTCTTAAAGTACTCACGTATGAAACTTTATGTGCAGGATGTATTGTAGCTTTGAGAGTTTTGACATCTGTTTTTCCCTAGATGAAAGTTGATTCAATTGCTTGCACACCCTCACCTACAACACCCACATCTGCATCTCCATATGCAGGATGTGTTGCAGTTTGGAGGGCCTCTGAATCCAAAGCCAAAGACTGTATCCGTAAAGCTTCATTCTCACCTTCATTTATTGACCTATCATTTAACATAACGCACTTGTCTCAATAGACTGTTGATTCTCATTTAGTAGAGGATCACACAATGGTGCAACATATCCACCATCTGTTTCTGTATCTTCACATATAGTATGTGGCAGAACTCTTTGTGTTTGGTTGGAGACAGGTACATCAGTTGATTGTAAAATCATAGCACATGCTTAAACTATAGAAACATAATTTCTTCCCGAATCAGCCGACCGAGATTGTAACTCTATTCCTTTTGTGAGAATTTTAGGAATCTTGCTTTCACGAAGGAGGCCAAATATTCTTTTGAGATGCGGATCCAATACATTACGAAGGCGAACACTTATACTTTGATATCGTTGAAGGTAATAATAGATGTATGATTAGGATGCACAACATGATTTACGTAAGAGATCCATGTATTAATTAGTTAAGATTACTTTTCAATACATAATTAATTAAGATTATTTCGCACAACATCATTTTGGATTCCAGGCATTCTCCTCCATGGAGACCATGTTTAAACATATCTCGGAGCCTACTCAGCGATGCACAACACAAATCCAAGTATTCTCCCACCCTTGTTCGTTTCCCTTTTTATTTATATTGCATAAATGATTAAATTTATCTCTTTCTTTTATCTGCAATGATCTAATGCACATATACAATTTATACCATGAGAAATATTTTTTGGTGGAACGAAGAGGCGCACTTATATATATTTTGACATTCCAAAAAACAATGTTTTCAACCAAGTTGTGTAACTTATGGCACATATTCAGTAGAATATTATCAGAAAAGATACTTTACTAGCGTTGCTAGCCTCTCTTTCTCCCCCAACTAAACCAACAACTTATTCTCCTCTTATCTAGTAAGTTTTTGATTACCATTTGAAACTAAATAATTAATATAATAACATAACTATATATGATTTAAAACTATTTTAGGAGGTATATGATACGTGAAAGACTCTTACATCAAAACATATTTTTTGTATGGTTACGAGATTTTTATGAATTTGGTCTTCACGAATGAGGCCAAAAAAGTTTTGGAGATGAGGATCCAATCAATTACGAAGGCGCGCACATATGCTTTGACCTCGCTGAAGGTAAGAATAGATATATGATTAGGATACACAGCATCATTTTCATAGGAGATCCATGTATTAATTAATTAAGATTACTTTTTAATACATAAAATATTTTTTGCACATGATCTTTATCTTATTTTTTCCTAGAACTACAACTATAAAGTTGCAGCAAAGCCATAATCCATACTATGTCTCCCTATATATATGACCCTCCCGTAAGTATATTTCTTATCTACTAAAAAAAAATTATGTAATAAATAGTTCTCGTATTTTGTTGTGTTTATGTATATATGTGTAGCGTATTATTGCAGCAATTAATTCTATAACAAATAGAGAGAGAGAGAGGTGTTTTCTATTATATAGGGTCTTATTCTTTCTTCATTGGGAAATCTTCTCTTGTATCTTGACTATATAAGTTTGATGGTTTCTAGTTAATAGTGGATTTGTTCCTTTAGGCAAAGGATTCCAATTCCAAATGACAGATCGTGTAAACATTGACAATCATACAATCATTATTACTACACTCGGGAACGAGTAAGTGTTCCAGAAAATATTTCTTTAGTTTCCATGGATACATGAAGACATGAATTAGGGATTTGGGGCAATCTTCTCCCCCCCCCCCCCCCCCCGAGACCATATTTTTACATATCCTAGAGCTAACTCAGATATGCATGAACTAAATACATATATTCCCCCGCTCTCCTTCGTTTTTCTTTTTTATTTGTTGCCTAAAATCAGTAAAATAAACTCTTTTTCCTTTTGGTTTTCTGCAAGGATTAGACCAGGATGAGTTGTTTTTGGTGAAATGAAAAAGCACGTTTATAAATATGTTAACATTCCAAAAAAAATAGTGCTTTTAACAAAATTTGTGTAACTTATGACGCCCAGCCAATAGACTATTATAAGGAAAGATTTTACTGGCATGCTGGCCTCTCTTTCTCGCCCCCCCCCCCCCACTCCTCCCTGAACCAATTACTTATTCTTCACCTATCTGGTAAGTTTTTTGTCACCATTTGAAACCAATTAATTAATATAGTAACGTAAACTATATATGATTTAAAACCATATTAGGAGTAATATGATGCATGAAAAAATCTTATATCAAAACACATTTTCTGTATGGTTACAGGATTTTTAATAATTTGGCCTTCACGAAAGAGGCCAAATATTTTTTGCAGATACTGATCCAAACTATTACGAAGGTGAACACTTTTACTTTGACCTTGTTGAAGGTCATAATAGCTGTATGATTAGGATGCACAACATCTTTGTCGTAGGAGATCCATGTATTAATTAATTAAGATTACTTTTCAATACAGAAATATTTTTTTGCACATGACCTTTATCTCTTTTTTCCAAAACTACAACTACAAATAAAGAAAATTTTATTTGCAGCAACTTTGTAGTTGCAGCAAAACCATAATCCACACTAGCTCTCCCTATATATACGACCCTCCTGGAAGTATATTTCTAATCTTACTCAAAAAATTTTACGTAATAAACACTTCTCACATTTTGTTGTGTTTATGTATATATGGTTAGCATATTATTGCAGCAATTAATAAACAATTCTATCGCCCTCCTTCGTTTCCCTTTTTATTTATTACCTAAAATGAGTAACATAAACTCTTTTTGGAGTAAAGTATAAGTAACATATTTTCTTTATGGTTACGAGATTTTTATGAATTTGGCCTTTACGAAAAAGACCAAATAATTTCTAGAGATACGGATCCAAACTATTATGAAGGCAAACATTTATACTCTGATGTCGTTGAAGATCATAATAGTTGTATGATTAGGATGCATAGGAGATCTATCTATTAATTAATTAATATTATTTTTCAATACATAAATGTTGTTTTGCACATGAGTTTTATTTTATTCTTTTTAGAACTACAACTACAAAGTTGCAGCAATGTCATAATCCACATTTGCTCTCCCTATATACACGAACCACCTGTAAGTATATTTCCAATCTTACTAAATATTTTTTACATAATCAAATACTTCTCACATTTTGATGTTTTATGTATAGGCGTGTAGTGTATCATTCAAACGATTAATTCTATAAGAAAAAAAGAGAAAAAGAGAGAGAGAGAGAGGGTGTTTTCTATTATATAGGGGCTCAAAACTTCAACAAAGAACTGGTTTCACTTTTCACAGTACTTGGTTTGCTTAAAACTCTTTTTCCCTTTGCCCTTTGCTACCTTAATACCAGGAGGACGAGCCATTGCTTGGTCCTCTACATGGTTGACTGAGTGGGTAGTTGAAGATTGTGCAGAACAATCATCCACCTTTCTTCTTTTTGAGTTTCCATCAACTTTAGTACTAGAAGAAGTACACCACTTCTGATCATTGCGAAGCTCCTTCCATGCATGCTCAAGGTTGAATTTCAGTTTGTGATCATTTTAGAAGATTTCATGAGCCAATTTTAGAACATCATTCTCATTGCAGCCACTTGTTTTCAGAGATTTTGCAGCCTCATAGGAGCCAACAAACTTGCAGACAAGGTCGTTTATCTTCTGCCACCATTGCTTACAGTGATTGGGCTCTCTCTTTTCAAGACCTACAACCTTAGGACTTGAAGCAAAATAATCTGCAATGCGTTTCCAAAACGCTGCAGCTTTCTGCATATTACCCACCATAACATCTTTGTTGGTGTTTAACCAGGAACTTATGAGGACAACATCTTCTGTGGGTGTCCATTTCCTCCTTCCTCTACGCTCCTCAAATGTATCTTGATCAGTACACTGAGTGTTAAACAGTGGCACTTTTGATTCAAGCATACTAGGGGAAATACTATCAGGATTGTGGCTTTCTTGTTGACTGTTTAAAAGGTCCATGAAGTTACAAGAGTGACTATATGGATTCATAGAATCCATATGCTACTAGTTTCTGGTTTGAGTTTGAAGAAGATTGAAAGTAAAAAAGTTTTTAGTGTGTTTTTTGTTAGCTACATATTTAGAGTTAATATAAAGGAAAATGTTGGTAGTTGGGGTTTGTGTTTTAAACATTCAATGAATGGTTGATCAAATCAACTAGAGAAAGCATTAACTAAAGCAAGCATTAACTAGAGCAAGCATTTAAGAGTTATACACACAATCATATCACAGGTATTGTGGTAACTAAACATGTCTAGATAACATATCAAATCAGGGTTCTTTAACTCAATGATGTAACAGTCAAATTACGCAGCATTGATTAAAAAGCAAGACTTCAAAGTTCGAAAGACCTAAACATCCCAAACTATATGTAATGCCCTTCTAATCCAGTTTTAACCGTTCTGTTTACACTCTACATAAACTAGAAAAGTTTAGTCAAAGAAAATAGATTCTACCTGAGCAGCACATGAGAGATGGAACATGAACAATGTGGCTCCCGTCATTGTTATTCACAGTTGTAAGGAAAGCTTCATGTTTCTTTTTCAGCCTTTTCTCAACTATCTCTAAAACCTTCTTTTCATACTTGATTGGACTAAAACACAGAAAACATAACACAAACATCTGATAAGAAATTAGTTTGACAAAAGTAGAGAATTTATTGTTTTTGTACAGAACCAAAAAACGACAGGAGAAAACAAAAGAAAATTGTATATTTGACCATTTGAATCTCTTATTACACTTACATTAAAATAAATGAAATTCACTTAATATTTATCCCCAAATTCAAATAACAAAAGAGTTAGTTCATAACTTATTATTAATGGCAAACAAAATTCATACAATAGTTTTTTCTTCGTTTTTTGTCCCTGTTAAAAGATCATCCATATTTTCTTGCATTGTCATTAAATTTGAACTATTAGTGTCCGAATTTATCTATCATTGATTATACTGCTTTCACTCATTCATATACCAACCTAAGATGATTATGATCTCATATACCAACAATGAAATTTGGATCAAAGGTATCGAATTTAGCCAAAAAAAATAATATTAAGAACTAGAGAATTTTCTTGATAATAGGAACAGCGAGAGAAAGAAAACCAACTTTTCAAAAAAATCTTATAACGAAAGGTTTCTTATTCTCTACTTTTGGCAAACTAATTTGGTTCTGTACAAAAACAATAAATTCTCTACTTTTGGCAAACTAATTTCTTATATTTGAATTAGTTTCCAACATAAAGGCTGAGAAAATGGAGCAAAGTAACAAATTATTGCCAAAACCCATCAAACACAATGATTCCTTAAGAAAAGTAAACCAAATTACAAAGTACCATGAGACATACCGTGCATACAGGCCAAGATTTTGCCAAGATCAGAGGTAGGCTTTGTTAAAACTCATTCTTGATATTGAAAGTCGTGTGAATCTCGTTCTGGAGTATTGCCTTTGATCATATCAGCAACTGTCTGGCATGTCAAGTCAAGCAGGTTCTTGATGTTCAGATAGTTAGCAGCCTGCAATATCCAAAAATCAAAATCATTAGAACAAAACCCAATGCTAAAATCATCTCATACAAAGATATGAATATATAGTTAGAATCATCTTCTTACAATTCAAGGCCGATTTTTTTATGAACAAAGAAACAAACCCCTAACAAATTTCAATTATATGAGACTTCGATTTTACTGATTCAGTAAGAATTCCAACAATTTCAATATCAATAAAAAAAACTCATAGATTCTCCAATCGAAAGCCTTAATTTGTTCCCAAAATTGAAAATCTTAAAATCATAGAATCAAACACAATTGAAACCCTAAAATCCCAGAATCAAACTCAATCAAAACCCTAGATTCCGTATTCAAACACAAACGAGGTCGAATCAAACCAGAATGAGCTCGAAGAGCGTAACCTGATCGATTTTCATGAAATCAGCATCCCAAGCCTTAAGGTCTTTGTCAGAGGAACCACAATCGACGGTTTCGCTCTTGGAAGCAGCAGACTCGACGTGCTTTTGCAATAATCTGAAATTTAGCACGATTTTGGATCAACAACGAAAATCCGATCAAGTCGCGCTAAAGAGACCGAGCAACAAGAGAGAGAGAGCACGACAGGGAAAATGAGTAGTTTTTCCTCTGTCTTGGTTTTTTTAACATCTGAACCACTCATGTGCCGCCACATATGTGGTTTTTAGCAGCTCTCGAACCTTCTATTTAAGAATCGGTTCTGAACAAATCATTTTTTTTATTTTCTTTTTGAGTTTTTTTCTTAAGAAACCCACTTAAGAAATTTACCAAGAAACTCCAATGAGTATGTTGTAAATGGTATACGACTAATTGTTGAATGTTGAGAAACATTGATTGAAAAATAAAAGTGGTCACCAGTGTGGAATTTAGTTGGCTGAATTTTGTTTATAGTCGACTGAATCTGTTTTTTAGTTAAATGATATTTTAAAGTGGCAATTGAATAACCATAAATATAAAAGATTTAATTTTAATTATAATAATTTTGTATAAATATTGGATAATGGGAAATATGGATCATGTAAAAAAATAGAAAAATTACATTCAAAATATATCATTAGAAATCAGAGCTGAGCCGTTTAACCAAAATTCACAAAAAAAAGTTAATATATTAAATTAAATATATAGAAAAATAGATTGAAAATACTAAAATATTATAATAATAACTACAATTAATTAGTTATGTTTATATTTGTGATAATATATTTTCTCTAAAACCAAATTGAACCTGAACCGAATAAAATTTTATCTCAAATGAGATCTATTTTTTAGAACCTAACAAATTTGTATCTCGAACCAAACCGATTAACCAAATGCCCACCCCTAATTTTTGTTCTCTAAAATAAAATAAATTTATATTATATCTAAGAATAATATATGTTAAGATAATTAATTTTTGTAGTTCTTTATTTTAATTTTTTCCATTTTTATGTTGTTTAATATATTATTAATCCATTAAAATAATTATAATATTGTTAAAAATATCAAATTTATTTTCTTTAATTTAAAAAATATTTTTAAATTTTATTTTCATATTATTTAAATCATTTCTGTTATTCAACTAAACGCAAATTTATTTATTTTGTTAATCAATTATCCATTATATTTTGCTAGATTCCGCCAGATGCCGTTATTACCATTTGAATTTTTAGTTATTCCACCATATTCTGTTAAAATTCAAAAATAAATTCTGTCAGGTTCTACATTCAACCAGATTCAACAACTGTTACCATTTACACCCATAATCTTATTATTTCTTTAACAGAAAATTTTCTCTTGTATTTTGTCTATAACAAATCAAATGTGAAGAAAAGATTTATCTAAGTCCTCATAGTATAGATCATTCTGATTCAGAATCAACCTACATTAATCAACTACTAATATTACCTAAATTTAAATATATACATTTATAACATAAACACTAAAATTATACGAAACAAAATCCAAATACAATAAACACAACATTATATATACTACTAAATGTTAATAAAATAAATAACAGACTTTCTAACCTAACCTAATCATATTAACCACATGATACAAATATACCGCAATTATAAATAAATTTAATTTTCTTACATAATTTTTTTTAATAAAAGACATACACCCGCAGTGTAAGTCCTAGTTGTGTATTAGTAAGAAGTCTTGTTTAATTATCGTCTTTCTACGAATATAATAATTTTGCTATACTATTTGTTTTCTAAAAAGTTAAAACAATCAATTTACTCATTAATTCTAATTAATATTTTAATAATTATTCAAAATTCCCATCTTCTTTATTTTTTCACTTGAGTATCTCTTACTACACTTTATAAAACTTTTGTGTTTTCGTATGATAGTGTGATCCTGAATTTTTCTACGAATCTAATTCTGTGTTATTTAATTTTATAATTATAAAATAAGTTTACGCATAGAGGTTCCTGTGTATATATATATTCTCCGGCGAGTTTATCATCCGACTCTCTCTTTCGCTCTCTTTTTCCCTCGCTCTAGCTTTCTCGTTGAGAGTCTGTTTAATTACATTTTTTCGAGAAAACGTTTCTCGGGAAAAAGAAGAAAGGTTTCAAGAAAGATTTATCTTCGTCGATCGCTACGATGAAACGTATTTTATGCTGTTTCGGAAAAGGAAGCGCAAGTAACGTAGTGCAAGAAACAGAGCAACCATCGGAACCACCACAAGTACCACAACAACCGGAACGAAGGCAACCACCGCAACAACAACAAGCAACGGATTCATCGGTACATATTGACGACGAGATCGACGAAGTAGATGACGAAGCACCATTTGGAAATAACGAGTTCCTCAATAATGCTTGGAGAAAAAATCTCCAACTCCCTGACGATCGTGAATTCCCAGGTTCGTTTCTCTTTTTTCAATCTTTTGAAAATCGAATTTCTTGTTTTCTGGTTTCTTGTACCATAAGCAAACCTGTTTTTAGGGCTCCTTCTTCGTTTTACTGTAACCGAAAGTAGTAAAGTTGTTATTGTTTCGAAACAACTCTCGATCTTGTGAAATTAGCTAATTCTTTAACGTCACATTCTAGTCGTGTACCACAAGAGATTGATTTAGGGTTCTTGTTACGATCTTTAACTTTTAGTAATTCATTTGCAGATTCAAGTGCTAATATTTACCCTTCATCTCCACCTCTACCTGCCGATTCTGGAGTTACTTTTGCATGGCATCAAATTATAGACGGAACCCAACACTTCCGGGAAACAAATTTTCTCGGCCGAGGTAACTTCGGCGAAGTCTATCGCTGCGATTTCCCAGCAACTGATAAGGTATATAAACATCTTTACCTCGAAAGTCTTGTCCTTCGTGGTTATAATTCTAAATCCAGCAACTTTTAATTAATCATTAGGTTGGAGCTGCAAAGATTCAAAATCCAAACAACACAACTGATCATCTTGAGTTTATTGCCGAAGTTACAACTTTACACGCAGCTAATCACCCAAATGTGATTAAACTTCTCGGAAAATGTTACGGCCGCAAAAACCGTGCTATAGTTTACGAATTCATGCCTAAGGGATCACTCGACGAATATCTATTTGGTAAAAAAAAACAAATCAAACTTAATCAACTCTGTTTTAGTTTCTAACCTAAGGACTTCTCTTTCTGTAGCAAACGCGAGGCAGGGTCAGGTTTTGGATTGGGACACAAGGATAAGAATTGCTGTTGGTGTAGCCGAAGGTCTGGTTTATGTACATGATGAACTAAAGATGATTCACGGAGATATCAAGGCTGGAAATATTTTACTTGACGAGAATTTTGTGCCGAAGCTGACTGATTTTGGATTGGTGACTAAAGTTGTTGAAAATGAAAACGGCATTGAGCAACAGAGCGTGATCATTCCTATCAAGGGAACTCGAGGATGCATCGCACCGGAAACACAACAGTTCGGGTTTGTTACGACCAAGTCCGATGTCTATAGCTATGGAGTTTTCCTGTTTCAGCTTTTCACCGCAAGGAAAGCTTTTGACGTAACAAGACGTACTGCGAGAGTGAACATCACTGACTGGGTATGTATGTAGGTTTTGTTTTTATACTTTTCGTGTTCCGCAAGTAATATACTAATTTAGGGTATTTTTCTCGAATGTATTTTTCTTCTTGTAGTTAATGCCAGTATGGAGAAGAGAGGAGTCTACGCCTTTGGTAGTTGATGCTGCACTTGGTAATAAGTATTCTGTACAAGGTTTAAACAAACTGTTTTTAGCTGCGAGGAAATGTATAGACGCACAAGTACATGCACGACCTGAGATGAATATTGTGGAATCGATGGTTCGCGAAGCTGCAGCTTACCCGCTTCAAGAGGGTCCTCCGGTGCCAGAGAGGCGTTCGATATAAGATGTTTGCTCAGGCGGTTTTATGTAGGCTTTTTTTTGGTTTCTTAGAAACATACTAAAGACTTGGATGTGTAATGGTTTTATTACTGCTTCTACAATTTGAGACGAGATCAGGGTGTGAACTATTTTCTTTTGGTTTAAAGGATGTGAACTTTTAAGAGAGTGTCATGTGTAGATACTTGTTGATCAACGTTTGAAAACTTCTGTCTTCATTTCTCTGTTATGAAACTTTCTTAAGATAGAAGGGAAGCTGAGGGAGAGGATAAAACAGAACATAAAAAAATAAAAAAAAATTCTTTGGAATTTTCTTAGATCCTAAATCTGTCAAAATAAATACCAAAATTGAGCATTAACAACATCGGTTCAGTGCAGCATAGCCACATTTCCTGCCCTTTTTGCTTCTTTAATGGCTCCTTTATAATATTGCGTCAAATTTTGATTCAACCTTGGTACATGTCATTGCTTTATCTTCTCTGTGTTTACCTTGTAGAGAGACATGAGTGAAAGACTATAGGAAAATAAAAAAAACTATATATAACCGAGTAACGAAGGGTTTGTACATAATTTTTTAGAAATATTTGTATTATGAATGAATGGTTTTGACTCCATTAATTTTTTTGCTCAAACCCATGTTTGTCAATATATATAAACATAAAGAATCAGTGGTAAAAAAGTGACAAATTAGTTACTGCTACAAATATATAATCATTCTTAGTCGTTTAAAATTCAATATGATGTAAACTGAAATTTTCCCAACAATTTCCTATTGAAATAAAATCGTCTAGTTTTCTTAGAAAATCGATGTAAAGTGGTAAGAAAGATAAATTCATGGGGAAAGTAGTATAGAGAAATCTATGGAAAACGTAAGGAGTAGATAAATCCATTAGCTTTTTCCACAGTAAAAACAGTCCGAAATTGATGGGAAATGTTCAACAAGAAATTGATGGAAATTTTCCAATAGGAAATTTTTGACAATTTTTCCAATAGTTGTTCCCTTGGCTGCCTCTCCTAAATGTATCTTGTGTGATAATTGGGGACATCTTGACAAAGAGTGCTCTGTTAAAAAACATGATGCACAAAGAATAATTCTGAAGCGTGGAGAACTAGAGATTGATTATGCAGTAAAGGCTGGTGGTTTGACTCTGTTGTTATTGAAACTACTTTTGAAACGGAGCAGCATTTGGATACTGCTTTGGACTCTGTTGTTGAAGCTATTCTTGAGAAGGAAACAGAGCTGTTGCAGGATTTGGGCCATGTGATACAATCTGAGAAGAGTGGTGAAGTGAAGTCGCATCATGATGCTTCTTTTGCGTTAGTTGCTATTGTTTCAGACAACACTCATGTTGATAATCAATCTTGGACTATAGTAACTAGGACCAATCGACACTCGCCATCGAATGATTCATTTGGTTTGAAAGAAGGTTCGAATTCACCATCCCGCTTCCAGGTTCTGGCTGATATACCCGAGGAATGAGAGATTGATGATGCAAAGGATAATGAGCTGCCTAAAGAAGTTTATAACACTGAAGTTGTTGAGTGTTTGGAGAATTTAACTTCACAAAACAAGCCTAAGGATCAAAGGCCTAAAACGCCTAAAAAGCAGATTGTCAGATCTAAGCTGGTCAAAATGCATCAAAGAAAGCTTCCTCCCGGAAGCCATGGAACATGTATGGGTTGAATAAGTTGCGAAAACACGCTGAAATTCGTAAATGGTCTCAGGAAGTAAAATAAGTGTTTGGATGTCTGACTGAAACGAGGGTGTGTGATCGCATCTGGTTTGCTTGGACTGATGCAGTTCGAGTGACTCTCTTTTTTTAAGAGTGCGCAAATAATTATTTGCGGTATAGAAGTAGTGGAATCAGGAGAGACGTTTATTTTCTATGCGGTGTACGCTGTGAACTTTAGTACAGAGAGGTAGCTTCTTTGGAGTGATATTTGTGTTGTTTTTTTTTTGCATACTCTCATGAGATTCTTGGCGATTAAAATGAGATTCTTTCTTCTCAAGACCACACTCGAGCAGGGGAGTATCAAACTGATCAGGTGGGGATGCGTCAGTTTCATGATCTAGTGACGCATTGTGCCTTGAATGATTTGACTTACGTAGGATCGCTTTTCACTAGGTGGATCAAGAGAGATATTGATTTTATTGGTAAGAAGCTAGATCGGGCCCTTACTAATTGTAACTGGTTAACTTCTTTTTCGCATGCTTATACCACTTTTGAAGCTGGAGGTGTGTCTGAACACTCTCGGTCTTTTGATCCGCCTCTCTAGACAAACTGATCCAAATCACCGATCTTTTCAGTTCTTCAACTATCTTGTCAATCATGCGGAGTTCTTGCTTACTGTTTTGAAGATCTGGGAGACAACTACTCCTCTTTACCATTCTCGTAGTGCATTGCATCTTTTTTATCAGAAGTTGAAGCTATTGAAGTCAGATCTGCGATCCGTAAACCGTACACACTATGGGGACCTGCCAAATTGTACGAAATCTGTTTATGAGGAGCTTTGTCTTCACCAGAATAAAACTTTGTGTTTGCCCTGATATTGGCACTTTCAATGCAACATCTGAAGCTTCTAATCGTTGTCACCATCTAACTCATATCAAGGAGAGTTTTTTTTCTGGCAAAAATCACGGGTACAATGGCTTGGTTTAGGTGATCAAAATTCCCCTTTTTCTATCGTGTGGCTCATGGCCGGGTTTCAAAAAATGCTATTAAGAGTCTTCGTACTAGGTTTGGTGTTACACTTACGGGCAATGCTGAAATAAAAATGAAGCTGTCACTTATTATCGGGATTTTCTCCAACAATAATATGCTGATTCAATAGATGTTTCACCTGCTATGCTTCAGTCTCTTATTGGTTAGCAATGCCCTGATTCCCTCAAATCTGAATTGGTTGCTCTCGTCACAGCTGCAAAGATAAATCTTGTCCTATTTTTGATGCCTTCTAATAAAACCTTTGGGCCTGATGATTTTACGGTTGAGTTCTACAAAGCAGCTTGGGACTGTATTGGAGATGACTTTGTTACTGTTGTTCAGTAATGTTTTGTATGGGTCCATGCCTACTGAAGTCAATGCTACTGCTTTATCATTCGTCCCGAAAAATCAGACTACTAAAACAATGCGTGATTATAGACCGATAGCTTGTTGTAACCTTCTCTATAAAATCATCTCTAAGATTGTTGCTAACCGGCTCAAGCGAATTCTATCCAATTCTATTGCTCTCAACCAGAGTGTGTTTATTAAAGATCGTATTCTTCTTGAAAACGTTTTATTAGCTACAGAACTAGTCAAGAATTATCATAAGCCTTCCATATCGTCTCGTTGTGCCATTAAGTTCGATATCACTAAATTTTTTGACACAGTGAAATGGTTTTTCATTGTGGGGAGTCTACAAGCAATGGGGTTGCTGGATCAGTTTATCCATTGGGTTAATATCTGTATTTCTACGACATATTTTCTCAATTAATGGTGATCTTGAGGCTGCTCGGGAGGTATTTGCTAACATTGTTCTCTTTTTCCATACCTCTATGTTATTATCAACAGTGTTCTCTCTAAGCTATTGGATAAAGCGATAAAAAAGAAAAAAATATTCAGTTATCATCCTTCTTGTCAAGCGGTTAACCTTCATCATCTTTGCTTTGCAGATAATATCTTTGTATTCTTGGACGGTCTCCCCTCATCTCTTCATAGTATCCTTGACGTGATGAGTGATTTGTCCCGTATGACTGGCCTCTATATTAATGATACTAAATCCTCTATATTTGTTGCGGGTCAAAATACTTATGTCCTTCTTACAGCAGCAGTTGATGCTGGCATTTGTATCAATTCTCTACCTATATGGTATTTTGGACTCCCCTTACTACTAAGTCAATGACTCATTTTGATTATGAGTTTTTGTTGGATAAAATTCGAACTCGTTTGTTCTCTTGGACCAATAAGTGCCTCTCTTTTGTGAGGTTGTCTACAACTCATAAAATCTGTCATAACTAGCATCTCCAACTTTTGGTGTTCAGTTTTCCGACTTCCTAGTCGTTGTCTTGATACTATTCAGAGCTTTGTAGTGCTTTCCTTTGATCTGGTTCACCAAATGATTCTCACAGCACCAAAGTTTCTTGGGAGGATCTTTGTTTTCCAAAGGAAGAGGGTGGCTTAGGATTACGAAGGTTGCGAGATTCCTCTCGTGTTTTTGCTTTGAGTTTAATATAGCAGTTATTCTCTTTCTCTCTGGTTTTCTTTCTGTCGCTTGGACGAGACATTATTTACTTTGTTATGGCTCTTATTGGGATTCAAAAAATAGCACAAAAGGCTTTTGGATTTGGCATAAGTTGTTTAAGCAATGTTCGCAAGTTTTTTTGGAATTCATAAAAATGGATGTCAATAACGGGCAGCACGCTTTCTTTTGGCATGATAATTGGCTTCCGGTGGAGAGACTTCTTGATCTTACATGTGATTCAGGGACTCGATGGGAGGTTGATTCTCAGTTTAGGTGATGCCTACGCTGGTCTAGAAGGCGCCAGTTTCATAATGACATTAATACAATTAAAACTGCACCTGCTCCACGACTGTGTGCAGGCAAAGACTGTTTTATAGAAGGAAGCAAAAGGTGTTTCTCGGCCTCATTTCTCTACGACAACAACTTGGGAGCAGCTGTGTGGGAAGAGAGACCAAGTTCCTTGGTTTCGGCTTGTTTGGTTTCCACAGGGGATACTGCGCTACTCATTCATCTTGTGGTTATAACTATCAGAGACTGGTTAGCAACAAAATATCGTATCAAACAGTGGGGCATTGACCAGCACTGTGTCTTTTGTGGTGAAAAGGATGAAACTCACGATCATCTCTTTTTTGCTTGCCCGTATACTTTTACAGCTGCAAATTCGGACTGGCAAGACACGGTTACTTTCCTCACTTTCTCCAAGCTCCAGCTCCTTAACTTCATTCAGGTCCAGATGTTGTTACAAACTTCCGTATATCATTTCTGAAAGGAAAGAAATTCAAGACACCATAATTGTGGCTGGATGAATACTCATCGTCTTACATGCCTAAATCATTTGTATAAAGCACCGCACAAGTTTAAAGACTCTTTTATCGTTGGTTTGAGATAAAACCAAACTGATTCAAAAAAATTCTAATGCTTTGATTGTTTTGCCTTGTTGTAATCTTTTAAAATCCTAAGCTTTTGTACATATTGTTTTTTGCTCCTCAAATTTTGAGGTTTTAAGATTGTTTTTTGGAATGCATAAAACTTCAAAATTAAGGTTTTGAGGATTTTTTGTTCCTGGAGTTTAATAAAACCTCTAAATGTACCATAGTCCCAATGATTTTGTTTCAAAATAAATATACCTAAATAATTTAATAACTATATGATTAAACAATAAAAACAGAAAATCGTATTAACATCTCTAGTAAACATAATCTATTTATAGATGGTTTGATACGGTGGAGCGGAGAATTGCAAGTGAAGATGCAGTAAGGAAGGCAAATCCCCATGATTGGCATCTCTGTTTTCTCCAGACATCGGCCTACGGCGGTGGTCCAAGTTGTAACGAAGGTTCGTGAGGTTTCAGGAGCGGTGAAGCGGCAGAACTTTTCCTTCATCAACCCTAAGGGTGCCACGTACATACACAAGTCTAGATCATGGTGTTAGCCTTCTGGTGGGCCTTGGTTTGGGCTTCGAGTTAAAATTATTAGCGTTGTATTATTGCCGATTTGGACTTTGAAATGAAAAAAGAAAGATTGCCTTGCTTTTCAGATCTATAATTTCAGGTAACATGTCGACCAGATCAGATCAGATTAGATCTACATCTTGATTAAACAATGAATTTCACATTTATGCTCGAAATGGGTTTTGATTCTCGTATTGATCACGCTTTTTACTATAAACAATTTATCTCAGCTATATGTTTAAATACATAGACATAGTCAAAAAGTCAACGTCGGCAGAAATCCCACGATAGCATCTACAGACACATATACGTTACCTTCTTGTTTTCCACCACACGTGTCAGTATTTTCACCTAGAAGTAATTCTCAATTATGTCAAAGTGCCACACACATTCACACATATGGGTCATAGTTATACCCAATTTCCAGACATCAATATCAAGAAGAAAAAATTAAAACTATTAGTTTTTCAATTAAATATCTTTCTCTTCTGCATTTTCCCGAGAGACGTAAGAAGAAAAATAATTATTTAATTTAATTTATTTATTTCTCTCTTTTTGGGTTGGAGAATTACATAAAAGTTTTGTAGATTCTCTGATCAGAGATTGAGTTATTGGGTACGGAATCGTGTAAAAAGTGATTCTCTTTTTTACTTACTTATTGAAGAATTAAAGTAAAAAACTGTTTCTTTTTGGTTATTCTGGTTCTCCCATTTTCTACATTTTTTTACATTCTCTACTGTTTTTTCCCTCTTTTTTAAATAATTGATTTCTTCTTCAGGGACCCTCTAATTTTGTTGTGTCATAGAATTTACTCGCTGCGTTTTAACTGTTGTTGCTTTGTTCTTGTTGTTTGGTTGTAAATTCTTGATGCTCTCGTTAAGTGAGTCTCTTGCTCTATATTTCTCTTTCCTTACTTAGCTTTTGTGGCTGAGAAACAAAGAACATCAAAGAAATTTTGGAGCTATAGAGATTTCTGGTGATAAAGTGTTTTAATTTGTCTTAAATTATCTTGTTTTATAGTTTTGTGTATGTGAAAGTTGTTTCCTTTTTTATTCTTTTAGTAGCTATATTTCTTATTCTAGTAACTTCACTGGTTCTTGAACTCTTCTTCCAACTTTTTTTTTTCTTTCTTTCAGATCTCTGTTTTTCTGATCTTTCTGCTGTGGAAACTTCTAAGTTAAAAGAAGTTGGTAGTGATTGTACTTTCAAGATTTGATTTTTGATTTTGATTAATCATTCTTGTCGTTTTGTTTGATTTGGTTCATATGGGTTTGCTAGATCTTTGAGTTTATTTCAATTATTTCTCATTTTCTGGATCTTGTTAGAAAAAAGGATGAATCTTGTGATTGTTTCATGAAAAAAGTTTCAAACTTTATAGATTTTAGAGATTTGTTTTATTATCTGATCATTTTCTTGTATATGTTATGTAGATGGAAGAAAATTGTGAGTTTCGACATTGGGATGAGTTAATCCCAGATGCTCTTGGATTAATCTTTAGTCATTTACCACTTCAAGAAGTCTTAACAGTTGTGCCTAGAGTTTGTAAAGCATGGAACAGAGCTGTAATTGGACCTTATTGTTGGCAAGAGATTGATATTGAGTTGTGGAGTAACCGTTGTCACCAGTTTGATCATCTTGATCGAATGCTGCAGATGTTGATTCATAGAAGCTCTGGTTCTTTGCGAAAGTTATCGGTTACTGGCCTTCGAAATGACTCTATCTTCTCCTTTATTGCTCAACAGTGAGTTGTAGTTATCCGAATTTCTGCTTTGTTTGGTGTGTTATGATCAAATTTACAAGAAGGTTTATGCAGTATATAGGCGTAATTTAGGTGTGTGTTCTATTATTTGGAGTTATTTTTTAAAGTTTTAGCCTTCCTGTGGTGTATTTAGTTGGGATTGGAGCAGTAACATAATCAGAAACTCTCTGGCACTGGCCTTAAAATAACACTAGGGAGTCGAATTTCTCGAATATCGGCTTTATTTGGCATGTATGAATTAGTTTGAAAAGCTTTTAAATGGTTATAGATGTAATCTAGTTTGTATTTGAATGAGACTGAAGTAAGATGATTACTAAGTTTTTTGCGTTTTGTATTTTGTGACTAATAGTTTTTCATGTTTCCTTGTTTGTCTTTGCAAGCGCTGGTTCACTTAAAACCTTGAAGGTACCAAGAAGCGGTTTGACCAATTCGGGAGTAGTGAACGTAGTTGAAAAGCTTTCATCTCTCACTTTCTTGGACTTGAGCTACTGCTGCAAGGTAGGTCCAGAGGCCATACAAGCCATAGGCATACACTGTAAATCCCTGAGAGAGTTTTGCAGAAACATGCATCCATTGGATGTAGCAAGTGTTGTTTCTCACGATGATGAAGCTTATACAATCGCTAACACAATGCCGAAGCTGAAGCGGTTAGAAATCGCTTACCATCGCGTCAGCACAGAAGGAGTACTCAAAATCTTATCTTCCTGCATTTTTCTTGAGTTCTTGGAACTTAGAGGCTGTTGGGACGTGCAACTCGATAACAAGTTCTTCAAAGAGAAGTTTCCAGATATGAAAGTGTTGGGTCCACGTGTGATCGGATTCTATGATATGATAAACGATTTGGAAGATTGCTGTTCGGATTATTTCTCAGATGGGTCTGATTACTTGGCTTGGGAGTTTCTTGAAGATGGTGTAATGGGAGAGTTTTATGAAGATGATTTTGAGCATGGTTGGGACGACAATTTTTATGCGGATAACGTTAATATCGACATGGAACCGCATATTTGGCCTCCATCTCCATGAACCAAGTTTTAACCAGGTCTTGTTATGTTTGAACTCTCTTCTACATAAAGTTGGTTCTAGAATGGTTTTAGCTAGTCTCTTATGTGGTCTTAATCTATGTATGATGATGTTTGAACTTGTGTACTATGTGTTATTCTAATCCAAACCGGGCCGGTTCATAGCTTTAATGTGTCTGTTTACTTCAGTGATATTTAGATTCATATATATATATATATGCATGTGTGTATGTATAGAAATAGAGATGTCAAGTTGATGTATAATAAGAAACAAAAGAAGTGAAGAAGTAAAAGGACAAGAAGCTATGAAGGAAGAATTCAAATGTGATGGGGTCACTTCGAAAATAAGCTTTTTACTTATCTGCCATTTTGTGCAGTGTTGTGTCTTTACCTCATTTAATGGAAATGATGTTTTGGTCTGTTTATTTTATACTCCTTTTGTTTATAACTTGTTTTACTTGGGTAAAACCGAAATCAGGATCCAAGTTTAAAAGTTCATTGATCAAATCATGAACTAATAACTTACCTTTAGCCTAGTTTGCTAGCTTCTGAGGCTTTTGGTTCTGAATACAATCCTAAAAATAAGTAAACGGTTGAAACAAAAACAAAAAATAAACAACATATAATGGTTGTTTAAAGTTGTATTATCGAGGCTATCATTTTTCAAGAGAATGTGAAGGAGGACATCGGATCGGATGCGATTTCCTAATCCACATTATTTAGATTAAACCAATTTTGATTCAGCAAATAATTTAGGAATTAGTTTTTTTTGTGTTAAGGAAAACACTTTTCCATTTTTTCCATTTTCCAAGTTTGTAGAAGTTGAACTCTACCTCTACATTTCTGTTCTCTATTTAATCTAATGAAAACAACAAAAGGAGACAATCTGAATTGTCCAAAAAGATATCGAGTCTATTATTCTTCTATGTACTTTATCTTCCTCAGTTTGAAATGGCATGTTGGGACCATCAATTGGTATTCGAGCAGGTTTTTTATCATACAAATTTTTTTTTTCTTTCTCTTTCATCATTTCGTCCATCAGAAAATCAAACACAAAAAAAAAAAACTCCATCGCCCACGACAATCTATGTCGCACCGATGGCCTCCAACAAAAAAGGTTAGAGGATTTGGAAACGGGTCTCGGAGCAATCTAAGATGAGCTTCAAAATCTCACGACGACTTTCGGAGAACAATTTCAGACGATCAAAACCTCCTTTCAACATTCCCTAGACATGGCAGTGACACAATTGAGGATTTTAATCGCGCAGCACCGTGACGAAGGAGTCGGCCCTCTTCACGGACACCGACCACCAATCATCAATGCTCCACCACCTTGATAACGCCAACAATCTTCACCAAGCGGGAGGACCACCACGCCACATACATTTAAACTTGATTTGCTCGCTTTAATGGAGGTGATCCTATAGAGTGGATCAGTAAAGCGAAGTAATACTTCTCCTATCAGGAGATACCACCGGAGCAACAAGTCAATTTCGCGATCTTTCACCTAACCGAGGAAGCTAATGAATGGTGGCTCAATATATCCACTGCGCTGAACATTGATCCCAACAATGCAACTTGGGAAGTCTTTAAGGAAGAACTCTTGGTCCGCTTCTGACCAACATAAGATGAAAACTTTCACGAGGCATTGTGAAAAATCAAGAAGACCGGGTCACTGGGAGAATATCAACGAGACTTTGAACATTTGACGAATAAAGTTTGCAATTGGTCTCATGATGCGTTAGTTGGTTTGTTTTTAGACAGTCTACACGACTCCATAGGCATAGCGTTCAAATCTTCTCACCAAAGAAACTAAAAGATGTCATCAATCTTGCTTGCTTGAAGGATGAACAACTGCATAAACAAAAGAAAACCTTCACACCTCGAAACTATTCCACAAACTGGTATAACACATCAACTCCATCGCGTCAATATCAACCATCATTACCACCTCCTTAGCGACAACAAACCTGTGAAACGCCAAACACCACTCCAAAAAACTAAGATGGAGAAAATGAGGCGCAAAAGAAATTTGGGTCTGTGTTTTAGTTGTGATGAAAGATGCAGTCCTGGGCACAAATACTGCACCTCACAATTATTAATCATGGAAGGAGATGATAAAGAGGAAGATGGCGATGAAATATTCCATGAGTCAGAAAAACCTGAGATCACGCTTCAAACTTTGACAGGTTGGGATACGCCAGGAACACTATGAGTACACATCAACATCAACCGACAGCGGCTAGTGGCTCTATTTTACAGTGGCGTGACACACAACTTTATGAGTGAACAAGCCACAAATCGACTGAATTTGAAGCTTCACCCATTCCTACCAGTTCAGGTGAAGGTTGCAGATAGGTATAAGCTTCAATGCCACAGCTCGTACCCGCAAACCAAGCTGCTTTTGGATGGAGTAATTTTATCAGTCTATTTCTTCATATTACCATTGATAGATCTTGATGTTGTCCTTGACACATCATGGCTAGCTACGCTATGTCCTATTGTGTGCGATTGGAAGATACAAACAATAGAGTTTTCGTGGGCTGGTGTAACACACTCACTCGCCGGTATTAAAGTCACGCCAATCACCAACTACCACCTCTGCGTTCTTCGGGTTCTCTTCGTCTCTATCCAGAGCTCATGCTTCAACAACAACAAACATTGGTTGATGGCAAGACAACATTTCAGACATTGGTCTGGTGGATCTGCCGTTAGGTGAAACTACTTGGGAAGATGTTCAACAACTCAAAAAAAGCTTTCCGACTCTAAACCTTGAGGACAAGATTCTCTCCGACGGAAAGAGTAATGATGCAGTCACAGTTCAAAAAAAGGTGAAGCAAAGAACATCGGACCGGATGCGATTTCCTAATCGGTGTTACTTGGATTAAACCACTTTGGTTTATTCTTTTATTTCAGCATTTTGATTCAGCAAATATTTAGGAATTAGTCTTCCTTGTGTTAAGGAAAACACTTATTCCATTCTCTCCATTTTCCAAGTTTATAGGAGTTGAACTCCACCTCTACGTTTATGTTCTCAATTTAATCTAATAAAAACAACAAAAGAAGGCAATCTGAATTGTCCAAAAAGATCTTGAGTCTCTTATTCTTCTCTGCACTTTGTCTTCTTTAGTTTGAAATTGCATGCTAAGACCATCAAATAAAATTATAGAATCCCATAAGTTTGTTTTCATTTGAGCCTTTACTAGATGTCACAACCCTAACTAATATAGATTAGAGTTAATTGGTCATTTGGACGGGTAACTAGATAGTTTACGATTCAAACTTTGCTACATAGTTTTTTTAACTATTTGACATTATTTACAAAAATATCTCATATTTACATTGTATGTCATTGAGATATTTAGCAAGTGTTAGTGTACAAACGTTAGTGTTCAATGTCGGTGTGCATATGTTGGTGCGCAACAGTGTATACCTCGATTTAGAACAGTGCACACCTTAGTATTATGGTACAACAGTGTACAATACACTAATGTATATTTCTGAGTGTATGATACGCTCTGTACACTTACAAGTGTGCGACTCATTTTGTATATCCATAAGTGTACGACACATGTTGTATATCCGCGAGTTTACGAAATGCTCTGTACACCCGCGAGTGTACGACATTTTTTGTACACCCGTGAATCTCTTGACAAAGACATTTTTGTCATTTTTTATTACATAACAACTTTATTAGTAGAACAGTAAAAAATGTTCATTTATCAAATTATGAATAATAAATTGTCAAATATCCTAATTAAGTTAAAAAAATGTCCATTTAGCCAATTCACCCTATAGATTATCCACTATATAACATGCATTAAGTCTAATATATTCACTAATTTTTACACTGACTCTAGCAAGCAATAGACAAATATGCAGTAGGGGCAATTTTGATTAGCTATGTCAGTTCTTAGTTGACAACAGTTTGCCTAATGTATATTGGTTTTGATGTTTACAAATCATATTTCCAATGATACTTGGCACTTTTAATGTTCTCATATCCATATTATCTAATCGTTGGTTGTTAATCCAATCAATAACATTGAATACAATAAAAATATAGAATCTAATAATGAGATCGATTAAATAAGACTACGTAACTAGAAAAATATCATTAGGGGTTTACAGATTAACATCAATCCTAAATCGTAAGAATAAGATGTTTTAATTTATGTTTTTGTTTAGAAAACAATTAAACAAAGAGAGAAACAAAAACAGAAAATGAGGGAAAAAGAAAACCAAGTAGGGTGGTGCTAATGTAGTTCTAGTTGCATGTCAACACTTCAAAGCTTTCAAACTCTGGCATCTTAAGTGTACCAAGACTATGAAAGTGAAGGATATGTAGAATAGTCAATGACAATAATAAATGTTTTATGTTGAAGGTCGAGGTGGGTACCAAGATAAACCTTTCAATCATCATATGAACTTATCTTACCAAATTACTAATGTGAAAAAACCTCAATCCATGTCTACCATCGACAACAGAAACACCAATGATAAGCCTATCAAGCAAAGCCATTTAACCAAGGAAATGGTTTCAACCAAGGGAACTAAGGTTTCCAACCAAAATGTCATGGAAACTACAACCAAAGGTTTCAACAAAAACTCCAAGGGAACTTCAACAACCATCCCTCTTTCAAATCCAACTTCCAAGGTATGTATCCTCAAGGAAATTCAAACTAGGCTAAGCTAGTTATTTTTCAGATTATGATAGCCAAGTGAGTAAGTTCGACCAACTATTTCAATCGGTTCAACAATATATAGTTATTCATGAAAAAATACATTGAGATTAGCAAGATACTTTACCGTATCAAGGTCAATCACCAATATATATAAAAAAAAGGTATAGATCATATCATCCCATGTAAAAACTCTAACAACCATGTCTTCTTAAAAGTCTCTACCTCAAAGAGATCAATGAGGATCCTCATGAAAAATCTTGAAACAAACCCAAAATAGTATTGCAATGCAGTATTTGCCTTTAGCCAAAAATAAATGTAGCATTAAGATAAATGAAACATTTTCAGAGGAGTTCCAGAAGACCATGTGGTGGTTATAAGCACGAGCAAAGGAAATAAACAAAGCATTGAAAATAAAGATGAAGACAAGCCAAGCCGAACCAAGTCTTGACGAGGGTTTAGTCCAAATTTTATATTTATTAATATATCATTTATTTTCACTGATTAATACTGGTATTTCACTTCGAAAAAAGATTTTTTTCTCTATTCATGATCGGCTCGATTATGTTTATGCCTAAAACAAAAAGAGACATTTAGAAGCCACTACATCATAACCACTTTTCTAAAAATTAATGTTATTTAAATTGTTAATATATTTTAGTTGTATAAAATACTCGTTTGTTGGGCTTAACCTTAATGCTGTTATATGTTTCCATTTGATCAATTTATACTAGAGAGTTATTTTATTAATAATTTTTTCATCAAAAAACTAATCATATGAGTGACGAATGGAGTTGGAATAAACCCTTCTTTTCTAAATTTGATTTCTATTTAGAACAAAATTACGGCTCATGACATAATTGTAGTAGTCGAGACTTATGGGCTTCACTCAGTTTTTGCGATGTTAAGTTGACCTTTAGATCCTTATGTCAAAAGCCCCATAGGTATTTGTGACATGCTTCGTCTATCTTAGGAATTAGTTAGGACTTGGAATAGGTTAAGTCGACCGGTGTGCAAGCTTTATGGCATGTTCAATAACGTCCGGTTCAATTCAATACATATTGTTTAGGCTCAATTAAAACGTAAATATGGGCTTTGAGCCCATTTACGAAAATCCAAAAAGTACCCTTTAAATTTTTGAAAAATTCAAACTGACCTAAAAAGTATCTGAAGAGCCAGAGCTTTTTTCCGTTGGGTGAAGCCACGCACGAATCCGTGTTTTTGCCAGCTTTCATCCAACGGCTCTCCTTTCATCTCCCAACCACAATCGTCGCTCCTCACTCATTCACAGAATTTTCAACAAAAAAAAACAAAAAAATTCTACAAACTCGAGAAAAAAATACAAAAGAAAAAAAAAATCTCTCTCTCCCTGTCTCGCAGATCTGAAACTTCTCCCTGCGTTCGTCTCTGATCTAACGGCAAAGAGAAATGGCGGCACCAGGATCTTCCTCGGCTAGGGAAGAATTTGTTTACATGGCGAAACTCTCAGAACAAGCAGAGCGATACGAAGAAATGGTAGAATTCATGGAGAAAGTCGCGAAATCTGTAGACAAAGAAGAACTCACAATCAAAGAACGTAATCTCCTCTCCGTAGCGTACAAAAACGTAATCGGAGCTCGTCGTGCTTCATGGAGAATCATTTCATCAATCGAACAAAAAGAAGAAAGCCGTCGCAACGATGACCACGTCACCTTGATCCGTGACTACAGAAACAAAATCGAAACCGAATTATCAAATATCTGTGATGGAATTATCAAGGTTCTCGATACTGTTCTCGTTCCTGCTGCTTCTTCTGGAGATTCGAAGGTTTTTTACTTAAAGATGAAAGGAGATTATCATAGATACTTAGCTGAGTTTAAAACTGGTCAAGAGAGGAAAGATGCTGCTGAACAGACTCTTAATGCTTACAAATCCGCTCAGGTTTTGATCTATCTTTCTTCGATCTTGTTGATTCTGTATGATTTGTGATTTGTGAAATCTGATTTTTGTTTTTTGGTGTTAGGATATTGCGAATTCTGAATTGGCTCCAACACATCCGATTCGTCTTGGTTTAGCCTTGAATTTCTCTGTGTTTTACTATGAGATTTTGAATTCTCCAGATCGTGCTTGTAATCTTGCTAAGCAGGTTTGGTTTCTATAAGAAATGTATTTTGTTTTTTGAAGATTATGTTGATGGTTGGTTATGTGTGTGTTTTTGATGAGTTTAATGGATTTAAATAGGCGTTTGATGAAGCAATTGCTGAATTGGATACTCTTGGTGAAGAGTCATACAAGGATAGTACTTTGATTATGCAGCTTCTTCGTGATAATCTCACTCTCTGGACTTCTGATATGCAGGTAATTATACTTTAGTCTTATAAGTATGTTTTTATTTCTTGATTTCTGAAACTATGAGCCTAATTAAGCCATTTTAGTAACACTAGATGTAGATATCAAATGGTTTAGTTTATGGTTCCATTGGTGTCACAAAACGGTAAAAGCTAATGGTATGCAATAGCGGAATAGTTAGAAAAGTAAGATATAAATGATGGTACTGGTTTTCGGTATTGTTATTTCTTCTTGTTTTTGTGAGTAGATTTGGAAATCAAATGGTTTACTTCACATTTGATGGAAATTACTGTTGTTTATGTAATTTCGAGTTCTCACAGTGTATAATTGTACTTAAAGTTTCCCTTATGGTTTGATTCTGTTTCTGATTGTCAAATGTGTTAATCAGGACGATGTTACTGACGATAGCAAATGATTTCGAAAAGATTTGATTTGGAAATCAAATGGTTTAGTTTACATTTCGATGCATTCTTCTGGTCTACTTCTGATTTTAATGATTGTCAAATGTGTTTAATCATGTTTAAGCTTGTTTTGTTGCTTAAATTTCTGAAACCATGAGACTTATTAAGCCATTGAGGAAGACTTAGAGTTGGGTATCAAATGGTTAAGTTTACATTTTGATGCATTCCTCTTTTCATGGTTTTGATTTTGATGATATATTCATGTGTTATAATCAGGATGATGTTACTGAGGACATTAAAGAAGCACCAGCGCCAAAACCTGCTGAAGAACAACAACATTCCTAAGCCTTACGATGACTTTGTTGTTATTTCAGTAATCTAAAACTTCTCCATTAATATGTTTTTTCTCTTGGAGATGCTTCTGTGTTGGTTTCTTCTGATTTCTACTTCATCTCGAAGCTTTCTGAGGTCGTCTAATTCTTGCCCTTGTTTGCTTTTGTTTAATTGTCGATGCTATTGGATTCCTATTATTTTTCTTAATGATTCGACTCTCATTGTTTGTAGCGGATTCAACCTTTTTTTTTCTTTTCTTGATGTGATTGAATGTCAAGAAAAATCTAGGGTGTATTTCCGAAATCGATTGCGGAATGGAGTTTAAGTTTCCTCAGGTTTATACATACATAGTGTACATTGGCTTATACTTTAAGTTTGCTCAGATTGATCCGCTCGATAGGATATGTGTATGCCTCGAAGTTGATTTGCTGTCCTAAGCAACTTAGCTTTGTGAATGCTGTTATCAGATCAACCTACAAACATGTTCAAAACTCAAAATATGAGCATGAGTCTGAAGTAAGTAGAGGACTATATGATGTCAACGTGAAACTCACAATTTGAATGAATTGTTATATTAAATCAATGTTAACGAAAACAACAATGTTCCAATTACAATGAGAAACAATAAGAAACAATGAGATCAACCCAGAATTTGCATTACAAGATGAATACAAGCTTAGAGAAAGAGATTACAAGAATTATCAAGATTTTTATGAATGAATTTGAGTTACAGCTTTTGTCACTCTTAAAAAACCTCTAATAGACTATCTCCTTTAATCTCTGCCGTCCACGTGTCGAGCTTCTAACTTGACTCCAACTTAAAACCTTCCACTACATTTAGAGTCTTTCCCACACTATTTTCTGCTATTCATTTCCTGTAACCACACTTCCTCTGTTACTCTATTCCCGTAACAAAGTTTCCCTCCTCAAGAAACTTGCCCACAAGTTTCGAAGTTTGGATACTACTTCTGGATTTCAAAGAGATATTCCCAAATTGCTTCTTCCATCGATTCATTGGTCCACTTAATAAGAACAGCTGCTTGTCCTTGTTTTTGAACCATTTTTCGTTCCAGCACTTCCTCTGGTTCCTTCCTCAATACATCTACTACTATAGTAGGTAAAAGAGTTGATGTGTGAACGTTACCAAATAATACTTTCAACTAGGAGACATGAAACACTGGATGAATCAAAGAATTCATTGGTAACTCCAGTTTGTAAGCTACCATTCCACATTTATCAATGATTTTGTATGGACCAAAGTATTTCGGATTGAGCTTTTGATTAGATCGCATCATCACTGACTTGTGTCGATAAGGCTGTAACTTCACATATACGTAATCTCCCACTTCAAAGCTCCTTTCGGTTCTGTGTTGGTTTGCAAACTGTTGCATTCTATGTTGAGCTCTAGACAAATGAAATTTGAGAATCATTAACTTATTCTCTCTCTCCTATAATGAATGAGCCACAACTGCAACTTTCCTCTCTCCTGGAAGATAAGGTAAATGAACCGGAGGTTGCTGTCCATAAATAGCTTCAAACAACGTCATTTGTATTGCGGAATGAAAACTCGTGTTATACCACCATTCATCGAGTGGTAACCATTTGCTCCAAAGATGAGGTCGGTCACTACACATACACCTCAAATATGTTTCTAGTCCTCTGTTCACAACCTCTGTCTGTCCATCGCTCTGTGGATGATAGGCGCTGGAAAAGTCAAAGCCACACCTTGCAGGCTGAATAACTCTTTCCAAAAATCGCTCAAGAAAACTGTATCCTTATCACTGACAATAGATTGCGGGCAGCCGTGAAGTTTGTATACATTATTCAGAAAAGTCTGAGCCACTGATAATGTTGTGTAAGGATGTGATAAAGCCATGAAGTGTGCAGCTTTACTTAAACCATCCACAACTACAAATATCACCGTTTTACCAAAAGAATTCGATAAACTGTCTATAAAATCCATTGACAAGTTAGACCATACCATTTCAGGGATATGCAGAGGTTGCAGTAGTCCCGGGTATGCAACAGATTCATATTTACATTGCTGACAGACATTACAGTTCCTAATATACTTTTGTATATCCTTTGACATCATCCCCTTCCAATAAAATAAGCCTTTCACTCTTTGGAGTGTGATGTCCCTACCTGAATGTCCTCTTACTCCAGAACAGTGCAGCCATTAGAGTATGTTATTCCTGACTTCTACAATCATAGGGACTACAATTTTGCTCTTCCTTCTCAAAACGTTTTCAACCCATGAGTAATGCTTCTTCGAACCAGACTTTTGTTTAATGCTGTCAATTATTTCTTTCACCCCTTGATCCACTTCATACTGATCTTGTATTTGCTTGATAAGATCACAGTCTAGTACAAACATTGCCATACGCAGAACTTCGGCACCCTCTACTCTTGACAATGCATATGCTGCAACATTATCTTTGCCTTGTTTGTACTGTATTTCATAATCAAATTCAAGAAGCTTTGGTAACCACTGTTGCTAAATAGGAGTGTTTAACCTTTGTTCTAGAAGATATTTTAAATTCCTTTGATCTTTTTTGATAATGAAGTGATTAGGCAATAGGTAATGCCGCCACTTCTATACTGCGAATACTACTGCTAACAACTCTTTCTCGTAAATAGAAAAATGTAGTTGTTTCCATTTTAAATGTCTGCTTATGTAGGCAAGTGGATGACCCTCCTGCATCAAGATTGCACCAATACCCTGCGTGCACGCGTCTGTTTCAACGATAAACAGTTTATCAAATCTGGGTAAAGCCAGTACTAGAGCCTCACATAATGTTTTCTTCAATGTTTGAACGCGTTTTGAGCTTCCTCAAACCACACAAATGAGTCCTTATTTGTTAACGCTGTAAGAGGTCTAGCTATTATACCAAACTTCTATACAAACCTTCTGTAGTAGCCAGCTAAACCAAGAAATCCTCTCAGCTGTTTTAAATTTCCGGTTTACTCCACTCCATAACAGCTTTTATCTTATTAGGGTTTGTGGATATGCCTTTTTCTTCAATATAATGGCCCAAATACTCTACTTTCACCACTGCAAAAGCGCATTTACTTCTTTTTGCAAACAGTTTGTTCACTCTCATCACTTCAAAGACCTGTTTTAAATGTTCTCAATGTTGTTCCAGAGTTGTACTATAGATGAGTATGTCGTCGAAAAAAATCAGTACAAACTTCCTCAAGAATTTTTTAAAGAGTGAGTTCATCAAATTCTGGAACGTTGCTGGAGCGTTTGTAAGACCAAAAAGCATCACCAAATATTCAAAATGCCTGCTATGCGTTTTAAATGCAGTCTTATGTATATCTTCCGGTTCCATCCATACTTGGTGATAACCTTCTCTTAAGTCTATCTTTGAATATATCTTTGAACCTCCTAGCTCATCCATTAAGTCCTCTATTAAAGGAATGGGGAACCTATCATTTACAGTTAGTCCATTTAATCCTCTGTAGTCTACACATAACCTCCATGTGCCATCCTTCTTTTTTACTAAAAAACCATAGGTGACACATACAGACTCGAACTGTTTTGAATTGTACCATTTATTAACATTTCTTCAACAATCTTGTCGATCTCATTCTTTTGATACAGTGCGTACATGTATGGCCTTTAATTAATCAGATCATACCCTTCTTTAAGTAGTATTTTGTGGTTGTGATGCTCTCTAAATGGAGGAAGCTCTGTAGGTTCAGCAAAAATATCACCAAAGGTTTGCAATAGGTGTTCCAAGTCTGGATTAGCTTCTGTTTTTTCATCTTTTTCCTCTAAAGAACAAAGTTTGATATTAGAATCTGCAAACCTCTCTTGAACGCATATCATAGATATTTGAGCTTCCTGTCTTTTGTTGATTCTGCTGGCCTTAACTTCTCTGACTGATCCTTGTCTTAATCCATGCAACATTATTTTATGGTTTTCATAGAGAAACTTCATCTCTAATCTCTTGAAATCCCATGTTATAGGGCCAAGTGTTTCTAACCATTGACAACCAAGTACCATGTCACACCCTCCTAATGGAATCAACATAAAATCGGCTTTAAATGTAGTAGTTTGCATCTGCCATTTAAAGTGATCCACCTTTCCTCTTACCTCCAATTTCCTTCCATCTGCTACAGCCACCTTAGTTAAACCTGTTTTTCTAGCTACACATCCTACTTTCTCAGCAACTTCGACATCAATAAAATTGTGTGTTGATCCTTAATCTATGAGTATGAAGATCATCTTCTTGCCACACATTCCTTTCACTCTCATGGTTCTATAGTCAGAGATTCCTGAAACTGCATTTGACATAAATCTGTGGAATAATGCCCTCCTCCTTTTCTTCTCCTAGTTCGTCACTTAACTCTCCTTCTTCCCCATCATCCACTTCTAACATATAGAGTTGTGTTTTCTTGTGCTTAAGATAGTGACTTGGAGAATATTTTTCATCACAGAAATAACACAAACCTTTAGCCCTCCTTTCACTCATTTCTTCATTGGTCAGAAACTTTCTTGGAAAAGTTGCAGGGTTTTTGTTAAGAACCATAGTATTTGGAACAATTAACTTTTTCTCTTGCTCCTTCTTGTGCTGTAATATTCCCTTACTCTGACTCAACGAATTCGATAACTTCTGGGATGTCCAAGAGTTATTCATTACTCTACTTGGATGCGCTTTTTCATATAGCCTGCCCAATACCATACATTGTCTGATTGTTTGTGGTTAAAAAATTCTTATGTGCATATGAGTTTCATTCCTTAAACCCGCCAAGTATGCACTTACCAGATACTCTTCAGATAGATTTACTCTAGTCTTAATCAGCTTGAATTTGTTATGGTAATTCACAATTCCCTCTGTTTCTCGAAGTTCCTTCAACTCAGCAATTGGATCATCACACATATCTTCAAATCTCTCCTTCAACAACGCTTTATAGTACGACCATTCAAACAAAAAATTTCCCCCATAAGCAGATTGTACCATCGATTGGTGCCAAGAAGCAGCCTGATTATCAAAATGTATAGCTGCCATTTTTACTTTATATTCTGCTGGTGTGAAATCAATCGCAAAAAACTCTTCCACCTTGAACAACCATTCCTTAATTCCATCACCACTAAATCTTGGAAAATCCACTTTTCCTAATCTTGTTAATCCAGAATAATTCTGTTGATTGTTATAGTGATTGTTCATATCTGTATTTTGATTTTCAGAAGATGGTTCTGTATTCAACGATGTTCTTCCTTGTTGATTATTGCCTGCCGCTGATTTATTACTCGATATTCTTCGGATCACATCAAAGGTTTCAGCCATGCTTTCATCTATCTTTTTGTTTTGATCCGTGACTAATCCTTCCAACACTTCTGTTCGCGACATGACTTGCTTGATTCTTGATTCCACCAATTCCTTTGTTTCGCGAACCACTGAATCCTTTAGTGCCTTAGCTCTTGTCTTTGCCATTATTATTCCTGTAAATTTTCCGAGAATCGTTGAGCTCTGATACCTTTGTTAACGTGAAACTCACAATTTGAAATAAATCGTTATATTGAATCAATGTTAACGAAAAAAACAACTCAATTCCTCACCCCAGATGTTCCAATTACAATGATAAACAACCAGAAACGATGAAATCAACCCAGAATTTGCATTACAAGATGAATACGAGCTTAGAGAAAGAGATTACAAGAATTATCAAGATTTTTATGAATGAATTTGAGCTACAGCTTTCGTCACTCTTAAACAACCTCTAACAGACTCTTTCTCCTTCTTTAATCATCGCCGTCCATGTGTCGAGCTTCTAACTTCACTCCAACTTAAAACCTTCCACTTCATTTAGAGTCTTTCCCACGCTTGATATTCTTCTGCTATTCATTTCCTGTAAAACCATACTTTCTCTGTTACTCTATTCCCGTAACATATGATTAGCCAAATCGAGTAAAACCAAACTTCATAATCTGTCTGAGATACGGTTTCACGGCTTCGCTGGTACTTTTGAACCCAGGGAGCACTAGCTAAGAGTTGTTCTGTTGCGGCTTGATCCGGACCCAAGAATGCAGACATTACAACTAGCTACAAATCTACATATAATACAGGTTAATCGTAACTTCTCACTGATCCGATAATTGTTTCTTTAAACCAGAGGAAAGTCATGTACCTGACGAGGACCCAATCCGATGGCAATGAACTTATCTTGCATCTTTTGCACAGTTTCTTTTCCCCATTGTGGGATCCTACCTTCTAGATCTGGCTCTGTTGCATCACTCCTTCCGAAATTTCTATAAAACAAGCCCACTAATACATTTACAACAACTCAGTCTCAACTCGAACAAGTTTGTCGCGATTGTGACTCAAACACAGAGCATCAACATGAGATACCATTGTGTACCTGACTAGATGAACCATAGGCTGTGTAGAGTAAGTTCCCTTTTCCTTTATTTCGACCACATTTTCGGATTGCCGATGCTAAAAACGTTGACTTCACTGCTGCTTGTCCTAAAGAACCAATTCAAGAAACATTTCAATTTTTCACAATAATGATGTGTTCATAAACAAGTTTTGGTATATGTTATATCATTCATCACCTGCCAACTGAATGAGATCTGCAT
Organism: Cardamine chenopodiifolia; assembly: GCA_963922655.1. Classification (NCBI taxonomy): domain Eukaryota; kingdom Viridiplantae; phylum Streptophyta; class Magnoliopsida; order Brassicales; family Brassicaceae; genus Cardamine; species Cardamine chenopodiifolia. The sequence goes on from OZ000490.1 coordinate 3,899,366, forward strand.
ATGAAACAGGTCCACCCTTTGAAATATCAAGTATTACCTTATCATAAGTCATAGCATCACTGACAGCTAGTTTTAGTATTAAAGGTACAAGCTCTGATTTAGCCTTAATGGTGCTCGAAAGCGTATTCTTGATCTTTGGTGCATAATAAAAATGAAACCTTTAGTGCCAATAAACATTTCAAACTGTGGGATATGTTAAAGAACTCACTTTAAAGCTCAGATCGTTGTCTTCTCTGATTCAATTCAGCAAATTTTGCATCACCCACATAATTTATTAAAGCCATTACCTATGAATTCCTAACAAGAGAAGATAATCACTGCCAAAAACTCATTAATCACATTTAACTAAATCTTATCTCTTAAACCAAAATGTGACATAAAGACAGTTTCTCATATGGATCAATGCTGATGTAATTGAATTGAGTTAAAGTGTTAATGTACCATTCCAACGGTGGTGCTAGCAAGTTTGAGAACATCACGGCGGTGGAAAGATAAGCTTTCACCGAAAACTTGAGGTTCCATTTTGCAACTTCGTATTACAACAGCCTGATTTGATGATCAAGATTGGAACATAAGAATGTAAAATGGGTTAGAATAAAAGAATGTGAAATGGTTGAAAAACTTACAGAGAGATGATAAGAAGAAGAGAGTGTGGTGAGACGTTGATGATTGGTGAAGGAAGGAATAGTTGAAAGGCAGCAGACTCCTCCCATTTTTGGTTTGTGATGTGAGAAGACAGAAGAGAGAAGAGAAGTCTGAAGAAAATGGGCGAAGTACAAGACTAACATTATTGAAAAAATAATGATCTACATAACCTCTATAACATATGTGATATTCCAATTTTAACCCTTGAAATACAAATTAATTATTAAAAAAATCAATTATCTCTTCCTCTCTCTCTCCTCGATCTTCTTTTTCCATTGACGCTGGCGATCCTTCACGCCAGCAATCCTCCATGCCCTTAATCCTCCATGCCAGCGATCTCTTCTCGATGCTGCTCTCTCTCCAGTCGCCGATATCGAAGCTCTGTAACCTCCGACGAAGTTGTTGTTCACTCCGACGAAACTCCTAGACCCTTCTTCGAAGCCGCCAACATTTACCAAATTTGGAGGTGAAATTCTCTTTAATGTATGGATTATTAGTTTTAATCTCTTCAATTAAATGTTTTATATCAGTAATAGTTTAAATTCGAGTAAGGATTTTAGCTCATTGTCAAATCTTGGTTTGCAATTAGTGGATAGGATCTGGGTAGAATCGCAGTTACTGTTGGTAAAGTAGGGTATGAAAGTTAAAATTTGGTAAACTTGGTTAAACTATGGTACAATAGTTAAACTAAGTTAAACTAAGATTTAGCCTACTATTTAACCAGGTAAACTAGTAGTTAAACTATTTACATCTAGTACAATTTTATATAACATTGTTGTTTATGATTTGTTTGCAGAGGACAAAGATGCTCATATATTTTGATTATGGTGAATATTATTCACATAGCGGAGATGTTGGTTGCAAATGGTCTGTCCGAAAAGAACTTCAAATGTATTCATGAAATGTCGAGATACTGGTTGCAAATGGTCTGTCCGAGTTTCGACCAGTAAGTGTTCAGATTGTTGGTTTGTTAGAACATACAACAAGATACATACATGCTCTTGGCTAACTACGAGTACAAGGGAAGAACTCAAGAGGCTAGGTTTGCGTCAGTTGGAGAACATCGACGAAGGAGATCCCACAGACGTGGAGGTTACTTTAATATGTCTACTTAATTTGTTATTTTTTATGTTATTGTATTAAGTGTAACTTGTTAAACCAGATAAAACTCTGTCAAAATTTGTTAAACTAGGTAAACTATTTTAAACTAAGTTTTTTTAATTACCAATTTTATTTTTTCAAAATCGTTACGGTTAACATAAATTTTTTACAATAAATCGTAAAGCTTACAAAAACTGTACTAAAAATAGGAAAAATGGTTAAACATAAAAAAAAATTTTTTTTTTACAGAAATGATATATTTTACATGATCCCTTCATTTCCCCATATATATCTTATACTTTTATGGTTACTTAGTAATTACTATCATATCAATGTAAAAATAAAATATACATGCTCTTTTAAAATATCAATGTTAAATGTATATTAAAATATCAATGTTAAATGTATATAAAAATTACTAACATTGATATGTAAAAATTAAACTAGACCGAATTTTTTTTAAATAGGGTTTAACTAGGTTTATAGTTTTATCATGAAAGTTAAACTATGTATAACTATGTCCTACTAGATTCTTAGTTAAATTATGTGGTTAAACTATATGTAAAATATTGACAGTGGCGTTTTTTGAATGACAACACTGTTTTTCTTAATGATGGCACATTTTTTTGTGTTAAACTTCAATTAAATTAAGTTTGAAAATCAAAGCAAAAAAACATATAAACATAATCAAGTTCGCAAAACAAAACATAGAAACATATAAACATAATCAAGTTAGAAAATTAAAACATAAAAACATATAAACATAATCAAGTTCAAAAATCAAAGCATAAAAACATAAAACCAACTACGTCTTTCTTTCTTAGTAGCTTTCCCACCTTTTCCGCCTCCTCCTCCTCTTCTGTATCAGCCTCCTCCTCCTCTTCCGTATCAGCCTCCTCCTCCTCAACCGTATCAGCTTTCTCATCCGGGTAGTGGTGACAGTACAACCCATATATTAGTCCATGCTATCTGAGAGAGTACCGGGGTAAATCACCTTGAAGTTTATTCCAAAAAATATCGAAGCATCACCTTGAAGCTTGTTCCGGGATAAATTGATCTGGTAAAAATAGGGATTGCCCAGAAATTCAGGACTCAGACCGGTCAGATTCGTCCAGCTAAGCCTGAGAAAAGTGAGATGTTTGAGCTTGGCGATCGTGGGTTGGATGTGACCGGTGAGATTAATGAGTTTTTGAAAGAAAAGGGATTTCAAAAACGGTACATCACCAACTTCAGGCGGGATCTGACCAAAAATCTTACCGTCTTATATGAATTGGGATGTGACGCGGTGGTTAATGGTGGCGTCGCCACACTTGAGGCAGTACCAAGAGCATCAGTCTGTTTTGGGATCCCACGAGGTGAGGAGGTAAGGGTTGTTAGAAATTTTTTGATCTTGAAGAGGATGTTTTTGTCATCTTTGTGACAAAGCTTTTAGCTAAAGAGGTCGTGAGGAGGAGGAGAGTGGAGAAGAACAAGAGAAATGTTGTTGTCTAATCCCTAACCCGAAGTTGAGGAGTCCCTAACCCAAAATCGAAGAAGATGATGAAGTTTAACTTGAGTTTAACCTGAGTTTAAACGAAATCGAAGAAGAGATAAACTTTATTCAAAAATTCGATATCAAAGAACGATATTCCAAAATCAAAGAACGAAATCAAAAAAAGAAATTGGGACGAAGGAGAAGAAGAAATCGAAAACAAAGGAGATGAAGAAGAAATCGAAACGAAGAAGAAGAAGAAAAAATGGAAGAGGAGAAGAAGAAATCAAAGAAGAAACCAAAAAAATTAATGTCTTTGATTGGGATCCGGTTTTGATGAAGAAGATCAGATGGATTGTGTTTTTTGGTGGGTCATGTGGTTGTGTTTGTAAATAGTTTAATTTCATAAGAATTTGTGGTAATTTCACAATTTTTTTGTTTCAAAAATTAAAATTAAACAAATTGAATTTAAAGTGGAGGTCATTCCAGCAACTTTGAAATCGTGGAAGATTAGTCCAGCCATTGATCCGAAGAAAATGGAGAGTGTGTGTGAGTTTGGGTTTTGTGAAGGGTATACTTTTGAGTTTGTGGCTTATCTGTTATCCAAATCTCCCAATCATATGGGTCCATTTGTTTTTTTTCATCATTTAACTCCTATTGTTTTCAATAGGAATTTAATCATATTAATGATTTTAAAAATATATCACAAGTTTTTGTTGTTGTTGTAATAATATATCAGAAGGTTAATCCATTATTTAAAAATACTGTGTTAGTTTATCTTGGGGTTATTGGGTTAAGGTAAACATAAACAGAAAATATAATTATTGGTAGATATTTAATGTTTTAATTAAGAGAATATATTAAAAGAGGTAAAAAAATTGCAGTAAAAGTTTGCAATAAACAACTAAATTAGACCTCTATAAATTAAAACTTGATAAATCAATACTTCAATAAATTAATAAATTTCTTTACTTTCAAATTAACTAACTTTACCAATTATTATATTTCTACATTAACTTTCAATAAATTAATAAAATATTATAATTTCAATGTAATAATTTATAGAAATTTTACTACTGGTTGAAAAAACAGAATGATAAGACATATTTTTGTATATTTTTGTTCTTGCTCCGTTTTAACTTATACCTTTTAAGTGATTACCAATATCTCAAAAAAAAAATTCGCATGATTTTAAAGTGGTAAAATAAAAGTGGAGACAAGTGGGAGACTAATTTAATTCAAACCTTCTATTTTACTAACTCAAAGTCCCCATAACTTGCTTTGACTCTTTGAATAACAAGAACAATTAAGGATGATAGAACAACACGGTCCTTAACTACAGCTAATGAAGCCTTGACACATATTTCTTCTTACTTCTTCACTTGGAAGCTTCAGTTAGCTGTTGATCTCTACAGGGAACTGAGATACATATGGTTTCAGCTGTAAAATACAAAATGTTCATCAGCAAACGTAAATACAAAATTTTCATCAGCAAACACAACAAGCTTAAATGCATTAAGTAAAATTATTCCATTTAAGGTTCCTAACACAAAATTTGCAAAGAACAAAATCATCAGGATCACAAATCTGATGCGCATCGACCAGGTAAAGACTAGTAAAATGGTTTTTCAATGGATACACTTACGTTTGAATCTTATGTTCAATATTGAGGAATCAAAGAAAAAGGAACATAACGGTTCAGGGTGAAATGAAAACCTTAAAACCTTTTTACCTGCTTTTTTGTTCGCATGGAAGGGTCTCAGTTTTTGGCAAGTCTAGTGGGAGAACCAAAACGTCTTCAGCAATATACCGAGTTGTGTCATAAGTTTGATGAGGCAAAGGTCTTCGTTGAAGTTGATTTGACGAAGCAGCTTTGAGATTCTTTTCGATTTAGAACAAGGCAAGGGGTCGATTCACATGTTTCATATTCATATTCGTGGCTACCACCTAAGTGTGTAATCTGTTCAAAATGGGGTCATATGAAGGATGTTTGTCGAGCTCGAATGGCTGACAGTACGTCTGTGGTTGAGATAAAATAGTTTTCATGTAGGAGTCTTTCACACATTATATTGCTCATATAATGTTTTCATATCATATATAGTTTACTTTACTATATTAATTAATTGGTTTCAAATGGTGACCAAAAACTTACCATATAGGAGGAGAATAAGTTGTTGCTTTAGGGAGGGAGGGGAGGGGAGAGAAAAAGAGGTTAGTAACGCCAGTAAAATACCTTTCCTCATAATAGTCTACTGGATGAGCGTCATAAGTTACACAGATTTGGTTGAAAACATTATTTTTTGGAATGTAAAAATATATATAAAGGTGCCTCTTCGTTCCACCAAAAACTACTCCTCTTGGTCTAAATTGTATATGTTCATTAGATCCTTGCAAAAAAACCAATAGAAAATAAAACGAGATTATTTTTTTTGTCTTGGATTTGTGTCGTGCATCTTCGAGGTATGTTAAAACATGGTCTCCATGGACAAGTTGCCCGGAAACCAAAATTCATATCTTTTTGTGTACATGGAAACTATGAAATTTTTTTCCGGAACACATACATATGCCCGAGCATAGTATTCTGAATTAAATCGAATGATGAAATTGATTAGAACCAAACAATGAGAGCAAATGATATAGCAATAGACTAGAAGAAAGGGAAGAACAAGTTAACCAACGAAGAGGAAACATCTTCCTTGTTTGGAGATTATGTGCCTTTAAAAAATTGGATGCGTTTGTTACGTAAGCCTTTGCGAAAGTCACAACCGAGAACAACAAGAACCAGAATTCAAATGATTTACTATGGGCAAAAGATGGACAAGTCCATAGACTACCTATGATCAAGATCAACTACGAAACTCTTTACACCTTGGGGATTGGAGAGGATGTCATGTGGTATCTTGAAACTCTTCACTTATGTCCATTTTCAATTCAATATTCCTACCTACATAGAAGAGGCGCCCCAATTCCTTGCCACCGTGACTCTTTCATTTTCCAAGTGCAAACTTCCAATCGCGCGGGATGGAGTCTTAAGTTTCATTGTTGACAATATGAGTCTCTCTTTGAGCATTCAACAATTGGGTCAATCGCTTGGATTAGAGAACCACGATGCCATATATTTTGCTTCACTATCCGGAAAAGAATTTTGGCCAAGGATATTTAGTGGAATCTACACATCTAATGGCGCAAAATCAGGTAACATCAAGCATCTAGTGTTCAGAATCGTCCACGGCCTCATAGAAAATGCAATGTTAGCAAGGAAAAATCAAGGAGAAGTACATCAAGACAAACTTTGTCTTCTCTAAACACCATTCACACCATCACTTACTTGTGTAAACTACGCTTCCTTACTAGCTTCTCAGCTCATCAAAGTTAAGCACGACGCTTTCACTTGATCAAATTCATGACCTTCCACCACTTATGGAGGTGTCATCACCAAAATTATGCTAGCACATGTAGTGTAGTTAGAAAAAGATCCCATAACTGGATGATTCTTGGATGGATCTCCAAGAACTCTCTTCCATGAGGATAATCTCTGGCGCCAGAATGAACCCTAATAGGTTTGGCCAGTGGCGAATCTAGAAGATAAATTTATATGGGGCACAATTCTAAAAAATTGAAACTTTTGCTAATTTTAATTTTAATAAATATGTGATAAAAGTACATCAGTTTGAAAATAGAGTATGATGCATTTTCCTCACCTCTTAACACCCTACATCCGCCACTGGGTTTGGGTACAAGTACATAGTTCCCCGAATATTTGTACATACCATACTACTTTCCCCTACCTATACTATGAGTTGGACTCCATCTTCTATTTGAGCATAGAGGAAACTCTAAGGGCGCATGAGGGATAAAAACCTAAAGATAAAGAGGCTGAACCTTCTTCCATCAATATGATGGAGGAAAGTGAGAGTTATAAGATGAAAAAATAAGTGGAAGAAACATCTCTTTAATAACAACATTAACGATCGATCTAACAAAATGTTTAAGAGCTGATTTTGTAAATCACAATAAAAAATTTATGAATCAAAGATTATCTTTAAATGGAGGAGGAATGTTGGAGATTTAAGTTAATTGACGGTTATTTATTAACCATCACAATTGTTGAAGTGGCAGTTATTATATTAAATATATGGTTGCAAACATACGTCACAACCATTGGGCATTATAAAAATATTTCTCTCTACATTAAGATGAGAGGAGGAAAAAAGCGAGAACATAGAGATTCATGAGACCAAAGATTGAGAAAATTATTGGTAACAAATACATAAACAAAACACAAAAACTCTATTTTTGTATCTCTTGTATTTTATCTTAGAACAAGAGGGAAATTTGTTTTTCTTATCTTACAATGGATTTTGTGTAACATAAGGCTTCATAAGGATCAAAATACTCTTCAAGGAATGTACTATCATGCATGATTTAATCATTATCCAAGTTCACCTTACGTTACGATCCCGAAGTTACAACACGCTATATGAATAAGTACTAGGAAACTTTAGACATTGACAGTTCTAAGTTCTCTTGCTGCTTTGCATGATAGTTAGCATTCTCCACCATATCCGGTAACCTTAAATACCTTAAGTTCCACCACCAAAACACCAAAAAGCCTCCCTCTTACTAAGCTCCGTCTATCCTAAATGACATTATCCGATGAGAAAGCTCACGCCAAACTTAATGAATGGTAGTTGACTGATAATGTTTTTTGTAGGTTTGGGACGTATGGATAAGAGCTGAAAAAGTTCAGGGACTATAGTGAGAATGTTCTAACATAAGTTTTGTTTGAAGGAGTCCGCAGATGATCTTTTAAAGAACGGTCGCGGATAACAAGCGATTTCCCGTGATTTTAAAACCCTCTTCTAAGGCTTTAATTTCTTGTTTGCTTCTGGACAAGTAAAGTCTAAGTCTGGGGAGTTGATGACTTCATTTTTTACATATTTTAGCTATGTTTTTAATAAAAATTTCAAGTGAAACTAATGTTTCGTAAGGATTTTTGAGTATTTGTCGATTTTAGAGTCTTTAGAGGTTTTTGGACGAAAAACAGCAAATGTGTTTCATGAGAGTTTCTAAACTTCAGATTGAAGAGTACATTTAAAGACCTTCCAGTGAGCCAAATTCAACAATATTTATATCATTGGAAACTAGAAGAGTCAACATTCACCTCCAATTAAAATCATTCCAATCCATCTAGCCAATCAGAAGTTACGATGAAAGAAGTAACGATGAAAGAAGTAAAGACAGGTCCAACAGCACCCATACGATGAATGAATAAATCGAAAGATAAAATAAAGACAACATGAAGTATTAACCAAGAGCACGCATATGTGGATTTAGTTGAGTGTAGAACTATGGTACCCACAACAGAGAGTTTTACATGGTGTACCATGGGTTGCGTGATGGTTTGGGATTTGGCACCGGAAAAGGTATCATATGACGATGCTTGAAATGGTTGACGAGCCAGGTTTAGGCTAAGGCCTAATATGAGGCATTGGTAAAGGCTCATGCATGTAGAAAAATATGTATGAAGAAAGGCCCATAAGTTAACGAACCATTTCGTGCTACATATAAGTGAATGATGCATTAATTACTGAATGTTGTGAGACTTACCTAGGTTATTTGATTGCATGCTGCGTGCATCATAAGAAATGTTTAAGAATGTATGTTATAGTATGTTTAGTTTACATGAAGAATATAGTTGTTAGAAAGAATATTCTTCACTGAGTGAACTGTTAAACTGTTTACTCACGCCTTCTAACTTTGGATGCAGGCAAATTGAGCCAAGAAGTAGCATCATCCAATCCGGTTTGGGAAAACTCAGAAGAGCCAAAATTAGGATATTACATAGCTCTAATACAATATTAATAAAATGAAAAAGCAAATAATAACTAAAAAGGTTAACAAACAACAAAATATACAATAAAACTAAATTTTTTAATATTACAAAATTCTGAAATATTTTAAAAATTCTCTAATATAATAATATATGATAAAAAAGTTTTAAAAAATTAACACTTAAAAAATACAATGAAGTCATAATATAATAAAACTAGGTAATAGCTCCTGCGATGCTCGAAAAAAATCGTTGATATATAATTTTAATAGTTTATTTATAATAGAAGATATATATATGATAAATTTAATAATAATTTCAATTTATAAACTAACTAAGTTATTTTATTTTGTTTTATTAGATATGTATATATATATATAATTAATTTTTGGTGTTGTTTAAGTAAAATTTTATAGTAAGCTTATGTGTTTTACTACTGTATATTTCTAAACGTACTAATTATTAATGTTATCTATATTTGTATATATTTAATATTTAATTATATAAATGAATATAATTAATAAAATAGTCTATTGCTATCAATAGTTAACTCTTTCTTATAAAACAATTTGTAGTGATAAACGGCTAATTATTTGTGCTAGCTTGTCATTAATTTTTACAAAACAAAATATGAAAATAAAATAAAATAATTGTTTAAAGGAAAAAATTGAAAAACAAAAAGAAGAATTTTGCTGACAGGAAAAAGAAAATGAAAAAGGAATACTGCTTTACCGAAAAATATAAGCTCTTGTCACAAATCTGAAAAGGAACATAACTAAATGGATAATTGAAACTCTCATTGACGACACACGATTTCCCTTGTTTGATTACCATCGAATTGTCAAAATATTATATCTGTAAAAATATTGTATCACAGATATCCATCTTCTCTACCGTTTGTTGTTTCCACAATTTCAAGCTCTTAACCTTGATATTCCACGGAGTCTTGAAAGGTTTCAAGGCAAGAGCATAGGCCCAAGTATCCATATTTGAGGAAGTAATTAGAATTTCCCTCCGAACTTTGCGGCATAGACATTTTTTGAAGACGTGTGTGTTTGTAACACATTTTTGCATTGTTCTGCACTGTGTAAATTTTTTTCTACCCCTCAACCGCCTTCTACACGTATATAGGTTTGGTTAGTAAAACAGTGAGCATGGTTAACTTAACTACATGTGATAGCTTATTGATGTGACGTAAAGTTACCTGAGGGAGAAGCAAAATGAATGCGTTGTGCTCTTATGTTAACTTTTGCCTATTGATATTATTACAACACGTATCTCCACACGCCCAAGAAGAAAAATGAAATTATTCATTTTTTTGAAAATTTTCAGATGTTTCAGAAAATTGGAGGTGAAATTTCAAAGTTTTTGATGTGAAATTTCAAAGTTTTTGATGTGAAAATAGCGGAAACTGAAAATTGGAGGTATGAATGGGTTTTAAGCTATGTATATGGTATTGGTAAGTGGTTGGCCCTATTTATAATATATTCTTTCATATTTCATGTCTACCTACATTTATATATGTTTCGAGTTTGCAGTAAAGACGATATCCTTTAAATCCGTTGTATATGTAATGTCCCGATCTCACCGTTCGTGGGCCTCACACTTTCTCTCTGCTTGCGGGTCCTACCCTCGTTCGACAGAATTGTTACTATTTTTACAAATCATGATTTTTTTCCGTATTTCGTATTCATTCGCACGGTACCAACAATGATTTCCCAATAGATCATCCATCATTAAACTGTTACAGGTCAAACACATTTAACTTTGGATTTCTCTCTCGAAAAGTGACAGAAAAGATAAGTACACTTTGGTGATATAAGTAGCCAAATCAAATCTCTTAAACATTCCTCATGCACCACCATATACCATTAATCAGGATATTACAATCACACTTACTAACAGAGTGCAACGTCCTTGTTGCGCACCAAGCCCGTCACCTCCGATTGCCCACATATCTCCACACTCTTTTGGGTTCGGCTCTAATACCACTTATAACATCCTGACCGCCACCGTTCATGGGCTCCATGCCCTCTCTCGGCCTGTAGGTCCCACCCTCGTCCAACAGTTGGTGCGTTATCCCGTGAGGTTCGAAAGACTTGTTATTATCCCTATAAATCATCATATGATATTTTTTCGTGTTTTGTCCTCACTCACATAGTAGCAAAAATGACTTCCCGGTAGGTCACTCATCCTTAAATTTCTCCAGATCAAGCACGCTTACCTTTGGATTTCATTCTGAACTAGTAACGGAAAAGATAAATGCACTTTGGTAATATAGGTAGCCAAATCCAATCTCTTAAGCTCTCCTCATTCACCAGCATATACCAAAAATCGGGGGTATTAAAGTGTTTTTTCGGGAACGTGATCCTATTATAATTATTGCTGGAACGTGACAAGTATCAAAAAATGGGGAATGAGATTTTATGACTGATAAAGTGAAGATATGTTGGTGTGTCAGTATAACATGTGTTGATTAAGGGTTTCTCTATGGCCGTGTCATAAGATCATTTAATATGTTGGACGCTCAGTATAAAGCGAAACTTACATATTGGATTCCGAGAGGTATGACAGTCTTTTCCATTTCCAATAACCCGCCTGTTGGATTTGAGAGTAACAAAGGTCTAGAAAACTTTTTTGTAGTAAGAAAGTTGGAGAAGTGTGCTAATTTTTTTCTGGAGTTTCAAGAGTGTAGAGCTTGTCTTATTGTTGAAGTCTCTAGAGGATTGGCCCACCTTCTCCAATCAACTAGAGAACCTTTGTTCGCTTTGCAAATTTTTACCTTGTTTCTCGATTACCCATATTTCTCGTTTTATCAATAGAAAGGCCGATTAATTAGCACAGATTTCTAGATTTTTATTTTCTGAATATTCTTTTGTAAACTCTTCTCCTCCCATTTGGGCTACCAATTATGGAATGATTCACTAATTAATGTTTGGTTGGAAAAAGAAGAATCAAGAGCATGTTGCATCCACCATTCATCTCCACCACATGAAACTCTGTCGGGACCAAGCTGTTCAATCCAGACGAACATGTCTGGAACGAATCCTTGTTGTTTGGTAGTAGAGGCGTCTACACACTTAAGCGTACAATGAGGTTCCTTGAATTCTGTTAGACTAAGCTCGTTAGCTATCCCTATTGACATGACATTGACACTCGATCTAGTGCCACAAAGAGAATCTTCAAATTTTTCTGTAAGATTGTGCATGGAACAACAAACCTTCCTAGGTCTTCAAGCTTTGGGAGCCTTTTAAATGTCTTATTTCCCTTCATCAACCTTTCCTTAAGCTTATCCAAAAAAAATTTCCTATCATAACACATTTGAAGACCTATTTAAAATCAGCAAGGTTATCCTTAACTTCTTTGAATGTCAATCCCTCTATGATCTCACCAATAATCTCTTTGTATCGATCCATCTTCCCTTCCGCAATCACCTTTTCAACATATCTTGGATAAGGAACCTTCGACACATAAGGTAACGGTTGTTTAGACTGAGCCATGTTGTCTAATTTCACTATCTCCTTAGTCTTTGCAACAACCAGATTAGAGCAAACATAATTTTCTAGATTTTGGCTTCGGACCGATCTAGAAAAAGGTTGTACTGATAGATGATACATATGGGCTTGTATTAATCGGCTGTTATGTAGTACCGATTGGTATGCTTGACCTTTTTTTCCAATTTCAATCACATTGACATTCTCTTTGAGATTATTTTCTGCTTTCCTGGTAGATTTCCTGCATTTGCTCTAGACTTTGCTTCTCCAATACCTGCACATGAGTGTTTATTGCATCAATTCTTCCATTTAGGTTAGTATACATATGATCAACCTCATCACTCTTCTTTTGGCTCTCCATGAGTAGTTGCATCATAAGCTCAAAATTACTTCTCTAAAGAGCTTGTTGGTTGTTGGGTGTTGGGTGCTTGAAAACCTCCTTGATTTTTGTTGAACTAGGGCTTCTGCTGGAAGTTGAAACCATTATATCCAGCTTTTTTACCTTGGAATCCATTAGAAAATTTCCCCTGAGATTTCTGTGGATAAACTTGATCTTGGCGGTTCTTGTAACACCCCATTCTGGCGTCTGGTGATAAAGAGGTACGAGTTTATTTTTCCTTTCAAAATTCCTTCCTTAGGATGGTTTCATTTATCTTTACCTTAAACGTAGTTGATTTCTTTCCTTTTTTAACCCCATCCTTCGTTACTTAGCCATACAACCAACCATCATCCTTGGCTAAGTACACGATAGGATGAGAGTTCTTTAACCATCCAAGGGTTTGGGGGTTTACCGTATATTACTCGGTAATTCACCATCATTGATACTTCGCTCGGCCAATTAATTTACTAGTGGTTTAGTCTTGGATTCCACCATGAATACTTTCCACCGTTCATTGGTTCCAACATGATCTTACTTGATGGTTGACCCCACGAGTGTCAAGCGAGTATACCGATGCTCCTATCGGTTTGCTCTTTATCGAGCATTAGGCAAATTCTTCTGGTAGTTCTTTTGACGGTTACCAAGGCCTTCTGCCATTTTTGGTGGTTTCTCTTTTTTCTCGATGATTCTTCATGCTTGGGCGAGAAATTTCACCCTAGGGTGGGAACGATGATGATGTTCCATTGTTCGTAAATTGCTCATCAAGTCGATATCCACCCCTTGATTTTTTGGCCAACTACCTAGCAGATCGTTTTAAAGCATTCTGCCATTCATCACCTAATCGGGTAGTTAAAGGATGATTTTTCGAGATTCACTAACTGTCCAGAAATAGCCCGATAGTCGTGTAAAACCTTTTAAAGACTTCGACCATTCCTTTCGTTAGCTTGGAAAAAAGAGAAAGAATCATAGTCAAATAAGAGGTCACTCACTTGGGGTCCATGATTACTAATGGCCAGAACTTTGATGTTTTTCTTATTTTCTTCTTGTTGTAGTTTTTAGGTTAGCATCTCTACGCATAATAAGAACAAGTAAGGAGATAGCGGGTCACCTTATCTGATTCCTCTTTGTGGTGTAATGTTCCCATACAGACTACCATTGACTAAGACCAAATATGTAACTGAATGTACACAAAACATTACCCAGGAGATCCATGTATTGTTGAAGTTGATTCATTGATTTTTCGAGAAAATTCCATTGCACCCAAACATAAGCTTGCTTATATCTGTTTTAATCGTCGTATTGGATTGGGATTGTCTTTTACTTGATTTAAGAGAGTGTAATAACTCATGAGCCACCAATACATTTTCTGTTATTTGTCGCCCTGGGATAAAAGCTCACTGTTGATCTGAGATGATGTTGGGAAAAATCATTTTGAGCCAACCTGTGATGATCTTCAAAATTATTTTATAAGCCATGTTGCAGAGGTTTATAGGGCGGTATTTTAGAAGACTGCTCTATTTTTGGAATAAAACATATATGTGGGTGGTTTAAAATAAGAGGTATTATCCCTTGCCACATAAACGATATTTGATTCCCCAATTCTTTCTACACCTATTTTTGTCTATAATGGATACCATTCGACTTCTAGCTTTCCGAGTCTTAGGACCACCGTGAAAGTACTTCGTGTACCTGTCTCCTTCACAAAGCCATATATTTCTACTATTTAGCTTCCAAAATTGTTCTTCCTAATAGTAGGCTCGGCTTAGCTTAACTTTTTAATATCTTTGATCACATAAACATCTTGGTTTGATTGCAAATATTTTTTCTCCAACTGTCTTATATTTCTTGATTTCAGCCGCTGAATTGGTAATTTTTTTCCTTTTCCATCAAGAGATTTTTTGTCGAACTGTCTTGAGCTTAGATTCCATTCACTCGTTACTGCTTCTTGGAAACCTTCTTTGTCTGAAAGTCTTTTATTTTAACAAAGTAAGCCATGTTTTACCGTAGTTATCGCTTTGATGTTGATGATGAGGGGACGATGAACTGATTCGATCGGTTCAAGGAACTCGGCTTCTGATGCCGGGTAAAGAGATATCCATTATGTATTTACGAAAGCTTTGTCCAGACAACATTGAATGAGTTCCTTTTTTCTTATTCCATCACATACAACACTACGATGCCCTTACCAACTAAACGTATTGCTGATATACATTAACTCAGACATATCGTAAATTTGTAGTATTGTAGAGAAGTCCGAGAAGGTTGATTCATCACGCAGCTGACCACCCAATTTTTCTTCGTTATTTTAAATCTGATTAAAGTCTCCAATATTTAGCCATGGTTCATTGCGTTGTAATCCATAGCATTGTAGTCCTTTCCACAATTCAGCTTTATATTGAGGATCCAGATGTCTATAAACACAAGACAAGTAAAAAGTAGATACACTGTCATCACCGATACACTCTACAAGTCGTGCATCTTGGTATAAAACAAAAATATCAATAGAGCTTTTCCAAAGTAAAGCCAAACAATCACTAAGGCCATTTGGCGGTCTAATACAAAAATTTAGAAATTCTAATGAAACAACAATATTTGAAACATATTAAGAATGTTGCTTTGTCTTTACAAGAAATATTGTGTGAAGAAGAAATCGACGACAAATCTCCTTAAGTCGTCGAATAATAGGGAACTTTCTCATTCTCCGACTGTTCCAACTGGCTGCTCTCATGGATAGTTTGGCGGTACGGGGTCCTCTGTTTGAAAAGATTGAAGATGAACTGGCCTCAGATGCCACAGTTCTATGTCGTTTACTTGGATGGTTAGGATGGTCACGTGGGTAGGAGCCAGCCGGACATGTTATTTCATATATGATCTCATGTCGTATATGTTTAAGAGCAAACAACATTCGTCTTTGACGCGCGTCAGCCTATGTTGGATCCGCTACTGCCGTATTGTTGTGGTAAAAGGTCTGAAACTCTAAAAAGAAAAGGACGTCTATCCATCAGAACTTTCGTTAAAGAGAGAGGCAATATACCATTTCATGTCGTAGGAAGGGTCATTCTACATGTTGGACCAGGGATTTGATTTATGGGAACCGCTCGGATAGGTGTGCCTCGATCAATAGCCGGACCATGGTTGAGTGGAACAATCACTTGATCACTGTTATCAACATCATCATCGGGTTCTTGGAATCCCATCTCGGCATTATCCTTTGGAAGCAAACAATCTGTAATGTCATGTTGGAGGGAATGCCAATGGAAGCAGTGATTCCAAAGGCGTTCGTAGCGAAAGGTTACATCAAAAAGCTCATTACCGAATTGGATATGTCTTCAAAATACCAGAGTGTGGGTCAATGGCAAAGCCACACAGACTCTCACCACGCCCGTGTTGTCTCCTAAGAACTTGAGGATGGAATCCACAATTTTTCCAAGCGTTTCTGCGATAAAACAGATTGTAGACGATGAGAGATATTGCAGAGGAATATCTCTGATTTGTATCCTGAAGTTGGAGACTCCATAAAATAACAAAGTATAACTGTATAACCACCAGGAAGTTAACTTCAAGGATTCTCGGTGAGGTTACATCCAAGGAAGATGAAGTAGCAATTTCTTTTTTTTTTCTTTGAATAAATGTAAAAATATATTCAAATAAAACTCATTGTTACATCAAGTGAGATAGTTATCTTAATAAAGCTTTTGAAATCTATGCTCTAAATATCGCTTTATGGAGGCCTCGTTAAAATCCGAAAGAGAAAAACCCAATTGGGATAAAACCTTTTCCGAGAAAAAGAGTACCCACCATGAACGATTGAACTGAAAACGTGTGTTTGATAACTCTTCATATCCTTGTAGCGAACCATACTTGTAGCCCATCCATCATAATTCCTTGTTCTTGAAGTGTAGATAGTCGATTTCGTACAGCCTTTCCCACTTCCTGAATCAGCCTGTCCTCTACCAGCGGAACACTTTCGTGCCTTCGCATATTTATTTCTCTCCATAACGCATACGTTGTAGCTTGGAAAATGTACTTGATTACATACTCCTCTGTCCCATTTCTTTTTTTTTTGGAATTGTTTAGTAACTCATCAAATCTCCCTGTATGATGCTCACCCATCAGCCCATAGGTTAGCTTATGCCATATTTGCACCGAGTAGGGGTAGGAGAAGAATAAATGGTCGCGTGTCTCGAGCGGTTGAGGGCAGAATGCGCATTGTGCTGATATATTTGGAGCCCATGATTGCATTTTATCTCCCGTCGTTAGTCGATTTAGAACCGCTAACCACAAGATAAAAGAATATTTCAGAGTGCCATGTGAGTACCATACTACCTTATGCCAAGAATTTTGGATCCCTTGCACCCTTAACTGATTCCATGTCTCTTTTGTTGTGAAGAGCGGTTTAAACTTTGCTTCCTTGTGTCTCCATACAGCCACATCCTCTTCGTCATTTCTTTGATTCCGTAGCCTGCTTATTTCCATCTCAACCTGCGCCAAAACATGTGGTCTTCGTCGCCTTGTTCTATGGTGAGCTAACACATTCTCCAATGTATCTTCCGCTTTAATACCCATATCAATAAAGCCTCTCTCCCTCAGCACTTCTATCAATCTGCCCAATGAGCACCAATCATCATACCAAAATGACGTATTTGATTTATTACATACCTTAACCTTATGGAAAGCTTTCGCGAAGTCACAGTACTTACGAATTTTCCTCCACATCCAAGACCCTCCCGACTTTGTATCTTTGGTTGACCAAAACAAGCCCTTTCGAATCAGATTTTTTTTAATCCAGTTTACCCACAACGAGTTCCTTGAAGATAGGATGCGCCATATTAGTTTGTAACAACTTACTTTATTCGCTTCTACCAAAGACTTCAGTCCAAGTCCTCCCTCTGATTTTGGCTTACACACATCACTCCAAGCCACCTTACCTTTCCTAGCATTAAGATTTGGACCAGACCATAATAATGCTGCGCTGTTTGCTCAATCTCCATTATACATGCTTTCGATAACCTGAATGCTACGATCCAAAAGTTCGTTAGACTACCTATTACAAAAGATAAGAGCTGAAGCCTACCAGCAAATGATAGAAGTCGGTTCTTCCAAGTAGTTATGCGATTTTGGATCTTGTCTATTAGAGGTTAATAGTCGAATCTTGTCTATTAGAGGTTGATAGTCGGATCTTGTCATCCTTTTTGTTAGGAGAGGAAGGCCTAGATACTTTACTGGCAAGTTACCTTTATCAAACGGGAAGACATTCAAAGAGTCCCTAACTTCCGGTGTTATCCTTGTGATAAACAAGGTAGTCTTTTCCATGCTTATGTTTAAACCCGAGGCTGAAGCAAATCTCTCAAAGACCATGAGGATACCTTGTATAGATCGCTCTTTTCCATCTGCAAAAACCATGATGTCGTTCCCGAAACAAAGGTGTGTAACTCCTAAGCTTTTGCATCTTGGGTGATAACAAAACTCATCATTTCTTGTTGCTTTGTTCAACATCTTCGATAAATAATTCATGCAGATGACAAAGAGGTATGGTGAGAGCGAGCAGTCTTGGTGCAGCCCTCTCTCACTCCGGAAAAAACCTGCCAATTCTCCATTTATTTGAACTGAGAATGACGGCGTGGTAACACAAAGGATGATCCATTTGATGAAGATCTCCAGCACATTCATCGCTATCAACATGTTTTCGAGGAACTCCCAATTTACCGATTCGAAAGCTTTGGTAATATTGATTTTCATTGCACATCTTGAAGATACATCAAACTTGTGGTAGTCCTTAACCAATTCAGACGCTAGTAGGAGGTTTTCCATTAGGTATATGTCTTCGATAAATGCAGACTGATTGTTTGTGATGAACCTGGGGAGGATCTTCTTTAGACGGTATGCTAGTATCTTTGAAATAACTTTGTAGATCATGTTGCAGCATGATATCGGTCTACAGTCTTTCATCCCTATCGTCCCGGTCTTCTTTGGGATTAGAGAAAGAATAGTGGAATTTATTCCCTTTGGTAGAAAGCTATAAGAGAAGAACGACTTTACCGCCACCATGAAGTCGTTCCCTAAGATAGACCACATCTCTTTGTATAATTCCAATGTGAGTTCATCCGGACCTTGTGACTTGTTCGATGGCATTGAGAGTAAAGCATTTTTTATCTCCAAATCTGTCACTTCCTTAAACAGTTCACTACACTCTTCCTCACCACATTGAAACTCCAAAATCTGCTTCAGACCCGAGCTAGAAGTATGTACTCTCTCGACATTAGGCGATACCTTGAATAGCTCCAAAAAATATATAATTCCTTCAGCCTTTATATCGACCAATGATGAGAGGATACTACCCTCATGTCCTCTAATCTCATGCATCATGTTACGCTGCTCTCTATCCTTTATCGCGTTGTGAAAAAACCAATTGTTTTGATCACCCAACACAATGGAGTTTTGCCTTTTATCTTAGGTACTTCTCTTCTAATTCAACTACACTCTCCCAAGAGCTATGAGCCTCCGCCTCCTCAACCATAGTATTTTCATCTGGGTCCCAGAGATTCATTAACTGCTTCTCACACAGCACCTTATACATTTCCTCTTTTCGTTTTGTCAGATGATGTAGTTTCCGTTGACCAAAACCTCTGATGATTGGCTTGAGATTTTTGAGCTTTTTCAAAAATCTGAACAGAGCTGAGGTAGAGGAGAAGAGTACTTCCGTCCGGCTTTAGTAGCTCGCCACAAGATTTTTAAACTCTGGCAAGGTTACTACAGCATTTACATCTTTCAATGGGACCTTTGGCTTGTATGGCAGACCATACAGCAAAATAACACCACACAACTGATCAGAGCAGCCTCGAGCTTCGAAAACACAATATGAATTGTGAGGGCGTTGAGGGCAAAGGGGATTGACCAGAGCGCGATCAAGCTTCTTACATATCAAACCTTCTTTCCGCTTGTTACACCAAGTGAATAAGGGACCGTGATAAGCCATGTCTTTCAGCGAGCAATCACTTACCATACTGTTAAAATCTGCCATTCCCAGACTAGAAGCTGGAGTGTCAGTGGGTGCTGAGTGTTCCGTTCTATTGAGAATCTCATTAAAATCTCCCGCACAAAACCATGGAAGATCTTGGCTTAGTGTATTAGTTTCCTTCAAATCGTTCCAAAGCTCCCGTCTCTCTTCTTGACCATTCGAAGCATAGATAAATGTGCACAGAAGTTCCTCCGTATGGCCTCGAACCTTGACCTTGTATGAGATCAGTTGTGTCGTCTTCTTCACCACTGTCACGAGACTGATTCACTCCATACTAACCATATTCTTCCTAATGGACTATACTCGTAATTCAAAGTTCCCGACCAGCCCGGAAAAGTTGATTTAATTATATGTTCCGACTTGCTTTCTACGACTCTTGTTTGAAACAGAACACCAAGAATCAAAGATTTCTCTCTTATCAAGTCTTTTACCACCCGTTGCTTCCTAAACTTGTTAAATCCTCGGATGTTCCAAAAGAAACACGACATTATTACTTTTTCCTTTGGTTCCTTCTTCCTACGATACTCGGGTTTTTTTCCCCGCTTTGGTGGGATGCACTTTGATGCTGCTTCTGCATCTTTGCTGATCTGAGTAGCGGGATTCTCATTTGTGTGGAAGAGTCAGGCATTACCAGTGGTTTTACCGTAGTTCCTGTATTTCCAGATTTTTCGAGCAGCACCACATTCTCCTGCTCGTTTTCTTCATATGTCCTTTGTTTATCTATTAAAATACTCAGTCCTCATGCTCTTCCTGGTTCAGATTCGTAAATAGATGGTTCTGAGTTGTTTGTTTCATCGGGTCTTGGATTGATTTTCCCGGCCGAGCATTTCAACTCAGTTGCAGAACTTATGTTTCCCCTTTCTCTCACTTCCAGAGCTTCCAAGCTCTGACTAGCAATATGTTCTTTTAATTCAACCGCACTCAACACAGATGGGACCTGTAGCTTCATCGTCTTCTTCTCTGTAATCAGACCCGAGCCTTCTGCCTCTGTTTCTTCCTGAAATAAATTTCCCAATGTTTCTACCGCACTCAACTCAGTAGGTGCCTGTAGCTTCATCTTCTTCTTCTCTGTAATCAGACCCAAGCTGACTGCCTCTGTTACTTCCTCAAACGAATTTCCCAATGTTTCTATCACACTCAACACAGTAGGTGCATGTTGCTTCATCTTCTTCATTTTCTTCTTCTCTGTGATCAAACAAGTTTCCCAATGTAGCTACCGACCCAGCAGACCTCTGTTTTTCTAGTTGTGGTTTCTCCAAACACTTCAGACCCAACCCCTCTGCCCGTGTCTGCAGCCCTCTGTTGTCCGATTCTCGAGATGGAGATTTGTCTGACCTTAATACATGCGCTTTTGACTGAGTTTTCTCTTCTCCCCCTTTTCTAGACGTCTTCTCCTCCTCTTCTAGATTCTTGAGAACTTCAAATCTCGATGGAGTTGCTATCCTTACCTCTCCATAAACTAAACTTCTCTTCTCAGACTTCCTACTCTGAGTTCATGAAACTGTTTCCCAATCTTTTCCGGGGTTGACAGGTGACATCTCCCTTTGTTCACTCTGTTGATTACCCGCAGCTGATGTATCCTTCGAAGAAAAACTGTTCTACTGCACGGGTGCTTCCTGTTCCACTACATCCTCTAATTCGGTCTCTGTTAATCTTAACTCTTTTGCTCGAAATTTCTCCAGACATCCTGCCTCCGAATATCCCCATTTTCGACAATTTCCACACCGCCTAGGAAGCCACGGGTACTCAAACTTCACCTCAAACTCCCCTCCTTTTACATTGAAACAGTAGCTTGATGGTATATCCTTTCTGAGATTTACATCAATGAAAATCTTTGCTTCATCAAAATTTGAAACCAACTCCGTATCTTGATGCATTCTTGGAGGAAGTCTCACCAGACTTGCAACAAAGCTCAGACCCTTCCAAGAGAACAGAGTTGGCGGGACGTTCTTGATCGTTACCCACATCGGCATTGAAGTTAACGCAGGCTACTCCTCCTCCTTAAATAGGGACCACTTTGAAACTAGCATGGGAATATCGCAAATATTCCACATGCTCCTTCCCAAAACTCGAGTTCGAGCCTTTGCATTCCGAATTTGAAACTTGATTGACGTTTCATTCACCACATAAGCGTCGATATTGATGTTCTTATCTCCCAAATTCCATATTTGGTTTACTATCACATGGATCTTCGCCACATGTGGAGCCGATGATGAAAATTTCCCAATCACAAACTCTTCTCAGAGGGGTGGTGCATTGTCAAACACTTCATCCGGCACAGTTACCACCTATCTTCCCTCTATCTCCGAAACCGTATAGTCAAAGTGTGAAAGTGATGGCCGACGAACAATATTTTCCCAAGATTTCAACGATGGGGTTTTCCGAGACATGCTTAGATCGCCTTCAGTGTTCACCTTTCTGATTCCTTCTGCAGCTGCTTCACGTTCAACAGTTCTGATCACCTCTGCCTCCGAAATTCCCAGCATCACCACCTCTGGTCCTTCCATACTCTGCTTTCAACTCCCAACCCCTGCTTCTCCCGATAAACTCTGAGCTATAACTCCAAATTCTTGTGTATCATCTGCTATCTCTCCCTTCCCAACTCCGATTTCCTCCACTACAGCTCGACGCTGTAAATCATATGTGATCACATCACCCGTACTCTATTCCTCCTCTACACATTTGTTGTGCAAGTCATCTCCGGCTTCACGATGACGCGGTTGAGCCTCCAGAGCAGCCGGCATTGTGGCCACCATGCCTGGCGCAGCCATGAAGAGAAAACCTAAATCCCCTTTGCGATCGCTTCTGTTTTATGCTCCGAAATTTTCGCCCCCTTGGTAAAATATTCACACATTTGTATGAAATGGGTAAATCTTCATTGCTTGTTCCAATAAAGATCTTTAGATTTTGTTATCGAAATAACTTAGTTTGTTACACTTCTTTGACAATATATCAAACAATCATGGTGAAATTACATGTGCTCCATTCATTTGTAATATCTCATGTTCATAAGAAATTGATGAGTAGATATGGTTGTAACGTAAGAATATTCATTCTGAGATTATTATTTGTTAAAATAAACTTGATTGGTGTTAGCTTAATTTAGGTTTTTGTGAGTTGGTTCGTTTATGATTTAGAAGTCCAATAAAAGTTTGAATGTTATCAAATCAACACTAGAAAATAATTATTGAGAATGAGAAGAATTGACTTCATAATTTTATCAGTTAGTTAGAATGAATATGTTACTTTGAAAATATAATAAGTACGTTAAATCTTTAAAAGCTTTTTAATGATATTTTCATTTACAAATTTTCCGTTTCAGGATTTTACCGCATGTAATACAACCACTTAAAATTATATATATATATATATATATATATATATATCTGATGGAATTTAGTGGATAGCAATAATTGTGACACTAATTAGATAAATAAAAAAGTCTTTAAAAAAAAGTCTAAAACTTAGATTTAGTATTTGAAAAGGGATAACAAAAATCACAGTTACAAAAAAAAAGAAACCATTTCTTTTCGGCGTGTACTACTACTTTTCACTGATGTTTTTTTTCGTATGACTGTAATATCCAGTCAATTATTGATTTAATATTTGCGTCTAGAAGACATGCCCTACATGGACCTACATCGTTAACTAATAAATATGTATTTCTCTTCATACTCTTCTTGCTACCCTGAGAGCATGTTCTTCTCATGCCTCCTCTCTCTCTCTTCCTAAGGTACTCTCTTCCTAAGGTACTAGGTTTTTCTAGCTTTATCGGCGAAATCTGTCTTTTTCTAAGATTTTATGTATACCAAAAATAAATTTTGTATTTATAACATTTTTTCTTTCCTTTGATCTTGTAACTAATTAATACATCAATTAACATAATATGCATCGATGTGTTGATGTAGCAATTTAGGTATCGAATCCATAAAAACACAAAAAAAACTCACATATTAGAGATGCAAAATACAAATTAATTTATAGCAAATGATTTTGGTTTTTTTATTTATAACCAAAAGAAATGCAAGAAATAAAATAAGAGAAAATCATTGGATCATGGGTTTTACTATTAAAGTAATTTATTGACAATCAAACAATGATGTAAGAGATTGAATTAAACAACATTGTAGAACATGGAATTCACAATTATGACTAATTCACTTCTATAACACTAATCATATGAACAAAACTTTCGTTCGTAATCTCATAATCAATGAGCAATAAGAAACAATTCCAATAAGTTCACTAATCATCCTAACATCAATTTCCATTGGTTAGTGAAGAAAATCTCTTTAAGTACATTCAAGCTCAAACATTTCATCGAACACTTTCTGGGCGTGAAATTCTATAAATCTAGATTTTGAGAGATCAAGTCAAATCTAGCATTAAAAACAACCTAAATGAAGGATCTAACAATAACCAAACTAAATAATAAACACCTAACCATCAATTTATCCTAATCTAACATAACCCATCACCTAACTAAAAAACTAAGAATTAAGCATAAAGAAAGGGAAAATGAAAGAGATAGACTTGAATAAATAAAGATAGAAGTGAAGAATCCTAGAGTGCATAATATGATGAAGATCAATCCAAAATATATAAATAGAGTTTGGATCTAAAAACCAACTTTAGAGAGAAGAAAACTTAGGTTTAGAAGTGTTTTAAAAAGTATTTATAGGGAGGCAACAAAATTGAGCGGAATAGGTTGTGGCGGTCCATTCTGTCAGTTAGGATCGCCAAGAGCTGCATTGTCCACTCTAGTGGTAAAGTGTGGCGGCTAAATGGCCGTTAGGATCTTCCTCGGAAGCATTTTTGATCTGTGTTTTCTCTCGCGGTTGTGACCGATAGGAAATGCATCATGCATGTTGATAATTCAAATCTTCATAACTTCTTAATCGTAACCCCAAATTCACTTTTGTTTCGACCCATATATCTCATTTTTATGCTCTTCAATCTAGTCATGATAGTTTCTCACATGATTGATATTTTCTCAGAACTTCTCCATGTCTAATTTCCATGTCTCTCATTCACCTAAAGAGATTCAAAAACTATGTGAATACTATATATACAACCTAGGACCCTAAAATGTGAGCTAATGAAAAACTGAGACTCTATTGCATGTTTACACTTCTAATGATGTAATATGAGATTTAAGTGATAAAAACAAAAGGTTAAATACATGCAAAAACCATAGATATTAACTCCCTCGAACTTGCCTTTTGCTTGTCCACAAGCAAACAATAAGAGACACCGAGAAAGAACTGCTAAAGTGGGGATTCATAACCATAAAGGATCAACTAAGCCATTAACATCATTCCCAAGATAATACTTCAAACAATGCAAAAAAAAATCCATGATTGATCATCCTCCTTACACTTATCGCAACTCCAATATTTTACTCTATGATAAAACTCAAATACATCCACTTGCAATCATGTATTTCAACTCTTTAACATTCAATTATTCAAATGGCATTAGTCTTGCTAAGGAAATATCAATCGTTCTCAATCGGTTCAGTGAGAAAGGCTAAATGAATGAGATGGTTTTATGCCTTTAGTAGGTTTTTCTCATATCAAACGAAATGTTAGACATTAGGAAAAATATTTCTAAAAATGGAACAATTTATGCATACAAGGTCAACCTCCATTGTTCTACCCAATCCTATAAGTATTGGGATACCTAGTCTTTTCTATTCTCATCCTCACTTTTAGAGGCTAAAAACCCACAATCTTACTCATTTTAACTTTCCACCACTTCAAACCATCTCATATTCTCTTATTAAATACTTTAAAGGATTATTTCTTTTCAAACCATTGACCTTTATTTTCCTTTCCTTTGGCATTTTCCTTGGCCCCTCTATTCTAATTTTATTTGTTTTCTCATCATTTTTCTTTTATTTTTAGACAAAAATGAAGCTTCAAGGCACATTCTCTATTACTAGATTCATTACTTATTTCTGGATACCTAGAGTGTTTTTATTCCATTCTCACTCTTTTCTCTTTTTCATTCCTTTCTCCACACCCATTCTCAATCATCAACAAAACTACCTATCCTTTTTTTCTTCTCATCCTAGATGATACCTCTTGAGGTTTTAGAGTCTAACTCTTAATGGAGGTTAAGCCTTGTCGTCTCCGATACTCTCAAGATTTTTTCCATGTAACATTATCAAGAAAAAGACCTCACTCAATAAAATCAATGACGGTTAAAAGAATGGTTTAGGTAAAGGGTAGGAACCCATCTTTAGAATGAAAATGGCTATCCGGTTTAGTAAAGAGTGGTAAAAAGGGATAAGAAAAACCAGATATATCGATCAAAACCCATGAGAAAGAATTTTGAACCCCTAAGAAAGAGAGTTAAGTCCTAGTTAAAGTCCAATATATTAGTTGAAAAAAATCAAGCAAGCATCAATCAAGAGTCCATCTTTCGTGTGAAGAGATCAAAGTGAAAAGATTCAAAACTTTAAAGATTGATTAAGCAATACAAGGGAATTTATCAAGGGAATCACATTGCAAGCTAACCATGTACCTTTACATGGTAGTTTATCCCATATGCATATGCATATGCAAATGCAAACCTATATGTTTATTTTTGTGTTTTTTCAAAACATTTTGATTTTTTTTTGCTTTTTCAATGCATATAAGTATGTACAATCTAGTAACTCAATAAAAGGCAAAACAAAATAACTCAAATTAAAGTTAGCCACAGTTTCCTCGCCCCGACTTACTTCTCACCGTCTCGATGAAAATGAGCCATGAAAGGAAAAAAAGACACAATAAGGAAATAAACAAGAAATATATACAAAGGTGAAGTCGATACCTTGGAGATTCATGGGAATGAGGAGCTTCGTCATCCTTATTTGTTGTTTGTTTTTGTCACTAGCTTGACAAGGGATAATTTTTAAACCCAAAACATTATGGTTTTATAAGCTACCCACTTTTATAAGCTTTATAAGTCTTTTTAAACTTTATAAGTATTTATAAGCCTTTATAAACTTTATAAGTCTTTATAAACTTTATAAGTTTTTATAAGCTTTATAACTTTTATAATGTTTTATAAACTACCCATTTTTATAAGCTTTTATAGTGCTAATTGTCGGAGCCATTTGGCTACAATTGGGGACGTGGTTGATTGAAAAACTGATTTTAAAGTTGATAATTGTTTATGAATTTGGGTAGTGAAAAAGTTAATTAGTAGTATTTTGGGTCTTGAAAGGGTTATTATTGGGATCCATGGTACTAAAATTATTTTTAAAACTTTAAAAGGAAGAGTTTATGGAAGGATAATAGAAAAATTATAGGAAAAGATGTTTTTATGTGTATAAATTAAATGAAATAAGTATTTATTTACAGAGTACAAAAAAATGATGAATTTTGGTATAATTTTTATTTAAAAAATATTACTATTAAATAATATATCTCAAATATTTAGGATGAAAAATCTGAAAAATCAAAACAGCAAATTAGAACAAGACATGTGGCTGATAACAATATGCAAATTTGGATAACGTACTCCTCTCCCTGATTGGTCCATGTGGCTCCACCTCCTCTCTTTTCCCATTTTTCAACCCGTTGAACTAAGTCAACACCAAAAATTCCACATCCTTTCAACATAAAAAATTCCACGTCCTTTCAACACTCTAATTCAACAACCTCACTGCACATCTTCAACTGTTTAGCATGGTTTTTACATGTTCTATTGTGTTAATACTTGATCTGCACTATTTGATCCGTTTTTACCATTCAATATATTTTTGAACTGTCTGATCTGCTTGAACCGCTTGATCCGCACTTGATCCACTTGATCCACTTGATCCACATTTTGTTCTGCTTGAACTGTTAGATCCGCACTGCTTGATTTGCCATTCAGAGCCATGGTGACACAAAGTTGGGGTTGTCTACTTCAAACACACATCATTTAGATTGATATTTAAAATTTAGCTTACATTTATATGAAATAATAGGTACATTTTGTTTTTTCTTATCAAACACAATTTATATTTTTTCTTGATATATTGTATTTGTGTATATAATTTTTAAAGATGTCTGATTCTAAAAATAAAATATTTTGAAGTTTTATCAAAATTTGAATAGTTATTACTACCTAAATGCAGTTACATTTTACATGTACAATAAAATCATAGAAACCACATATAATTTTTTGGTAAATGTTTTATGTATTTTTCGTAGCACTACGTTAAATATTTATATAATTCAAACTACAAAAACTGTAAAATATATATATATATATAAGAAAAAATTGAAATAATTTTATTCTTATCTTTCAAATTCAAAAACATTGGTATCATTAGTATTCCGAGAAAAGGAAGACCATCACTAACGACCAATGGCGGACCCATAAATTATTTTTACTAGTCAAAATGCAAAAGATATATTTTTCAATAGCCAGTGTATATTTTATCACATAATAATATTTTAAAAAACACTAAATAAAAATAAAATTAAATGGAAACTATTACATTTTATATGTCATAATCAATAGAAATAAGTTTTATTAAACCTAAAAACTGTTGTGATTTTCAAACGAATAAAAGGAAAAAATCATAAATGTGAAAAAAATAATCAGAGTGTCAAATGGGGAATTAAAGCTTGGTTAATGTGAAAAAAATTATTCGGAAGAAAATTTAGTAATTTAGGTGAAATAGAAAATATTTACTTATTTATTTTAGGGGTTTCACGTGACTCCTTCTTCCTTAGTGGATCCGCTCCTGCTAAACCATGTTGTTCTTAGGTTGAAGTTCATAATGGTCATAACTTCCCGAAAATTAAACATGAGGAAAAAATAAAGAAAAATTTAAAACATTGTTATTTGATCCAAGATAAAAATAAAATAAAAGAAAAATTGAGGTGATATCTATTAAATTATATAGTAAAATTATTAAAAAGCTTATTGTATCTAGAACATCGATCTCGTGGATACAATTCCAGAAAACGTAAAAATACTACAGACTATTGAGCAGTCATATTGTGGACATAATTACGGAAAACTTAAAAATTAATACAAATGAGGCTAGAGCATTTTCTCTTGGGTAGAAAGAAAGCTATTGCTCTTGCATCGATATCTCAAAGTTGAAATCTCATTTAAGAATGTGACATAATATAGTGAGGAGATGGATTTAGAACCATATTTTTTCTGGGAAGATTGATTATCCCAGACAATACTAAGGTTATTTATATTTTCTTTCTACTACTCAAAGAATAAATAAAATGGACAAGTTAGTTTGGGGTAATAATGATGACAGTTCCCAAAAATTCATAGGGAAATGAAGATAAAATGTGGTTCTACTATTTACGTTGAAGTTTATGTGGTTTTTCCTACGCTATGATGGTAAGATTTTTAATAGAAGAAAAAATTATTTTGATTTATTTGTTTTCAATTTTTATGTAGTTTCTTTAGAGCCTTTTCTATGCCTAAGAAGTTATCTCTGTCATTCAGATTTTCTTTGATTGTGGGTTGGATGAATGTCATATGTCAATAAATGTAAGAGGATACATAAATACCAAAACATGTTTAAAATATGAAGGAAACAGAGATAATATTTTATTTTATTTTATCACTATATAAACATATAGTATATGTCAAATATTCATAAAATATTTGTCAATAACTATAATATTTGTATATTAGAAAACTACGTTTTTAGGTTTAGGATTCTCTTCTCTATATAAAAATATGTACATTCATAACCTTATTTTTATAAATATTGAAATAATTATTAGAGATTATGTTTATTAATATTTTTTCTGGCCAAAATTGTAATTTTACAGTTTTTGTGAAAAAAACACAATTCCAAAATTTTATGTTTTTATCGGAAAAACTTAATTCCGCGATTTTTTATTTTAGCGGGAAAATGTCATTTTATAATTTTTCTGCAAAAAGCTTGATTTCAGAATTTTGGATAAAATATAATCTGAGATTTTGCGGTTTTAGTGCAAAAACGCATTTATGAGATTTTATGGTTTTATCGTAAAAGAATCAATGCCACGATTTTGTATTTTTAGCAGAAAAACATCATATTACGAATTTTCATAAAAATATCAATTTCATGATTTTGGCAGAAAAAAAATATTTTGCGATTTTTTGAATCTTATATTATAAATATATATGCATTATGTGACCAAAATCAATTTGTAAATGTCAAAATAATAATTTTAAAATTATTTAGTTGTAAATATATTTTAAATCAAGAATTAAATTTAATATAGTTAAGATTAAGATTCAAAATATGATTAGATTAAAGCATGAAGATTTTTGTCATTTTTTTATTAAAAAAATTACATTGAAATGTAGATTTACAAAAACTAACAAAACTAACAACTGTTCATTCCGATAAATTATGCAGATGAAAACCCCAAAATGAAAAAGAACAACATTCAAAAATATTATCCAGCTAGAGTATTTAGATAAATCATTTCGATGTAAATGGTAAATGAACAAACGAACGGACCCTAAATTAATACAATATTCTTCTCATCTCTAACTCTCATCATTCTAACATAAAATATTCTAATAAATTAAAATACGATATATAATTCAAACAAAATTTATTCTAGTAATAGTAATTAAAAAATTTTGGTGTCGTTATTATTACAATAGTAAAATATTATGACAGAATTTTAATTATTTATAAATATTAATATATTAAAAATATAATTACTTATTATTTCCCATAAAACTTAGCATACCTTAAGGTTAAAATCATTCGATTCAAAAAATATTCTCAAACATGTATTTTTCTTGGATCATAGTGTAGACAAAACCACATTTCTACTCATGATACACTACAAATATTATGTATCACCATAATTGGGTGCTTTATTGTTCAACATTTGAGTTTGTATTCACCAATTCTTTACTTGTTATTTTAGTGTTAAATTTTAGAATCTTTTACTTAAAATACGAATATTATAACATTTTCAAGAAATTTTAAGTTTTTTAGTTCTTTTCAAAAATTTCAAACTGTAACTTTTATATTGTCTCCGATTTTTTATATTTTGTGTATTATATATAGAAACAAATATATTCCAGAAAATATGGTGTACATATTTCTAAAAAACGAAGAATGTTAAGTATATTTGCTCTCTACTTTCTTCACACTCATTTTGTTAAGTCGTTTCAACACTTCGATTATATATCCCTTGGTTTTTATATTCTTATTAGTTCATCTTCTTGTTGAATGCAAAAATAATAAATATTATTACTACTTTTATCAAATTAACATTATAATTTTATTTCATTCGTATTAAATTAATTTTATCAGGTTAAATTTTTAATTGTTACTCATATTACTTTTTTTTTTATATAAATGTTGTTAGATTTCTTCAATAAATACAAATAAACATGTATTAATGAATATTTTAAATTATCTTAAATTAAAAACAAGTAGTTTGGTTAGGTGCACACTCTAGATGAAGAGATGACTCCTAATTGTATTATATATATAATTAAAAACATATATATATATATATATAATTTTATTTTATACTTTTTCCTTATTTTTTTTATTAGTATGTTATATAATTGTATTATATTTGCCTTCCCCTAAAAATTAAAGAAAAATGTCAACAAGAAAATGATCACATAGTCATGGGTTCGATCATAGACGGCGTTAACATCTGTTTCTATTTGTTTTTCTCAAAATCATAGAGCCAAAACTGGAGTTTCCGTTTAAGGTAAGTTAGGCGATTCGTCTAGGGCTTCGTGTAGTGCAAGATGGTGTCTTTGCCACATGGACGGGCTTCCGCCATCTCGGGGGTCGTAGGGTCACCGTTCGGGAGTGATGAGGAGGCTTGGCATGGGTGCTAAGTTGTTATCAGAGAGGTGTCTCATATCATTAAAATTCATGCTGTTATTAACAAGATTTGGGTGTTTCGGGGAAACATGCAAAGATTGATGTTTAGATTATTAACAAGACGTCGGTTCTGTTTTGAATTGAGGATGCTCAGATGTGGGTTTGTGTATTGAAACGCAAATATTGGCACTTTGTTGTGCCTCTGGTTGTGAGCAAATGGATTCGGAATCTGCACATGAGAGATCTGATATCTCGCTTATACCTATGTGGATTGACCGAAAGAATATCTCATGACATTGTATTCTCATAAAAAGGGCTAAACTTCTTGGCGAGCAATACATGAAAATTCGTGAAGCTCCACCTGAATACTGATTGTTGTTTGAGGCTTGATGTGGCGCGAGTTCTGGTGGAGGAGATTTTTTTTACGGATCAGAAGGGAGCGTCAGTCTCTGTGTCTATGTGTTATCTGTGGCTTCCAAAGCGTTGTTCTACTTGTCTCAAATGGGGTCATGGAGATAAGGAATGTTTGATGCCACACAAAGTTACCATTTTATCGAGAGAGATTGGTTCGGGTGTGAAAACAGAGGCTGAGGAGCAGAAAACAGGGGTTGAGGCTTCTTTTTGCCCCAATTGATTATCAAGTCGTCATCAAATTCAATAGTTGTATTGATTTCAAAGTCTGTGAAATTGCAGAAGTTGTCGTTAAACAGAAAAGCGTAGAGCTGCTACATCAGAAGTGGTGGAAGCAGAGCGTGTGGAGGGGGTTACGCCTGAGGAGGAGTGGTCAGTGGTGGCTAGGTCTGGGAGACAATCACCAGCGATGCCAACGGTGGCGACTCCAGTGCAGTTAGGTGATCCAAAATCCGGTACTAACTCCCCATCGAGTTCTATGTTCTGGAATCTTTAAGTGATGTGGACAAAATGGCTAAGGAGGGTGAGATTTTGGATCAGAATTTAGTGATGACAGAGGGGATTCGACCTGCAGCTGCGATGGTGGCTGAATTTAAGCAGTCTAGAAAATAGAAGCATAAAGGGAATCCAATCTTAAACAAGAAATACATTATTCAAGTGGGTACGAGAAAAAATAACAGCAGAGCTTCCCTTTGGAAGCATTGATGTTATCATCTTCTCATAGAATATGCGTGGATTTAATAAGACATGTAAGAATCATGTTTTAAGGGAGTGGATTAAAGTTTCTAAACCGAGTTTTGGTTGCATTGTGGAGACGAGATTTCAAGAGTAGAAGTTTAACTCTATTTTTTAATGCATAGTTTCTTGGTTGGAATTCTATCACGAACTATGACTATCACCGCTTAGGCCGAATATGGGTGATGTGGTCGGAAAATGTGGATGTTAATCTAATCTACAAGAGTTCACATCTTATAACAGTTGGGGTTTCTATTATTTCTGGCCAAGAGTTTGTGTGTTCGTGTGTTTATGCTTCTAAGTTTCAGGCTGAGCGTTGAGATCTTTGGGTTGAGTTAGAGTGGATCGAGGCTACCTATGTTCGGAAGAATATCCCATGGATTGTGCTTGGAGATTTTAATGAGATTTTGAGTATAGCGGAGCATTCTCGTTTCCAAGATTATCGTTTTAATCAGACCGATATGTTAGAATTTCAAAATTCAGTCTCTTCTTGTGGATTAGTTGATATCACGTCAATTGGACCTTTATTTACATGGTGAAATAGTCAAGTGGAGAATCCTATCGGGAAGAAAATGGATCATGTTATGGTTAATGGTGAATGACTCTCCAAGTTTTCGCAATCCTTTGCATCGTTTGAAACTTGTGGTATTTCAGATCACATGAAGAGTTGATTAAGCTAGATAATCTCGTCTCAACAGCTTTGCATCTTCCGCAGTTTCTCCATGTGGTAAGACAACATTGGGCTGCTCTGCCTACCATGTTTCACTCTGGTATGTTCCTCTACCAATTCCATAGACAAATGAATGCTTTAAATTACCAACTTCGAAATCTAAACAGAATAATTTACGGTGGCCTTACTATTTGAGCTAAGGACACTTTTAGTAGGCTGTGTGCAGCTCAAGCTGTAGCATTACAAATTCCATCCCCTTAGTCCTTTGCTGTAGTCTTAGACGCTACTACAATCTGGAACCATTATGGGAAAGTAGAGTAGAAGTTCTACTAGCAAAATCATGTGTCACTTGGCTTGGTTCAGAGGATCACAACACGAGTTTTTTCTATCGAACGGTAAAGAGCCAAGCCTCAAAAAATGCATTTGGAGAATCATTACGACTGAGGGAGTATGTTAACGGAGTTGGAGAATATTAAGTTTGAAGCAGTGAGTCATTTTCAGGGTATTTTTAACCTAATTACACAGGAAATAGTACGGTTTTGGAACTTTACTTACAAACGGTTATTGACTATCGTTTTTTATCGCTTGAGGCGGTAGACCTTATCCGGCCTGTTTCAGCTGAGGAAATTCAACAAGTGTTTTTTCAATGCCTTCGGATAAGGCCTCAGAACCTGATGGGTATCCTGTTGAATTTTATCTTGAACCTTGGTTTGTAGTAGGTAAAGATATGATTACTGTTGTGCAATCTTTTTCATGGATTTATGCCTCGAGGTGTTAACTCTACGATCCTGACCTTGATACCTAAACTAGATGATCCGGTTCCATGAAGGATTATCGACCCATTGCTTGTTGTAATACAGTTTACAAGGTCATAAAAAAGATCATAGTTAATCGTTTGAAGTGAACATTGCTGAATATGATTGAATGGAATCAAAGTGCTTTTATCAAAGATAGGTTATTGTTAGAGAATGTTTTGCTAGCAACAGAGCTTGTCAAATACTATCACAAAGATATAGGTCCATCCTAGTCTGTGATAAAATTTGACATCTCAAAAACATTTGATACGGTTCAATGGGATTTCATCGTCCAATTCTACGTGTCATAGGGTTTTCAGAACAGTTCATCTACTGGATTCACCAATGTATATCGACTGCTTCTTTCTCAATCTTTATAAATGGTGAGCTTGCGGGATTTTTCAACAGTGCTAGAGGTCTGGGTCAAGGTTTTTCCCTTTCTCTGTATCTCTATGTTATCACGAGTAATGTGTTGTCTCGAATGTTGAACAAAGCAGCTTGGTTGAAGTAAAATGTTGAAGTAACTCATCTAAATTTTGCTGATGACATCTTGGTCTTTACGGATGAGAAACCAGCTTCAATCTCGTAAGTCATTGATATTTTCGAGAGGTTTGCACTCATGTCCGGTTTTACCATTAATGCTTCTAAGTCCTCCATTTTTTCGGTTGGATTGGACAAGTCTAGGGCGATCAATGAGGCTCAACGACTAGGTCTTTCTAGCAGTGTTTTACCTATCCGATACTTGGGTTTGCCTCTTACCACAAAGTCAATGATTCGTCAAGACTATGAACCTCTCAGTGATAAAATCAGAACTCATTTATTGTCTTGGACTACTAAAAGTCTTTCTTATACAGGAAGTCTCTAACTAATCAAATCAGTGATAATGAGTATCTCAAAATTTTGGTGTTCAGTCTTCCGCTTGCCACAAAGATGTTTTGATGAGATTGAAGGACTGTGTGGTAGATTTTTATGGAGTAGATCTCCAAACAGTAAAAACAAAGTAAAGGTATCTTGGGCTGACATTTGTTGTCCGATGCAGGAAGGCAGTTTGGGCTTACGCCAACTGCATGATTCATCTTGTGTCTTCTCACTCATTTTGATATGGAGGCTACTCACCAACTTCGGTTCTTTTTTGGTTGCTTGGACCTGTGTCTATCTTTTGAAGCAAAACTCATTCTGGAGTGTAAATGAGTCAAACATGGGGTTTTGGATTTGGAAAAAATTACTCAAGCTTCGCGGACTAGCTCACAGTTTCATTCGGTGGAAGGTTCGTAATGGTCAAACCACATACTTTTGGTGGGATGACTGGTTACCTATGGGGCAGAATTTTAGTAAGGTCAGCATAGTTGGGCCACAAAATTTGGTTGTCGGTCTATTATGTAAGGTTGTTGAAGCTATGGTAGGAAATCAGTGGCATGTTCGAAGGGGTCGGTCACCAGCTTTTCAGCAAATATAAACAGTAGTTCAAGCTCATGCTCCTCCTAGTCCTACAGCTAGGTCGGGCATTGCTTTATGGCGCCATGCTCCGAATGTGTTCAAAGAAATTTTCTTTGTGCGGTGTACTTGGAACCAACTTCGTCAAGTTCGGTGTGTGGGCCCTACCAAAGTATTCTTTAATCACTTGGGTTGCGATTAGTGATCGCCTATCCAAAGGATCTCACACTCGTTTTTTGGGTAGTCATGAGGCCTATTCGTTTTGTGGCGAACTAGACGAATTAAAGAATTATCTATTTTTTGCTTGTCTGGTTTTTTACATGGTTTGGACGAATATTGTCGGGAACCTCTTGGGTAATCTGATAAGCCCTGACTAGACGATAACCTTAAGGAGGCTTGGCTCCACTCGTCTTCTTTTACTTGACAAAATTCTACTTCGCTTAGCCTTTTAATCCACCATATATCACTTATGGAGAGAATGGAATAGAAGACGCCATAGACAAGTAAATAATTCTCAATCCCATCTACTTTGCGCCATCGTCAAAGTTATTCATGACGAAATCGTTTCTCTCCACTACGCCTCGGACAATAAACTTAATGAACTTCTCCGTCTCAACTATGTGATTAATGTCAAAATGTTAATCAAACCATTTTCAAATTCTCTTGTAAAATGAAGTTTTGGATATTGTAATTAAATTTTTCATCTTAATATTATAAACAAAAAAATGATCACCTAAAACATTTAGTTTTTTTTTTTTAGTTAAAGGATTTTCGTTTTTTTTTTAAGATACAAACCGGAAATTAGAAAAACCTAACCAACAATTGCAAACTACCAGCTGGAGTTGGTTACAAAACCGGGAGAGATGGTTACAAAAACTGGGAGTTAACCGGAAGGCCCTAACTCAAAGCAGAGCGAGAGAAGAATGGGGATGCCCTGCAACAAGCTAAGAGTATTCACCACCGGTCAAAACCCGCAGCTCCGTTTCACGGCGGGAGATCCATGACAGACCCAATACAAGCCAGAGATCGAGTGATGAAGGAGACCTCACCATGCCTCAATCTCCGACAGCAAAATCTTTGTGAAGCTTCACCGTCGCCGCGTCGGTGGAAGGCGGACGAAGGAGAAAAGGACTCCCATGCAAGAGAGACCATCGGGAAAACGCAACCGATCTCACAGATCCACCATCCCCTAGCCGATCCGCGATTTCAGGAAGAGACATCCGATGGTTCTTCCGCCGTGAGCCTACTCATCACAACACCACCTCCACGATTGCAGATCTGCCTCGGCTCCGCTTCGTCGCACCGAACTACGCGGAAGTCCTTAAGCAAAGCGTCGTCGTAGAATCCTCGAGAAAAAGGTGTCCTTTGTTGAATCTCGTCCTCATAGATCCAGACTGTCAGACGCTCCACCTTAAAGTTGCCGCAAAGCTACCTTACACCACAACCGGAGAATTGAAACTGACCGCCAAATCTCGTTGGAGAGGAGATCTCAGCCACGAATGAAGCGTACAATAGGTAAACAAAAAAGAAAAAGAGGCTTCTCACAACGCCGGTGGTGAAGCCGGACGCGGAAGAGGCGAGATTGAGCAAGAAGAGCTTGACCACCAGCTAGGGGTTATGGGAAGAGAAATACAACGTTTAGGCTTTTTTCTTGTTAGTAGTTAATACGTCAAAACGTTTTAGTGTTCACAATGTTTTAGTACGTCAAAACACTAAAAACGTTTAGTTGACGTCTGCACAACATTCGATTTACTAGAAGATGATTACAATTACTATTTAGAATTAGTTATTAATAATTTTATAGGTATCATTGTCTTGACCCACCAAATCATTCATTTAAGAAAGTCAAAGCATGCATATATTCATCGTGGTGGCAGCCCAGGACGCTACGTTTTACATTACGAAATAACAGAATGAGTGTTGGTATGACAAAGATTTCGATACAAGAAATTTAAAAACATTCGGTAGGAGACCAAAAGCGCGTACGTTACCAAACCGTCCCTACCGTTCACCCACCATTGCCTACAGGATGAGCACGTGACCATCACGCGACCTACACTCGTTCAAAGTTGGGCAAATCCACCGAAAAGACTTATTATTAGAATCTATTAACCACTATGCCTTTTTTTAATTCAAGTTGTTGCAATTTCTAGGTTCTATCTTTGGCCAACGTTGTACTTGTGCCTAGAGATTTGAGGTTCTAAAACAAATACAAATTTGATTAATTACTTTTGAATAAAAGTGATAACTTAAATTTTCTTTTGATTTTTAAGTTGTTGGTGACAATTAATGTAATTTTCTTAATCTGTAAAACATATATCTAAGTTCAAAGAAAGATTACGCTGAATATTCATATTTTACTGATATATCAAATGAAATTAATTAATAAACATTTGGTGACCCACAATTTGTATAATATAAGGGTCTCACACAAAAAAAATCTACGTCCTTGTTTTTTTTTCTACGTACTTGTCTTTTTTCTCTTGATCTATATTTTTAACTTATTTAATTACTATGTATTTATTTATATTTAACAAGTTGGCTTTGTATGAAATCTTCGACAAATTAAAATTGTTTTGCTACAATGTCTAAAATACTCAAAAACTAACTCGAAGCTCTAAAGGCCTCAAAATCATACGGCGTTAATGTAAAAATGAGAATAATATTAATCGAATAAAAGAATTACACTAGAATATTATTGTCTACTACTCAACCAAACAAAGACCAAACATTAGACTTTTATGTTTTCAAACCATAGTGGAACAACCCGACGTCGTAGGATCATATAATGCTGGAAGCAAAAACTTCCTCCCGTTTGCACCATACGCATTGAAACTACCTCCCGTTGTAGTATCAACAAGCAAATCACCAGCGTAACCAGGATAAGCTCCTTTACCATAAACGCCTGGACACGCAGACGCAGCTTCAAGCGGTGCGTTTTGTGGGCCCTGGTAATAACCATTACCAAACGGGTTCGTTGCGGTTCCAGCTAAGAGACTAGCTAAGTTGATAACCATCCCATCGAGTCCCACGTCATTGTTCGGTGCAACGAGTGGTGGACTTTGTGGGCCATACACGGGCGCGTGAAACGGCCACGCGCATTGTCCTGGACACTGAGTCTCAGAGTTTCCAACCCAAATGTAAGCGAATTTAGTGCCACGTTTACCAAAACCCCGAGCGTGTCCATGTGTCCCGCATCGACTCATACCAAATCCTGTAACTGCCACGTCATCTGAAGTCAAAACGACGTTGACTGTGTCGTGTTGATCTCCTTTAGAAGCTAGCTTACGGATGTCTTTATCAGTTAGAGATTTGCCGAGAGTGTATGTTTCGTCGAGGATCTGTTTCCCGAGAGTGAGAGAAAGAGGAGAAGAGTTTTTATCTGATGCGGCGAGTTTGTAGTATTTTTCTGTGGTTTTCCACCACATGGCAACAGATGGTTGGTTGAGTGTTTTGGAAGAAGGTGAGAGTGAGGTGATGAAATCGGAAATGATTGCTCTTTGAGATGGTTTGAACTTGCCGTACCAAATTAGGTTAACAGAGATCTTGCCGGAGAGAAGAGCTCCTTTGTGGTACTTTAATAGCTGAAACTGGTTTGGTTCTTGTGTTAGTGTCCGAGCAGAGACAAAGATTTGGAGAAGAGATAAAAATAGAAAGAGTTTAAAAGCTAACGAATACATTTTTAAAAGAGAGAAAAAGATTGTGAAATAGTGAAATGGTTTGATGTTTTAGATTGGTTTGTGAGAAATGGAGTGTGTGATGGGGCTATATATATGCCTCTCTGAGTGGATAATTATATATAAAATAAAAAATTAGATTTTGAATATAAATTAATAATGGGAAAAAGAAGGGATGTTTGTGCCTTAAAGCGAAAGAGAAAAGGGAAGCTGCAGAGAAATACTAGAAAAGATAAAAATGAGTAATGGCCCATTGTACTGTTGCCAGCTAACGAATGATCAATAGTCCCACACCTTTTTCATTACATACGACTTTGGTTTATGTTAAAATTCTAATTTGCTTTTCAATGTTATGCTTTATTTTGTAAACTGTCATTATAAAATTGTATAGTTTCTTTAATGTCTTTTATCACTAGTTTCAAGCAAATATGTATGATTTAAGTATGAGTTCATTTGAATTTTCTTGATAACTCACTCATGGAAATATTTGGATTTCGATAAGACTCTTGGAGGCTTGAATAAGACATAGGATTCTTGTGGTAAAAGCACTCAGGTTATGTTTTTTATTTAATAAAAAACTATAAATTGAAACAATATAAAATTGTTATGTCAATGGAATAAATATTGATATCTGTATTATACACTGTTTAAATTAATAAAGGTTTTAATTGTATCAGAATTAGCAATAGTTGAATACAGCCAAAAGTTAATAAACATGGCATAAATTTTGACTAAATCGAGAAAGTGTGACGGAATATACAGCTTAGTTACAGACAGCATTAGTCGAAAATGACGAAACTACCCCTCATGCAACCTGTGTTAAAGCGCGTGGCAGTTAAAGAAAAATGTGAAACTTCGGAGAGACGTCAACTCCAATAGAACTACAAAACACCCAATTTGATGTGTTTTCATTTTTAATAAGACTCCATATTTCACATCAATTTTTTTTATTAACAATATCGCAGCAAATATGGTGTGATACTATTCTTATACACTAAAAAAATAATATAATATTATTTATGTTTTCATTTAGTAATATTATTAAAATGTTGTCTTTCCTGAAATTAAATAAATAATCAATATTTATGAAATTTTAATTTGCATAAAATATCTAAATTAATACATAAATTAGTTAAAATTACAAATACATATTAAGGTTCAATTAAAACAATAAAATTATAAAATTATATAACTAAAACCAAACAAACAAAAAATATAAATACAACAAAATAACTTTTAAGGACATAATATAAATTTAAACAATAATAATAATTAATATTAATCAAACTATTAGAAAATAAAAATAAATCTTAAATTTAATAATATAATAATAATAATAATAAAATTTAGTATAAGATTTGGTGTTGTGATTAGAGATGACAAAAAAAGTAAGACACCAAAACATCAAATTGATTGTGATTTCAGCACCAAATGTGGTGTTATGGTTGGAGGTACTCTTAGAGAACTTTTATGTTTGGACAGCCTGGATAAGTTTAAGATAAAGACTTATAACTTGTTAAGAATTAAAA
Source organism: Cardamine chenopodiifolia (assembly GCA_963922655.1). Taxonomy (NCBI): domain Eukaryota; kingdom Viridiplantae; phylum Streptophyta; class Magnoliopsida; order Brassicales; family Brassicaceae; genus Cardamine; species Cardamine chenopodiifolia. The sequence continues at coordinate 3,940,369 of OZ000490.1, forward strand.
TATTTAAATTTGGAACGAATAAAGATAAAAGATGACCGAAAATATAAAATAAAAGATAAAAGAAAATATAGAAAAAGTGGCTTAGAGAGATTTGGGAAAGAGTGTCCAGTTGGCCGTTAGTAGATAGAGGAGACGAGTAATCCTAAATTCCTAATCCATAGGTATAGTAGCATTCACTGACACTATGTCGGGACGTGACATCACGCGCTTCCACGTCATCAATTTGTAAAGAATGGTGAAGCTTGTGACTAGGGGAGCTAAGTTGTAACACAATAGCTGGACAATGGTTGGCTCTTTCACACATTATTCGCTGACGGCACCGTTTTTGTTTGGTTTCTATGTAATATATTATATGTATATGTATATTTGATAATTCATTTTTTTTGGCATCATAGTTGATAACTCATTAAGTTTGTGATTAATTATGTTGTAAATGGTAACATCATTTTTGTTGAATAGGCAAAATTTTAACTTAAATGGTAATATGGATATGTATATGTTATTATGTACACACTTGATAACTCATTAGGTTTGTGATTAATTAATGTTGTAACTTGTAAATGGTAACATCATTTTTGTTGAATAGGCAGCAATAACTGGTTGAATAAATACAATTTAGTTGAAGTTCGGTTGAAAAAGTAAATTCAGCGAATATTTGTATTATTATTCATCTAAGTTTAAGTTATTTTATTATTAGTAAATTCGTTAGAATTTTTATTTTAGTGGGCTATCGATTTACGGTTTAATTTTTCGTTTATTTGCGGTTTCATTTTTAACATTTTTTCATAAAATATGTATTTAATTAAAAATATTTAAATTAATAATTTTGGTGTACTTGGTTTGGTGGAGGATTCATATTCGGTTTTCTGATTAATGAAACCAATTGGTTTATAAAAAAATTTCAATTTGATTATTTTAAAATATCCTTTGGCTTGGTTTAGTTTAAATTTTCGGTTACAGTATATACATAGCCACTCCTAATTTTTCCATTTATTCCATTAACTATTTTTATTTTAAATGATGATAGTCAGCTAAATTCCTAGTTAGTTAATTTGCCATACTTTAGCATAAATTACCAATTACCATCAATTTCAAGAAAGTTGTAGGATAATATAAAAATGTGTTAAGAAAATATTAGGTGAAAACACATATTAAATAATTAAAGACACCAGATTGGCCAGACAACATCACCTAGATTGGCACAATGACTCGTGCAAAAGGTCAATCTATTTATCTCTATGTAGCTCTTCAATAGACAATGTATTACCCGTGGACAGAACGGATGAACAACAACATCAAAGAGCCCAAACCATAGTTTTGCAGCTCCCTCTCTTCGGATTGATAAATGGAGGTTAATACGTATTAAATAAAAATTGTAATGAATTAAAACATGAGTAGAAATCTTCTTCGAAATATAAAGACAAAAAATTCAAAGCATAACTGATATATATATATATATATAATTTTGAAGGAACAAAACATTTTTAGGCGTCACAATTTTGTGAAATCATACTTTGATACTAATGTTTCAAAATTTCCAAGAATTTTCAAAATCCTACTTCAAGGATATATATTAAAAGTTATAATTTAATTACAAAACAACTTTATTTACAACGCAAATATCTATGATGTCTTGTTGTATCCCTTAGAACTATGAACAAGTTTCTCCAACTACACCTAAAACTAGCAAATCTCGAACAATATATAATTGAAACATGAATATTCTCAATTCAGAGTGCCACATATTGAATACTTTTGATAGAAAATATAAAGTTTTATATGGTTTAGCAGGTTTTGATGAGAATTGTGTGATTCTCTGTTAGGATTAGTCTTGGACATTTGGATATTCAGTTTGCGTTTCGATTGGTTCTTTCAGGTTTTGGACTTTTGGGTGTGGAAGTTTAGATTCCATTCAATTATTTTAAAATTTTTGAGCGAATTTGGTTTGGTACCCGTTTGATTCAGTTGGGTTCGAATATTTGAATGGAGGACCAAAAAAATTATCGGGTATAATTTGAATTGATTACTTTTTTGTCTAGATATATTTGAAATACCCAAAAATACCCAACAAATCTTACATATTAGTTTAATTTTAATAAAATTTGGTTAGATTTTATAAAATATAACTAAAAATTTTCAGATATTTTAGTTATTTTGGATATTTTCTCTAAAATAACCTACATTATATTAGGATTTATAATTATAAATTTGTAATTTGGATATTTGAGTTATTTTAAATCTAAACATCACTAATATTTTTCGGTATATAATTATACTTCAGATATTTGTGGATATCTATTCGGTACTTCGTTCGATTCGGATTCACTTCCAGTTCTTCGGATATAGAGGTTTAGATCTCATTCGAGTATATCTGTCGGTTCCAATTCAGTTCGGTACTTTCTAATTCGGATCGGTTCTGATTTAATTTTTTGAATTTGGGTATTTTTTTAATGCGTAATCCCTAATCCGGATCATAATTAACTTTTAAGAATTATGTTAGAATGGAAGGGGTACTTAAGCGTCGTAGAAATCCATTAGATACTAATTTCTACTAAAATAAATATTTAAGTTTGGTGTACCAAGTTAGTGTGAAATTTATTGTGGCTCTAGTGTTCTTACATTTACATGGAATTCGTTGACTGGTTGGCCAAAATATATTTTTGTGGACTGGACACAAAACTATAAGTATATCTGATTTAGGCGTCTTTCGCAACACTATCAATTAACCTAATTCTCTATTGAGCATTTAGAATATCGATTTACAAGAAAAAAATAACAAACACACTAGGATACATGTCATTAATCCAATCTAAGCAAGATAAGTGTTTTTGAATTTGTAACAAAATTTGAATGTAAATAAAAAAGGAAAATAACTAAATTCGGTTTGAATCAAATAAAAGAAAAGATGAACTCTAGGGAATGAGGTAATTGACTATGATGACTACTTGTTAACTAGTGGAGTTCATATAATTTAACAAAGTTAATCCTTAGACATTAGATCACTAATCTTAACTAATCCATTTCTATAATATTAATTTCTTCACTAATCATCCAATAATTAATAACTTTGGTTAGCTATCAAATGATCAATGAGCATTAATAACAAGTCTAAATAGCCACTAAACATCCTAATCATCAATTTCCATTAGCTAGGTATGAAAATCCCTTAGTATTTTGGTTCAAACATTTTATCGAACACCTTATGGATGTAAAATTGCCTAAGTCCTAAATCAATAAGATCAATGCTAATCTAACATTAACAACACATACTAAGCAAGGATCTAACATGTTCTATACCTACATTCCACTAACCAACTCATAATCATCCTAAATCTACCATTTTCAAGAGTCATAAAATGACTACTCACTAATATCCATAAATACCTACACTCCACTAACCAACTCATAATCATCCTACATCTACCATTTTCAAGAGTAATAAAATAACTACTCACTAATATCCATAAATACACAAAACAATGAATTTGATCTTTACATAATCATGATTAAAAGAGAATAAATAAAAAATCAAAAAGAGAAATCAAAATAATTTCATAAAACATATTCAAATCCAATACAAGTTGTTGTTGAATCCAAAAAGGCAAAGAGAATATGATAAAAAAAGACTTTTCAAATTAGGTTTAAAAACACTTATATAACATCACTAATGTGGACTGGATTGACCCAAAAACAAACCGGGTCAAACTTGGATAACAAGATGCAGAAGATGTAATGGGTTCATGTGGCAGGATGAGTGCCACCGGTGTCTCCCAGCTGCCAGCTCCAGCAGGATGGTGACCCCGGTGGCTCCCATCAGTTAGCTCCAATGGGTTAGTGTAGCGGTCTTCAATAAATTGATTGGATCTTCTCAACCGTTGATCTAAATCATCCAAGACTACCTCCATTGGAAAGCTAACTCAATTTTATGTCTCGTATCCAAATATTTGCTAAATCCGAGTATAGAAAATTCTCCATCTGACATGATCCTTAAGACGTCTTAGACTGTCTCTGCACGATCATCTCCCTTGCTTGTATCTTTCTTCAACTCTTGAGTTTTTTCTTTATCTTCTTTAGTTCTTTTTGTTTATGTATGCTCCATATTCTCCATAAAACACCAAATTTTCATAACATTACTCCAAGAACCTAATAGATACAAATGTAAATGCAAATACACCTAAACATGTCTAAATGCTAATATAAATGCACTAAATCAAAAAAGAAAAAGGTTCTAAAACCATAAAAATCATGAGGTATAAGTATCACCAAAGAAATGTAAGATTTTCTACCCGATGATATTATGTCCCTAACTATTCTTAATTAAATTTTTACTACTAAAACTAACAATTATTCTTTTTACTTTCTTGAAACATAGTGATAATTATTTGTAATATTTTATATATGTTTTATAGGTTTTCATAGATAAAGATTAAAGTTTTATATTTAGTCTACTTTTCATACCTTCTTTTACAGGTTTCAATCGCTATTGATACGGTAAAGCTGTACGCGCGCCGTTTGATCTAAAGTACTGAGAACATACTTCGGTGAAATTTTGGTTTGGAAGTTGTATCTGGGCATTCGAGCTGCCTAGTTCTCTGTAGTTTCTCTGTACTTTTATCCGTTTTGTAGCATTCTGTTGTACTTTTTTTACCTCATAGATTTTGGTTATTCTGATTTCTATGTATTATCTTTGTTTCTGTCAAAAATCAAAAATAGTATAAAACTTAATATTTTTTTACGAAAACTTGAATGCTGATGAACATATCACTAAGATATCATTAAATTGTCTTTTTTTTTTTGTGAAACTAAACTTTTTTGATGCATAGGGACAATGGTTCCTTTTTTCCTTTCACGCTGCAATACAAACCTAGCTGCTTTATGCTTTTTCCCGTTCTGCCTCTCCAGCGTCTATCATCTTTAACAGTGCCATTAGAGGGGTCTTTTCTCTTAGTTTTTTTTTCTTTCCTCGTCTCCTTTTTTCGTACTTCAGGGTAGATTGTATTTAGTACGGCGAGTTTTGACAACTCCTTCTCTGATGGTGCAGAGGTGTGAAAACACGTTGCAACAAGATGGATTAAGGACCATGGATTGATGGTGTGGAAGTTCTTGCTTGAACTGGATGTGGAGTCGGCTTCCACTCGCAGACGGGGAAGTAGCCAGATCGGGAAAGGTTTATGAGCCACCGTCTGGTGTCTCCTTCGGCTAGATCTATGGCATAAATCTTCCATTGGATTTGGTGAGTGTGTTATTTTACAAGCACAGATGGTGTTGGCCGTGATTTTTGTGGCTAAATTGGCTCGGTGTTCGATTGGAGAAGGTGGAGGCTGGCCAACTTTCACATGATGGTGATAGCTCGAGTTTTAACAAAAAAAATAAAATCCCAAGTGCACGTTGAAGTGCACGATAGTATATCCGGGATCGAATCCACAAAAAACAAAGTATCACACTAAAAACTTTCGAGAGTGGTTTAAAGCTAGAATGATCCGATTTGTTTTTTTTTTTTGTGATTGCAATAATGAAGCTAACAAAGAAAATAAAATGACTGTAGATTATTAAATTTAAAACATTGGATCATAAGGTATTTCAGAAATCAAACTCACAAAACAATTGAAATCTCAATTAATAATTAAACACCGTTCTCAAACTATAAAGCGAATATAAACTAATCCTCTCTCAAGAAATTAGCCACTAAACAAGAAGATGAAAGTACTAAACTCTTATTTGTAATCTCATAATCAAGTCAGCATTAAAAGCAAGTTCATTCAGTTCACAAACCTCTCTAGCATCAACTCTCATTGATTAGCATCGATTTGGTCAATTCGCATTCATTCAAGCATTATGTTGAACACTTTTGATGTGCAGAAAATCCTAAAATTTAAAACTAGATGATCAAATAAATTTTAGCATTAAGAACATGTGAGTCAAAGAAGTAATAGATAGAGAATTCCAATTAACAATTGAATCATGAAATCAATGATTCTCTTACTTAGAACCCTAAAATCAATTAAAAGATTACTTACACATAGCAAAAGAAACGAAAAAAGATTGAAGAAAATATGATATGATTGCAATTAAATAAAAAGAAATGGATTAGAAATCTTCTCTAAATTTCAAAGAGGATGGATGCTAAGTCAAGAGTTGCTTACAAATAGTCTACCTCTCCTACGAAAAAAAGAAAAAAACGTTTCTGGAGTTTTTGGTTATTAGGATATTTATCTCCCTTACAAAATAAAAATAGTAAATAAAATAAAAAGAAAAGAATAAAAATAGGAAAGTTGACTGGAGCAGATTTTTGGCAAGGATCAAATAGCGCCTGTTCCAAATCTCTTATTTTCTTGCTTCTTTTGATCCAATATGCAGCTCCAAACTCCAATTTCAACTATGCAGTCTTGCAACTCAGACACGAATCAAAACACGACAAAACGACAAACAAAACGGACTTAAACAAAACAAAAGACTCAAAACAACGGACACAACAAAAAGGTTAGGACGCTAAAAATACAACACATCAGCTGGTTACTAGAACACCCTTCCTTGATTGGATCGAGGGTCTCGATCGACGATCCAGTGGTTTGGATCTACACGGTTATCCATTTTCAGCTTCTAGCAGTGGCAACGAAGGACCCTCCCACCATAGGATTTCGGTTTGGTTTGGTCTTATCCAATTCTTTATTAAACCGTGTTTTTTTTTGTAATTTTGCCAGATTCATCTGGTTTTATATTTACCTCTATTTTAAAAAAACAAAACCCTTAAAACGAAAAAAAGCCTAAACTATTTTAAACTAACAAAAAGTACTTTTAACTACTTTAAAGGAAAATCTAGCATGGCTGAATCCTCTTAGTGTTTAAATATGCATGAATATTAGTATCTACAATGCCCAAATGTTTACGAGTCCCATGCAATTCAAGTACAATGTATGATAGATAAGTTGCCATTAGAAAATTCAAAAGCAAAAGCAATGTGGACCACTTCTCAATCCACACACCCATGTCTCGTAAGGACTAATCAATTAAAAGACTGACATTTTTCTAGTACAAGACACTGACTTTCAAATCAAGCTTGGCTGTTGATATCTTGTTTTCTCTTTGCTGCTTCTCTTGCTCTTTTTTTTTCCAAGAAATAAGAGTTGGGAAGTATTCTGTGTATTCATTCCTTCAGTTAACGCCATATGAAGTTATTAATTACATATGAAACACGACGTGACCTACATAACCAGGGAAATGAAAGATTTAATTATATATTGAAAGTATACTCTGGCTTGGCCTAATTTGAAGTTATCAAATTTGCTTTATGGAGAGGCTTTTGTGAAACCAAAAGTATAGAGGCATGTTCTATTATAATCGTGGTGTTGTTGGTGATTTTTTAAGAAAAAAATGGTATTTTATCTTTTCTATATGTTTGGTAGTTTCATGAAATAAAAAAGTTATTATGTATAATTAAACTGCAATGGGTTCTCTCTTTGAGTATATAAGAGCAATCTCAATGGGAGTATCTCCCACAGTTTTTACAATAATGATAAAATATATAATAATAAAAAAATATTATGAGTTTTCAAAAAGTATAAGAAAAGTTTCTTATTAAATAAATCTTAACATTAAAACCAAACAAAAAAAATGCGAAGGTATTTTGGATAACACATGACCATCAAGAAAAAAATTAATTAAATAAATAAATACTATTCATAATTGGGCCAGTTAAATGCTTTATTCTTATTCATAATCTTATCTTTTCATCATTTCTTGTGATCTCCACGGATCTCGGTCTCATTCTTTACTTGGGAATACTACAAATTTTTCTACGAGGAAGACGAATCACTACATGTCTCAGTTCATGCACCATTGTCATGTTTATCCCACATTACTATTTATAAATTAAGAAACGAATCTAGCCAGTACAATTACTATTTGATAAATTTATCCTCTCTCTTGTAATGGAATTATGAGATATATTTGTTTTAAATGGGTACCTACATAGCCGAGTTTTTGATTTAATTCTTACGTGAATTATATTATTTTATCGCATTTATACACAAAACTATCATCCGCGCATAAACCTACATCAACAAATCTAAAATTTGAATTCCATACACCAACTATCTTATTCCGATGAAAACCATCAAATCGTGAAACAGTGTTACTGTGCCGTTAATGGATGCTAATTTGGACGAAACCTAAGCTCATAAACGACATCGTTTTGACAATATTTTTTCTCTAAGTCGAAGTTAAATCACCCAAAACGTTGTCGACTTTTGATTTGGGGATAAATTCGATTTAAAGTTCATGTGTTTGGGGATAAATTTGATTTAGGGTTCATGTGTTTGGAGATAAATTCGATTTAGGGTTTGGGAGTTCACCTGTATGACCTTCCTCAAATCCTCTGAATTACTTAATTCCTCCTCTGCATCATCTGATAATTCAGCAGAATCATCACCTCTCATTAGAGCTAAACCTGATGCAGCATTACAGTCTAGCAACAATTTCTTCTCTAGGTCAATACTTTGATAATTTCTTACTCTTCTTCTTGCTACTAACGCTGCTCTTTCTCATCTTTGATGCACTCTGTGAAGTTAGATTTGTACCTCTACACTTAAAACCAATCGAAGCCGATTGAGTTTCTCCAAGATAAGAATCATTCTTTGAATCACCACCATTCCTCGCATCACTCACATCATCATCATCATCGACACTAGCTTGAGTCCACGAAGAAGCATCTTTGTCTTCCTTACCGTTATTAGCTAATCCGCTTTTCTCGCTAGAAGATTTCTGAGTTTTCTAGTTATACAAGACCACCTTCTTCTCTTTCCCATGATTATTACTACTACTCTCTCCTCAAATCGGAAACTGACTCAAACTCCCCCTGTTTCTATTCACTGGAAGCTCCAAAACTGCAATGAATCGAGAGGAGATTTCCAAGAGGAAGTAGTGTCTGGATCGAGTAAAACTCGCCATCTTGTCTTATTTCAGTCAGCTATTTCTTCAGATGCAATTTACTCAGATCCGAAACTCTCGAACCTGACATTTTCTCCTTGATTTTACTCCTCTCAACTTTGATTTTTCAGTTGCATTTCTCATAAACTGTGCAAATGCTTCAAGCACACTACTATGGAAACAATCAAAGGGAAGATGAAGAAAGAAAAATATGAACTATCCCAAACACATGAACCGTAAATCAAATTTATCCCCAAACATATGAACCCTAAATTGAATTTATTCCCAAATCAAAAGACGACGTCGTTTTGGGTGAGTTAACTTTAACTTAGAGAAAAAAATTGCCAAAACGGGTGAGTTAACTTCAACTGAGAGAAAAAAATTGCCAAAACGACGTCGTTTATGAGCTTAAGTGTCATCCTAATCAGCGTCCATTAATGACACAGTAACACCATTTCACGATTTGATGGTTTTCACCGGAATAAGACAGTTGGTGTATGAAATTTCAAATTTTAGATTAGTTGATGTAGGTTTATGCACGGATAAAATTTTAGTGTATAAATGCAATAAAATAACATAGTTCCTCTGAACGACCAAGAACTTTTGTCAAAAGATCCGCAAGTTGATCCTTTGTGCCAACATGAGCTATGGAGACTATCTTTTCTTGAATGGTATCACAAACCACATGACAATAAACTTCAATAAACTTGGTCCTCTCATGAAAAATAGGGTTAGCAGCAATGTGGAGGGCTGCCTGACTGTCACAAAAAAAACAAGTTGATTCTTGTTGAGGAATCCTGAGATTCAACAAGTTGATTCTTGTTGAGGAATCCTGAGATTCAATAATAATTGGCGAAGCCAAATAATTTAATCAGTAGCTCGAGCCATAACCTATTCAGTGGAAGAACGTGATACGGTACGCTGCTTCTTTGTTTTCCAAGATATCGGAGATCCTCCAAGAAATGTGATATAGGAACTCAAAGAACGACGAGTTAAAGGAAAAACACTACAATTTGAATCACAATGATCAGAGAGTTTTAAATCTGAATCATATCTTAATAATATACCTTGGCCTAGAGATCCTTAGAGAAAACGAACCACACGAAGAGCGGTATCCCAATGACCTTCACGAGGAGCTTGCATGAATTCTGATAACACATGAACAGAGTAACATAAATTTGGACGTGTGGTAAGAAGATAAATCAACCGACCAATGAGACCTTTATAATGAGCTGGATCTGGAAGTAGAGGACTATCATCGAGGCCAAGACGATGGTGCTGTTCCATAGGAGTGTATACCAGTTTTGATTCAAAAAATCATGTGTCGGCAATGATATCAAGAATATATTTTTGTTGTGATAAGAAAATACCTTCATCATTGCGCTCCACCTCCAAAACAAGAAAATATCTATCCTTTCTTCCATAGAAGCTAAGAATAGGATCAGTTTCGTTGATGTTTCTCTATCTAGAACTCTTGAATCTGATCCTCTATATCGAATATGGACTCGATGTAATAGTATGGTGAAGGCTTGGATTCTCAATGTCGTTTCAAAACAGATTTATGCGAGCATATTGTATTTTCAAGATGTTGTTGAAATCTGGAACGATTTGCAGAAACGTTTTCACAAAAGTAATCTCCCACGGATATATAATCTCAAACAAGAGATAAGTTCTCTGCGCCAAGGAACAATGTCACTTTCTAATTACTACACTAAGAAAGTTACTCTATGGGAACAACTTTCTTGCACCAAGAATCTTATGGAAAATGGTGGATGTCGTTGTACTCAAGTTCAGAAACTTCTAGATGATCATGAAACAATTAAGATCACACAGTTTCTCATGGGACTTAATGACGATTTTGCTAACACCAGAGGATAAATATTGAATATGAAGCCTCGTCCTAATCTCTCTGACATGTACAACATGCTTGAGTCAGATGAGTCACAAAGACAACACATTATCAACAGTCCTAATCCATCTTCATTTTCAAATCAAAACTCAGTTAGCTAATACATATCAGCAATATGGAACACAAAAATCTCTACTTATATGTTCTCATTGTGGACTAGCTGGTCATTTGATTGATAAGTGCTATAAGGTTCATGGATATCCACCGGTATGGAAACCTAAGCATCAAAGACAACAACAGTCTTAGAAGTTCTTCACTCTTGCTTCATCAAACCTTGTTGTAACTGCTGATATTAATCAGACTGGCATGGGTACTGCACTCTCTAATGACCAGATTCAACATCTTGTAGCTTATCTCAGATCAAAATTGCAGCCTCAGACAATTGCTTCAAATACAACTATTACTAAAATTCCTGCTGATGTTGCTGGTCCGAGTGTAAAACCAACAATATGTCAGATATCTGGTACATTCTACCTGGCTTCATCACAATGATTGAAACTCAGATTGATAAAACTGTCAAAGGAGTTCGTTCTGATAACACTCCTAAGTTCAACTTCACCAAATACTATCACGACAAAGGTATCATGGCTTATCATTCTTGTCCGGAGACACCGCAATAAAAATCTGTTGTAGAAAGGAAACACCAACATTTACTTAATGTTGCTCGTGCAATCATGTTCCAATCTAATATCTCTCTTGAATATTGGAGTGAATGCATTATGACTACAGTTTTCTTGATCAATCATCTACCAACAGAGCAACTTGCAATCAATCTCCTTTTCAGATATTGATGCAGAAAGCACTAGAATATCATGCCATGAAAGTTTTTGGATTCTTAGCTTATGCATCTACTTCACCACACCAGGGACACAAATTTCCCCCAGAGCAAAAGCTTGTGTTTTCTTGGGATACCCCACATGTGTGAAGGGCTATAAGCTTCTGGATATTGAAACTAATCGCGTCTTCGTTTCCAGACATGTCATTTTTCACGAAAATCTATCTCCTTTAGCTAATACTGACAAGTATATGAAGATTGAAGAAGATCTTTTTTCTTTCATATCTGATAAGACTATTGTTTCTAAAAACACAGAACAGATTCCTGAAAAGATCATTATTTCTGATGTAACAGAGCTAGTTCTTGAGATTCCGCAAATATCAAAAATATAAATGAGGAAAGTGAAAAGCATCTTCCCAGAGACAAGAATTCAGTTGAGAATTCAATTGAAGTAGATTGTTTAAAAGATGAAGCAGAAGACGACTATGACACTGCATGTCCGAGTAACATTCAACAGAAGAATAATGGGGCATCTATAGCACCACTAAGAAAAACTAAACCTCCTACTTACCTACAGGACTATCATTGTTATTATGTGAGCACATACATTCCTTATCCTCTTGCACATTATCTGTTTTATGACAAGATCTCAGGCTCTTATCATTTTTTCTTGACTGCGATCACAAAGGAGTTTGAGCCTGCTACATATACTCAGGCTAAGCAACATTTGGTTTGGAATAATGCTATGGGTGAAGAGATATCTGCATTAGAATCAACTAATACTTGGTCCATTTGCTCCCTTCCACCGGATAAACATATCATTGGTTGCAAATGGGTATACAAAGTTAAGTATCATTCTGATGGAACTTTAGAGAGGCATTAAGCAATGTTAGTGGCAAAGGGTTATACACAGTAAGAGGGACTTAATTATGTGGACACATATTCACCTGTAGCTAAGCTCACTTCTGTAAAAATGTTACTTGGTATTGCGGCCAAACTTAACTGGTCTCTGTCACAGTTGGATATCTCAAATGCTTCTTAAATGGTGATTTGAATGAGAAGATATATATAAAACTTTCACCAGGATATGTCTATTGGCAGGGGGATAACTTCCTAGAGAATACAGTCTGTAAACTTAACAAGTCTCTATACGGTTTAAAACAGGCCTCACGACAATGGTATCTTAAGTTTGCAGAATCTATACAAAATCTTGGATTTCAGAAAAATCATTCAGATCATACACTCTTCACAAAGATCACAGATTCAGTGCTATTGATTGTTTTGGTCTATGTTGATGATATTGTGATTTCCAGTAACAATGATGCAACAGTAGATCAACTCAAAACTTAGTTGAAATCAAAATTCAAACTTCGAGATCTCGGTCCACTTTGTTATTTTCTTGGCCTTGAAATAGCGCGTTCAGCTGCATGTATTTCTATTTTCCAAAGAAAATATTCTCTGGAGTTATTGGATTCAATGATTTTATTGGCTTGTAAGCCGTCTTCTATACCAATGGAAACTAATCAAAAGTTATCAAAGGATGATGGTGAGTTGATTGAAGATCCTAAAACATACACAAGTATCATTGAAAAACTCATCTACTTGACTATTACAAGACCTGACATATGCTTTGTTGTGCATAAATTAACACAATTTACAGCAGCACTTAGAGTACCTCATTACGTAGTTGTATTGAAGTTCCTACATTACATGAAAGGTACTATAGGTCAAGGACTTTTCTATTATTCTCTTCGGATCTTCAGCTACGAGCCTTTGCTGATGCAGACTTTGGCGCATGTACGGATTCAAGGAGATCATTATCCGGTTATTGTGTGTTTCTTGGAGACTCCCTTATCTCTTGGAAATCCAAGAAAAATGACATTGTATCTAGATCCTCAGCAGAATCCGAGTACAGAAGTATGGCTTTGGCTGTAGGAGAGGTAATATGGTTGAGAAGTTTAATGGAAGATCTTCACATTCCGATGAATTTTCCTACTACTCTTTATTGTGATAACATGGCTGCTATACACATCGGCAATAACCCAATATTTCACGAGAGAACTAAGCACATTGAGCGGGATTGTCACACAGTAAGAGATAGAGTTACAAACGGTATCATTAAACTTTTCATGTACGAACAGACTGTCAAATTGCAGACATTCTTACTAAAATCATGTATCCTGGTCAATTTCAAAATTTGGTAAGCAAATTTGGAGTTTCAAACATTTTTACTCCAGTTTGAGGGGGACTACTAGTGTATATGAAGACTAAGCAGAAGAACTGATGATACCTGATGCAGAGCTTGTGACTTGACAGAGAAGTAACAGAAGTTTCTGATGATTAACAGAGCCGTTATAGAAGTTACAGAGTTTGTTGGTTCAGTTTAGGAGTTAGTTGTATAGTCTAGAGTTATAACTAATCTTAAACTGTATATAAACTTCTGTAATCGTCTACATTTGGAGCTAATGAGAATTTTCAGTACATTGATAAGTTCTAATACAAACTGGTGAAGTTTCTCTTCATCTCACTCTTGCGCGAAATTCACACCTGCAACACAAGAACAAACATGCAGAGGTATGTACGTGTACAACTCGTCCCATATCACAACAAGGCATCCATAATATTCAGTTACGGTCTATCCATCTTGACGACACGCCGCTAACTGTGTTTGAAGATGATGAATGCGAATTTTATTACCAATAGAAAACCGTTTATTAAATCTCCCACAAACCATGCACATTAGTGAGAAACGAATCCGTTGAGCGAACTTGAGGAGTAATAGAGGTTCACAAAGTGTTTACGTACGTGCGAAATTTTTTTTATAGATTTTGTTTTCATAGATTTTAAAATTATACGATATTTTGTTATGTTAGAGAACTGCATAATAGAATTATATTTTATAAAGTTATGAGTAGTGATTGAAATACAATTACGTATGTGTAGAGTAATAATTGTTAGACAAATTGTTTTGAATTTTAATCTTTAAGACATAGACATGTCTATTTCAGGTATCAGAACGGGAATACCTAGAATACGATGGCTAATTAAATATTCTTATTAAAAATATAGAATGAGAATTTCTAGAAATGGGATGAGATCGAGAAGATTGGAAGTGTTAAATTCAATTCACAAACTCACTAAATTATGTAAGGGTTGACTAAGACGGGTATTTCAGACAATTATTGTATTTTTAAAAACTCTTAGAGAATTTTCATTGATTTTGTAAAAAATTAAATACCCAAACATAAAATACGGAAATAGGGGTGTACCCATCTAAATTTTATACCCGTTGGAGTAAAATAAACATTCAAAGGTAATTATTTTTAAAAAAGTTGTGATGGAAAATTCCAACGGATACGGAACAAGTATTCCATCCTGAAATGGACAGTCCTATTAGAACATAATTTGGTTATAAAAATTAAATAGTTTTACGCGTATATTTTTTAAACTATTCAAAATATTTTTATAGATTTGATTAGGGTGTTATATCTGTTTGGATTCGGTTTTCGTTTGAGTTATTTTGGTGTATAGAATACGTAAAATATCAATTGATTTAGTCAAATAAAGATATTAGAGTAACCATATTTCTTAAATTAAATATATTTAGTAAAATGATTTTTTTTTAAATTGATAAAATTTAGCTACATCAAATACTATACATATGAAAATTTTAATTTACAAAATTTTAATGTAATCCTTCTTGCATGCAAAGGTTTGTTTAGAGAATTTGTTTAATGTATATACAATTGCTTCTAAGAATATGCCCCTAAACAATCCGATTCGATTATACACGAAAAGTTTTTTTTTGGAAAATTGATTTACTATTTCGATTTGTTATATTGTATCTAAAATATAATAGTTATGTTAGTTACTAAAATATATGAGATATAGATTTGATTATGATTTGTTTAAAATGTGTATATTAATTGTTATTTATTGTGCATGTTGCAGTGAAGTTTTAAACCGGGTCTGGATCTAGCCGTTAATGCCCAACCAAAGTCCCTAGAAAACGAATATGTACGTAAAATCCCTAGAAACAATCGTATAACAACAAATTTATCGTACGAAACAAAAACACAAGAAATTGTCATAAAGCCAACTTTTCTAAGCAAAAATTAAAAGAAATTAGGTTTATTTTTTCTTTGATAAATCGATTTCTAAAGAAGGTGGATAATGAGTCTTTGTGAGTTTAATTTTAATATATTTATATGGAGAGATGGAGTTAATGAAAAAATTAGGTTTACCTACTTCAAAAATTTAAAATGAATTCAATATCTTAATTGATTTTTATTTCAGATTTACATTAAATTTATTGTTTAGATATTCATCTTTAAAAATTATGTACTTATCTTTTAAATTAATGGCATCAAAATTATGTTTCTTTTTTTGTTAAAATATTTCTATCATCAATATATTGATATATAATTGTGTAAGGATAACAATGCTAGAGGGCTGGTCTATGGCTAGATAAAAATTGTAACACCATCTCGATACGCAGTGCTAAGGGACCATGATGAGGAATCTGGAATGGTTGAGCAGGCGGGAGACCCTCCATGAGACCGATCTCCGAAGTCGGCCGAGAAAGAAAATTTTATGGCTGGTACTTCATCACTTAAGGAGCTACCAAATAATGACAGAGGTGGAGTAGATAAAGCTACTCTTTCTAAGGCTGGACCGAGTAAAGAAATAATAGGAATCCGAGCTCCCTTGCCTCGATCTTCAAGAAAAACGCATAAATATAATTCTAAGCAAACTCCGATAGTTGGGACAGCTCAACCATCGGGTATTGGCAAAAGGAATTGTAGAAAAAAAATTAATGTCGTTCTTTTCCTGGAATGTTCGCGGACTCAACAAATCCAAGAAACACAGTGTGGTGACAAATCTGATTCATTCAAACTCTATGTTATTTGGTTGACTCTTGGAAACAAGGGTAAGGGAAACTAAGACTGTCCAAATTGTTGAGACTATTTTTCGAGACTGGTCTATGGTCTCTAATTATGAGTTTGATCTTTTAGGGAAAATTTGCGTTGTTTGAAGTAAAGGAGTGGATCTTACAATGGTTTTCAAGACACGTCAGTTTATCTCTTGTCGAGTTAAAATTCTAGGCCTCTTAGAGGATTTTATGTGCACTTTTGTCTACGCTTCTAACTCCATGGAGGATCGTCGAGCTTTGTGGTATAATCTGAAAAATCACCATTCTTTACCTCAGTTTAGGGGAATGAAATGGATATGTGTAGGTGATTCCAATGAGATTCTGGACTTGGTGGAGCACTCTTGGTCTCCGAGTTCCCATGTGGTGTTTAAGACGGTGGTGTTTAAGGTTGAGGTTGAGAATTTTTGGAAAGATACAGTGCCACTATTTTCATCCACCTCTGCTTTTTTCAGGTTTTCTAAGAAGGTGAAATGTCTAAGCCAATCATTCGGGAGTTAAGTCACTGGAAATTGTACCACTTTTCTAGGCGTGCAGAGGAGGCTTTGGCGGATCTCATTGAAATCACCTACACATATCCATTTCTATGGCGGATCTAAAATATCGCCATGCTCTACCTCAGTTTAGGGGAATGAAATGGATATGTATAGGTGATTTCAATGAGATTATGGCCTTGAAATTTACATTATTTTTGGACCAGCTGGCTAGAACTTTAGAGGCTAGTTATGAAAATATAAGCGCATTACTCGACTACTAGTGCTCAGAGCAGGATAGGGCGAGGCTAGTTGTTGGAGTTACTGCGGCTGAGATCAAGCAGGTTCTTTCCTCTATGCCTTTAAATAAGTCGTCCAGTCCCGATGGGTTCACAGTGGAGTTTTTCAAAGAGGTCTGGAATATTGTTGAGAAGGATTTCACGGTTGCAATTCAATCTATTTTTTACTTACAATTTCCTTCATAAAGGAGTAAATGCTATGATTCTTGCTCTGATACCGAAGATGCTGGGGACTATAGGGATTAAGGATTACCGGCCCATCTCTTGCTGCAGTGTGATTTATAAGATCATCTCTAAAATACTTGCTAACCGTTTAAACCTTATCCTCCCAGATTTCATAACGCAGAATCAGTCGGCTTTCATCAAAGATCGTTACATGATGGAGAATCTCTTCCTCGCGTCCGAGCTGGTCGAGAATTATCATAAGCCGAATATAGTCTCTCGTTGTGGGTTGAAAATTGATATCTCCAAGGCATTTAATTTGGTAAATTAGGGTTTTGTTCACGATTTTATGGGCTATGAACCTTCTACAAATTTTCATCCAATGGATTGAGCTGTGTGTATCCACTGCATCATTTTCGGTACAAGTTAATGCTGAGGTTGCAGGTTTTTTTAGGAGTGATTGGGGAATCCGTCAAGGTTGTTCCCTTTCACCCTAGCTTTTTGTCATTTGTATGAATCTCCTTTCTCGTATGTTGGATAAGGCGGCCAAAGAGGGGAAATAGGCTATCATCCAGGTTGTTGAAATTTAAATATAACCCATTTTTGTTTTGTGGATGATATAACGGTATTTGCAGATGGTCGACCTCGCTCACTCGAAGGTATTCTTTATGTATTTGATGCATATGCTCGTATGTCAGGGTTGAAGATTAGTTTGGAGAAGACTTCTCTCTTTGTCACTGGAATTTCTATGGTAACTCGAGAGGGTATTCTAAATTTTCATTTTACTATGGGGACTTTGCCGGTTAAATATTTAGGCCTGCCGCTTCTAACAAGGTGTATATCTAGCTTGGACTACCAGCTTCTTATAGATAGAATACGTGCTTGCATTGGCTTCTGGAAGAATCGATTTTAATCTTTTGCATGCCGTTTGCAGCTTCTCTCTTCAGTTATAGCGAGCTTAACCAATTTCTGGATAGTTGTGTTTAGGCTACCACGAGCTTGTATTCAAGAGATTGAGAGGATCAGTTCCGCTTTCCTATGGTCCGAACTAGGTTTAAATCCCAGGAGGGCTAAAGTGGCTTGGACCGATGTATGCAAGCCTAAGTCAGAAGGGGGTCTTGGGTTAAAATCTCTAGCCGAAGCTAATAAGGTTAGTTGTTTCAAGCTGATTTGGAGATTGGTCTCATCTAAAACATCTCTACGGGTGAACTGGATGAAGAAGAACCTCATAAGAAGAGGATCCTTTTGATCGGTTAAGTCTAATACGAGTGCTGGCTCATGGATATGGAGGAAGCTTATCAAGAACCGGGATCTGGCGAAAGGATTCTATAAGATTGCGGTAAAGAACGTTTCCCAAACTTCTTTTTGGTTTGATGATTGGTGTACTCTTGGCCGCCTCCATGATTTATTGGGTCATGGATGCATCGACATGTGGATAAAGATTACATACACTTTATATGATGTATTTCAGAACCATCTGCCAAGGCGAAGACGATATCAAATTCTTACTTGGGTTGAAGAGGAAATACAACGGGCACATACTAGTATCTCTTTGGATGATGATGTCGCTCTTTGGAAGAGTAAGGATGACCGTTTTACTCATAGATTTTCAACTAAAGACACATGTAATCAGGTTCGATAAATTTCTGCGAAAAAAGTTTGGAGTAATGCTGTTTGGTTTAATCATGCTACGATATTCTTTCATAGTGTGGTTGGCTTCTTAGGACAGATTATCCACGGGTGACCGAATGCTATCTAGGAATGCTAATATTTCTTCGGCTTGTGTCTTTTGTTTGGTCGCCATGGAGAGTCGGGACCATCTTTTTTTCTCTTGCCCTTTTACTATGCAGGTCTGGTATGCTCTTACTTTTGGGCTACTCCGGAGAAGGTTTACGACACATTTTGAGTATTATTTTGGCAATTCTGGTCAGCGAGGGGGGGGGGGAGCCTACCTTTTCATTCTAAGGTATGTTTTGCAAGTGGCAATATATCTTTTATGGCGAGAGCGTAATCAGCGACGACATGGGGAGGTTTCTCTACCAATGGAAAGATTGATTCACAATGCGGATAAGGTAGTAAGAAACCGACTCTCCACTTTACAAACCCGTGGTGTTATGGTGGAGGCTCTGCAACTTTGGTTTGCTTCCCGGAGTCAGCATTGACATCTCTCCACGGAGTTATTCTATTTCATTATGTATTATTCTACTTTTCAGCTCTTTCGATGGTGGCGTGTACTCTTTTTCCGAAATTGGTTTTGTCCCAAATGGGTTTTCCAATTTTGGGTTTTAACGAGACACTCACCATTCAAATTATTTTATTGAGCTTCTAAGTTCGAGTTAGCAAACGGTTGCACTTGATGTATATTGGTTTTTCTTGAATATATAATTTTACATATTATTCAAAAAAAAAGAAGATATTTTGGAAAATCTTTTTTATATTATAATCATATTAATAGATTATAGAATATGGCTTTTGTTAGTTTACATACAAATAACTATTTAGTTTTAAATCATGATCTTAACGAAATTGGAAAAAAAATTAAATCCAAAAATATTTTTTCTTAAAATAATTTAAATTAACTCATTTAATTTAATAATTTTTGAAAAATTAAAACTTAATATGATTTTTTATATTTTAAAATATATTTTGTTTACATGTTAATAATGTTTTTATAAAGGTTAGTCAAATATGAAAATAGTGTGTTTATTAACTATAAAAATTTTGAATTCAGTTTGAGAAGATTGCTCCATGATTTCGAGATTTACATCAGTTATTTTTGGAAATATGTAAATAAGATAATTAGTTAATATTTTATTTTAAATTAATGTTAAAAGTCATTGTGTTTGATTGTTAGGATAGTAGATATAATTAATATTTTTAGATTATAGATAATTAAGTGTAAATTTTGTTTGGATACAAGATACAAAGATATTTTTGCCATTAATGAGTCTTTTTTTCTCGTTTCCAATGGAAATATGTAAATAAATTGTTACAATTTAATGTTTTTTATATTTAGTGTTTCCTAATTAATAGTCTAGATTCTGAACTTGATATGCAAAAAAAACTTATTGAAAAAATATGAATAACAAAACTATTATCTTATATTTTTAAGCATCTGAATCTGTATATATTGTTTAATAATTTGTATGTCCATATTGTATGACTTTACAACATTTGTTAACTAAAACTTCATGTGATACTTATTTTTTTTCCCCAGAACAAACACATCATATGGTCTGAGTTTATTATATACACTTATGAATGATCCTAACTCGTCCACTAATATGTTATACCATACATTCAAGGCATTTCTTTGTTTTGAAGATGCGTTATATTGAAATTTCCTTTTGGAAAAGAAATGTGTATTCAAAGAACTAATGTGTACTTTATAAAGAAAAAGAACTAATGTTTATCTTTTTCTGATACATTCAGGGCATAAATATTGAAAACAAATGCCTTGGATGTATTCGTAAACAAATGTGTATTCAAAGAACTATGTTTTATTCTTCAGTAGAAAAATCGAAAACAAATTATAATTTAGATTTTATGCTTAAATTAAAATATATTATTACATTTCGATTCAAAACCAATTTAATTTTCTCTAAGTAAGGTGGATTAAATTTAGCAATAGTAAAACGTATACGAGTAATAAGTGAAAATGAGAAATTTTTTGCTATTCATACATTGAATGAAAATTTTCGTAAAACCCTATAAACTTTAACTTTAACAAAAAAGTAAAACCCTAAAAAAGATTAAAGGGAATACAAAATTAAACCGTGGTCTATAATATTGAACAAAGAAAGTATAAGAACTCAAATAGACCCTTACTTCATATGTGACCTCAATATCTTATTAGCCCATGCTTTTAAGGAATCAAATCCTTGGAGTAAGCAACAAGCACTACAAGAAAGCATGCTGTAACTGACGGAAATATTCGTCGGAAAGTCATCAGAAAAGGTCAGAAATCAGAAACTCGTCGGAAATCCGTTAGAAATTTTGACGGATTACAGACGGACACTATTCCGATGGATTACTAACGGATTGGTTTCCGACGGGTGTTGTTCCGATGGGTTTAAGTGACGGATTTCCAAAGAATATTATATATATATAGTTTTAAATGATATCAATTATATTTAATACTTTGTATTTAATAATTTAATAAATTTTAATAATGAAACAAAATTAAAATGTAGTTTAATATTTAAAATCCAAAACAAATATTTAAAATCCAAAAGTTAAACAATATTCATAAAATAGAAAATATAAATCGATCAATCTCGACGATCTCGCATCTCGGCCATGAAAGCTTCCATCAAAACTTTCGTTGCTTCCATCAAAACTTTCGTTGCTTCCATCTTTGTCTTATTTGCTTCCATCTTGGCCTTCGTCGCTGCATTAGTGGCCGCCAATTCTTCATAATGTTGATCATTTTGCATCGATGCTTTTATGATGGTTTGAATCTCATCCTTCAAATCCGCAATTTCTGAACTCCTCTCTGCAAGTAAGGTCCGAAGCTCTGCTTCTTCTGAAAACCGTGAAGTGGCTTGAGAATAGTCGTGGTACGTCTTTGAAACCCCGAAAACACGATATTTTCTCTTCGGAGTTGCCTACAACTAAATGAAATAAATATTATAAGTTTTAATGATAGAAACATAAAAATTTTAAATAAAATATATAAATAACCTCAATGACGAATTCATTCCACTTCTTGATTGGAATGTCATTGGAAGAGCCTCTTTCTCCTTGAGGCTGAGACTGAAGATACTCATCTCCGAGTGACTTCACGGTCTTTGATGAGCTCCCAAGCGATTAGATCTTGAGTTTTCTTTGTCTTCTTGTTGGTGTGAACATCTTTCACCAACCGAAGATGCGATGGACGGACACCGTTGATATGAAACTAGAAAAAAGCAAACAAAAAAGTTAGAAGTTAATAACAATAAAAGATAAAGAAGGAAAAACATTTAAAAATGTACCAACTGCTCTTCGTGGGACAACAAAGTTGCCGCTTCAGCATTGTGCGTCGCAATGCCTTTGCCTCCACGATTGCTAAGCCGGTTGGTGGAGTTCGTCTTAGAAGTTTTATCCGTCTCATTTTGCTTCCAGTAGTCGACAAACCCATTCCACAGCTCTTGTTTGTGGATGAATTCTCTGGGCACGTCATTGTATCTCCACTTGTTCTTCCACTTGTACAACTTCTTGGAGTACATACGTGCAATTTTTGACTCGAAATCCGTTCTTATCCGCGAATATCCCAGTTAAACTTTGGTGCAAAAAATAGAATATTAGAGTAAAAATTTAAATAAAATAATAAAAATTGAAGAATTCAAAATGAAAAGACTAACCGCGAATTATCGAGACCATAATTCACGTTCTTGCGGAGGTATGCCCGTGAAAGTCAGGTAATGATGTTTGATCATCTCGTTGCATTCTGTTGACGACTTTGGTTATTCCGTTGTTGGAATAATCAAACCTACAAAAAAAGAATTTTCTTGTTTAGTAACAAAAATTAATAAAAATATATAAATAAACGTACAAATAAAGAAAATTACCAAATAACGCCCCCAACATGTCGTGTATGAATTCTTCGGAGACTTTCTCTCCTGGATTGAGATATAAAATTTTCAACGCTCATTTGCGTTGATGTTGGTGGTTGCGTCTCCGGAATGTGGTTTGGCGGAATCTAAGAACTCGATGGCCTACCTGCACTCCTCATACCCGTAGTTCCACTCGATCCACCTCGTAAAGGACGCGACGAGGTGGAATGGTAGTGACCGTAGTCCCTGTAAAAAAAAATATATTTAAATATTATATATATTACAAAATTAAAATAAGTAAATGTAAATAAAATTATAAAAAATAAATTAAACAAAAAATAAAATAAAACAAAATTGTATTGAAATAAATTAACAAATTTTCTTAAAAAATTCTAACAAGTTTTATAATTTTAATAAAATTCATACACAAGTTTTATAATTTTAATAAAATTCATTAAAAAGTTTTATAATTTTAATAAAATTCATAACAAAATTCTATTGAAATAACTAAAAAAAATTCTTATAAAAAATCTAACAAGTTTTTGAAAATCATAAATAAATACAATTTAACTATCAGATACAATACAAAATTAAATTTAAATGAAAAATTTTAATCATTTTTTTAAATTAAGTAAAATCATATATTTTTCTAAAAATTCAAATAAAATCTATAAAAATTCTTATAAACATATCAATTCTTACAAAATCAAAAATCAAAAAAATAATTCAATAGATTTACACAAACCTAAATCTAAGAATATAAATTAAATCAAAATCCATGCAAGAAACTCAATAGATTATCAACAACCTAAATCTAACCATAGAAACCCTATATCTAATTGACATAATACTAAATCCAACTTCAATAACCTCAATCTAACTTCCAATACCTAAATCTAACCCTAAAACTAAGGTTCCAAACATGTAAAACACAAAAGACAAAGAAAAATTACAAGTTAGATGGATTGTTATCCATTGGAATGATTATAGGTTGGATTTGTGATGATTTTTGGTTAGATTGTCAAAAAATCGGATTGGAAATCGAAAAGCGATTTGAAGAGTTTTTTATGTGTTTCAGTTATGCTTCGCGAGGAAGAAGATGATCTTTAAATGTTTAAGGCTTTCTGATGGATATACCTGTCGGAAAGTCATTTAAATCTATAGGCACGTTTATTAAATTATGGGAAAATTCATTATATACGAGGAATTTCAACAAAATTTTTCTACGAGGAATTTCAACAAAATTTTTCATCTAAACTTTTTTTTATTAAAAGTCATTCATCTAATCCTTTTAAACTCTTTAATCCTATTTTGCCCTCCTAATCTTTTTTTATTTAAAATAAAACATATCAAAACTTCTGAATTTAAGAGAGGTTTGATTTTAAAAAATATTATTCATTAATTTTAAATGATATATATCATTTAATGAAAAAAAAAAAAAACAAAAACTCCTCAAAATCTCTAAACACACGATCGATCCTCAAACTCCTCTTCTCTTCTCCAAACACACGATCTTCTCTTCTCTTCTCTGGTGGCGGCTCCAACTGGCGGCTCCGACGAACTCGACGGTTCTTCTCCTCCCTGAGACGAGAAGTGTCGCACAAGGTTTGCTACTTCTTATGGGTTTGAAAGTTTTGAACTCTAGGATTTAAATCAGACCGTAGAGCATGTTGTAATTTCCCAATGAGGAGATATTAATTTTGTTACAATTTGATCATATTAGGTATGTTTTGTTTTTCTGTTCAGGGGATAAAACCAGAGGTGTACCTGAAGCTTTGATATTTGCTGCTGCTTCCGTTATTGTTGTTGTCTTAGTTACAGTATTCTTAGTCGTTTTACTAAGGTTGAAAGGAAGAAGAAGAAGAGGAAGATAAACAATTCAAAACACAAACATGAAAGTAAGCTATCAAACTCGGACATGGAAGGATATTATTCATGTGCTTTGTTCTACATGTTTTGATATCTGCCCTCTTCCTCTGTTTCCTCTGTTTCAGTGTTCCTTTGATATTTTCCTTGATTTCTAACTCCTTTTATCAATTCATGGTTTATCTAATTTTTTTTACATACAGATGAAAATATTAGCACGGATTCCTTAAGATTTGATTTCAGTATATTACAAGATGCAACAAGTCATTTTTCACTTGAAAACAAACTTGGAGAAGGTGGATTCAGAGCAGTTTATAAGGTAATCTTACAAACTTAAGAAAAATCAGCTGTTATATTTTGCATTTATTGAGGATAACGAGCATCATAACAATCTCCTATATTATCACTAGGGTGCACTTTCTGATTCAAGAACAAATAGCGGTGAAAAGGTTGTCCAAAAATACACAACAAGGTGAAACCGAATTCAAGAACGAGTTATTATTGGTAGCTAAGCTTCAACATCGAAATCTTGTGAAGCTCTTAGGTTACTCAATAGAATGAACTGAAAGGCTTCTCGTCTATGAGTTTCTCCCACACACTAGTCTTGACAAGTTCATCTTCAGTATAAATTTTTTATTGTTCAACATGTTCTCGAAAACCATTCTACTGTTTTTTGTGTGTATGATGTTCTCAAGTGTTTGTATAGATCCGATCCAGGGGAAGTAAATGGAGTGGGAAACTAGATACAAAATCATCGGAGGGGTAGCTCGAGGACTTCTTTATCTTCATCAAGATTCTCGTCTATGAATTATTCACCGTGATCTCAGAGCTAGTAACGTATTATTAGACGAGGAATTGACCCTGATAATTGGAGATTTTGGAATGGCTAGACTTTTCAATATCGACCACATGACTCAACTATACACGAATAGGATCGTCGGGACTTGTAAGTAGAAAAAAACTAACACTTATCTTTTACTCATCAAACTCGAATATGATCAGTCATTTGGTTTAAACAGTGGATACATGGCTCCAGAGTATTATGCATGGACAGTTCTCGTTTAAGAAAAATGTTTACAGTTTCGGAGTTTTGGTTCTTGAGATCATCAGTGGTAAAAAAAACAGCTGTTTCGGCAATGAGGACAGCATAGAAGATCTCCTTAGCTTCGTAAGGGTATTATATGAAAAGAAACATTGAGCCTTGATCAATCACTGTAAATTCATACACTGAGTTCTAATGTTTTGGTGAAGGCATGGAGAAATTGGAAGGAAGGCGTTGCTTTGAATCTTGCGGACGAGATTTTAATGACAATGTCGAGTTATTCATCGAATATGATCTTGAGATGCATAAACATTGGCCTTCTTTGTGTCCAAGAGAAAGTTGCAGTGAGGCCAAGCATGGCTTCGGTTCTTCAGATGTTAGATGGACATACTCTTGCTCTTTCTGAACCTTCAAAGCCTGCGTTTTTTCCACACAACAACAAGGTGTCGGATACTTTTTCATCTTTAGGACATAATGCAAAAACTTCAAATTATAATTCCAACAGTGAGTTGTATCCTCGGTGAGTTTGTCTGGAAACTGAAATTAAGATTTTCATGATGATTACTAATTTGATGATCATGGGTTTTGATTAGATTAGTCCAACTTACTGTAAGTGAGGAAAAAGAGAGTTACAAGTCTCGGTTTCACTTTCAAGGAGAGATGTTTCTAAGTCATCTCATCTCTTGAAGAAAACTCATTCTTAAAAAAAAATGTACAAAATCAATGGAAAAAGGTTATTTGAGTGAGTCATGATCAGTTGAAGCGAGAAGCAAGATCATGAAAGTTTTCTTCACTGCAAGGAATTGTGAGGCCACCCATTGGATGATCAAATCCAAATTCGTCTTCTGCCTGTCTTAGTAGCTCTTGAAATGAAGGCTGGTTCAAGTAAGATATTGGAACTACAAATCTCTTCATCTTTCTTTTTCCTACGTAAACAGCTAAGTAGCCCTTTGGAACATCAAGAGAGCTTAATGAAGAGGATGAGAAGAGTTTTGCTTGACGAAAAATCTGCTTGGATGATTGCAGCACACGAGGAACCCTGATTGCCATATATTGTCTTGTGTGTTTCTTGATTTGAAAGGTTAATTCTTACTGGAAATTTTGAGAGCTTGCAGAGCTTAAAGGACACAAGGATGAGTATATATAGATAAGAACATTACTTGAAGATAACTTTTTTATTGGTTTAGAAAAGTTTCAGCCCATAAATTAACACCAACAAGCACATGGCTTTGCCGGACCACGGTATGATAAGTAAGGGACCTCTATTGATCAATCTTAATGATTTGTGATGTGCAGACACAAATAAATATGACCACTTGTTTGTTAGATAGAGACTATAACTAGTCCAATAATCATTTCTTGCCACAGAAATTTCGAAGGCTTTTGTGATTTTGTCTATATGTAATCAAGTCATGTGGTCCTGTCTTTGTTATCATTAAGAAGAAGTTATGACTTAATCAGTGACAGAGACTTATGGTTGTTTAGGTACACAACTTCAAGTCCCTACATAATCTATAGAGAGATTTGACATGTGATGTCTTTGAGACAATAAGCCCCAATCAAGTTATCATGTAAGACATCATTACACACTAACTTCTCAAACACCATTTATTTATTTGTTCTTGGTTTAGTATCTTCAATCCAAAGCCATGTGCTCTGTAATGGAAAAAAAAACTCCAAAAATTACTTAATTTTTGACAATTTCTTTCAAATTATTCGTCAAAACTAAATTTTAAATTAATCTAACAAATCAATAATTTTAAAATAAATACAATTTTTATTTAATAACATAAATAATTTAATAACTTTAAATATTCTTTTTATTGAATAACCAAAATTATTTCTAAATTATTTACGAGATCAAATAATCATTTAGTCATTATTTTTGATATTTTTAAATAATTTTAAAATTCAGTTTTTCAGAATACATATTCTAAAATTATCAGAATATGTATTCTAGTTTCTAGAATACGTAATATAATATTTTCAAACCATGAACAAATGCTAGAATAAGAATTCTAAAAATATCAGAATGTGTATTCTAAAAATATCAGAATGTGTATTCTAAATAATTCAGAATAGGTATTCTAATATTTGTATTCTAAAAATCCTAGAACATGAACGATTGCTAGAATACATAATATAATTTTTTCAAACCATGAACAAATGCTAGAATACGTAATTTAATAATTTTATCTCGCTAAAATACCTATTTTAGAATTTTTAGAACAACTTTCATCAAGCTAAAAACCTACTTAAAACTGCCTAAAATGAAAAAATTTCTTCTTCAAATCTTCTTAATAGGTCTGTATCTACATGTTTATATGGTTTTTTTTTTAAATGGTATTAATCTACTAGTAGAGATAGTTTAGGAAAAAGTGATAATTTACAAAAAGGTGTAGATGGACAAATTTTTTGCTAGTCCTCCTTTATAATGAATTTTCCCTTAAATTATTTGGTAAAATGTAACTACGTCATAAATTTCACTTGGCCCTCGGAAATCCGTTGAAAATTTCTGACGGATTTCCGATGGGTTTAGGGTTTTGACCATCAATTGACTTTGCTAACCCCTTTAATCAGTTCTTAATGTGCTTTATAAGTAATATATACATTAAAAATCAGATCTTCATTACAATATAGAAAGAAAAACCCAAAATTATATTTTTTGATTTTTCGATTGTTAAAAGTCTTTTGTTATTGTATATGCATTGTTAGTATTCTATGTACGCATTTTTATTGTAATACGTCAAACATCATCAAATACTTTTTATAGTGTTAATTTGGAAACTATGAATTTTGGTTAAACTCAAAAAATCATCTATATTAATCGTCTGTATCGATATTTATCGAATATAACCACAAAACCATAAACCCATCATAAATCCGTCGGAAAATTTTGACGGATTAATAATAGGTTTAGGAAAATCCGTTGGAATCCGTCGGAAATGGAAGAATACACGTGTCATGTTTGTTCGATGAGTACGAGGTATATATATATATACATAATTAGCTTGTCCATAAAAAAATTATGATATTTTTAATTATAGATATTTTTAATTTCCAACGGATAAGCTATTATACAAAACCCTTCAAACCCAAAAACAAAACCCATTTATGACAAGTACAAGTTCTTACTTTTGTGAAAGAGTACACATAAATTTAAACCCAATATTATGTTCTTACAATTTTGAAAAGATATATTAATAGAAAATTGATAAGTGGTGGCTTCGTTAAATTCCAAAAACTAGAAACCCATTTGGGACAAAACCAATTATTGGGAAAAAGAGTACACACCAAATGTCTATGATACAAAAAGTTAACTACTCAGATTGTGAAGATGATCCGTCCAAAGCAATAGTGTTTGTATCTTCATCCAACTCTCCAAGTGATTCCTCTGAATCAGAATGCACAGCTGTATCATCTCCAAATTGTGTAAAATCAACCACAAGGTCAACATCAAAGGAAGGCTCAACTTGACCCATTGGAACATTTCGAGTTGGCTGCAAAGGACCATGTCAGAAACACCATATATTCTTCCTCTTGGGTTAATTGATGTCGTTGTAATCCATGGGTCATTCCAAGCTGTGTCACGAGGATAACGAATATAGCAAACCTAAAATAATAAATGATTAGAACTTCCAAAATATTGGTAATAGTCACAAATTTTACTCTCAAATTATGTTAACTTACTTGGTCAGCTTGTGACGCATGGATGAATGGATTGTATTTTAAAAGTCGTCGTCTTGAATGTACCGATGTAACACCAAATTGGTCAACATGAACCACGACCAAGGAAAGGATCGTACCAATCACACATAAACATAATACACCACAAGTTTAAAAATCCTGGATAACGCACTTCTAATATTTCGTTAAAGATCCCATAGTAAACTACATCACCAGATTTAGCCGAGATGCCATAATCTGAAGTTGGCTTACTACGCCCAATATCAAAAATCCAAAATGCATATCCTCTTGTGCAATACCTTGGGTATAAAGTTATAATGTAATTCAGACTGTTAACTAACCCCACTAACCAAGTATCAAATGTTTGACCATTGGTGATGCCTTCTGTAACCTGCAGAAAATCATTGATTATAAGTAAACTCTGTACAAAAATTTTGGTTATGTAAAATCATTATGAAAATTTATATCGAAAATCATTGGTTATGTAAACACTTACATAAAATTTCAACCAAGGAGCAAAATATATCTCTTTTAAATTCTCAAAGTCTTCCTCGGACTAATCCGGATAGTAAATTCGTACAAGAGCCATGTAATTCCTATAAATGAATAAATTTAAAATTATAATATCAAAATTTTTTTTAAAAATATATAAAATTGATATTATCAGAAAATGAATTACCTTTCATATTGCAAAATATCCTCACAATTTGTGAGAATATACATATGCAAGTGTGTGAGCTCCTGCTCAGATAGAATTCAGTTATTTCCCTTTCCACTTACAAGACCAAATTGGGTAAACAATACAGGAGCATACAAGGGATAAATCGGTCTCTCACCTCTATCATCATGACGAGCAGGGCGTCGACTCTTCTTACGCACTTCTGATAAAAGTAGTATTCAACAAAGTGTGAGGTTTCTTCGTTGAGCCTCTATGCGATAATAGATCCCTCAACTTTGGTTAAATTTTTAACCTTCTTCTTTAACTGGAACATGTACCGCTCAAATGGATACATCCACCGGTATTGCACAGGACCTCCTAGTGATGCTTCTCGTAGGAGGTGGATTCGAAAATGTTCCATAACATCAGAGAATATCAGGGAAAATATCTTCTCCAGATTGCAAATGTTCACCGGTATATTCGCTTCTAAATTTTGAATGCCCTCATGTGTAAGTGTTTGCAAGCAAAAATCTCGGAAAAAGGCACCAATTCTTGAAAATATAAGTAGAACATTTAACAAATCAATATATATGGTTAGTGAATTGATTAAATCAAGGATGTAATGAAATTTACCTGCAATTGTTTGGTGACCATTTTCATCAAGAAGATGGGCAAATGCAAATGGAAGTAGCCGTTGCATGACAACATGACAACCATCACTCTTTATTCCACTAAACTTTTCTTCTCCATAATCAACGCAATTATATAGATTAGATGCGTATTCATCTGTGAATTTCACTTCTTCCTGAATCCAATAAAAAAATGCTTGTTTCTTATTTGCGTCTAACCGGTAGGTAGGCATATGATATCTGCCATTCTTCATAACTTTAAGAACATCCTGAGCACAAATCATTGGCAAGTCTAATCTAGACTTCATATTGTCTTTGGTATTCCCTTAGACGTTTAAAACATCGTTCATGATGTTATCAAAGAAGTTCTTCTCAATGTTCATGACATCTAAATTGTGCCTCAATAAATGGTTTTTCCAATAAGGCAAATCCCAAAAAATACTCTTCTTGTGCCAATTATGATTTACACCGACACCGTCAACAGGATCATGCCTATTACCACCACAATAAGGAGTCATCTTAGCACCAAAATCTTTTAATTGATCCAATATAGAACTACCGTCTATCTCAGGAGGTAGACCGTTAAAAATTTTTTTATCTTTCGTAAACAATG
The DNA here is from genome assembly GCA_963922655.1 of Cardamine chenopodiifolia. Lineage (NCBI taxonomy): Eukaryota > Viridiplantae > Streptophyta > Magnoliopsida > Brassicales > Brassicaceae > Cardamine > Cardamine chenopodiifolia. The sequence continues at coordinate 3,971,871 of OZ000490.1, forward strand.
TCTTTGATCGACGATAAGGATGATCACTCGGTAGGAATCTTCTATGATAATAAAACCAATAAATCTTTCTTCAGTTAACCAATTGGAATGCATAAGTGTTATCTTGGCAATAAGGACACGATAATATTCTATGGGTACTCCATCCAGATAACTTATCATATGCTGGGAAATCGTTTATGGTCCACATAAGAACATCACGCATCTGAAAATTCTGTTGGCATGAAACATCGTACGCTTCGACACCATCATTCTATAACATTTGTAACTCATTGATCAATGGTTGTAGGAATATATTTAGTGATCTCTTAGGATGCTCGGAGCCAGGAACAAGCACGAAGAGAATCAAAAACTCTCTATGGATGCACATAGATAGAGTCAAATTGTAAGGAGTTACGATTACAGGCCACAATGAATATTGCCTTATATGATTTCCAAATGGGTTAAAACCATCAGTTCATAATCCGAAGTATACATTCCTTCGCTCATACACAAAATCCGGATAATTTGACTGAAAATGTTTCTACGCTTTTGCATATGAAGGATGTGTAATCTCTCCTTCTTGACTATGCTCCACATGCCATCTCATTGGCTCTCCCATGCGTTGTGATTGATATAACCTCTTCAACCTCTCAGTTAACCGTAAATACCACATCCGTTTATATGGAATTGGAACTCTCCTACTTGTTTCCTGAAACCGCGGTTTACAACAAAATTTACATATTCTATGGTTTTCGTCTTCTCTCCAATATATCATACAATTATCGATGAACACATCTATTATCTGATATGGAAACCCAAAACCAACTACAAGCTTTTGAACCTTGTAGTATGATGCTGGTGAAAGGTTATCTTCCTGCGAAATATCTTTCACAAAATCTGTTATCGCATTAAACACATTATTCCGCCAAATTATAATCCGTCTTAGCAGTTATCATTATACTTGCAGATGATAAAGGCGAATAACCTTCTCTACAACATGTATATAGTGGCTACTTTGTTGCGTCTAACATATCAAAAAAAAATTGTGCTTCTAAATTAGGTTCTTCAACCTTATCTCCATCTACAGCGGCCGATGAAATATTCTCTCTAAACGCATCGTTCACCATCTCAACTGTACCTACACCAAAATCTACTTTCGTTCTATGTTCTCCAAATGTTTCTGGAACATATGGTTCACTAGTACTACCATAACCATAATTTGTTTTCCCATGTAAATATCAAATCTTGTAACCCGACATAAACCCATTCATATACAAGTGATTCCAAACAAACTCTATCTTAACATTATGCTAATTTCGACAATTAGAACATGGACATTTCAACATACAACTTTTTGTAACTTATTGATTTATTTCCAATTCCATGACCTCGCATATACCTCGTGCATATTCTTTTCATTAAGTTTGACTCCGGATCAATCATTGGTTTGTCCATCCATGATCAAAAATATCTACAAGAAGACATATATTTCTGATTTCAATGAATTTTTAGTAATGTATTGAGTTGTGAATGAATGTGGGAGTCTGGAAACATATTTATAAACTTGCAGCCCATCAGAAATCCATCACAAATTTTGAAAATACCAAACGGCTATATAACGGATACATAAATGTATATATTTTCCGACAGATTTACGACGGAAATTTAAAAACTGTCAGAAATCCATCAAAAATATAACGACTATATTAATGTTCATAATTTATGACGGATTTCCCACAGTTTTTTCAATGCCCGTCGGAAATCCGTCGAAAATTTCAGACGGGTGATGAAAAGTCAAAACATCCGTCGGAAACTTCCGACGGCTACCTCACATCTCGGAAATTTGGTCCGTTTTCGGTTTGCTTTCTTGTAGTGAATAGACTCTACTACTTGCTCATCAACGAGATAATCAAAGAGCCCCTCGCTTTCGTAAGAGGTGGTCGAAACATGCAGGAGGGGTATCAAATGCAATGTCTATGTTTCTTGGATTAGCTCTAATTACGTGAAAAGCATGGATAACAATGGAATAATATTGATCATCTAGGGAGTAATGTTTTTAGGCAAGAGAACATTTATTACTGGTAATTAACATGATATCTATAGAGTTAAGATGCATTCTTTGTTGGTTAAATCTACATATCTTATACGTCAAAGACTTCAAAGTGTTGTTTGATTGTAGCTCTGCCATTGGGGCTCTAGGATACCCGAAGAAGTTGCCTTGATATAGATCTTATCTTGACCACACTGGACATCCAATTGTTAGAGTGTTAGGCGCAAGAGTTTAACCGAACACATATCTTAACCTTATTTAAGCGAAAATTCGACACAAAATTGACTGGAAATTGGACACAGAGATTGGAGTTGAAATCACAGATGGAAATCAGCCATTAGCCACCGTCCCAAACTCATTTATCTTTTACATCAGTCTCAACATATCTTATCCCTATAGTGTATGTTAGACAGACATTTCATATCATGTGTTCACTATATTCAAACTCCAATTGAGGGATATAGTGGCTGGCTAGCAAACACATATGTCAATGTAAAACAATAGTTTTTTCCTTCCGTACTCTTGTCCATCTATTCCAAACTAACCGCTTTCCAAGCATGTCCTATAAGGCTAATTATTCCATCACCATTAGAAAACATACTAAAGTAGCAAACATTAGCTCTTCCTTTCAAGAACATAGACGAAGGTTTAAGGGTAACACTTGAAACCATAATAAGGTTTATAGGAACTCACATTGCGAGTGATAGGGATTTCAAAAAATAAAAATATCACTCGCTTCGTATATGGTCGTAGTACCACATGTGGTATAACTTACATGTCAATTGGTTAAACCAAATACAACTATGTGGATCAAGCTACTACAAGCTCGCTATCTAGCACCTGGTTATATACACATCTAGCTATTTCAAGTATTCAAGATTCAAGGTCAATCATGATCGATATCTCAATGGGCATATCTCATTTTGATTCTTTATCAAGGTGACATTGACTAGTCTTACAAGGCTAGCTCCCTCTAGCGCCAAACTCGTCATGTCTCATCTCAGCATTTCATAAAAAATATGAGGTGATTTTTCATGTGAGTGAACCAATCTCCTAATTAGTTACATTTCTTACTATTTGTGTGTAAGTATGCAAAACAAAAAAATATGATCGTAGTATACGATGTCTAAAACATCACTAGATATATAAAAAACATCAAATACAAATACAACGTCAAATGAAAAATCTCCACTACTACATACATCAAATTCTACGCATACCTAAACCTCGACCATGAGCGAGATAAACATCTCTTGGGATGAGTTTGGTAAATGGATCAACTACTATCTTATGCGTAGATATGTACTGAAGGACCACCACCTTCTTTGCCACAATGTCTCTCACGTAATTATTTTTTATTGCAATGTGTTCTGTCCTTCCATGATACTTGGCTATTACCATGAATAGTCATCGGGCACAAAGCCTCTGAGGTGATGTGTAAGGTTTCTAAGAATCTTCTCAAGCCATATAGCTTCTTAAACAGATGTTGAACGTGCAATGAACTGAGCCTCCATCGTGGATAGAGTTGTACAAGATTGTTTCTTGCTACTTCAATTGATGGTACCATCATTAAGCAAGAAAGCATATCCTGAAGTTGATTTACATTTATCCAGATCACCATCCTATTATGGCATCTGTATATCGCGTTATGACCAAGTCACTGCCTACACAAGGAATAGTCAATAATTCCCTTCAAGTATCTAAGGAACTTTTTCACTGCCATCAATTGTTTCTTCTCGGGGTTTGACTGATAACGACTTACCAAGCCAACGACATAACACTAGAGTACCAATCAAGCCTTATACCTTATATGGATCCACCCACCGTTTGTTTGATCTTGAAAATCATCTTGTTTCTAATCGCTCGACATTCTGGCGGAAGATCAACCAAGTCCAATACTTGTTTTACCTTCATAGATTCTAGTTTTTCTCCTATTGTAGCATTCCATTCATCCGAATTTGGGCAAGAGAGATCCTCATAAACTGTTCAAGGCTTTAGTTCATCATGCAGAGCAACCATGGAAGTTTCCCCTTCGATCTCAAAATAATGTCGAGGAATTTTTCCACGGTCACTTCTACGCACCTAGTTCACGTTAACTTTCACCAACTTCCATATATTGGTTAGTATGAGTTATATTAGTTGGGTCATCCATCTATTGAAGATTTAATTATTTATCAATCTTTCCCCTTCGAGGAAAGTCATTTTTTCCAAGAACGTAACATCTCGTGATTTAATTTCTGTTTCACTTCCGTCTGAGTGTTCGCCGATGAGCACATAAGCTTTGGAGTACTCAGAGTATCTAATAAAGATACATTTTTTCCTATAGGACCCAATTTTCCATGAGGATGAGAAGTATCATGAACAAAACCTACAACCCCCATGGTCTCAAATGCATTAGGTCGGGCTTTCTTCTCGTCCACAACTCATAAGGAGTAGAACTAACAGATTTAGAGAGCACATGATTAAGTACATAGGCATCAGTCAACAGTGCATCCCCCAACATAAAAGTGGAAGGTTTTCTTGCACCATCGTAGACCCCAACCATTTGAAGAAGTGTTTGATTTCTTCTTTCTGCTACACTGTTTTGTTGCGGTGTATATAGAGTAGTTAATTGTCTGACAATATCTTTTTCATCAATTTTTTTAAAATAAAATTTTTTAAATAGATATTCACGACCTCGATCTTTTATCAAACACTTGATCATCCTCTCCAACTTAATTTTGACCAAAGTAATATAATGTCTAAAGCACTCTAGTGCTTCTAAATTATGAGAAATAAGGTACACATACCCGAATCAAGTGAAATAATCTATAAAAGTGATGAAATATGAAACCCAATGCCTCGTCCTCACATTCATCGTACCACAAATGTTTGAAAGAATTAATTGCAATGGAAATTCAACTCTAGTTTCTTTTCCAAATGGTTTTCTTATTGCTTTTCCATCTAAACATGGTTCACATGTGTCAAGATCAACTCGGGCAAGTGAGCCTAGAAGGCCTTCTCTAGTCAATCTATTCATTCGTCTGACACCTATGTGACCGAGTCTAGAATGCCAGACATTCATTTCAACACTTGTAGAATTTGTGACATATGAAAACAACAATCAAACGTTATTAGTAGGAGCATTTGAAGTACAATCAAGTACAATAAAACCATCACAAGCATAACCAAAACCTCCCACATTCCTTTCGCAGTTTCGTACTCTTCAAACTCGCACATGAGATCATAATTCATAAACCAAGCAACTTAATGCGAGAAATTCTATTCTTTCTTTTCCAGACAAATATGCCTCTTGATCTCTTATATGTTGAGCGATAGTACCCTGCTCAGGCTCTTCCATGAGATGAAAAAGTCTCTTTAACGTCTTGGTCCTCAAGGAAATACTAGGCTTTACAATACCAAATATCGTAATTGTCACCATCCAATTTGTTTCCTCAATTGACCTCAACAATAGTGTTCTTACAAGAAAATGACATGCATGTTTGAACAATTAGAGACATTAATTTATTTGCATACTTCTAACACACAACACACAATTTTGAAATAAACACAAATTAATCAAAAGTAACTCGATTTCTAATATAGGATCGGAAGTTCACTATGTTCCCACTCATCACCCATATTAAAATCTAATCACAAACTATTCCCTTGTTTCACGCAAAATTTCAAGTCTTAAACAAATTAGAACTCCCACTACATCAAAGTATTTGTAACATGAATCAACAAATGAAACATGTTAATTAATTAAAATTAGTTGTATTATATATTAAAATAAATTTCAAAATCACAATTTGACCAAAATAATTTCAGATTCTTAATCTCCTCAATGAGACGAATCTAACAGAATTTAAAATTTCAAATTTAGACATAAAAAAATAATTTTATTGTATAAACAAAAATACATCTGCACTTTCAGACAGATCAATAATTAACATGTGGCAATTATTGATTCTTTTCTTCTTAAGACATGTTTATACATAATTATGCCGAAAAATTTCGAGCCTTATACATTTTTGTATACTTAACCAAATAGTGCGGTAAATACACCATTGGAAATATAATTTCAATATCTATGCATAGACACCAAAACCATGCGATTCTGAATTTTCAACAGAAAGTTATGAGTAAAAAAAAATTCCGGTATCTTCACATATATATGCATCCATTCGGCCGAAACTTGCGACCCTCATATCTCTCTGTTTACTTAGCCAAATCGTTAGTTCCATAACGAGCTATTTCAATATCTACGCACATGCACCAAAATTATGTGATTTCAGTATCTCAACAGTGAGTTATGAGAGAAACTAAATTCGCCGTTTACTCACAATTTGGCCGAATTTGTGCAACATAATCCAGTTCTTAATATGATATTTTCATGTCATGTTAACATACTCCAGAAACATTTGTGTCAATATGATGCACAAACATGAAAAGTTTTATCGAAGTTTATCAAAGAATCACAAAGTTACCATTTGCAACCATTCTTATCATTAACATTTTTCTTCAATTCCTCATGAATAAGCAAGACTAACATATATATCTTTTTAATAATGTTATTTGAAATAAGTATAACACAGTGTTATTTGAAACACAATTGTGACACTTATTTTAAAATAAGTGTGACAAAATAAACATCTAAACAAGTTAGATTAGAAGTATAAAATTTTTAGCATGATTTAAATTACATGTTAGATAATGATACGTATACTTAAGGGAACATGTATAACTATAACAATTTTGTTTTTTTTGTATATTTGTTAGATAACAAGGTATTTGTTAGTATTTTAACATTGAAATGATTAATATAGTACACTACAAGCATATTCCAAGTGAAACTGATTGTAAAAAACCTCGAATCCCTAAAGCCGTCATAAATTTTTAATGGATTTTCGATGGCTTTGGGGATATATGTGTCACGTTTTAAGGTTTGACTGACCAGTAAATGGACATGCAATCTCGCGATCATTCAGAAATTTCCGATGGATCGCAAAAATTTAGGCGTGAATCTTCTCCATAACTGTCAAAGATGCGGTGAAGTAATATTTTAAAGGTTTTTAGACGGATTTTCAATGGCGTTGTTACTCGGAAATATTTTTTTTACAATGACTTCGTCTTCTTCGCTAAATCATTCGCAGAAACTATATTAAAAACCTCAAATCATCACAATCTCATACATCGTCCCAAATCTCTTTGAAAATAAACATCCATACGTCCTAGTAAATCACAATCAATCAAACTTGTAAATTTCAAAATTTTACTTGATTTTTATGGGTTTCTAAGTTAGAGTTTTAGATTTAGCGATTTAGAATTTAGATTTAGTATTATGCTTGTTAGATTTAAAATTTGGATTTTTAGATTGTGGATTTTGATTTTGGAATGTTAAAATTGATAGAATTTTGATTTTGGAATGTCATTGATTTTTGAAATTTTTAAAAAAAATTAAAATTATATAGATTGTTTTTTGGATTTTGTAATATTTTAGATTGTTTTAAAATTATTACCTTGTTTTTAAATTATTAGATTGTTTTGTAAATTGTTTCTAAGTTATACGACTGAATTTTCTTTTTTTTAATAATTAGATTGTTTTTAAACTTTTTAAAAAATTAAATTTCTAATTCTTAAAATTTTAATTATTAGATTTATTTTGGAATTTTAAATATATTGTAGATTTATTAATTTCTAATTATGTTTGTTCTAATAATGATTTTAAATTTGTAATTGTTAAATTTTAATTAGTATATTGTTTTTGGAATTTTTAATAACAATTTTTTTCCAGGGATTATGGTGTGTTTCATCGGTTTACTTCCATGGTGGATGGTTCGCATCAGAGACAAGGAGCGAGTCAAAACGCTCGACTCATATTCCGAAGACTCAATCGGCTTCAGCTCCCACACAGATGAGCATGGAGGACTTCGTTTGTCAACCTTGATGCGAACGTTTGACTTCATTTCATCCGGATTATGAGTGAAGAGCTACGTGCTAAAGTTTTTTTTAAATGATTTTTTATGATTTAAATTTATTATATTTTTTAAATAATTAATTTTTGTACATTTAAAATTTTATAAATAATTATTTTGTAGGTTTCAGCTATCCCATAATGGGATAACGAATCCATCAACCGGATGCTTAACAGATTGTTACAGCATCTGTATGCGGCGTACTCGACCATGCGGATGGTAGACCGTGTTGGCGATCTGCGGTTAGTTTTTTGTTTTATTTATTTTACTTTAATAAATAATAATTTGTTTGCATATATATTTTATTTTTGCAGTAAGATTTCACTTGGGAGAGAGACCTCATGGTTACGATTAAGCGTGAGTTCGATGCTAAGGCATCAGAGATGTATTTTAGGAAGTTGAGCGACTGGAAGGACAAGTGGACGCAGAATGAGGTGTCTAGGGAGTTGCTTGCGAACCCGGACCTATGAAACATGTTCATTGATTATTGGAAGATGGAGAAAACCCTCACGAGCTCGGTAACTCACTCTATCAATTGGAAGAGCAACCGCAAGGTAAAGGAGTAGGTACACATAATTTTGGAGCAATGAGCAAGGTTTTCCGGGAACAATAACTTGTAAGTTTATTTTTTTTCTTATTTTTTATTTCAATTCATTAACATTTTAATGAATCTTTTATTTTTTCAGTTTCTGAAAGATGGTGTGCATTTGACACATCTTACGTTGCTACAAGATGCACACACCAACATAAAGACGAGCCAAATACAAGATCCAACCGGTTGTTGAAAGAACTCCTCCGTGACCCAAAGTTTTGTTCGAGAAGTTGAATGAATTGGTTTATGAAGTAAGTAGCGTTTATAGTTGTCCTTTTTACCTTATTATCCAATTCTATTTTTACTTTACACAATTTTATCATTTTATTTGTTTCGCATGCAACTCCAAAGACTAAAGGTCACATTTTTTGATGGTGATAGATGTACAATTCTTCCACATCTTCTGTTTTTTCAAGGCTTTATGGCGATGCCGATCTTAGGGCGGAACTCGTGGAAAAAACAGTGAAACATGAAATTTTGAAGACGTAGATTAAAGCCATAGAAGAAAAGTGAGTATTAGATCAGAAACGACTAAAAGCAATAGAGGAAGAGCAACTATTAGATAAGGAAGAACTCAAAGCAATGCGAGCGCAGATGGATGCATTTTTTTGAACGTTTCAGCAACCGACACCACCACCGCAAAATTAGTTATCTATATTTATTTGTTTGAAATAGTTTTTGTATTTTTTATATTTTGAATAAATTAAAATTTTTTTTTGCATAATTTCATTTTCTGGATTTTAAATTTAATTTAAATTTAAATTTTTATAATAAATTTTAATCAAAATAAAAATTTTCTTTGTATTTTAAATTTTAATTTTTAAAAATTTTAAAAATATGTATCCATCTTAAATCCGTCGAAAATCCGTCTAAAACACTTAAGTCGGAAATCCATCAGAAACAGATCCATCAGAATAGGACCGACGAAAAACTGTCGGAAACATATCTGTTGGATATCCATCGGTTCACCTGTACCGACAGATTTCCGGCGAATATTCTTTGGACCTGTTTCACACGGATATCCGACATATTATAGAGACGGCTTGAACCAATTGATTTCTTATGGATGTCTGGCCATCGAAAATCCATCAGAATTACCAACAAATCTTCGACGCTCTAGATCAGACGAATAAAACCGTCAGAACCGTCTGATTCCGGTTGTTTTCTTGTAGTGCGAGCTGACTCTACTCCAAGAAAAATTCCCACAATGTCCGTCCAAACCATAAAGGAATAGGGACAAGCGAAGAAAAATGATATCTTATTTCGTCCGGTTCTCCACACAAAAGGTACGACTGAATGCAACCCCAAGCAACATTAGAGAGTTTGTCTATTACAGCAAGCCCCGATATAAAAGCATACCACATGACACCTTGTGTAAAACAAATGACACTATTCCATATCTTCTTCTTGCTGCGACTTCGGAGCTGTTCCTAAGTGTTAGATGCAGAGAACTTGTTCCTGTAATCACCGGTAGAAAATCTCCACATTATCGCATCCTCTCCCGTTTAAGGCCGAGGCCGTGGTGTGGCATAAATATGATCAAGGAGTGTCAGGATGTCAGCATCTGTGAATTTTTTCCTATTTGTAACTGCCAAATGTCCATAATCAAGACTTCGGAAACTCTCGTTTTGTTGCCTCACGCCAAATTCCCGAGTGTCTCGTTCCCTGGCGATAGCTATTAATCCTTCCCAAAGGCAGCCAATAGTCTAGCCAAAACCAAGTGTTATTACCATTTTTTACATCAATACAACAAAAAATTGCAGTTTGTGGGTGGAGCTTAAGTAACTTCCACCATATCCATGACCCCATAGATGAATCTTGAGCATCCCAGAAGGAACCAAGAGACTGACTTTCAGATCAAGCTTCGCCGTTGTCTGTTGATATCTTGTTTTTTTCTTCGCCACCTTCTCTTGTTCTTTTTTTTCCTCAAGAAATTAGAGTTGTGAAGTTTTTTTGTGTATTCATTCATTCCTTCCGTTAGTGCCATATTATATAAAGATTATTTACATATGAACACGACCTGACCTACATAACCAGCTAGATGAAAGATTTAAATTTGAAATATAATCTGACTTGGCAATTGAAGCTGTAAAATTTTGGTAGGTTCATAAAAATGATATTAACACTAATGAGTATTACATGTTTTTTTGTTAATGACACTCACATCATACGATACTCCCTCTGTTTTAAAATAAGTATTGTTTTATCTTAAATATTTTTTATTTTATATTAAGAGTCGTTTTAGTTTTTTAACTAAAAAATAATATGATTGCTAGCAAACTCTTGAATCAAAGAGATTTAAATAATATGGCAGACGTTATCCTATATTTTGCTTCTACCGAACATTTTATTTCTTTATTTTCCAAAATTGCAGAGTCCTGATGATATCAATCAAAATAATATCCTCTATATGATAAGTTTTGTTTACGTTATTATGAACACATTTCAGTTTTCTCATTAAAAAGAATAATTTACGACATTCCAAAAAAGATAACTATAATAATTTTACATATTAATACCTTTGATGATAATTATAATAATAATTTCAAGTTAAAAAATATTATAAACAATAATAATTATAATAATAATAATTATTATAATAATAATAATAATTATAATAATAATAATAATAATAATATACTAATTAACTAGAACCTTAAGTTTTTTTTGATAAAATGGAATTTTAGTTTTTGATTTTCAACTATAGTTGTAGTATTTGTTTTGAATATTGTGTTAAATTATATTCAAAACTAACTTTTACAACATGTGCAACAGTTTTTTGAAATTTTTTTGAAAAACGGAAACTCTAATTTTCAAAATCGATAAGTGTTTCCTTCATTAAAACTTAAAAATGGAAAACCCAATTAGGACAAAAACAGTTTTGTGAAAAGAGTATAAAACACTATCGATATAGCTAAGAAAATCGGAAAAAGATTAAAATGATGGCTGAAAACAGCTCATAAAAAGAAAAACCCCTAACGGTTTTATCTTCGAGAGTCAAACCACAATTGCATCCATTCTGAGTATCTTTTGTCGCCGAGAGATTTGATTGTTGAGAGTTGGTTTCATACCTGTTTATCAATCCATCGAATCAGCGTGGTTTCTGCATTTCGAGTTTCTCCGTGTCTTCTTGCGTTCCTCCCTCTCCCTAACATGTAAATCGATGAATGGAAAACATAGCGCACAAGAAAGCTTTGAGTTCCATCAAAACCTAGATCTGAAATATAGCTGATAATCGAAAGCCAATTAGTGGAGTACCTTGAATTAAATAAACTTCTGGCTAGCGTTTTCTGAACTTCTGTGGAGTAGCTACAAGAGAAAAAAATATGGTATCATGTTTCCAGCGAGTTATAACACAAAGCACACATCTCCCACACTCCCCCATTCCAGTTCATCATACGATCTCCTATAGAGAGTCGATTGTGAATCGCAGTACAAAAGGAAAACTTATGAGTTTCATGAGTAAACCAGATTTCCTTGTACCAAACATCCTTATTTGAGGTAACATGAATATGAATCCAAGTCTCCTTTGTCCTAAAAGATGATTTGAATTTATCCCCCTTTTCCTTTCCAAAGAACCACATCCGCAATATCTCCCCTTCCGCTGTTTCACTGCAATAGAATAACATCATCTATTTTATTGAGATCCTCTGTTCTATGCCTTCTTTGCCTATGATGGTGACAAGCCTCTGCTACTATTGAAAACCGCCCAATCCCCAAGTCAATTATCCCTCTCGAACCTACCACATCCATCAAACATCCCATACTAGACCACTTATCAAACCAAAAGGAAGTACACTCACCATTTCCAATATCCACTCTAGAAAACGTTTTCGCCACTTCTATGTACTTTAAGATTTTCTTCCACATCCAAGACCCCAAGCTTGTTGTGTCTCTAATTGACCAGAACATGTGTTATTTGATGAAATAAGCTTGAATCCACTTAATCCATAAGGAAGACCCGTGAAATACGATTTTCCAAACCAATTTTAAACAGCTAACATCATTTTCCTCTTTTAATGATCGAAATCCAAGCCCTCCTTTTTATTTTGTCTTGCAAACCTCTGTCCATGCCACTTTTGCTTTATTCGGATTCAAATCTGGACCTGACCATAAGAATGATGAACACATTTATCAATCTCATGGATACAAGACTTTGGGAGCCTAAACGCAGCCATAAAAAAATTCGTGATATTCCATAAGACTGAGCTTATCAAATTCAATCTTCCCACAAACAAGAGGAAACGAGAAGTCCAAGAAACAATTATGTTCCTAATCTGTTCTATCAATAAAGAGTAATCTGCAACTGTTAGACATTTAGTAACCAAAGGCAATCCTAAATAATGCATTGGGAGCTGACTAACCGCAAATAAAAATTGATCCTTAATTTGCTGGTGAACTCAAACAGGTATACCAGCCAAATACATTTTTGATTTCTCCAAACTGATCTTTAAACCCGATAGATGCGCAAAGGCCTTAAAAATATTAACAATCCCTTCAATCGAACATACCTTTCCATCGGTGAGAATCATAATGTCATCCGCAAAACTAAGGTGAGTTAAGCCTATATTCTTGCATCTTGGATGATATCAAAAATCTCTAGAACCTAAAAGTACATACATGCTTATAACAAAAAAATAAGGAGAAAGACAACAACCTTGACGTAAACCTCTTTCACTTATAAAAAACCCCACGAGCTCACCATTTACTTGAACCGAGAATGAAGCAGTAGTGTTATACACTGAGAAATCCAATGTATAAACTCCTGTGGAAAATTCAAAGCTCGAAGAGTGTTGATAAGAAAAGACCACTGGGCTGAATCGAACGCTTTCGAGATGTCTATTTTTATAGCACATCTACTTGACACATCTTCTTTATGGTAATCCTTGACTAGCTACGTGGCTAACAACAAATTCTCAATCAACAATCTATCCTTGATAAAAGCTGACTAATTTCCTGCAATAAAATTTGGAAGGACTCACTTCAACCTATTAACAACGATTTTTGAAATCACTTTATAAATCACATTGCACAATGAGATGGGACGGTAATCTTTCATCTCCCTTGCATCTTTTTCAGAATTAAGGCTAGAATTGTAGAATTAATTCCCTTAGGCAAGAAACCTTTCACAAAAAACTGTGAATTGTCGTGATAAACTCATCGCCAACAATATTCCAAGCTGCTTTAAAAAATTCTGAAGTATAACCATCAGGACCTGGAGATTTATCATTTGGCATTGAGAATAATACATTTCTTCTTTCTTCACCCGAGACCTTTGTAGTCAGCTGCCTCCTGTCCTCTTCCGAACAGCAAAAGGGAATTAAAGTCTCCAAATATGCAATTGAAGCGCCTTGATAATCTTGAGGAATTTGCTGAAGAAAATTCCCACAAAACAATTCTTCCTCCTGCTTTATTTCATCCTCTTGCGACACAACTCTTCCATCTGAACAATGAATTTCTCGAATTGTATTTTTCGCCTATCTTTTTAAAACTGCTCTATGAAAAGATTTGTTATTTCTATCCCAAACTTTCAGCCAATGAAGTTTGGATTTCTGCTTTAGATTTTTTTCCTCTAACCCTGCCACTCGATCCCATCTTCTTAACACTACATTCTCCTCTTCCATGAGATGAGGAGAAGGCCATTTTAAATTCTCCTCCTGCTTCTGACAAAAATCTTTATAAGCTTCCTTTGTCCTCTTTACTAGATTTCCAAGCTTTTCTTTTGCCCAATTTCTAAGCAAAGGTTTTAGTGCCTTTAACTTCTTGGAAAACCGAATTATTGATGAATCGTGATAATCTCACAAATCACTCGATATCTTCTTGCGATCTTCAAGAAAATTTGAAGCATAGATAAATGAACAAAAGAATTCCTCATGATTTTCCAGCTTCACAGAATAAGTCATGAGTTGACTACTCTTGAAAAAAGGATTCAATCACACATTATCTCTCCAAACCACCCAAATATGCCCTAAATGATTGTATTCATAGTTTTTCAATACAGACCAATCTTTAAACAGCTTATTCCTCATCCTATCAGCCTTATCATTCTTTAATCTTATCTCTAATAAACAGCCAAAATCAAACTTTCCTTCTTCTACCTACTTCTTAATAACAAAATGTTTTGTAGATTTATTTAAATCGCGAACATTCTAAAAGAAACCCGACATACTTAATTCTTCTTTGAGGGTTTTCTTTTACTCGACACATCAGGGAGAGTATCCTTAGTGGCGCTTGTTAGCTTCTTTTGAGGATCTTGGAAGATATTGTCTCTGTGATTTCCCATCTCTTCCTAATTTAAACTTTTCATGGATAAACTCGCCCTCTTCTTTCTCCTCTATCAATTTCTCTACGATCTCTGTTGTAGAAACCTCCTCCCCTGTAGTGAGAGCCGAGAACCATGATGAGATATCAAAACACTCGTATCTTCCTGCACTATGCCAGCCTCGATCGATTTTTTTGGTGAAACTCTCTTCCAAACCTCAGTAACAACAAATTTCAAAGTTCCCTGAGCCATCACCATTCCTACAGCACCCACGTCTGGATCAACAAATGCATGATGTACTGCAGCTTTTAGAGCTTTAACATTTCCTTCTGCTGTTGAGGAAGGGAGTGAAGAACTTTTACTAACAGAATTCGAAAGGTTTAATGAACTTATCGGAACAGCACTCCCTAAAGCAATAGATCCACCACCCGCTTATGTATCCTCACATACAAGATGTGATTGATTTTGCTGAGTTTCTGTTGATTTTAAAATTGTGGCACAAGCCTGAGTGAGAGGAAAAAATCTGTCGTCTCACCTCATCCGAAGTTGGAAGAAAGTCTATGTACCTTTTACAAGTACTTTTGTGACCAAAGGCATACCATCATCCCTTCGAGATCGACAACCATCCTTCACATGAACCCATTTAGAACAGACCACACACTTAGGTAGCAACCACGGATAATCATAAGAAACCTCCATAACATCACCTAGCTTTGTCTTAAATTGGAAAGAGTCCAGAAGCTGTTTTGTAAAGTCAACTTCAACAAATACCTTTGCCTCATCAGTTTTTTTACAAAACTCAGTATCCGGGTGTAAACGTTTAGGTTCTCTAACTGGACTAGATAAAAAACTTAAACCTTTCCAAGAGAAGAAATGAACGTTTTTGAGAACAACCCACATTGGCATACAACGAAGAGCTGGTTGCTCTTCCTCTATAAGTTGACCATAGTTTGATACCATCATTGGCTTATCCGCAATGTTCCACATTCCATGCCGCAACACTTTATCCAGGATCACTCTATCTCGAATACAAAACTTGACTGTACTAGAATTTACTACATAAGCATCAATCTTTATAGTTGATGAACCATATCTCAAGATTTTATTCATTATCACATGGATTTTTCCGTTATACGGTGCTGCTTGGGAAAATTTTCCAACTATTAAATCCTCCCAAAGAGGAGTGGAGTCACTAATAATTTCATCAGGCACCACAATAAAAGATTCACCCTTCTCCGAGAGAACCACCAAATCATGCTTCATAGAGAAGGCTTTTGGTGAACCACCGACGAGTAAGAACGAGAGTTCTTCAACACAACATCTCTGTTCTGCCCTCGAACAGAAAAAGACTGAATATTATTCAAATCCTTACGAGCTTCGAGGTTCCCCTCTGCAACCTCCACAACAATCAAATCCGCTATAACCTCTCCTACAACCCCTGCAGCCTCCGCTGAAACATCCAAAGCACATACCGGAGCAGACAAGGAACTTGTTACATCCAGTGAAACCTATGCTAGTCCTCCACCAAAATATTACTCATACCTGAGCCAGAAAACCTTTTAGACTGAATAACCTCACCATAACCATCTGCCCCAGAACTGTGATAGAGTTCTCAGCCATAACAGAGCCATCAACCACCAAACCCGAACTAAAAATTACAGAACCATCTGCTACCATCCCCAAAACCGAACCTACAGAAATGTCAGCCACAATACCCTAACCCTCAGCCACAGAACCAGAGCCCCCAACCACATAACCCTTAGCTGGCGAACCAACATACATCGGGTCAGTTATATGAGCTATCCCTAATCTTATCTTTTCATTATTTCTTGTGATCTCCACTTCATTATTCTTTTATAGTACTTCGAAATACTACAATCTTTTCTACTGGGAAGATGAATCACTATATGTCTCAGTTCATGCACCATTATCTTGTATAGTCGACATAACTATTTATAAATTACATTGAAAGTATGAAGCGAACGAATCTAGCCAGTATAGTTGTTTGAAATATTTATCCTTTTATGAGAAAATTTTTTAAAATGAGTTGCTACCTAGCCTAGCAATTTGGCAAAAGATTAATTTGTTTACCGGTAAATTTCAAAATGATTAAAACTACGACATAAAAAATTATGCATATATTTAACAAAAAAAAAGAATGATGCATATTCAACTAGATAAATAGAAGTAGCATATCTAGAGTGTATAATTTAGACAAGAAAAAAAATAGAGACAAGGATTTAACAAGTTCACACACATAAAAATTTATGATGTCTCATCCGAAAACTATTTCTTGAATCCTCTTAGAAGAGCAAGATCAAGTATTGTGGGTTTTAGTTCACAATCGACCATAATATTCTTTATCCGCAAAATATACATATTGCTCCTTTAATAAATTCACTAAACATGTACTCCTGAACACAACATCAATCCACTACAATGCTCACACATGTCACGTAAAATAGTTATCACGTGAAAGAAGTTTTTACTGATTATCTAAGAATTGTTTACGGCCGTTATCACCAATCCACAAAGATTATTCTCATCTTCCTTACCTAGGTAAAAAGAAAAAAAACATAATTATACCTTTTGTTGTAAGAAAAAAGAAGAAAACCCCAAGAGAAAGAACTTGGTAAGTGAACAAAGAATGATATATCCTTAGGAGTTTTTTTCTGTGAGTTGGGTAGTTAGAAATCAATTCAGGTTCAAATCATCTAGGTGATGTTGTGTAACTCTGGGTGACTAGCATATTGCGTGTTGTGTAGTTCACAAAGATTTCTAATAAAAAGTTTGTGTCAAAAATAATAATTTGGAGGTTTAGATACTTCAATTGATATCAGAGCGGGATAACCAACTTGAGTCTAGAAACAATAACAGGTTGGATCATGGTATATCATGGAATCTCCAGTTGAAATAATGGGTAGCAACAAAACCATCATGCTGGATACAAAAATACGGTTATTGGAAGGTACGCATGAATCAGCTCATTAGAGCACGAGAAGAGGATGCATGGACTGCAGTCGAAGATGAATGGGAAGGTCCTTACAAGCTAACGGAGGAAGGAGCCAAAATACCTGAGCCAAAGATTCGATGGACCACATAAGATAAGAATATATCTAAATTCAATGATTGGGCCATGAATGATATCTTTGGAGGAGTTGATGAAGATGAGTTCAAACTAATTCAAGGCTGTAAATCGGCAAAACAAACTTAGGATATCTTACAAAAGTCTCAAGAAGGAACCTCAAGTGTGAAGAAAACCACACTTACAGAAGTCTCATAAAGGAACCTCAAGTGGGATATCTTATAGAAGTCTTATGAAGATATCAGATGGATCCTGAAGAAACTATTGTATAATTCAGCTCTACAATCAGCGCTATAGCCATTGAAGCTAAAGTTCTAGGATAAACTTACAAGGAATCAAAACTTGTAAAGAAACTTCTCAGGTGTCTATCTTCAAAACTTTTAAAATTTACTGCTCGTAAAACGGTTATAAAGTTTCAAGAAACTCTGACTCTATGATGTACGAGTAGCTTGTGGGGAAGCTGGCGTCTAAAGAAATGGAGGTTTACTAAGACAAAAAGAAGAGCATGAAAAAAATTTCTCAAGGTATTGCCTTCAAATAAGAAGAGGATGAATCCAAGCTTACTGAGATCAAGGATAATATCTCTCTGTTAGCAAGAATATTTAAAAGGCATTGAAACAAGTAGAGGAAGGTCAACATAGAAACATCAACAAATGGAATAGAGGTGAAGGAGATACCTCCGGAAATAGAACTTCAAAGGTGAAGTTGAGAGATCTAGAAAACGTCGAGACATTCAATGTTTTGAATGTGGTGGATTATGGCATATCAAACCTGAATGCCTTATAGCTAAGACGGATGAAACATCCAAAATGCAGAGGAAGTTGACATACAAAGCTTTAGTGTCCTAATATCAAAAAGGTTAAGGAAAAATGGTTGCTTAGTTTCATTGAGTCTGACTTTGAAGATGAGGAAGAAATGCTAAACTTTGTTGCCTTCATGGATATGTCTGATTAAGATGGTGAGAAGAATTTGTTAGACTTAGAGGATGAAGGAGAGATTGATCCAAAAGAAGAATATCATGTCATACCCTCTCAGCACAAAAAATCTAATAATGTTGACTTATAGAAGCCTGGCACATCAACAATTCATCATAAGAAAGGAAAGCATGTTGTAACGGTTAAAACACAGTCTTTCACTTTCCATATATACTCCAAATGGTCTACAGTTGTTGTTCACAGCTTAAAACATACAATTACAAGTACAATAAGCTACCACACATGTCTGCTCAACCTTTTGTTGATACTGCTTTGGTCCCTTATGTATGTCAACTTAAGGAAGAGTCGGTAGACCTCCTCATTGTAGCTCTTATTGTGACATATCAACTTCCTCAGTATTGGAGGACCTCATTTATACTTGAAAGATATCGAGGAAGGTTAGACCTTTAAAAGCATCCATCAACAGTGGATGCAAGAGGAGGGTGGGAAAACAAATGGATCATTTCATGGTCGGTCGTGTATCATTCAAAGCTAGTCTCAGAAGACACCAATAAGAGTACATAATTAAAAGCGATAAAGAGATACATAAATAAGCATGACATTAAAGGGATATGAACAAATGGTGGTGCATAACATGGATAAAGTTTCATATTCTGACTCTATGTAAGACAGAGGAAACAATCACCATTCCACGAGTTTTCAAAATTGTTCAGGAACTAGAACGTAGTAAACCCCTTCCTCCAGTATCTTACGAATTTGTGGGTCCCTAGCATCATTTTCACTTTCAATTATACCATGATTGAAAATTGCTCTGGTTTTAGTAACTTCGTATGGATTTCCACGAGATAGGTCTTCTTTTAGAAGCCCAACATATCTTTGTCAGCTTGTATACCACCTGCACTAACAGATAAACATTAAAACACATCCAAAACAGGGTGAATGATATAGTTCTTTCTTTAAATGAAGATATGAAAAACTCACCAACTAGAAAGGGAGTTGATGACAACTATCTACATGTAGATCTGAGTGAATCGGATAATGAATCTGATGAACCTCTACCGCCTTCGTAACTAGAGCACTATGAAGAGAATTGTCGGGTAACTCGGATTTAAGATTGAAAATACCCTAAGATTCGAAAATGCAGTTGGACCCCCTTTATTTAGAGGTTTTTATTATCTCAAGTTGTTGAGCGAGACAAGGTCATGGCAACTTCGTTTGTTCAGTGAGATGCGTCTTCTACCTCTTAATGTATCAAAGAGACAAAGACCATTAGTGCACATTAACTAACTGAACCTGTATGACTTCTTCCTACAATGACTGAAGTAGATACATATGTTGAAGAGGTTGTTTGGGAATTCTATGCCAACTTTCACAATCTGGAGACTTGCGAGTGTGGAAAACAGATGGTTTACATTCGTGGATCAATATTGAGAATTCTCTAGAAGTTATTATTAAGCTGTACCAAATTTCTGATCATCCTCCATCACAATGCCAATTTGAATTCCGAACTGATGAATCCATTGATGTTGTTGCTACGCTTTTGTCAGGTGGAGCTGCTTGTCATTGGAGAAATCTGACCTCCAATCATCTAGGGCCGACCATGTCTTTTCTTTACAAGATCTGGTGTCACAACTGGGTACCAACAGTCAATAAAACAGCTCTGCACATGGACCGATCTACACTATTATATATAGTAGCAAATAGGAAATAATTCAATTTGGAAAAAATTCTTTATGACCAGATCTGCAGCTTTGCTGATGTTGTACACACCCATAGACTAGTACTCCTAAATCTTATTGATCAGCTACTGCATTTTCAATGCATCTTTCCTATGATCAGTGCTCTGCATTTCCCAAAACATTTTCTCTTGACCGTAAGAATGCTTCGATGTATGGTGGAACCACATGTCACACAATTTCCCCTTTGTCTCAAGATTTTTGTGACTTTGCTGAAATCGTACAATGCATTCAAAAAAATTGCAGGTATCTTTAATCTTTAACTATAGTACTTGATACTCTCTTGTTTATTTTTGTCTAAAGATGCCTTCAAGTATGGAGAGACTATGATCGAACATCATTTAAGTCAGCTGAGTCTGACGAGGAAACATGTGGAGAGGAAGAACTAAGTCAGTGTGGCTGAATCAGTAAAGTTATGAGCATTTAGTAGATAGGGGGACTTAAAATCCCTATTGTGGTGTCAGGAATAATTGTCATTTGTAATTCTTACAAGTCGTATGTTTGTCTGTACCAATGAGCCAATTTGTCTGAGTTTAAACTTAATTATGCTTCAAAACTTCCTATGCTTTGATTAATGCTTATGCATGTGCTCACTTTGAAGAATGTTTGTTTATATATGTGTGGCTTGAATTAACATCTTCAGACCCAAAGGGAGAGATTGTAAGCATGAAGAATGCTATAACATGTTTCGAAAAGGAGGCTCATGTACAAGGTTGAGGGAAGCAAGGAAAAGAAAGTCATATGAATTAAATCAACAAGTTGCTGACCCTAGATGTAGGATAATAACTCGAGTGGCTCAGATACTCAGGAACGGTTGAAAAAACTGTTAAAAGAAGTAAAGTAGAAAAGAAGCGACATAGAAAGAGATCTATTTTACATTAATGAACAAGTGATGATGACTACTTAAGTGGCGCAGTAAATCTCGGTGTGATATGGGGAAGAATCCAAAGGGTAAAGAAATGCTCTTGAAAGATATAATGCAAGGTGTTGCAATAGAAGAGAAAACACAAAAGAAGAATATGAAGTTTGTGTGAGAGATTGTTAGAAAAAGGAGAAAAAACAAAGATAGAGAACTTGGTGAGTGAACAAAGAGGAATGGATTTTTGTGAGTTTTTCTTTATGAGTTGGTTAGTTAGGAATCAGTTCAAGTTTAAATCATCTAGGTGATGTTGTGCAACTCTGATTGACTAACATAATGCGTATGTGTGTTATTCAAAAAGATTTACAATAAAATGTTATTGTCAAAGAAAAACAATTTAGAAGTTCAGATATCTTTATTCTTTAAAAGTCTGTTTATTCTTCATATCTTTCCTAAGTCTACACCAAACTCCAACAAAACTCCTTGGCTTTGAAGCTTTTAACATAAATTTTTAAGTCTCTTGATTCTTGTTTTCGTTGTTCATTTTGATAGACTTCACTTATGAACAAATATCAGTTAGATTAAAAGTAGTTGCAATTTTTATTACTTTCACCAATTTATGAACGTATTAGTAAATTCATGGACCACAATTTAATATTTTTTTTAGTAAAATGGGTAAAAGAATATTTCAAACCGTCTACTTTGAACTGTTCAAAATGAGCGACTAACGTCAGTATTGACGATTTTAGAAACAATCAACCGAAAATCAATTTATTTTGTTGAAGATCGTTAGCATGGACTTGACCTATTTGTAGTTAGGACTGAGAGTCTGCTCTTATCATACCCCTTGATAAAACAAAGTTAAACATAAATATGTTTCTTCCTTTTGTGATGAAACGCATTCATGGATAGTGTTATTGCACTTTGTGAATCACAAAGGACCTTTACACTTTCTTGTTTATACACCCCAAACTCATTTAGTACCTTAAAGCCACACTAGCTCATCCACAATTTGCTTAAGCCCATATTCAGGCCCATCGTTAAAGAGTCCAATAAACTCACTCCTATTTGGCGCCCATCATAAACTAAGCTCTTATTATTCATCACTCCAAATCCTCCTCATTGTTCAATGGGAAAAATGTCAAAAAAACCACGAAATTACATATTTAGGTCATTTTAAACACAAACTTTGTTGTAGGCCATTTAAATCATAAATTTGCGTTGATTAATGTTTTGAAACATGAATTTTCGTTGACCCGGCCAAATAAGACACGACGTTAAATCCGATAACGGATCAATGAACGGGTGTTAACCACTCTTCGTCAATAACAAAACGACATCGTTTTGAAAAAACTAAATATGTCAATAAAATCACAAACTTGCAAAGTTAGGCCATTTAAAACATCAATTTTTTTGTTTATTTCTCAATATATACTGTTTGTATTTTTTTTATAAAAGAATGTTTTTAATAATTAAATCTATACAATCATGAAATAATTTACAAAAATTGAATCCAATTAATTACGGTTAAAAAACCGTATTTCAATCGGTTTCTAAATTGTTTAATTTTTTATAAAACTAAAAACCGTTAATTATGTATTGTTTTCTTTTCTTTCTCAAAATACAAACAATACATATTACGGTTAATTATGTATTTTGAGAAAGAAAGAAAACAATACATAATTAACGGTTTTTAGTTTTATAAAAAATTAAACAATTTAGAAACCGATTGAAATACGGTTTTTTAACCGTAATTAATTGGATTCAATTTTTGTAAATTATTTCATGATTGTATAGATATAACATAATTAATGGTTTTTAGTTTTATAAAAAATTAAACAATTTAGAAACCGATTGAAATACGGGTTTTTAACCGTAATTAATTGGATTCAATTTATGTAAATTATTTCAAGATTTTTTAGATATAATGATTAAAGACATTATTTTATAAAAAATACAAACAATACATATTGAGAAAGAAAACAATACATAATTAACGGTTTTTGGTTTTATAAAAATTAAACAATGTAGAAACCGATCGAAATACTGTTTTTTAACCGTAATTAATTGGATTCAACTTTTATAAATTATTTCATGATTGTATAGATTTAATGATTAAAAATACTCTTTTATAAAAAAATACAAACAGTACATATTGAGAAATAAACAAAAAAATTGATGATTTAAATGGCTTACAACAAATTCATGTTTTAAATGGCCTAAATTTGAAAGTTTGTGATTTTATTGACATTTTTATCTCTTTCAAAACGACGTCGTTTTGTTATTGACGGAGAGTGGTTAACGTCCGTTAGTTTATCCATTATCGAATTTAACGTCGTGTCTTATTTGGCCGGGTCAACGAAAATTCATGTCTCAAAACATTAGTTAACGTAAATTTATGATTTAAATGGCTTACAACAAAGTTCGTTCTTTTAAATGGCCTAAATATGTAAGTTCGTGGTTTTTTTTGACATTTTTCCCATTGTTCAATGGCTTGGCTTCGATTATTTTCAAGAACCCTAAAACCTCAAAATCAAATACTTACCCAAATCTCATCATCATCTTTCCCAAATCCAAACCCTAATTTCAGTGCCCTACCTTTCTCAACCTCATTTCTCATCACGAAAACACCAAAAAAATTCAAAAAATCCCCAAAAAATCAGAATCTCCCAAAACTAAATCAATTCAACACGAATCAACTCAACTCCCACACTTCGAATCCCTAATTTCCCGCAACGCACATTTCAGATTCCTAATCCGATCCAAAGAATTCATCTCAAAGCAACCGGAACGAATTCTCCGACTAGACGATGCTGGAAAACTCTACCGTGAACTCGGCTTCCCACGTGGCCGTAAAATCACTCGTTTCATCCCTAAACATCCTCTAATCTTTCAAACTTATCGACATAACAAAGGCAAAATGTGGTTAGGGTTTTCTGAATTCATGGAAGATTTGTTAGATGAAGAGAAAGCTTTAGTTAATTCAATGGAGATTGATAGAGTTAATCGTGTTCGTAAGCTATTAATGATGAGTAAACATAAACGAATCTTACTTAGTAAAATTCATCATACTCGTTTGATATTTGGGATTCCTGAAGATTTTAGAGATCGGGTCGGGAAATATCCGGATTATTTCCGGGTTGTTACAGGTTAAGATGGGAATAGAGTACTTGAGTTAGTGAATTGGGATTCAAATCTTGCTGTGAGTGAACTCGAAAGACGGTTTATGATAGACGAAGATAAAGTGAAACAAGTGTTTAAGTTTCCAGTGAAACATGGAAAAGAATTGGAATTGGAAGAGAAAGATACGAAGAAGTTGAATTTGTTGAATACTTTTCCGCTTGTTTCGCCATATTTGGATGGTTGGAAGTTTGATATATGGACTTTAGAAGCGGAGAAGTATCGTGTTGGGATTGTTCATGAGTTATTGAGCTTGCGTTAGAGAAACGAGCTTCGATTCATCATCTTGTGGAGTTTAAAGATGAGTTCAGTTTGACTAGACAGACTTATCAGATGTTGAAGAAGCAAGCTACGAGTTTTTATTTGGCTGGTACTGAGATGAATTGGAGTGTGTTTTTGAAGGATGGTTATGATAAGAATGATGTTTTGATTAGTAAAGATCCTCAGGTTTTGTTTAATGAAAAGCTGTATAAGTATGCAGATTTGCAGCAGATCGAAGTTAGTTAATCTTAAACGATAGTATTGAGTTTCAACTGCTATTTCTGTCGTATCATCGGATCAGTTCAAGTAGTTCTAAAGATCGATAGATAATGAACTGGGCTCTACAATGTTGTAATCTGATAGCATTTTATACTTTGCTACAAATTGGTAAGCTATATCAAAGCCCCGCAATACGGAATATAAAGTTACTGTGAACTGAAACATTTATTTTTGACGAGTTTGAATCTCAAATTGAGACAATTGCCAAAGACTTAGAAGACCATGTTTTAGAATTCATGGCTCCCTCGTCTCATGTTATGAGCAAGTGAATTTCGCTAAAAGTAAATTATATTGGCGCGTGTAAACAAAACCTACCTAGGCCTGACTCGTGATTCCTTAATTGCAAAATGAGGAACGATGAATAGAGAGCAAAGTGATTTGGAGAAAGTGAGAAAGGACACTATGATGCATAGAAGAGCAGAAGCATCCTCGTTTAGATGGTTCATATGGATGAAGATGAAAATTGATGTTTGTTTAATGCAAAAAATTGTTCATTCAAATGGCTCATATAAATAGAACATTTAAATGAGTTTTAAAACTTAGGCAAATTTTTTTTAACCATTTGGATGAATCAAATTAGACCATTTAGATGGAGATAATTCATCCAAAAATAACAAATAACAAATATATCCCAGACAATTTTTATTTTCTCTGTTGGTTTAATTTGTTTTTAAAAATATTTACATCAATATATAAAGGTAAATTTTTGAAACATGTAAAATCATAAGAAAAATTATATTTATTTTTTTGAATTAGATAATAAATATTGAGATAAATCCTTTCATAAATTTTGGTACAATTATTTTTTAAACATGTAAAAATATATAAAAGTACATTTATTTTTGAATTATTTTTCTTATAAATATTGATATAATTATTTTTATACATAATGATATAATTATTTATATAAATATTGATATAAATATTTTCATAAATATTGATAAACTTTTCTTATAAACTTTATAAATTTTTTAGATATTACATTTATTGATCTTGTTTTTCCGCCAAAATTGTAATTTCACGGTTTTAGAAGAAAAACACAATTTCGAGAATTTTATGATTTTATCGCAAAAACGTAATTTCAAAATTTTGAAAAATATAATTCGTAGATTTTGCGGTTTTTGGCCGGAAACGCCATTTTGCGTTTTTTCCTAAAATTGCGATTTTTCATCGAAATTACAATTTCTCGTCAAAATTGTGATTTCACGGGTTTTGCAAGAAAACCACATTCTGAGATTTTATGATTTTATCACAAAAAACTCGATTCCACAATTTTGGAAAAAATATAATTCCAAGATTTTGCGGTTTTGGCCGCAAAAACCATTTTGCGATTTTTTCTAAAATTGTGATTTTATGACTTTGGCAGAAAAAGTCATTTTGTGATTTTCTGTCAAAATTGCTATTTCAGCGGTTTTGAGAAAAAAAAATCCAATTTTGAGATTTTATGGTTTTATCGCAAAATGTATTTCCATGATTTTCTGTTTTAGTGGAAAATCGTCATTTCACGATTTTTTGCAAAAAAAATTTTGATTTTACGATTTTGGAAAAAATATAATTATGAGATTTTTTTTCGTTTTTGGCCGGAAGGACCATTTTGGGATTTTTGCTAAAATTGTGATTTCACGCTTTTGGTAGAAAAACTTCATGTTTTGATTTTTCATCAAAATTGCGATTTCACGGGTTTTGCGGAAAATCCCAGTTTCGAGATTTTTTAGTTTTATCTCAAAAATATAATTGTGCGATTTTGCATTTTTATCAAGAGGAATCTTATTTCATGATTTTTTCTCAAAAAGTTCATTTCACAATTTGGCAAAAAAACTAATTCCAAGATCTTACTGTTTTGGCAAAAAAACATCAATTCACGATTTTGTGGTTTAGTGCAAAAATACAAATCTGTGATTATACATTTTTTTGTGGAAATTTTTTTTCAATTTTTCCTAAAAAACTAAATTTTACGGTTAATCCACTTTTGAATATATTATGTGATTTTGTGGTTCTAAATATTATCTTTTAATAATATAATTAAAATTCAAATATGATTAGATTATGTCATGTGCATTTTAGTCATTCTCTTGTTAAAAGTATCTACATAAATATGGAAATTTACAAAAACTAACAGAACAAACAAAAGTTCATTCAGATGGATTATCCAGATGAACAACCCAAAATAGAAACAAACAACATTAAAATGGATTATCTAGATGGAGTATTTGAATTGGTCACTTGGATAGAAATGATAGATGAACAAACAAACGGGACCTCACAAGTCTACTTATTAATAATTTCTAAAGCCATTAGTAAGCCACCGATAATCTGTCTTCCGATCAAATACATAAATCACAAACTCATCAAGCAAGCAAGTGAGATATAAATTATTGGTTTGGAATCAATGAACGAGGACGAAGCAAGGCTGGTTCACTGCCATAAGTCTTAGATACTAGAAAATTCCAATTTAGGTTCAGAGCAAACTTTAAAGCAGTTGTGGAAGTTACAACAAAGAAGAAGTTGTTTGAGAGTGTTTGGGGTGATATTATGGAGAAGAGATTTTATAGATAATTTCTTTTCATAACTCTCTATTTCCTGAGGATCATGGAGACGGACGACCACGGTTCCGACCTTACCAGAACCAGAGGTGTACTAATTAATTAATAATAAGCTGCATGATTTGAGAGAAAATCCTCTCCAACCCCAGGATTCTGATGCGTGAGCAAGTACTCTAAGAATTGGTCTAATGGTTGATAAAGTGAAGGCGGGACAAAATGTGATCAAGCTGATGTGTGATGGGTTTAATAAGGCTGGGAATCATAACAAGAAGTTAAGGACATCCAAGTATCATCTACTTTATGGTATAAGATATTTTTGTCTCAATTTAACACAAATAGAATGAGCAGCTAAGTAATGGTGCAAAAATTGGGTTCGAGGTGATAAGTCAATTTCTAGTACTTAAAACATGGGTTACAACTTCGCAAAGGTGGATTTTGTGGTGTGGAGTGTCTTGGGATATGAAAATAAATTTAAACACAATAAAAGAGAGTTGAAGAGACATTTGAAGGAGTTCAAGATTTATTTTCTTCCTTTGGTCAAGACTGCATTTATTTCAGTTTCCTGTTATTGTTGTTTTTTTAATAATATGTAAAATTATATTCAAAGAAAAGAAAACTTTTTTTACACCAAGTGTTATTGTGTTTAATAAAGAGGGGAGAAAAGAAAACTAAAAAAAGAATCAAGAATGACGGCCTCTTTAAAACCCAATCCCGGAAAACCCAGCTGGGACAAAACCGGAACTTGGGAAAAAGTGTACACACCATTAATGATAGAGCTATAAAGGAAAAACATAAGGAGCCAAAAAAAATCCAAATCAAAAGAACAAGAGATTAGGTGTCTCTAGCTCCAAACCAGGCACGTGAAATGTCGCTGAAACGTCCTTTCCTTTCAACGGTGGAAAGATGATTTTGCACAATTCTGTCGATGTCTTTGATAAGACAAGCTTGGTCCCTTGATTGTTCTCTATGTCTTGCCATAGAGTAAAGACCGTCGCTTGGAATACATACCTCAATATGAACTTGCAATTACCAACAAACACAGAGACAGAGATAATAGTAATGATGTCTCTAAACCAAGCTACATACCTTGTCTGAAGCAGAGCCGAGGTAAGCTTGGCCCATATGAGTGACGAAAATCTGCACTCAAAGAAGAGATGGTTACGTGTTTCCAAAGCCCTGTGACAGAAAACACATCCCGAGTTTGCCCCATGGGCCCAAGCCAGTATCCTATCTCCCGTTGATAATCTATTGTGAACCGCAAGCCAAATCAAGAAAGAGTATTTTGGAGTTGCAAAGGAGAACCACACACCTTTGTACCAGTCCGTGGTCTCATGAACAGTCCTCAACTGATTCCATGTATTTTTCAACCAGAAGACATGTTTAAAGACCCCCGGGGCATGACACCAAAAGGGTAAATCCTGCTCCTTACTCCCAATGATTCGCCTTTTTTCTATTTCCTCCTCAATCTTGTTCAACAAAGCGGCCTCCTCCGTCTTACTCTATGAGTTGCAAAGACGTCAGCTAGAGTAGACGATAGAAGGATCCCCATGTCAATGCATCCCCTATCTCCTAGAATATCGTGGAGACGACATAAATGAGTCCAAGCATCAAACCAAAAGGAAGTGTCCTTACCATTCTGGACCTCCATCCTGTGGAAAGACTTAGCCTGATCTCGGTATTTAATTAACTTCCGCCAGATCCAAGAACCCGCAGATGAGGCCATATTTACAGACCATAAGGAGCTGGCACGAATCAAATTTTTCTGAACTCAATTTACCCACAGGGAGGCTCGAGTTGAGGCAATCATCGAAATAAGCTTGAAATAGCTAACTTTATTTGCGTCCTCTATTTACTTAATGCCTAACCCTCCCTCCTTCTTAGGCCGACAAACATGTTTTGAAGCCATCTTAGCCTTTTTGGGATTAAGATCCGGACCCGACCAAAGGAAAACAGCACTGATTCTTTCAATTTCCTTAATACAAGCGCTTGACAAACGAAAAGCAGAGATCCATAAATTTGTTAAATTTGAGATAACCGAAGTGAGAAATTGAAGCCTAACCGCGAAAGAGAGGAAACGATGCTTCTAAGATCTAATCCGAGTCGTGATCTTGTCTATTAGTGGGTGGAAATCCGTCCTTGACATCCTCTTCGTGAGGAGCGGTAACCCTAGGTACTTAACAGGAAGACTCCCCATATCAAGCGGGAAACAAGCAGAGATAGTTGAGCGACATGATTCAGAGATCCCCGATAAGAAAAGAGTGGATTTCTCAAGACTTATCTGGAGCCTCGAGAACCTACCAAACTCCATGAACACATCTAGGATACC
The DNA here is from genome assembly GCA_963922655.1 of Cardamine chenopodiifolia. Lineage (NCBI taxonomy): Eukaryota > Viridiplantae > Streptophyta > Magnoliopsida > Brassicales > Brassicaceae > Cardamine > Cardamine chenopodiifolia. The sequence goes on from OZ000490.1 coordinate 4,001,915, forward strand.
TGCAATAGAGAGAGGTTTGCCATCCGAGAAAACTAAAATATCGTCTGTAAAACAGAGGGGATATCCTTGCTTTGAGTCGAATTTTGTTTTTCTTTGTTTAGTACATTTATTGTATGTCCAATGGACGATTTTGGCTGTAGGTCCTCTATATAATGAGGTTCATATTCATCTAATAAGATCAAAGAATTGTTTTGAGAATTTGTAGTCTTTGTGACCCCTTTGGCTCTGCTTAGATCTTTTGCCTCTATCCTTTGATTTAGAGAGAGTCATTGGTGGTGGCATCTTTATCCAAGTGTGGTGTTAGATTAACGGGTTTCTTTATTAGCTCTGGTGTTTTGCCTTTACGAGTTGTGGTGATCCCGATCTTCCTGTCTATTCGGTTACTTGGCTATAAGTTTGATTATTTTCAGGAACCTTCGCACCCCAAGACACGCATTACTTAGGTGCCAAATCATCCAAACCCAACTAAGAAACTACTCAGACATAAATAAAATAAATGAAAGCATGGATGATGAAAGATTATGAATCATAAATGAATATAATAAAAAAGACGATTCAAAGGTACTTCTCTAAAAGTTATAGAAGAGATCTTCTCCCAAAAGAAGCATAAAGCTATGCTAAACGATGAAAGAGATGATGTTATAAGTGCTTGAATCTTCGATGGAGGTCTTGGGGCGCTCTGTGTGTTCTGCTGTTGCTAGCTGCTTCGACATGGCTCCTAGGATTTAAGAATGAGTATTTAAAGTATTTGAGGCGTGTAAAATTGGTTTAGGGTTTTCTTAGATCCAAATAAGTTAAGTAGTGTCATTTTGGGCCAAATGGGCTTGAATACTTCTCGAGCGCGCCAGCAGGGCTTGGTGGTGCTCTGGAGAGGCCTTCTGGCGCGCCACGAGCTTTTCTAGGAACGCTCTAGGACTTGCTTCTGGTTGTTCTTTGAAAAATACGTCTTTAGTGCTTTAACATAACTTCGGATTGGCAGGATGTATTGGACTGATTCAAATTTGAGGTTAAAGTTGACTTTACTATATTTCGAATGATATAAAGAACGTTGAATTTGGTGCATGGAAAGGTCTTAAAAAGTAGTCTGCACTCTGAAGCTCTGAAACTTTCTTAAAACATGTTTTGCTCTCTTTTTGATCATTTAGGCTTAGAAACCTGTAATAACTCATTGAAACTATAAATAAATGAATTATACCAAAACATTTGTTAATCAATTAATAAAATTCTCAAATTGTATTGTAGTAACAACCTTTGAAAACTCTTGCAAGAAGAGAATCTGGTACATGAATTAGGCACCATAATTATTTATTTAGGAGAGAAGAATTAAATTCAAAAATGGTTCAAAAATCCAAGCCACGCATAGCTTTCTATTACTCAATTTCTCCAAAGACATAGAATGAAGGCCCATTTTCGATTTTAAGGTCCACCACAATTTAGAAATTGCACTTCTTATTTTTTAAGTAAGTGTCTTAGGTAGCAGAAAACAAGACATAACATAAGTCAGCATAATAAGGTTCATTAGTTATTCTTTCGAGAGGAATTTGACATATCAATCATTTACAATATCTTGTAAATTTTTCATCAAGGTTAATAATTGGGAGTTCGGCCAATGTAGCTTCGTCTGATACTCTGTCAAAATAGGTCGGCTCCTACTGTTTTGCTGACAGTTCTGCCAGTAGCTGTGTTGGGCTCGCAATGCCAAAGCTACGTGGGGTTATACTCGACGATGATTTCAAACAATAACTTTATAAATTTTTCATTTGAAATATTTTTATGCAATTCACTATATATACAGTACACTTTTTTGAGAACCTGCATGAGTTTTTGTTTGTGGTAAACTGTTTAGATGAGTAAGCTGGATATATAAATAGTTGACTGCACTATTTTTAATAAAATTCTCAACAAGGGATATAAATCCCAGGAATACACGAAACAAAACTAGATAGACGGCCTCTCTCTCTGAAAAACACTAGCAGCGCCAGATAGCCTCTTTCGACACAGTCAGCACCGGTCTGGGTCTGGGTCCAATTAGTATAGTTCCTTTCCTTCAGCTTTTGTCATCGGATCTGTGGATTTATCGATTTTAAGTTTCTCAGCCCTGAAATCTTATCCTCGCGGTGGTGGTTATGGAAGCTCGACGAAGTCTTGGTGGTGCCGGATCGGGTGAGTGACGAAGCGGTTTTGTCGGTAACACTATTTTCCCGTCGGTCTTGCTCTCCCCTCCAGTGGATCTGGTTTTCCATCTTGTCGGCCTTTCATCTTATCTACGTGAGGTTTGGCCTCTATTTAGCTTGATCCTTGGCTCATATTTATCCGGTTTGCTGAATCTAGTTCCTGGTATTTTGAAATTGGAAAACTAAATAAGATAAATCCAACCCAATGGTTAATCGAGAATCCGGAGGTTGGAGAATCAAAGTCTAGAAGATGATTACAAGGGATGAAGAACCATCTTGGAGAACAGAGATTCAATGGTGGAAGATGATATTGATGATAGAGAGAAAAGGGTCTGAGGAGCACCGATGGCTGAAATGTCACACATGCCAAAAATATTTCAAAAATGCCACTGTTATTTTTTTTTAAATTTTCTTAAATATTTTTTAAAATCAAAATCTTATAAAAAATCCAAAAATCCTAAGTCAAAACACAATATTACCAACCCAATCATGACTATCCACCCAAACTCGATGACCCAACCCAACCTTTCAATTTTTAAAATTCATTAAAAGAGTAAAATTGAATAAAAAAATCTCGACGCTCGTTTCAAATCTTCTCGATGCAAACCCCGACTCCACGCTCAATCTCGGACTCCAACTTTGACTTCGAATCCCATTTTGGTCTCCTCTTCGATTCCATCCCTTGCTGCCATTCTATGTTGTTCCGTCGCTGCCGCTGCAAGTCCTCTCTCGTGAATCTTGTTCTTAAAACCTCGCTATGCTCAAACCCTCGTCACTCCGACTCCTATTCCGGTCTCCTCGTCGATTCCCTCCCTCACCACCATTCTTCATCGTTTTGTCGCCGCCGTCATGAGTCCTCTGAACTGCGATGTTCTTCTTCATAAGAATCCTCTTCCCTCCTCCTTTCGTTTTGATACTTCTTTCGAATTGACAATAGGTTCGTGTAAGATACAATCGTGTTGTTTTTTCAGTAATGGCTCAAGTAAAAGAAAAGTGTTGTGTATATGATTCAACAAAAGGGGACCCTACGGATCAAAAAGAAAAGGGGAAAAACATGAATGAAGAGGAAAAAGTGAGTAATTCAAATGAAGGTTATGGGGAGGAAGAAAACCTTGAAGAAAAGGAAGAAGTGAGTAACTCAAATGGAGAGGAAGAAAACGTTGATGAAGAGGAAGAAGAAGAGATAAACTCAAATGAAGGTGAAGGGGAGAAAGAGGAAGAACAGACAAATTCAATTGAAGGTGATGGGGAGAAGAAGAAGAAGAGAGAGAAAAGGAAGAAGAGGGAGAAGAGACAAACTCAATTGTAGGTGATGGGGAGGAAGAAGAGATAAACCTTGATGCTTCTGATCCAGCACCGACATATTAATTGCAGGTATGTACAGTAGGTTGAGAATGGTGAAAATTAGGAGAACTAGTTAGGAGATTAGGAAGGTGGTTTTAAAACACTACAGCCAGAGAAGTTGTTCTATGTTCAAAGCGAATACACCAAGGCTTGTAAGATAGGAACTAGTTTTAGTGTAATCCAGATAGTGGAGTACATAGAGGAGCTTCCTGTAGAAGTGAAATAGTTCAGGAATCATTCTCAATTCTAGCATATATTCTACATGCATAAGGAGGCAAACCACATGCTTCAAGGCATGTGGATGCTTCTCTTTTGAACAGCATCTACGAAGAAGCAAAAACAGTGCCGGTTATGAAAGAGCATTCGCTATTAACAAGGTCACTGGAGTGTCTATTATGTATTCTCTGAAAGAGCATGCGCTGTTAACAGGATTGGACTGCCATGAATACCCCCATCAACTGGAAGGAACTGAGGGATTTGAAGTTTGTGGATAAGATGTTTAAAAGGAGAAAGGGAATAAAAATCTCAGATGTGGAAGAGAAGCTAGAGGCAATGAAGAGCAAGAGCTCATTATATAGGAAGAAGATTATTATCTTGTATTTTTTATACAAGGTCATGAAAGCAAAGTCTAAGGCTGATGGTAACATAGATCTCTTCCTTCTCACTGTTTTTGATGATTTGAATGCCTGTGAGACATTTCCCTGCGGGCGTTTTACATTCGATGAGCTTATGAAAAAGATTTGGCACTTTGTCAAAACTTCAAAGGCTTTGTGAAACCAAAACAACAAACTGCCTTTCTGGATTCATTCTTTCTCTCGAGGTAACTATATATTTTATGATTTTAAGTAATAGTTTTATGATTAATTGAGACATTGTAACTCAATGTGTAGGTTACGACATTTAAGTGTATTCCACATCTTGGACAAAAATTTCGAGAAAATGTCCCCGCAAAGAAGGAATGACCAAGGTTGTGCAAGCACAAGTTCTCAGAAAGCTGCATGAAAAGTTTTCCATTGGAAGACATAAATGTAGAGCTTGGAAATACTAAGGTTAGAGTTTGTGAACTTATTTGGTAATATTTTGTATTTGTTATGAGTTTGATTTGAAGTTAAATTTATTGATATTCACAGGATATCACGAGCATTTTGGATCCTGATTCTGATGAGAAAGCTTTGTTGGTGCATATCTTAGACGATGATTTCGATGATGGGATATGTTATATCAATCTAATCGTTGAGAGTTGCACCAAGCGTCTAACAGTGCAAAAGAAGAAGATATGGTGGAAAGATCTGTACGAGTTAAACTTGGCTGCTCAAAGTGATGAAGTCCCCGAAAAGGTTGATGGAGTTCTCGAACCTGCAAAGTAAGAGCTCCTTAAGGTCATCAATTCCTCACGCATTAGATGAATTGAATCACAAATTGAATCCAAAGCAGGATTAGGACCACCTCCATATCGGAAAGCGTTTTTAACCGATTATTTATACTCCATAAGTCGGAACCTTATGATTGTAAGTTCCTCATCAACTGTGTCATCCCACCACTTAGATAGGTGTCCCCACCATCCTATACATATTTCCTCACAAAATTATATCCCAAACACCACACACACATTCAACATCGTGTGATACCCTTACCTCACTCATTGGACATTTGTAGTATTTTCTTCCTTGATTCCCCACAATGGCATACACTTAAAGGGTGAGACCTTTACCACAAAAACAACGCGCTAGGACACCATAATCACTACCCGCTCTTTGGTAGCCACTATTAAAACTTGCTTCCGTCTCTGAACTTTGAGTGTAACTGATTGGCATTATCACTGGAATCAGAAAACTTGAATCGTGAACCCATGACCAGAATTTACCAAGAAATCGTGACTTCCTAAAAAATTTCAAACCCTAGATGTGGAGATAGATGAAATTGAACTTACCTTTGTCGATTATTGAGCTAAACCCGAGAAATCTTGAAATTTTAGAACTTTCTCCCTTCTCTCTCTCTAACAGGAACAAAAAAAAAGCAAAAGTGAGATGAGAAGGAAGCTCGACGAAATGGGGGAATCTAAAATACTTTAAAACTTTAAAAAGTATTAAAATCATCCCACATGTGGTAAAGTCGACCTTTGGCGGCAGGATATTAATGAAAAATTGGTGTGGTATAAGCATAGTTGTCCCTAAGTGTAAAATTGTACATTCATCCTCATAGTTGTACTTTAGCGTTTTGTGTATTTGTAGTTGGACCTTGAAATTGATTATTGTGTTGTCGTTGGCCACATGATTTTTAACTATTAATTATTATTAACGAGGTTTTCATAATATAATTTGGAAAAAAATAATCATATATTTTGCCTCTTTTGCATCATAAAGCTTAACACCAACAAAGTCTTCCTTATACTATAAGGAGTGCTTTATGTGAAAATTAAATATATACTAAAAAATAAAAATTCTTGGCGTCAGTATTTATAATTGTTTAAGATGTATTTCGAGTCCTAAGAAACCGTTCTTCAGAGTTTCCAATAATTTTTTTTAAGTAAAATTTATATATTTTTTTTAACAAATAGTTGGTAATAGTTCTGAGAAATAAAAATACAACAGTATTTTTCTTTGTACCTTGTTTTACTTAGTATTACGAAATAGAAAAATACAAATACAAACACACAACTTATGTTTCCTCATCAAGACTTTTAGGCAGAAAATACCTCTCCAAGTTTATATCAAGCACATACTTTTTTCTCCTCTTTCGGTGAGGTACTCCGATAGATGAAAACTTCCGGTTTTTTGGTGTCCTCCGGTGGTAAGGCAAACAATTATTGAACTTGAGGATGAATACTCCACTTACACTCATGCACCACTACATAAATCGTTATGTAATAGGCCAACGCCCACGTCTTATTCAAGTAATAATTAGAACATAAAATATAGATTTGGATATTGCTGTTCTCCCTTCATGCCTCATCAGGTTCGTTGTTGCAGCTATTGCATGGATACACAGATACTTATTTATATCAAAACACCTGCAAGAGCAAATTTTTTATTTTACAGTCCACGAAATAAGTTATCTCATCGTGTCCAATAACGTTGTATTTAAGCTAGAAGCTGTTTAGCTCAGTCACCAATAAATGCGATGCAATTGCACATCATGTGTGCAATTTGTTCTCCACAAAAGGCACCACTTTCTTTGTGTCCGATGCGGTAGCATATTCTTGCCTATGTTTGTTAAACCATTCAGAAAATTGATCAAGAATCGCATCAATCATAGGTAATAGGGAGTACTTCATTGTTTTCATAAACACATTGTTCATTGACTCTGCGGAATTGCTAGTGTTGTACTTGTCTCCTGGGAAATAGCACCTTGCCCATTTATCCAGCTCTGTACTCTCATCCATATACTCATTGTCTTGAGGAGACCTACTCCTAAATTCACCATATTCTCGGTTGAACTTAGTCTTATTATAAACATGAACGCAATCCCTAAATTTGAATGCAGCTTGATCCTTGTACAAATTATTTACCTTTACTCTCACATTTTGAGACATATGCCAGATAATGCTTGCACTTTTGTCTCTTATAAAAACTAATCAAGGAACATTTGGCAAAACGGTTTTCAGCATTTTGAAAAACCATGTCCAACTAGCATATTTCTCACTATCAATTACACCAAACGCAATGGAGTAATGGTGATGGTTAGGATCCTAAGTTGTTGCAAAAGTTAACATACCACCATATACAGTTTTAAGAAAAGTTGCATCCACAACTATCTCTTTCCTCATTGCCTTAAACCCTTTAATGCTAGCGCCCAAAGCGATGAATATGCACTTGAAACTTTTTTCCGCATCAAATTCCACACTTGTTATTGTCCCAAGATTAGCCTTCTCTAACATGTACATATATGAATACAACATCTTGTAACTTTTTTCAGGACTCCCCCGCACATCGCTAACATGTTGTTTTCACTCTCAAGGCGGTATAGTAGGAAAAATGCAAACAAAGTCTTCCTTGAACAATTTGGAGTCGGGGTGTTGAATTAACCTCGATAGTCTTCATGAAAAAGATATACTACTAATCATGGTGTGCCTTTCTGGTTTTCCACAGCCGCAAATTTGTTTCGTGATACATTCTCACAACCTTCATTACCATCATTCTCCATCAGCTCTTCAATAATCGGTGTGTTCTGTTGTTCCCCTGTTTCACCTGTTCTAAAAATAGTAAGGATTCCAGCATTTGCTACATCATCAACTCTTCCATTTGAAACCAGCTCCCCGTAATTCAAACCGGATGAACTTCCTTGCTCCAATCTTGAAAGTTCCTCGCCCCTCTGATTTTTTTCCAAATAATCATTGAATAACTCTACATGCAAAACAGTTTTAAGTACCTCTTTATCCAGTGAAGTTAGATAAACATAAACATCCTTATCATCTACAATATATGACTCTCTCCAAGCATTATGTAGACTATAATGCAATTTCAGCATCCTTGTGGTTTCATCTACCACAATCTTCTTGCATATCTTCTCTACTAACACCGAATAAGTTATCTTCTCCATAGGTGAGGTCTTAAACGATCTAGCATATACAAAAAATTTTGAAATACGGTCATGCTCTTCTGAATAGTACCCTTCACAGTCAAAATGTACGTTTGTGTGAATGTTCCGCATTGCCTCCTGGAAATAGAATTAAAAATACATAACTACGAGTTACAAAATTTGTCACAATAATACAATTTGTACCAGTTTTCTTATTATCTCTCAGTTGTACCATGTGAACCAGTTTTCCTATTATCTCTCAGTTGTACCATGTGTATGCAGATTACCTGAAATATGATTCTAATATGGGATTCTAGTTTACCTAATATTAAACACAATTCAACAACTACATTTGACAAATTACCAATGCAAATACCTAATTGTCCCATTAAACATAATTACTAACCAAATGTGCAAACCCAAACAAGCAATTTTCATATCAAATCTCTACATTAATGAAATCCCCAAATGCTCTAACAAGAAATCACTCTGTTCCCGCAATGGCTGATGAGAGAGGAGAAGAAACTAATTGCAATTGCACCGGAAGCTGGCGGAGGAGATGGCTGACGAGAACAATGGCTGATGGACGTGACGGAAATGAGGAGGAGGAAAAAAATTCAGAATTTTATTTTTTAGTTTAATTTTATTATTGAAATAAATTCACAAATTTTATTAAAGATAAAAACGGAATATCGCATATCAAGTGGCACTCAGCTTATTTTGTGGCACCACATATTGTAGCATTTCATACTTGCATTCGTTTGAAGAAGATAATTGATATTTCATTGATGCTCTACAAATGCCCAAAACACTTACACATATAGTTTGCTAAACCAAAGAGCTAAATCGAAATACATAAAGAAATTAATAAACCAAACTATTGGACCAAAATCAATTAAACCCGATGAGAATTAGAGTTTTATGTCACATATTTGGTGTTGTTTGCGATCAGTTGAGGATTTGGTCTTAGGTTTTTTCACGCGGTGTTGAACCTGTGACTTAGGTTTTCTTTGCTGCCTTTAGGATTTGTTTCTCGGCTGTGATTATGACGGTTGTTTGATAATTTTAATCTTAGTCTTAGACGTTGGGTTAGCCATCCTGATACCTAGATCTTCCTCCTTGTTTATTCCTTTTGTGGTGTTGGTGTGTTGTATTTTGGTTTATGGGTTCATTAATTAGATGGTTTGTCACTACAGCGGCATCTACTAGCGCTCACTTTGATTCCATGTTGGAATTTGGGTTTGTGTTCAAGGCGTTGTGGGGGTTTCGGTTTCCACTTCTACTCTTACCTGCGTAACTAGTTCTTGGTCTGTAGATGCTTTCGCTGGATCAATGAAGGTCCACGTGTAAGAATTGGGCGTCCTCTTTGGTGTTATCCCAGTCGGATCTCAAGATTGCTTTTTGATCATGGGCCTTCTCGATTACATTGGTTCTTTGGAGTAGTTGTGATGAGGTGGTTTCTGCTCTCTGTCCTATTAGCCTTTATGTTTTTGTTTCTTCTCTTGTTGTAGTTGTGAAGGATCGTTTTATATCTCTTCTCAGGCTTTCAGTTTATTTTTCTGGAGGCAATCTAATGATTGGATATGTTTGAGGTTTCTGCATGTGGCTCATCGTCGGCCTCTCACGGTTTTATTGAAAGCCTTCTGATTGCTTTTGGTTTAGAGTCCTAATTTTAGAGCTTTGGTTTCTAAATGTTATGCTAGCTTTTTCTTTATGTTTTAAGGTTTGTTCTCATGTTTCTTTCCCTGTTTTGGGCTTTTGTCTCTGGGAGTAATCAATAACTCGCCAGCTTTATCTCTGGAAGGATTATGATCCTTACCAGCTTTCTATAACTCATGTGAAAATTATCAATGAAGTTTCTAGATGACAAAAAAGGACATACAACTCCCTTCGATTGGAGAGTTAGAAACTGAACAACATATTTTTAAATAAAGGAGCCTCAAAAGTACCTAAACTAATATTAGGATAAATGGACCACAATCTCCACCAATACTGGATGTGGGCCGGTAATAATCTACCTCTCTAGTGCATTTTCCTTTACACAGTTTCTATAAGTGCAATAGTTACAAACTACCTATTTTGCAAAATTTACTACAGTAAACTAACCAGTCTCCAAATTGTTCTTTTCAAAAGTGCCAACTTTGCCAATAAATCTTTTAAAGTACTATGAATTAAGATTTTAACCTGGATTCTGCCTTCTCCTTCTATATGATCATGTTTTAACATTTTTTCAAATCTATTAACCAGCATTTCAAGTATTTATATACTTTTACAAATATTGTAAGGAAAAAAGATTAGTGGTATAAAAAAGATGTGAATATTTCGATTAAAAAGGATTTTATGGATAACATTTACCAAAAAAATATTGCACTTGTATCATGGTCTAGAGAACTTATAAATAATCTTCTAGTTGAAATAAAATTAAACAAACCTATATATTATGGTTCTTAAGCTTTTTAAATTATATTTTAGATTCTCTTACCTAGTATAAGAAAAATATTCAACCATTATTTGAAAGATTTCAGAAGAACCCATTTCTTAATAATGAAATTTGTGTGTAGTACCATCTTCACAACATCAACAAAGGGTAGTCTCACTTGCAATTCACCTACAATGCTCTTCTTCTTTTCATACTGCTTTTCTTGAATCTTATTTTTCGACTTTAAAGGTATAATAGCTTGGGAACGTAGGGTGGTGGTGTTACATCGGAACCTTAGCACATATAGTTTGAATTTTGGATCTATTTTCATTTGAAGATTCATTGAATCGATTGATTCTGGATTGGATCGGTTGATCCTCATCTTCATCGAATTTTTCCAGAATATTTTGGTGGGATCGATCAATCCCTAGGGTGGATCGATCAATCTTAGTGTCATGTGACTTTGGAGAAACTTATTTTCCCCTCTTAAGCGTGATAGATTGAATGTAATCCTTGGGGTTGGCCTCTGGCTTCCTAGGAAATATCCATAGGGGTGCTTTTATCCATTCCAGCGTTCTGAGCAACTTATTTTTCCAACACACGCATGTGAGTACATAAGTTCTCAAACTTCTCATACAGATCATTGTACATCTAATCAACCTTAGCATTCATCCTACTGGAAAACTGCTTCTGTCCTTCTAGAACTTGCTGGAACAATTGTTCAACCCTATCTTGAGAACCAACATTCTCAAATTGTTTTTAGGCTGAAATCATATATTACCATAACAAGACTTCTTTTTTTTTTAATTCCTGCTTGAAGGTATGTTATGGCTGAGCTATGGCGAATGGTTTAGCTTGGAATTTCTGCCCATCTTAGTTTGTGCGTGGAGGAAATTAACTGATCTATTGGGTTCTACATACTTATTCTTATGTAGGAAAGATTCGGATGATTCATGGTTTTGATTGAATCCCTGATTCTGGAAATGTCGTTGTCCTCCTACATGGTTAATCTCCTTTGTACCCTCAGCTACTTCATCATTACCACAGTCTTGGTAATCTTGTTCCTCACACATATTTACATTCTTCCGCTGCACTTTCATAAACATATCAACCTTAACATTGAGATCCTCTATTTCCTTAGTACTTCCAGCAACTCTTGTTCTCCTATCATAGTCTGTGCAAATATTAGCATTAGTTTCTGCTAGGTTCTCAATAAGCTCAGTCGCTTTCGCAAGCGTGTTACTCATAAAGTCACATCTACTTGTATCTAGTGCCATTTGATACTTCGACTCAATACCATTGTAAAAAAAGTTCATTTTGTCTGATTCAGTCTAGCTTTGATGTGGATAGTCCCATAAGTATTCCTTGAAAATCGATATCATGCCTCATTGAACGAGTTTGTGGAATCTTGCTTGAATATAACTATCTTGTTCGTAAGATCAGCATATCTAACCTTAGTGAAGAAATAAGGAACACAGCTCTGCATTGTACCCAACTAGTGATAAATTCAGGCTTCAACAACTTTAGTCACATGTGGGCTTTGTCACTTGAGAACGTAAATAGCTTAGAGCAAAATAGTCTTCTGGTACACCATTCGAGCTAGTCGTGCAGTTTATTTCCTCAAAATATCAATGTGATTCATAGGGTTCTCGGTAGATAGCCCATGGAGCTAGTTCAGCTTGACTAGCACGACAATATGAGGCATGATCTCGTAATCTTGCTTGTGAATGGCAGGTGGTGCATGATTCATGTAATTCATGTGATGCACATCTTGCTCACCAAGGATAACTCGTCGCTAAGGCTGGCTATGGTTCCCAGCTAGAGGTGCATGTGGTGGAAGTACAGGTGGCATGCGTGCACCATTCTCCCTTTGGTGTTCAGCTTCTGCTTCTGCACATTGCTGCTCAGCTGCAACTTGCTGGAGTGCTGCAGCAGCAACTTCAGGATCATCCTCGGGATTGTGCATCCATACTCAAAGACCTAGTTGGTCAAATCATTTAACCATCCTAGCGTCTTTCTTGGCTTGATGTTAGCTCGAATTATTCTCAAAAGCTCCTCATAATTTAGGATGTACAAGTTCTAAAATTCATTGCTTTGTAGTTGCATGCCTCTGAGAATAGCGAAGAAAAGAAAAATATCGTATTAGTACTTAAAATAAAATCTTAGACTAGACTCAAAACAAAAACTCGTAGGCAACATATATGGTCCCCGAGAACAGCGCCAAAAACTTGATGTCTTAGGTTTTAAACCTTCACTATCACTGCAAGTGCACATAGCACGCATTAGTATAGATAGGATATTGAATCCCTAAAGACCAAAGTTACACTACGATTTTTGATGAATCAAGTAGAGCCAAGACAAAATAAAAAAGTGGTTTGGTATCAGTTTTTGTAGGTAAATAAATGTAGTACAAAAATGATGTAGACTATATGAGACGAGCTTTGGGCGTAGGAAATATATAAGTTATCAATGATCGATAAGCTATCTAACTAGTTAGGGACTTGTTAATGAACTGTTCTCAAACTTGAATAAATATAACCTACTCGCGTAGTACTAACTATCTAAACATGTAGCCTAAGACACTAAACTCCCGAATGAGCCTTAAAAGACATATCAACTTTCTAAACAAGCTTGGTATGTTCACTAGGATAATTAACTTCAAATTTCATTGGCTAAGGATAATAAGCTCACCATTTGTTGATTATGATAACCTAACTATCACTTTCGGCACATCGGCATTTGATGCTAGATGATCAAGTTAACATAAGCATAGAGAACACAAAAGATGAACAACCATCATGATAAATCCATAATCTAATAATATAAACCTAATCGATCATCGAATCTCTTTGATTAACCCCTTTGGTGGATTACTCATACATAGATGGAATCATCAAAAAAAATTCAATAATTTCATATATATAAAGATAACGTTAACGAGTGTTCGGAAATCACTTCTAGAAAATATGGCTTCTCCCTTAGCTACGAAAAGAATAAATAAAAAGCTATAAATAATTGAATAACAAGTTGGAGCTACAAAAATAGAGCACCTTATTTATATTAAATCGTAAGTCCTATTATCGGTTGGAATTGGATTTGGTTTCCTCTTGGATCGATCGATCCCTACTCCAAAACACTTCAATTCATTTAAAAACGGATCTAGCCGATTTCTTTTCTTCTTCTTTTGATTCTTGAAGTCTTGAAACGTCTAGAGTTTTTCTATATCATCCATTCAGCTCCAATGACATAAAAATTTAAATGTTATATACAAAATCAAAAAGATACAAAACTTATGTTAGAATCAATTAAGGACACTAAAAACATATGGAATCAAAGGTTAAAAATCGTTAAAACCATGACACATCATGTATATATGCAATTGAGTCTCACATTTGCATTGTTTTATATTTTAGTACAAATAGGTGTTACTCTTGCGAATTGCATGAGGTTTGGGTCCTTCTTATGTGCTTTTGAGACTTGGAGATTGGGTGAGGAGATTCGAGGTGAGCAAAGCTAGCAAAAGATTAATTTTGTGGAGAATGCATCTGCTAGCGGCTAGGTCTGCTAGGACCGACAGCTGGAGACACAAGTCAAAGCAGGGAAATTCAGCCATTCATGTGCAGCTCCTAGCTGTTAGATCCTAGTGGTCATATGACCGATGACTTGGACCGCTGATATTCTCCCCTGGCTACAACATTTTATGTTACTTTTTGAATCTGACCCGGTTTGTCCCGTTAAGCATTTTCTTAACTATTTATATCTTTCTTAAGTCTAAATTCATAAACTTATTTTTAGAAAGAGTGGGATTTGAAGAAGATGTGAAACTGATCATTGCCGAAATGGGCTTACAAAGTTCTCTCAAATCAAATAATTGTTCTATCCTGATATCGTGAGAGAGTTTGATACGATCCTAGATATGCATCCTCCCAAGGATTGCACTCAACAAAATCGGTTGGATAATCCTTGACTCAAAGAAAGCGTATATGAATCAAGTTAGAAGATCATATAGACCGAATCCCAAGTCCCTCTCTTGAACTCTTTAACAAACTAGGCAGTTGAGATCTTAACGAATAAGTTAAAGCAAACACCAACACTAGATATACTAAACCTATAACTAATGCCTTCAACTCGTCCCATCAACGGCTTGATCGGTAGAATGGACACACAAGTATTATGGGCTACACTTGATAAACTTCAGTGATTCTGAGGATATGACACACCTAGACGAACCAAAGGTTCCCTAAGGAACAAAAGAGTTACATGAATCTACCATGTGAACATGAATCTAAAAATAAAGATAAAAACTTAATTTTTTGACTAAGAATTAATATAGAAGAAGACTGAGAATTAAAAGAAAAAGAAAAAGAGATGAATCCCTTGACCATTCGATGAATCTCTTGACTTAGGTGAATGAATGTCCCTTGAGATCATTTTGCTTCATATTTGGTGATCTCCCTTGAGATAATCTGTCTCCCCTCCATAAGATGTCTCTTGAAATCATTTCCCTTCCCTTGAATCTGATTTTCGTCACTCCTTTTGGGCCACAAGTAAAGATAATATTTTTGGGCCTTAATGACTTGTAAATAGGCTCAAGATGGGCTGGATCACTTAAGGAGAAAACTCAGCTTTTATCACTGAATGACTAGGCTTCATTACTGCTGAGACAAGCCACTACTTGTTTCTTCAAATCTTGATCATTTGCCTTGATACAACTCAAAATGTTGAGAATTTGAGCTGAATCTTCATAATCCTTGAATGCATCCTTGAATCTATCATTTCTTGAAATAATTCCCATGAGTGCTTCTTGATCGTATCATTCCCCTCTTCTTGAAAAAGATTTGTCCTCAAATCTGCTTTTTGAGAAATGATATAACCCTTATATAACTCCTTTAGGTGACGTGATTCATCCATGTCTTCATCATACAAAAAAATGCAGATTAGCACAATTTTCCCAACAAGAACGTGTAGAACTTGATTCATCTTGTTAACACTTTGAGTATTAGACAAACTAAACACCTTGTTAAGCCATTCAAACTCGTCGCTCCTTATCTTGAATGTTTTCTTCCACTCACATTCTGATTACTTTAATTCTGGAAATTCCTTCCTTGTACTTGATTTCAAAAACTAAAAAATCAAGACTTTGGCACGTTCCTCTTGATCCTCGAATTTTGAATCTCCTAAGATAAAATCCACTTGCTCTGATTTCTTTGGATAAGAAAGTGCTTCGACTTCAAAACCAAAATCTCCTAGCTTCCAACAATTATACAATCACATGTACCTAGATTCCATCATTCCTTGAACCTCAAAATTGAGCAAGATCTTCTCATTTATATCTACTCCTTCTAACAACTCAAACTTTAAAATATATGGGTCAGGCATAGGAGACAAAGTATACCTTCTTGATTGATCTTTGAGCTATGCTTGAAACGGTTGTCACTTTTCTCATTAATAACGAATCTACATTATCTAATGACAATTTCTCAAAAGTTAAGCATTCAATTTGAGTAACATGTTCTTGTTCCTCTTTTTCCACAACTAGGATTGAATGCAACTCGTCTTGAACTGGTAGCGCATCACCTTTGATTTCATGGCTAGTAGTGGAAGGCTTTTCTTCAACGCTCAACTTTAGGGTTTTCTTCTCTAGAATAACTTGTCATCAAAATAAAAAAAAAGAAGGCTTGGTCAATGGTATAAAATGGAAACCCTAGAGAATAAATTAATAAGTTAAGAAGTTTTAAGTCTCTAAGTGCAAAAAAAGAAAATAAAATTGTTGATTCCCTAAGCGTTTACAATGAAATAAGTATTAGGAACAAAGAAAAGTAAAGATAAGAGATAGGAAAGAGCAAAGTGTTGAAGTAAAAAATTTTCCCAAGATGACTACGAAAAGATATTGATCATAACGTTGGGGATTATAAATATCAAAGAGTCTATTGAGTGGGGGTTGAAAAGAGAATGAAAATAATGTGCAAAAGGGTATAAGATAGGATTTACATCATAAGATGGGGTAGGATAACAAGAGGTAAAACTTTGTATCCTCCAATTTTTTCCCCTCTTAGATATATTTTATATTTGTCTAACAATCCTATGTTTTGAGAGAAACCTACCAAAGAAAAACTCTTTTGATACCACCTCAAAAAAGTTTCTCCCAAAACAGATTGAGAACAATTTAATTCCCTTTGCGAGACCATAGTAAACACTTGAATCAACGTTAAAGAGATGTTTTCAGTTTGATAGTGAGTTTTTACTTAAGCTTAGGGTTGCATAAGAAATGTTTATTGAAATGAGAATGGAGAAGTACAAAAGATTAAGATGTTTTTTCTTACACCTTTTAACTATCTTTAAGGACCATGCGTTTACTCCTTTTTTTGATACTTCCTGGTTTTGAGTCTCTGCTCTTCAACCTATCCCTTAACAATTCCATCTTGTTTGCTTGCAGACAAGCAAATGACAACTTAGGGGGATTTGATATCTCTGGTATTTTGCATTGTTTACACCTTTTTGATCACCTTTTATCTCATATTACATTTTTTAGAAGTATATATATGCATTCGAGTCTCGCATTTGCACTGTTTTGCATTTTACAACTGATAGGTGTTATTCTTGCATATTGCATGATTTTTTTGAGACCTTATTAGGTACTTATGAGACTTGGAACTTGGGTGAGGAGGTATGCGATGAGAAAAGCGACCAAAAGATGGATTTCTTGGAGAATTTCATCTGGTAGCGGCAAGGACCGCTAGGACCGTTAGGACCGACCGCTAGGACTGACTGCTGGAGACAACAAGTCAAAGAAGGGGAATTCTGATGTTCAGGTGCAGCTCTTAACAGCCATCTAACCGCTGACTTGGACCACTGAGACTAACCGTTGGATGTAACATTTTCTGTTACTTTTTGGATCCAACCTGGTTTGTCTCGGATCGATCCGTTATGTATTAGCTTTACTATTATACCTTTTACACCTAAATTAAGAAACTAAGTCTCTTTTTAGCTCATTTATATGTCTCTTTTGGATCTAAGAACTTCATATAGATCTTATCTATTTTATTATGTTTTCAATATCTCATTTAGTTTGTTTAGTTTCATCAATCATGTGTGAGTAGTCATTATATGAGTTAAGAGCTTGGTAGATTAAGATGATTTGTTTAGTTAATGTTGATGCTTATGACTAGATCTTTGGTTATATTATGTTTATGTTTTAATGCTAGATTTAACTTGATCTCTTGAATCTAGATCAATATGATTTTATGTCTGGAAGGTGTTCGATGAAATGGTTGAACAAAACTTGAATAAGTTTTCTTCCCTAGCCAATGGCAATTGACGTTAGGATGATTACTATTTTGATTGGACTTGATATTAATTTTCATTGGTATCTTAATTAGCAAATGGAAGTTTAGCTTAATTAGGATGATTAGTAAAGCGATTAATATTATAGAAATGGATTAGTCTTGATTAGTGATCCATGATCTAGAATTGTGTTAATAGTTTGTACAAAGCATTATTAGAGACTCATCATCTTATCTAAACCAATTACCTTTCCCTTGACGCAATGTGTTATCTTCATATTATCTATTATACTCGTAGCATTCTTATACTTTCATTATTGTTAAATTTTAATTTGCATTGTTAGTTTTTTTGTTTAAATGTGAAATTAATATTAAGATGCAAATTTTAATTACAAGGATTGAAACTGCATTTTACATGGGAAACTCTGAAGAAAAGTTAAAGACAGATTGACATTAATCTCGGGTTGAGTTCCAACGATGGAGAAGCTCGATGATCTTGTTGTCCGCGGTTAAGTTTAGTGAGACGAGCAGGTCTTGTATAACTTTGAAGATAGCATGAACTAGTTGGGCAGAGGATTTGCTTACTTGATCATGTACTTCTGGAGAGACGATCACAAACCGCCAGACAAGTAATGAAAGATTACCTTGGAATCGCATAAGGAAACCAGACAGTGCTGCGCTATGGGACCTTACACCGAACCTGACGAATTTAGTTCCAAGTACAACGAGCTGAGAAACTTACTCTGAAATCATCAGGCGCATGGCGCCATAGAGCAATATTCGGCCCAGCTGCAGGACAAGGGATATAATGAGCTTGGACTTCTTCTTCTATCTGCTAAAAATGGCTAACCAAACCCTTCGGACACGCCACTAATTTACTGTCACAGCCTGAGCCACCGTGCTCACTAAACCGACACCCATATTTCGTGGATTGCTTCTCCAACCTTTCCATAGACTTTCCCTATAGGTAACTAAGTATCTCACTAAAAATATGTGTTATTTCCATTACAAACATCCCACCGAACAAACTCAAAAGCTAGACTGCGTAACATGAGTAGTTTTCTCCAGATCCAAGACCCTATGGTGGTATCATTAACACTCCAAAATGAGTTTTGCTTCAAAAGATAATCATTTGGCCAAGCAACCCAAAGGCAACAGGATTTGGTGAGTAATCTCCAGATCAAACTTAGTGAGGATACCCGAGAAGAATCTCGCAACTGGCGTAACCCCAGGCCACCTTCTTGCACCGGACAACAAATGTCAGCCCAAGAAACCTTTGCACTATTATTACCCTTTGGCGAGCCACTGAATCACTTAAGGAGGAAACTCGGCTTTGATCACTTAATGACTAGGCTTGATTAATGTTGAGACAAGCCGCTACTTGTTTCTTCAAAGCTTGATCATTTGCCTTGATGCAACTCTAAGTGTTGAGAATTTGAGCTGAATCTTCATAAGTCCTTGAATGCATCCTTGAATCTATTATTTCTTGAACTAGTTCCCTCGAGTGCTTCTTGATCGTACCATTCCCCTCTTCTTGAAAAAGATTTGTCCTCAAATCTGCTTTATTAGCAATGATATAACCCTTATATAACTCCTTTAGGCAACGTGATTCATCCATGTCTTCATCATACACCAAAATGTAGATTAGCACAATTTTCCCAACAAGAACGTGTATGGATTTGATTCATTTTGTTAACACCTTGAGTATTAGACAAATAAAACACCTTGTTAAGCCGTTCAAACTCGTTGCTCCTTATCTTGAATCCTTTCTTCTACTCACATTTTGATTGCTTTAATTCTGGAAATTCTTTCATTGTACTTGATTTCAAAAACTCAAAAATCAAGACTTTGGCACGCTCCTCTTGATCCTCAAATGTTGAATCTCCAAAGATAAAAATCCACTTGCTCTGATTTCTTTGGATAAGAAAGTGCTTCGATTTCAGAACCAACAATTATACAACCACATGTGCCTAGATTCCATCATTCCTTGAACCTTACAATTGAGCAAGATCTTCTCATCTCTATCAACTCCTTCCAACAACTCAAACTTTAAAATATATGGATCATGCATAGGAGACAAGGTATACCTTCTTGATTAATATTTGAGCGATGATCGAAACTACGGTAATGATCCTTTGTCACTTTTCTCATTAGAAAACGAATCCACATTTTCTAGTGACATTTTATCAAGAGTTAGACATTGAAGTTGAGTAACATGTTCTTGTTTCTCTTTTTCCATAACTAGGATTGAATGCAACCCGTCTTGAACTGCCAACGCATCACCTTTGATTTCATGGCTGGTAGTGGAAATCTTTTCTTCAGCGCTCAACTTTAAGGTTCTCTTCTCTAGAATTAATTGTCATTAAAATGGATGAACTTTAACTATTGGTCTGACTTGTACCTCTCCTTTTCAGTCATGTTTCCTCTTGAATTGTCAGCACACAGCTTAGATCAGATTTCTCAATGAAGTCTTCATTCTTTATAACCTCCAATGGTTTCAAAGCGGCACCATAATTATAAGGACTAGTGTGATATCTTGTGCTTGATGCTTCCTTATAATATTCTGGCGAGAATCTCTTCTTTAGGTGTCCTTTCAACCGTTCCCAAGATCTTATAGAGGTCTTGCCTTCTATGCACGTTGCATCTTAAGAGTAGTCCACCAAATGTTAGCATATCCTTTCAGCCTTGAGGTTGCCACTTTGAACTTCTTCTCATCATCGTAAGATTTATAATCAAATTTCCTTTCCTTCGATCCCTGCCAAATAAGAAATTCTTTTGTATTGAGGCTACCTTCAAATTCTGGAAAATCATCTTTGATAACCTCTTTACGGTGATGAATCTCTTGTTGTTGCATTTCCTCTCGAAGTTGATTAATCCCTTGGTGAAGTGATTTGAATTCAGTCCTTATCATTCATTGCAACTCAGCCGTTAATGCTTGCATCTTGAAGGTGAGAAGATGATTGGATGAAAATAAGATGAAGAGGTGTGATCGAGGGTTAAACAGTTGGCGCCAAGGCATCTCAGCAATGACAACTTCTTACTTGGTGATGACAAGTCTCTATGCGGTGGGGTTTTGATTGGGTAATGGTTTATGGTACGTGGCATTGGTCCAAGAATGGGACGACATGGACAGAAAGGTCCTTCTCCTCGTAAGAGTAGTCTCTTAGGGATCTCCCCAAACCTATATTGGTGTCCAGCCAAAATATTGTAAGGCTCATGCTTTAGGGTTTGCAAAGGGAGTTTGATCTGGTGGTGATGGGATGATCCGATGATGGTGATAATGGTGAGATGAAGGGGATGATGAAGAAGTGGTGGTGGCGCTACGATAGTGTTAGTGCTGAACCGGTGGTAGTGATACCAAATGATGTGAAGTGGTGGTGATGGAGATGGATCGATGTCGATGGGTGTGGAAGATAGTGGTGATGATAGAATGGAATCGATGAGTCTGATCGGATTCCAAATGATACAATCCTAGATATGTATCCTCCCAAGGATTGCATTCAACAAAACCGGTTGGATAATCTTCGACTCGAAGAAGGCGTGTTTGACTCAAGTTAGACGATCATATAGACCGAATCCCAAGCCCCTCAGTTGAACTCTTTCACAAACTAGGGGGTGGAGATCTTGACGAAGAAGTTAAAGCAAACACCAACGCTAGGTATACTAAACCTATAACCAATGCCTTCAACTCATCCCTTCAATGGCTTGATCAGTATAATGGCCACACAAGTGTTATGGGCTACACTTGATAAACCTCAGTGATTCCTAGGATATGACACAGCTAGAGGAACCAAAAGTTCCCTAAGGAACAAAAGAGTTGCGTGAAAGCATAATTAAAAAAATTTGTTTGAAGTGGCCGAGTTTATATAGAACTCGAGATAGGTCAAAGGTTACACGAATCTACCATGTGAACATGAATCTAAAATAAAGATAAAGACTTAAGTTTAGACTAATAATTAAATAGAAGAAGACTAAGAATTAAAGATAGAAGAAAAGCTGAATCCCTTGACCATTCGATGAATCTCTTGACTTAGGTGAATGAATGTCTCTTGAGATCATTTTGCTTCCTCATTGGTTAATCCTCCCTAAGATAATTCGTCTCCCCTCCTTAGGATGTCTCTTGGAATCATTTCTCTTCTCTTGAATCTGATTTTTGTCACTCTTTTCCGGCCACAATTAAAGAGATTACTCTTTGTCCAAAAGCCCATAAATCACTTAAGAAGAGAAATCGGCTTTGATCACTTAGTGACTCGGCTTGATTAATGTTGAGACCAGCCGTTACATGTTTCTTCGAAGCTTGATCAATTGCCTTGATGCAACTCTAAGTGTTCGAGAATTTGAGCTGAATCTTTATAAATCCTTGAATGTATCCTTGAATCTATCATTTCTTGAACTATTGATTCCTTGCTCTTGTCTTTGCTCTTTTCCGTGATTGTATCAGAGTTCTTTGGAACAGTGGAGATTGTTTACAAGAGGCCAAGGAACACTTCATAGGAAAAGGGGTGTTTGCGGTTCAACATAGCCAGGATAGTTTATAATGTCACCATCAAGGAGCTTTGTGAGGTTTAAGGGTTCCACCACAAGTGTGAAGCAAAGTTTCTAGAATTATCTCTAATGCGTATAGGTTTTGGGATACAATTGTGGTTAGGCGTGCGAGTAATGCCCCTAAGGCCACCCTTATACAGAATCTCATGATCTGTTATGTACATAAGTTCCTCGCCAAACAGTATTTGCGAGGTAGCAATCGGGATAGTTTACGAGTGCAAAGCCTAGTCGTGGATGGAAAAGTTAGGTCGATATAAGGATTTTTTGTTGTTTTTGTTAGGATATCGATTTTAAGAGTGATTCTGGAGAAGTCTACAATTTTTTGGAGGGTGTTACGCCGGCTGCTCGAGATTTAATAGCTTAGTGGTTCAATTTTTCTGCGGGGGTTTTACCGGTAAGGTGTTTGGGTCTTCCGTTACTCACTAGGAAAATGGATTCCAATGACTATCTACCTCGGTTGGAAGCTATCCATAATCGTATTAGCTCGTGGACAGTCCGCTATTTATCTATGCTGGTAGGTTACAGTTTATAACCTCAGTTTTGCTCAGCATATCAAACTTTTGGCTCTCAGCATTTCGTCTTTCTAAGGCCCGCATTAAAGAGATATAGAAGTTGTGCTCGTCCTTTCTTTGGTCTGAATCTGCATTGAATTCAAAGAAGATAAAAGTAGGATGGGATCAAGTTTGTAAGCCAAAGAATGAAGGGGGGCTGAGGATTAGCCTCTATCGGAGGTAAATAGAGTGTTTGGTCTGAAACTGATATGGCACTTGGTTTCTTCTCATCCATCACTATGGGTAAAGTGGATCCACATTTACTTATTGCGACAATGACCCATTTGAGCGATCAGCGGTGACACGAATAGAGGATCTTGGATGTGAAAAAAATTTCTAAAAGATAGACCTAAGGCTCGTTTAATGCATAAGGTTGAAGTAAAAAGTGCAAAGAATACTTCTTTTTGGTTTATTAAGTGGTCGGACATGGGATGTTTGTTTGACAAGCTAGGTATGCGTGGAATTATAGACCTTGGAATACCTATTCGGGCATCGGTGGCCTCGGCCTGGGAGATTAGAAGAAGGAAAAGGCAGCGGACGGAGGTTCTCCAGCAAATAGAGATAGTCATTGAGGCTCATCGGACCAGAGCTATACCAGGTGATAAGGATATGTCTCTCTGGCGATATAAGGGGGACAAATACAAAAAGGATTTCAGCTCAAAGAGTACTTGGTCCCTACTACGAAGTCCATCATCTATGGTTGATTGGTGGAAATGAGTTTGGTTCAAGTATTTCACACCAAAGTTCGCGGTTTTTACTTGGTTATAGATTATAAATCGTCTATCTACAGGGGACCGAATGGTTACTTGGAATGCTACGGATTGTGTTTTTTTGTGGGACTCCTAACGAATCAATAAGCCATCTTTTTCTCATGTGTTTTCTCGGGAGCTGTTTGGAGGATACTAACGAAATGACTCTTGAAAGAGAAATTCAGCACATATTGGAATCACTTGTTACACCTAATGTCAGGTACCTCTTTGGATAAGTTGCCACTGTTTCTAACATGTTATACTTTTCAGGCAGTTCTGCATAACATTTGGTGTGAAAGAAATTCAAGACGTCATGGACAAGTTCCAAGATCAATTTACTCTCTGGTTAAAGTGATAGACAAGCAAGTTAGGAATCATTGTTCAACCATAAAAGATAGAGATTTGGATGGAATTCTTCAGCTTATGGTTCGCTTTAAGAACTTAATGCCAAGGAGTTACACTCGGAGTTCTTTGCTACCTCTCGACTTCATGATTATTTTATTATTCTATATCTCGATTGTTTCAGCTCTTTCGATAGATGGTTCTACTCTTTTTCTCGTATCTAGTTTTGTTCCAATTGAATTTTCCAGTTTTGGGTTTTAACAAAACAACCAATTATCAATCTCTTATTCTAAAGCTTTTGGTTTTGTCAAAAGTGTTAATTTTTCATTGCACATAATGTAAAACACTATGTTTGAATATAATTTAATATAATATTCAAAAAAAAACTATAACTTAGTTTTGAATTACAGTGAGATAGTTTTAATAGCTAAAATATTAACATAAACACTTCTTAATTCACTATCATGTAAAAGAATGAAACTTTTCTTGTTACAGGATAACGATGTAAACTATATTCTATATACAACAAACAATTATGTCATTTTACCACAACTACAAATTAATCAAACAAAAGATATTTCAAAACAACTAGATACACAAACCATCTAGTTAGTCATAAATGTGAACTATATATGTTTTAAAGATTAAGAATTGGTAGGGTGTCTGACTATAACCAAAACTTGAAAAGCCAACAAGTATGAGACCTGGTCTAATACCACAAGCAACATACTTACTATACAATGTATAATTATAACAATATGGAACCAGAGCAATAAAAATGTACATCAGACAAGCTCCTACAAAGTTTCTCTCCAGCTCCATAACCGGAAATACATTAAACCATTACCAAATGTATACAGTCCAACCAGGTTTAACCGAAGTTACATCCTTGATGAAGTTCCTCTCTTTTTGCACCTTGATTTGCCCTTTCACCTGAAAAAAACAGACAGACCACAACAAGATTGATACTACTTGGTCAAACCAATGTACCAAATTCCAGTTGAATTGTGAAACATAGAACTTAATTGAATTATTTAGTAAGATTGTGAACTTTTTTAGCAGTGGTGTACTGAAAATGTAAACACTTTGGTTTTGAAAATAGTTAAAACATTCAACTCAATTCAATTAAAAACTTATACTACTTGGTTAGAAAATTGTGTTAATCGCCAAGCCGGTTACAAATCAAGATGCTGAAACCGCTATGTTCTTTAAAAATCAACAATTTATTCGAGTTGTTTAGGAAGATTGAACTTACTGAAAATATCAAAATATAAAGACTTCCGATTTGAAAACGTTTAAAACATTTCTGAAAGTTGGGTTTTGCAAGTTAACATACCCGGTTTGTGAAAGCCGTCTCCAATTCAGTATTTCATGGTGATTCTGCAGGTAGCTAGATGTTGTACTTCCTCCTCCAATCCCATTTTCTTCACTAGGGAACTGTTCTGAGTACCTTGGAGACCACTCAGGGACTATGCCTCCATCTCTATCTCTTCTTCCGCTGCTTGAAGATTCCGCTGTTGAGTCTTCAGTGCTCTCTGCAACAATTCTGATATTAAATTCTGGAATCATAGCAGTGACTTGGTTTGATGCTGGTTCTGCTCTCGGCTGCTGAACTTGGTTGGTGTTGACCACGTTCCTTGGAACCTCTGCTCTGCTCTCTCCTACTGAGTTTCTCAAATTCAGAGACGACTCTTCGTCTTCTTCAGGTCTGATCAAAGAAGAAGTAATGCTTGGAACCATCTGATCTTCATATCTTCTGATTGGGTTGAGTCTTGTTGGTTCAGTCTCTTCCATTGTGATGTCTCTGGGGAACTCAATAGGAGCTTCTTCCACCTCAGTAGAATCTCCAAGTCCTTCTTCAGATCCGTTCTCTATTGCAGCTCTTGAAGCAGCTTCTAGTTGCCACATCTGTGAAAGTGCTTCATGAAGCCGTGCTTTTGCTTCATCTAATCCTAAAATTGGTCGAGGATAGTTCGATCCAAGCTCGATACCAGCAGCTTGAAGCACGGACTCAGGTGCGTTCCAGGGATGATGTATCCATTCTGTGGGGAGTCTAGACAGTTCAGGAAGCCATCGCCTTACGTATTCCCCATTCGGGTCAAACTTGTACCCTTCAAACTGAGGGTTATCTATGCGATCAAACTCCCGGCTATCTGGGAGAGTACCCGTAATGTATTGCCAACCAAGAGCATCGCTTTCTAAGTCTGCATCAAGAAGGGTGTCCCAGAAATACTTCATCCCCCATCGCCATGGTAATTGAAGCACTTTAACAAAAAAGCTTGAAACAACTACTCTTATGCGATCATGCAACCAACCAGTAGCCCATAACTCTCTCATCCCAGCATCAACCAACGGATATCCAGTTCGGCCTTGCCTCCATGCCTTGAAATAGTTCTCATCAACAGCCCAAGGGAAGAACTTTAGATGGCCAAGAAGAGGTCTTTCATGGGAGTATGGATGGTGAAAACTTATGTATCTAGAATACTCCCTGAGACCAATCGATTTGAGGAAAAGATTCACACTTTCTTTCCCAGCCTGGTTTCCTTCGTTTGCCCACGCAACCTGTTTAATCCGAACAAGATGGAAAACTTTTCTCACACTCACTTCCCCAAAATGCAAGTGTGGAGACAGAAACGAGGTTGTGGCACTATCAGCTTTTCTCCGGTTTTTAGAGTACTCAATCAGTGGTCCATTGATAAACGTTGTGAGAGCTTTATCAGCATTACACCAGCCCGGAGACCAAGCACGAGCAAGAAGTGCATTACTTCCTTTCTCTGATTCATCTTCAAAGACCAATGTATCTGAAACACACTTAGACACATCCCCTGCAACATATAAAGAGGAATCAATACAGATTTTTTCTCCACATTTGGGAAAACCGCAAGAGAGTGTGGCGAGAAACAAACCTGAAATGATCTTCTTAGGTGGGAGAAGAGGAGACTCAGGGTCATAAGACATACTAAGACACCTTTCCCAGAACGCAGCAAACATTGATAAAGGACGACCTAACTCATCGGTCACTTCCCATGGCTCATAAAGCAAATCTGCGTTGAATGATCGAACCGCTATGCCTTGTGCAGTCAAAACATCCTTAGCACGGTGATCACGCACCAAAGACAAATGATCTGAAAGATCAAAACTTATCCTTTTAGACTGAATACATAATAAACAAAACTGATCAAAATTTTCATTTTTTAATTCTCAGATTATCTCATCTCACAAAACAAAACATAACCCAAAAGCAAAGAGACTATTCCAATCACAAAAACCATATCTTTTTACACATCCAAATACCAAAACACCCAAGAATCAAAAACAAGAAGAGTAAGGAAGAAGATGAACAGACCATATAAATGGTTGAAGAAGATCTGAGAAGCACCAGTGGATTTAACAACATCAAGAAGTGAAGCAACACTATCAGTAGATCTCTTGGTAATAAGACAAGTGCCAAGACTTCTAAGAGATGAATCAAGCTGAGCCAAACTGTTCTTGAGCCACCATCTTGAAACCCTACCAGGCTGATAGTGTCCTTCTTCTTCAGGTGCCCAAACAAACAAAGCAATCACAGGACCAGCTCTTACAGCTGCAGCTAAAGCTTTATTATCTTCAACCCTAAGATCTCTTCTAAACCATACAATACTACAACTACCACCACAGCCCGAACCTGAACCAGACATCTTTCAATCTCTAAACCTAAAGCTTTTGTGCCAATAAGCTTTAAGATTAAATAAATAAAAAACAATCTTTCTTGGGAAAAATTACTTTTTTTATTCAAACTATGTGGAAATCGAAACTCTTTGATGGCTTATCTTTGTTCTCTCTGAGCTCATCGAGAAGAAAGCCAAAAAAATGAGATTTTTTATGAGGAAAAATAAAAATAAAAAGCTTATCTTTAGTAATATCTCTTGCCTCTGAGTGCCTCTCTGGCAAATGCAACTATACTTTTGGGAATTAGTCACCCAAAAAGAGTTTTCCTAATTTTGGACAAAAGTAGTCTCTCAAGTAATAAAGCAATATGCGTTATTTACATTAATTTCTCTTTTTCCTATTTATTATTAGCTTTACAGTTAGAATATACATATATTACATATATCTGTATATATATAACATATGTGTATATGTATATATATATATATGATACTTGTACAAACATTATATTACATATTAGGATCCAATTTTAAATATAATTATATTTTATTAAATTACTTTCTCTTTAACAAAACAAAACAAAAAAAAACAAATTATCCAAATAAATTAGTTGAGAAAAAACAAGAGGAAATTAGAGGTTGATAGAGAGAGGTGAAGAAGAAGATTGACACTATGAATAATGATTCAATTCACACGACGAGATTTATTGGAATATTTTCCACCACAACTTTTTTTCTTTATTTTTTTTCTTCCCACTGAAATATTATCCCAATCAAATAGAACCAAATAAACTGTGACGCACAAGGTTTCTCCTCCTTTACCTAAAATTTTCCTTTTCTTTGTTAAAAAAAAGAAGAATCTTATATTATAGTTCTCTAGAACATATTCGACACGATTTATAAAGATATATAGTCTTCTAAATATTAAACGGATTCCTTATACACATTGATTATAGTGAAAGGGTCGCATTCGGTGACTCGGTTTTATTCAGTTTAGATAATTCGGTATAATTTTATATTGGGGTTTAGTTTGGTTTTGGAAAACATAATATTAAAAAACAAATTAAACATAACTAACTTATTTTGATTAATACTAAAAATTATATTTAAATATTCTTATATTAAACTTTAGTAATTTTTTTTGATTCAATTCAAGTTTAGATAATTTGGTGTAAAAAATTGTATATCATTTGAGTTGTTTGTAAATTTGGTTGTGAATCGATTTGATAAATTTTGATTTGATTCGATAGTTTTGCTTACTCTTACGTGGAAGCATTGTTGGTTCATCTATATATGAACCCACTAAATTTCATAATAAATATGGATAACAAGTAACAACTTAATTTTATTCTTTATTCTTTTTTATTGATTATTAAGGATAATAGCGAAATCATACAATTGATGTACTGAGGATGATTCTAAAATTTAATTGGAAGGTTAGGATATGAGAGAGCGTGACTTATTAGCGAAAGTGGGCGAGAGATGGATATGGTTGGCCCTCCTTGCCTTTTAGACATCTTTAAGGACTTCTTTTCCAAAATCTTTAATAAAAAAACTTGGTGGGGAGAGGGTTAATCAGGATAGAGTTAAGACTCCCTTGACAAGTCAATTCATAATAGCAAATCACTAGTGCAAGTTTATGAAACCATTTTCTTTTGCCCAGTTTTAATTCCATCATGTTGGGAACACATTGAGTTTGTCGGTAACTTTTGAAGATGCAAACATCCAGTCAGTTTCTTATATATAAAATTTAATATTCATAAATTAAGTATAAAAATATTTTATGTTTTAAAAACATAAGGAAAATATTAGTTTTAAAAATGAATATTGTGAAGTATTTTATTAATATTTTTTCTTTTAGATTTTTAGAACATATCAGATATTTGGTTCAGTATATAAATTAAACATATCAAATAAAGAAAATCATCGAATCCCCTCTAATCCACCCTGTCTTACCTTGCTTTTTAGTGTGAATAACTTTACCCATTTTATTGCATGGCTCTTAAGAGTAACATTTTACAATACTTTAACAAAAAAAAAAACATTTAACAATAGCTGGACAGACAATGCTTTATTTTATTAATATTCATACGTACGCTTACACATTGAAGAGTGCCATAATAAGATTAAAGTTATAGTATGGATGATATAAAATTTATTAGATAATTTATAATCTGTATAATTAATATTAGACGGTTTTGAGATTAGATGAAAGATCAATAATGTGTCGTGATGCAAAATAATCTGAATTGCAAAACTATGAAAACTCTCTTTTCTATTTATTTCCTTTCATCAAAGGGAATATTCTTTGCCTTATACCGTCTTATATTATATGAGCATGGCAGCATGGGCAATGCTTGATTAAAGTTCTACATTTGTTATGTCTTAATGCACCATTCACCGTGTGGTCCGGACCCAGTTTTGTTTGATAATGTCGATGAACATCTAGATACGTTTAATATATATACATATATACAAATTTCAGTTTTATATGTATAAAACTGCTTGTAAGTTGTAAAAATAGTATGATACATTTATTTATAAATATAATGTCTATTATTTATCAAATAATAAGACATTATAAAATTATTTATTATTTGTTTAAAATAATGTAATTTTTATAATTAAAAAATTGTCTTAAAGACTAAAACATACTTATACCTGAAAATCTACAGCATTTAAAATCTACACATACAACATAATCTCTTTAGGCCTTGATAAATCTATTAGAGGATTCCAGCCTGCAAACCCAATTGTGATGATACATGGATAATGGTTTGTTGGACTTATTTACCAAAAAACAGTCAATAAGTTATTCGGTTTCTAAGTCAATAAGTTATTCGGCTTCTTAGAAACTCCATACAATGGATCAACGTCATATTCCATAGTAATACCAATATGTGTAATTTTCAAAAAGAAAAAAAATACCAATACGTAAACAACAATCACGACTCTTACATGTAAACTAGATTAGAATCCGTACGAATGACGAATTTCTATATTTAAGAATAATTAAATTTAAAAAGATCATTATATTAAATATGTGTTATTAGTGATATATTTTAAATTATTTTAAGAAAAAAAATAAAAAATATGTTTTGTTAGAGAATATAGTTATTTACATAAGTTTATTTTTCTACATGAATAAATTAGTTAAAATTTTTATATTACGATTTTGTTATTAACATAGTAAAAATCTATACTACAGTTTTTTGTTTCATTTTATTGTTTTTTTCCAACAAACGTGTGAGATATGCATGGGTAAAATATCCAAAACCAAAAACTAAACCAAATCCAACCCAAAAAAGGTATCAAATTTGAATCCAAACCGACAAAATCCGAATGGGTGATACACCAAACAAAAAACCGAATGGATACTCAAAATACTCAAAATACTCAAAATAAAATTATATACCAAAAAATAGTAATTATAATTAGACTTGATATAGCCCAACTATCCTACAATTATCAACCCAAAAAATCAATTATTTTAAACCAAAATATCTAAATTTCTTAGTTATATTTGTGAAAATTTAACCAAATTTTATTCAAATTTAACCAATTTGTTTCCTGATATTTCGTGTACTCTAAGCGAACCAAAAATTTTAAATACCAGAACAAGTCATAGTCCGCTAAACCCGAAAATCTGAAAGACCTTAACCAAACCTGAATGCCCATGCCTAATATGAGATCTGGGAAAACAGATCCGGCAACTAGCGGCTATGATGTCGCTCATATCTAGACAAGACATTCATCTGGAAAGATCTTTGGTGTCCCTCTGATGTCCTCTGGTTCAGATCTTATCTTGTTTCTCAACTGAATATCTTTTCACTCTCGCACCTTCACACGCCTAAATCCTTCCCCATTCCTTTTCTCTTGGTATTTTCCGACAACATCCTCTAGCTCGCCTTCCAGTCACCATCTCTCGATTTATTCTAGTCTTAGGCTCTATACATGATTATGATTGGTTTTAGCGGCTTCATTTTTCTTTTCCATTGTTGAATTTTCATCCACCATCATCAATCTCCAGCAGAAGCACCCCCTCCCCCGGGCTTGCTCCCTCTTCTGGATCCATATTAGTGTATGAGAATTGGCTCCGCAGAAAAAACTCTCTCTAAGTGGATTTCCGTTTCTTTTTTCGACTTCTTCCCTTTAGGAGAGAACATTTCTAATTTCCTCCATTTGGAAGAGATAATTTACACACTCTTTCACCTCTATGGAGAGAACATTTCCTACAATTTCCATGTCCAATATAAGTGTTGTTTCTTCGATTTGTAAACCAAAAATATTATACATTTTTCTAACCAATTTATTATCTTTTACCAATTATATGTAACTCTTTTCGACGAATCATATCAAAAATTTTAGCGCATCTTGAATCTTATTTTAATACTCCTAACATTCCATATATAACATCATCTCTTGACACTCTTGGTGATATTGGTTTGTCTATTAGGCTCACTGAGTTAACGTTGATGATCCTCCATGTGTCCATGCATAAATTATATTCTCTAGTAAATTTCAAGTAGACAACAATCATCATAATCGTATTCTCATTTCTTTGATTTTTCCACACTATATCGTCTCAAATTATTATTTGTTTATTCCTATTTATTTGAGGTTTTTTGCACTTATAAATTATTTGATGTTCAATTTTCTTGCATTCATGGAAAATATTCCCTACTAAAAATCTACAATTATAATTTCTGTGAAAATTGTGATTCTGTAATTTATTGAATTTCATTCAATTAATTAATTCTTATTATTTTACGATGACAAAGTTCTTACAAAAATTTTTATGTAATCATGGGTTAATCTATTTTGACCATTTGATCCATGCATTAAATAGATTTATGTTTAGTTAATCCAATCAATTTATTTTAAGATTTATTTCAT
Organism: Cardamine chenopodiifolia; assembly: GCA_963922655.1. Lineage (NCBI taxonomy): Eukaryota > Viridiplantae > Streptophyta > Magnoliopsida > Brassicales > Brassicaceae > Cardamine > Cardamine chenopodiifolia. The sequence continues at coordinate 4,034,383 of OZ000490.1, forward strand.
ACTTAATCAATTAGAATAATTAACTATGGTAGATTATACTCAATCAACTTTTTTTGTTCCAATAATTAGAAGCATGTAAAAAATATATTAGATCTTAAATAATGTTAAAATCTAAATTTGAAAAAAAAAGTTTAAATTTTGTTGAAATAATAAGATTAAACATATATTAGAAAAATTGAAGGTAAAATTATATATATATTATTATTAATTTTTTTTGTTTATTTTCTTTTTCGATTAGGAAAACAAAAAATAACACAACTTTTTCACACGTGTCAAAATCTAAACGATCAACGGACACGTATCGTGATCCTGTTAATTATAATTTTGATACGTATCGAGCTCTCGTGAGAGTAACCAAAATTTATATAATAAGATAGCCAATGTTTTCAAATCCAACCCGGAGGTGTAGTCAAATCGGTAAATCCAATGATATTGTCACTAATCTGATATGGGTTTACAGATAAAATTCGCTAATAATAAATTTGAAAAAAATCCAAAAATATGGCAGACTCGATAAAACCGATGACTCAATACTAAATAAAGCGGTCGTGTTTGAAAATATTAATTATTTTAAAAAAAATTTCTTTTTAGTGTATATACTATATTGAGTAAAGTATGTTATTTGTGATTTTTTTATATTTTGATAAACATTTCACTATATCGTTCATTTGAATGAGACTACACTAATATACCTAGTCATATGTAGTCGGTCTTATAGCCTTACGACTAGAAAGATTTGTCAAAACTAAAAAAAAAAATCCGGTTTCGAGAGAATCTTCTAATTTGCCTCCAACGAAAAAGGAGGGATTTCAAAACGAAAAGGGGGGAGAGATTCTAAAGAGAAAGGACATTTTATTAGTCTAACATAGTTTAAATACAAAATTGTAACAGCATAACTCTTACGATATGGACAAACTGATAAATATAAAAAATAATATAAAAATAAATATTACTGATAAAAAAATTAGGAAAAGATTTGCAGAGTCGAGACGAATCTTTTTTCTTAATTCTATAAATACCCTGTACTGAGACGGTTTATATGACATTTCAGATTTCTAGGATACAACTGCAATATCTTCGATTTGCATCACCCAAACTCGAAACCCGACGAACTTTGTTTTGTGTTACAATCTTAAAGAAAAAACAAGACAAAAACATTTTGTTGTGTCTTTTTTTCCATCATTTATCATCTATCCTCTATCATCTTTTTATGTGTATTAATATTCTTTCTTTTATAGCACAAAAAGTCATAGATAATAATGAACAACATTAATCACCATTAATTTGTGTCTTTACACCAAAAAATGGAGGTTACTCAATATGTATTAATCATGGTATTAACCATAGAATTAATCACAATATTGACAACTTGTTGACCAAGGTTAGTCATGTGTAGTGACTATTAGACAAACTAAAAATAAATAGGTCCAACAAGTGTTGATTATTAGACATGCACGTCTATAAACCCGCACACGAGTCTCAGCCTAAGCTTGACTCACAATCTCCACTTTTCCATTTCTAATTCAAACGAACTCCATATAACGAGTTCCAACAATCCCCCACATGAATAGAAATGACTTCATACATTTGACGACTCGATAAATTTGACTCGATAGACTCGATTCGACAAGACTCAAAAACGACTTTTGAGAGTACAAATAAAAAATCACTGCATTTGAGATGGTAGCGTTGACAGCCTTGAACCATTCATAGTGAATAATTATCGGATTTACTCGACCAGAAGGTGACTTGATGTCTTGAACCACCCGGAATTTTATGTAAACCTAGACAACAATTATCACCCAGTTTCATTTTCTCACAAAACTAGGTTCTCTATTGTGTTCATTTTGGCCTTGAACATGTCTGGTTTCATGAGTGAACTTGGAGAATATAGCTTTTATCGTTCATTCTCCTAGAAACGGCCTCATTTCACACTCACATAGGCGATTTTCCACATGTTTATTTGTTTTGTTGAAAGCATTATGTTGTACTTCATGAGAATGAAAGTATGAAATCATTAAAAGTTCAACGCTTAACCTCATGAAATAGCACTGTCTAATCATTTTATGAATCGAGTAGAGACATTAGTCTCACAGTGCTTTCAGCAGAATCAGTTCAATTTAGTTATCCCTTTGAACCTGATTCTTGGGATCTCCAGTCATTGAGGTTGGGTTTCCATCAAACTTCATCATTAATTCATAGGCTGTAAACCCATTCTTCTTGATGATTCACAACTTGATCTTGTGACCAACCTTTAATAAAAAGATCATAGGTTGTCAACCAAACTAGTATAATTTATGGAGATTATACTATTTGAAATTAATTGTTTTATGGTTTTATGTCATCTCCTCAGAAGACATGTTTTACCATTACAAAGAAAAATTTAGCACCCATAGTATATTCAATTGAATATCAAAACGTACTTACAACGTTGGTATAAATTTTTCACATCAAATATCTTTCGAACCTTTATGAAAGTCGTTCAACTTAGTTTAACTCTTCTTCAAGTTATTTACTCAGATTCCATTTTGGATCTTGTCTTTATAAGTTGTTTGAAAGATATTGATTGATATTTGTATGACGTATTACTGTGATATTCGTTAGTTACCCCTAGACTTTAAGTATTTACACAAGAGTACTAAATTTGTATAGTTTATTGACATATTATCAACAACTTTATGTGGTATTTTTGTTGAGAATTTATTTGTGGTAAGCAACGCTTTCTCCCACATTACCTGAGATTACTCAGTTTTCCCACAACAAATCATGCAAATTCTCAATAAAGTTTTCAAATTTCTTTCTGAGATTCAAGTGACTAGAGAATTTCTATCAAAATACTATCATCCTCTATCACTTAAAGCAAATATGATTGGTTTCACCAAAATCATATTACCACTATAGAAAATACATTATACATGTATATTTCAGTTTATATGCTCTAAGACTTATCATTGTCTCTGTTTTAGTCAAACTTGTTACCACATTCGTCATTTTTGTGATTCAACTTATACATAATCTTTATGCAAGTAATGATTCTCTTACGAGTCATGATCTTTTTACAAGGTCATTAGTCCATTTTGCATACTGAGTCACAAGTGGCAGACTTTCGCAAATCAGGATGTCGGCTCACCACACTAGTTGTAAATATTAGAAACCTCCATTTCATTTATAAAAAAATTAGTCATAATTTGCAATTTGAGTTACATCATGTAAACCCAAATTTGTATACTAAATTTTATATGAACTTAATGTAAAATAATTTGTCAAATTAAATTCATTATTTTTGCTGGAATATGCAATTAAGCATAGTAATTTCAAAATAAATCACAAAATATATTAATTATTTTTGAAATTTTGTTGAAATAATCAACAAGTATCAGACCTAATAATTAATAAATTGCATAATCCATTTATAAGATTTTATAGATCATGTTATAAGACCTTATAATTTTTTTTATAAGTCTTCATAAATTCACTTTATAAGACCTTATAAAATACAATCTCTATTATTAGTGTTTACAGTGTTTCACAAATTTGCCTATAAAGCGTTCGTAGAAATCGCTCTACTCAAACACAAATACGTTTTGAAAAATTGCTTACAAAGCATTAGCAAAAACCATTATTGTTTTTTACACCATTTAAATCATTTCGAAAACTTGCTTGCAAAGCATTCGCAAAAACGTTTGAACCTAATGGAAATCTAGTTTCCAAAAGAACTCGTTTATTTTTGTTTGTTTCATTACAGACTCAATATCTCTCTTTGTACTAACTTAAATTATGCGATCTATATATCATTAGAAAGATAATTTTGATATCTACGCACATACACCAATATCGCTCAATTCCAATAACATATCGGAAAGTTATCATTTATACACTGTTTGATCATATAATATCACAATATTCGATCAAATATTGATATTTGGACATTATGATAAACATCATAATTCCAATGCATATCTCATATAGAAAAACATGTGGCAGACCCCTCCCAAACTGGGGCATCAACTCACATGATCTATTATGCAGTTATTGGATTTAATTTATATGAATCCATCACAATAATATTTCAAAAATAACACAAAATCGGTTCACATCCGATAGCCTAAACAAGCATTTTTTAAATTTATCTTGTATAGTATTTGAATTTCAACTTGGTAAAAATTAACCGAAGTAAACTCATATATGAACATTTTAATCTGAATAAATTCATAAAAATTATTAGATTAACTACTCAAATTAAACAAAAGAATTCAGAATCAATTAGCCGATGACCCAATAAAGGTACTTTCTTTTGTATTAACTTTTAATTGACAAAGAAATTTAGAACTCAACTTGGTCATCTACCGGAGAATTCAATTTTTGTTTTTCTTGTCAAGTTTCAAAATTTTCCAATTTAAATCACTATGAAGTATCTAAATCAAAAAAGTGATGTGTAGAAAATAAATTTCAGAATTTAAATGCATTAAACGGCTGAAATTTAAAGACATAATTTAAATAAATAAATTAAGCCAAACATGGTTAGTTTCCACCATTACGGATCTACACAAAAATGTTAGACTTCGGTAAAGTCCATAATGTTTGAACAACTCCTATTCTTTTATCAAGACTCACAAAATATCATTTTTTCCATTAGTGCATCAAAGCAAAAACGAAAAATTTACAGAATTAAGAATGTAAGAGCATAATTCCTACGATATGTGCAAACTGATAATTATGAGGAAATAATATAAAAATAAATATTACCATTAAAAAATTAGGAAAAGATTTGCAGAGTCGAGACGAATCTCTTTTCTAGGATACAACTGCAATATCTTCCGATTTGCAAATTCTGTAAATGCCCCGTAGTGAGACGGTTTACATGACATTTCAGAATCTCAGGATACAGACGGTTCCTCCATGACCCAGTAAACGGCGGATAGGTTAGAGAGCTCTGGTCCCCTTCTCCATACTCAGGCACCGAAACCACCAACCACCGCTATGGACATGCCACAACAACCCAAATCCGGTGGAAAACACATATGATCCTCTCCAGGAAGCAGTAAGGAAAAAGAAACAGGGCAGGAAACAGTAAGGCGGGACCGATGCCGGTGCTAGAGGAGTCACCGGTGCCGATCAATGTGAGAAACAAAGGTGACGGCGCTAGGGTTTTGAGTTTTTGTCTAGAGAGTTTTGATGTATATTCCCTCATCACGAAGATTTAGTTATAGAAAAATCAGAAAATATTTAGAAAATTATTCAGAAATGTTAGTATTTAGTTTAAGAAATTTATCTTTATTTTTAAATATATTATTTACATTTATGTTTTATTTAATTAAAAATTACATTTAATTATACGTCTATATAAATCCATGTATTTTATAATATTATTTTTTTTCTAAACATTTTTGTGTTATTTAATTTCATCAATTTATCATGGTATCATTTTATTATGCTATCAAAATCTTGATTCAATTTTTATGGGTTAAGATTTTGTTTGCTTTCATGATTATGAAAAATTTATATGGATTAAGATTTTGTTTGCTTTTATGATTATAAAAAATTTCTATGAGTTAAGATTTTCCTTGCTTTTATGATTATGAAACCTTAATCCAATTGGTTTTCTTCTCTTTGTTAAATATTCAGGGGCTATATGGTTATACTTATGAATTTCTAATGATAATTTGGAGAATTATGGGTAAGGATGTAGTAATTGTTGCGCAATCGTTTTTTGTGAAATGTTTTATTCCTAAGGGTTTAAATTCCACCATTCTAGTTTTGAAGAAGACCCAAGCAGAAGAGATGAAAGATTACTGGCCAATCTCATGTTGCAATGTTATTTATAAGATTATTTCAAAGATTTTGGTGTACAGACTAAAGTAAGTTTTGCCCAATTTTCTCCCCAAACCAATCAGCATTTGTTAAAAGTCGTATTCTCATAGAGAATGTCTTATTAGCCTTTGAGCTGGTGAAGAATTATCACAAGAACAGTCTCAACTAGATGTGCGGTAAATATTGATATTTTCAAAAGCATTTGATTCAGTGCAGTGGTCGTTTTTATTTACCACGTTAAGGGCTATAAGGTTTCCTGAAAAATTTATTCATTGGCTGAAATTATGCATCACCACAGTGACTTTCTCAGTTCAAGTGAATGGTGAATTAGCGGGGTATTTCAAGAGTACAGGAGGGCTACGTCAAGGTTGTTCTTTATCCCTTTACCTCTTTGTGATTTGCATGAATGTTTTGTCGAAATTTTTAGATAAAGAGGCAAGGGAGAGACAGATAGGCTACCACCCGTATTGTCAGAATCTTCTACTCACGCACTTATGTTTTGCAGATGACTTGTTGGTTTTTCGGATGGGAGCAAAAAATTAATAGAAGGCATCATACGAGTTTTCAATCTTTTTGAAACTATGTCTAGACTGAAATAGGCTCGAAAAATCGACATTGTATATGGCAGGTGTTTCGTCAAGAAGGAAGACATTCTTCAGCAATTCCCATCTGATACAGGATCATTACCGGTTTGATACTTGGGATTACCGTTGACAAAGCGAATGACACTGAATGACTATACTCCATTGATAGAAAAGGTATGTTCTCGGATAAATTGTTGGACAGCGATATATTTATCTTTTGCAGGAAGATTACAACTTATTGGATCAGTTATCCATAGTCTAACAAATTTCTGGATATCAGAATTTAGACTGCCTAAGGCTTGTACTGCGGAAATTGATTCACTATGTGCTGCATTTTTATGGTCTGAACCAGAACTTAATACAAAGGCAAAAGTTTCTTGGGTTGATGTCTGTAGACCGAAAAAAGAAGGAGGTTTGGGGCTGAGGTCGATATCAGAAGTCAACAAGGTGAGTTGTTTGAAGTTGTTATGGTGCATTCAATCAGCGCATTCTTCACTTTGGGTAAGCTGGGTTAAAAGATATCTTATTCGACAGGGGTCTCTATGGTCGGTGAGTGAAACCTCAGCACTTGGCTAATGGACATGGAGGAAAATATTAAAGTTTAGAAAACTGGCAGCAAGTTTAAGTAAGGTCAGAGTTAATAAAGGGGATGCATCATCTTTTTGGTTTGATAAATGGTCTCCATTGGGGTGTCTTATAGACATGACAGGTTCACGAGGCTGTATAGACTTGGAAATTCTAATACATGATACAATTGGGAATGTTCTAACAAAGCATAGATCACGACTCCATCGGGCATATATGTTGAATAAGATTGAAAAGGTAATCAAAGGCTAACGACATCAAGGTCCGTCAGAGGAGAGAGATGAGTTTATGTGGAAGTATAGCGCATATAAGTATAAGCTGGAATTCAGTTCTAGAGCCACTTGGGAATTAATAAGAGAGCGTCAACAAACAGTGAAGGGTCTAAGGGTATATGGTTTACTTATAATTAAGAACTAATTATCAACAGGGGATAGAATAAATAGTTAGAATGATAATATCATAACAACTTGTTTTTTTTTTGTATGGTGCCAATGGAGACTCGGAACCACATAATTTTCACTTGCCCCTACTCATCGATGATATGGTCTGCTCTAAGCATAACCTGCTAGGTTGTAGGTCCATATGCCATTGGGAGGGTTTGCTTTATCTTTTAGTGGACACAACTCTTGATATGATGAAGCTGTTCTTATTGAGATATGTTTTTCAATCAGCCATTCACGCTATTTGGAGAGAGAGAAAACACGAGAAGTCAGCCTCTCAACAAGCACAACTTATAAGGTTTATTGATAAGCAAGTTCGGAACAGAATATCGACAATTCTAGCAATGGGAGATTCAAGATACCAGCAAGGGATGGAAGCATGGTTCGTAAAAAGATAGGAAATCATCAAAGATCCTTCATAATGGCTTTTAGTTTCTACTTTCGATTTTATTAAGATTTTTATCTCTTTTGAAAGTGGTATGTACTTATTTTTCCAAAAATGGTTTTGTCCCAGTTGAATTTCCCAGTTTTGAATTTTAGTAAAACAAACACTTTTGATATTCAAAAAGTAGAACTTTTGTGCTATGCATGTTGTAAAAGGTTATTTTTGAATATAATTTAACATTACATTCAAAAAAAATTCTAACGCATAATTCTGTGAGAAGTTTTAATTTGCTTTGTTATGTGTCTAAGAAAAAAATGAAAAAAATCTCATATTTGAGTCAACATGCTGTTGTCACGACTCTGAAGTCAAGTCGGAGATGACTTGGTTTTACATTTTTGTTTTTAATCGATAGTTAAAGAACAAAAAGAAGGAAGAAAGAAATAAAAGAAATAAAGAAAGAAATAAAGAAATAAAGAAATAAAGAAAGAAGAAAATTGTATTAGTCTCTTTCACTAGAAACTTGGTCACAATAGCATATAATTTTGATTTTTATCGGTATTTATGTAGATTCATCTTAACTACAAATAAGATGAAGAATTCGAAGATAACTACCAAAATGACGATTTCGACGAATACTATATTGATTTCTGGTGACGAATTTGAATACAACGATGACAACTGCACACATTTTTTCATTAACAAATAGTTCAAAGAATGGTCTAGAATTGTGATTTAGAAACCGATATATATATATATATATGTATATGATTAAAATGTATTTTTAACCGAATTGATAATCCTTTGATCGAGTATAAACGTCGATGATCTAATGGCTGAGTGTTGTAGCTGTTTTGACCCTATGACCAAGTATCATTACAAGAAAGTTACCGCAAAACCAACGGAATTTTCTATGGTTATGCGATGGACTTCCAAATTTAGTAAACCATATGTTGGGAATAATTTTAGGAGATAGAACGTAAGTAGATGTAGATGTAAGCACGGTTGAGATGGTGAATGATGTTTTTAGAGAGATTATGCAGTCAGTCGGCTATGAAGGAGATAGGGTTGAAGAAACAAATTTAGAAGCAAATGTTTTTTTTTATATGTTAGACGCAACGAAGTAGCCACTACATAGCAGTTGTAGAGAAGGTAATTCACCGTTGTCCTCTACTAGTAAAGTGATGAACATTAAGACGGACTATAATTTGGTGGATGAAATGTTGATGAGATAGCAGATTTTGTGAAAAATATTTTACCTGAAGATAATCTTTACCAACATCATACTACCAGGTACAAAAACTTGTAGTTGATCTTGATTTGCCATATCAGATGATAATGTGTACATCGAGAACTGTATGATATATTGGAGAGAAGATAAAAACCACAAAGATATATATTTTTTCGTAAACCGAAAGGTCTTGGTTTGTCGAATCAGATGATAAATGAGTGGCAGAGTTTTAATTCCATTTAAACGGATGTGGTATTTACCATTAACGAAGAGGTTGGAGAGGCTATATCAATCTCGACGCACAATAGAGGCAATGAGATGACAGACAGAGCAATTTTTGACGTGCATAGCAATTTTAATGAGGTTAACATGCAGAGTTTTAATTCAAGTTTCTGACGTATTTTTGACAGAACAATTTTGTCGGAAAATATTACTCATCTTTGTTTTGCAAATGATATAGTGGTATTTTCGGATGGAAAATCGTGATCTATTAAGGGTATTCTCAAGGTTTTTAAGGATTTTGGTCAGTTCTCGAGGTTACAATAAGTTTGGAGAAGTCCTCCTTATTTGTTGTTAGGGTTACTCAAATGAGAAGATCTATCATTGCCTCACTGTTTTCACTAGATATGGGGTCTCTTCTGGTAAAGTATTTGGGACTGCTGTTGCTCACGAAGCGAATGTCTAAGTCAGATTTTCAGCCTCATATCGACAAGATCCGTACTCGAATTCAATCCTGGTAACATCGCTTTCTCTCCTTTGCGGGTAGACTCTAACTTCTTACTTCTGTTATCTCTAGCCTAACAAATTTTTGGACTGCTGCTTTTGTTTGCCTAGTGCTTGCGTTAAGGAAATAGAGAGGATCAATTTGGCTTTTCTTTGGTAGGGACCGGATTTAAATCCAAGGAAGGCGAAGATGGCTTGGAAAGATGTTTGTCCGCCTTAGAAAGAAAAAGGAATAGGAATTAAATCTATTGACGAAGCAAACAAAGTAAGCTGTTACAAGCTTATTTGGCGGTTAGTTTCATCTAGGTCCTCCTTGTGGGTTAATTATGTAAAAAAGAATCTGATCCGGGGTAGTTCGTTTTGGTCGGTCAATATGAACTCTCATTGATCATGGATTTGGAAGAATTTGATTAAGTACAGGGACCAAGCAAAGGCTTACCATAGGATGAAGGTGAGAAATGGAAAGGATACTTACTTTTGGTATGATGAATGGTCTCCTTTGGGTCGTCTCCATGATATCTTAGGAGTTATCGGCTACTATAGAGGAAGTCCTAGCCACTCACAGGGTCAGACGACGATGAGCTACATTGTTAAGAAAAGTTGAGGAGGAGATAGAAGAGCTGCGAATTAAGGGTAGTTTGGACCCACATATATCACTTTGGCGACACATAGCTGATCTGTTCAAGCGTAATTTCTCGCCGAAAAATACTTGGAATCAAATACGGGCTGTAGTAACGGTAAAGGATTGGTACAAGGGGGTATGGTTTTCTTTCGCAACACCAAAATATTCCTTCTGTGTTTGGCTTGCTGTTAATAACAGGTTATCTACGAGAGATAAGATGCTTGGTTGGAATCAAGGAGGACATACAAGCTGTGTTTATGTTACCAGATTTTGGAGTCGCGAGATCACCTCTTCTTTGGATGCAGCTTCACGTCTCAAGTTTGGAATCGGCTCTCTCACGGGATACTCCAGTAGCTACATGTCTCACGCTTTAGCGATATCATCTCTATCATATCTGGCTCTACTCTTGGCGGTACTCACTGATTCATATTAAGGTATGTTTTCCAAGTATTTTTCTATGTTTTATGGCAGGAGCGTAATCGATGAAGGCACATCGAAATACCCAAAGATCAGAGGACTCTAATCAAAACCATAGACAGAATCGTCTGCAATCGTCTTTTGATTCTCCAGAGGGAAGAGAAATTCTTGGACGGCTTGTATATTTGGTTCAGAGCTACGGGGAATTAGTATTGCTTTCAATATTTGTTCTTTTCGGTTTTTTTAATCCTACTTTTCAGCACTCTTGGAAATGGGGTGTACTCTTTTTTCCAAAAACCGATTTTGTCCCAATTGGATTTTCCGATTTTGGGTTTTACGAAACCCCCATTTTTGATCAACATCTAGAGCTTTTACTTTTTCGCTTTTATATTCTTTTTGGAAAACGGTTACACTTATTAAAAAATTCTGTTTTTTTAATATAATTTTACATAATATTAAAAAAATAAATTTCTAAGAGTGAAAACCCAACTCACTTGTATGTTTAGATTTACATAGTTCTTTCCATACAACCCAACGGTGTGGTTACATCAATTAGAACTCCACTAGAAATTGAAATTTCACTTGTTAACTTTATCATTAAATCTTGGAGAAGTTTAAACGATCACATAACATATATTGGAAGAGACAGAGCTGCTTATTAAATCAATGTCACTTTTCCACCTTTGACAAAAATTTGGATAACTAGCTGTTAGTCCATTTGTTACGCTTTTCTCAAACATAATTAAATCTTTGATTATTTTAGCAACCTATACTTTCGGGGATTTCCAGAGAAGTTTTCATCCTTCCTTCTCTTTAAATGCGAAGTAGATTTTTCGACTAACTTTTGGTTTGGTCTGGAATATTCTTACCAAACATGAACGGTGATTAATCAAATTTATTTCATATCCTGATGCTTTCCAATAATATCAAATAATCAGTTGGAAAACTAATAATATTTCAGTAGGATAAATGAAAATAACATAATTATTTTGTGACAACCAATATTTTTCTTAGGATTATAATATTTATTTAAATAAAATAATATTAATATTTAATATTTTACTTCATTTTATAATAAATGTTACTGTAGGACTTTGTTTTTCTTTCACAAAAAACTGTTCCTTTGTATTTTCAGATAATTTTTAATCAAAACGTTTATTTCATCTGCACTATTCAGTTTATAATTAAAAGTAAAATCTTATAACTGTATTAAAACTAAATGTATAGTATAAATTTATGCTTTTAAACATGTGTAACTAAAAACTTCTAAAGTGACATATCCAATAAAAAGAAACAGAGGTACTATACCTCGGTAAAATATTATCCAGAAGTTTTACCTTAAAATAATACCGTAAGTATATAATAGCATTCAGAGTAGTATAATTGGAATCGAATTCACAAGTACCAATGGAATACATTATGAATTTAAGATGGTTTAAAGTAAAGTAATGAATGCATCAATTAATAAAAATGCGTTAAGAACCGTTCTATAACTCGAATTACGAATATAAAGTTATCTCGTTGTTATGTGTAATAATTATCTATGCAATAAAAATCTCTAACAATTAAACGGTCGTTAGCTAATGACACTTTACCCATCAAGGACAGATCAATTTATTTAACAACATTTTTGGTGTCATGGTAAGATCGATTAAGGACAGAACCTAATTGGTTAAATTAGACAAAACAATGAAGAACAATCCTAGATGAAGAACGAATCATTTCCAATCAACCTAGCAAAGATCTACATGATTATCCTCATAAAAAACTCAAAATCTAATGATATATTTACTCACACATGCACAAAAATACATGATAGCAATAGATGAAGAAATCATGATAGAACAGCAAAAGAAATATAAAAGAGTTAGGAGAAGATCTCCAAAAATAAAACTAAAAGGTAGACCTTAAACTATGGTTTCTGACTATTTTCGTGGCTCCTTGGCTCTGTGGCCGAAATTCTATATTTATACAACAAAGGAAAAATCATAAATGAAAAAGGCAAGTTTTGTAAATCTCATACTGTTCAGTTACAAGTGTGTAACGATTGGTTTTCTACGTCTTGAATACCTATCGGTTACACATTTGTAGATCAGTTTTCGTCTTCATTCTTTTCTTCTCTTGACGATGTATTGCTCCAATTTCACTCCAAAACTCTTATATTGAGTCTAACAAATGTTAATACCTAAAAAGACGCAAAACTACCAACAAATTATTTTGTTCTTATTAAAAAAACTCAAACCCCGATATTAAAAAACTAAAGACCCGGTGTTAAAAAACTCTAAAAACAATAACAAATAACAGTTAACATAAAAGAATCTTGATCCGCCACTTATTATTACGAAGTTATAGTATTGTGTTAAAGTTAATTCAACCAAATGCTCAGCTCTTGTTAATGACACAAAAGCACACAAAAAAAAACCCTCCATAATGACATATTACCTTACATAAAACACATAACTGTTGTAATTAGACATTAATAAAAAGTACAACAGCAGAGGAGAACATCTAATGAAAAGAAATAGCTAGAATTAGACAAAAGATCATAAAAATAAATCTGAAATTGCAACCATAGATTTGCAGAAGTAGATAGACATGTGCAACAATAAAATGTTTTTCATAGTAATATCATTAAATGAGAGATTGCATTGCAGTGTACCAGTTGTCGGGTATCCCTTAAATGGAGGCGGTGAAGGTTCCATTTAATGTCAAAGAGTCATATCTAAATACAGTACTCAGGCTTTGGAAGTTGGGTATAGCTTTTAGCTCCCATAAGTGCTCAGGTTTTGGAAGTTTTTTCTATTTCCTCCTCTATGGAATGTTTTATAGGGTTAGTTGTTTTTTCTATTTCCTCCTCCATAGAGTGTTTTATAGTGTTAGTTTTCTTATTTTGAAAGCGATTACTTTCACAAAATAGATTCCATAGGAAAAAACTATTCTCTTCAAAAAAATTTATTATGAAGAGAAACACGGTATTTTCTGTTTTTATGGAGAATGATGTTAGTTGTATCACGTTAACAGCATTAGGAGCTCAAATTTTTGCTCCATCTCCGTTGGCAACCAAACCCCTGTTCATCTCGGGATTTGTGAGAGTATTCACTCGACTTACTTGTCACCACTTTTTTCAGGGATTGAGTGTCTCGACACTTTAAGAACAATTTTAGATTCTCAAAATACAACGAGTACTTTTGTATTTCGTAAAGTACTGCATCTTGGAAAAGGCGATAATCACACATCTGTTAGCCGTTCACCACTTCGTATGGCATATCTCTGCGGCATTTTTTTTTTTTCAAGAGTTTTTAGATTTCATCTTTTAGAATATCGTCCTACACTTATGTCTTGTATTTGCTTTTTATCATATTTTATAATTATCTGGATAATGCGTATCGGTAAGATTGCATTAATCTGTGTATTTTTTTTTTCATGTAAACTCATCTATTTTTTCCTAACTTTCTCTTAAAAAAAATATTTAAACCAATAATTTAATATATAGATTTTGAAGACAAAAAAAGAATACATATACGAAGAACGAAGCGAGACTTCAATGCTCTTGTACACTTCAAAGTATAGATCTTAATTATTTACTCAATCTCTATTGGGAAACTAAGATTTTAATTTTATATGTCCCTTAAGTTTGAGTGTATTTAAGAACAATTTTAATCTCGATAGAGAGATACACTTGTTTAGGTCCAGAAATTTTTGTGCCCACTGAAACGTGAACAAAAAAGAACATTAAAATTGTTTTAAATGATGTAACTACAGATTTTATGTTTCTGATCACTTCATAAAAAGTTTATGATATTTATATGCTAAGGTTCGTCGCTATCATTCTTGTGAGACTAAACATAACAACTCGACTTTAATTTTCGGTATTGTCATTATCAAAAAATATTAAAAATTTCTTGCTTGCATTAGCAGTTGAAAACATTATATTTTCAGGCTGTTGATTCGCACATAGATATGAGAACCCAAAAAAAAGAAGTTTAGAAAGATATCAAGTTGATATATGTTTTTGGATTTTTCTAATCTAAGAAAATAACATTAACTGGAAGCAACATAGGAAATTAACGTTAGTTAGCTACTAAATAAAAAATATGAGTGACGGGTTAAAAGAACATAAAGAGTTAAAAAAATATAATAAAAACAAAACAAAAGGGCGATCGGTAAGGCGATTGGTAAGGCGACGGATTACAGGTATTTTTGGGTGATCGGCGATTTATATTGGCAGGCGTTTGGCAAGACAATATCCAGACCGATCTCTCAATCTTCTGTCGGTTCTCTTCTCCAGCGGTTTTATCCCTGTTTTTCTGCATGCGTACCTTTCCTTACTCTGTTAGCGGTTATCTTCGCGAATGGAGTGAGAGGTTTTCTTCCCACCACTTTCATGGCGGTTATCTCCACGTCCTGGACCATGATCCGACGTGATGCACTTACGACGGTTTCTGACCCTGTTCTATTTAAGCATTTTCACGATTTGAGAATTACTCAGAGTTCTCTTCAATTTGTAAGTTACTATCCTCTTCGTTTCAATCCAATTCTACTCCAAATGGCGGACAATTTGCGACGAGCAGTTCAGGACATCAATCTTGGGTTTGATGATGAACCAATTGCGCTTCCGGAGGATGTGGTTCACCAAGCCCTCGCGGTTACTCAGTTCATTTTGATCAGTCGTCCGGTGATCCCAAGATGACAAAACATACGGGCTATTATCGCTTCAATGCCACGAATTTGGGGCCAAGCGGGTGTGGTTCATGGGTGTATCGTAGAAGGGAACCAGTTTCAATTTGTTTTCCCTACGAAAGACTCAATGAAAATGGTGTTAAGAAGAAGGCCATGGGCCTTTAATGATCGGATGCTATTGCTTCAGAGGTGGGATCCCCAAATGCCATTGCTGAATTTCGTCCCTTTCTGGGTTCAAATTTGGGGGATTCCTTTTCAATTCCTTATTCGTGGTGTTGTGGAACATATTGGCAGAGCAATGGGACAGGTGCTGGACAATGACTTTGAAGCAGAGGCGGCTGCTAGACTGAAGTTTGTTCGTATTTGCCTGCATTGGGACATATCGAACCCGTTACGGTTCCAAAGACATTTCCAATTCACGGCAGGAGTGAATACGCTGCTACGATTCCGGAACGAGCGACTTAGGGGCTTCTGTGAAGTGAATACGCTGCTACGATTCCATTGCTGATAATGGAGATATGCCATTACCACAAGATGGTGAAGCTGATATGTTACCTGAGGGAAAAAATGGTGACAGTGATGTTATAATCCGAGAGGTCTTACAGGTACAGGAGACCAATATTAATGAGGACGAAGATGTATTTCAATCGAAAGATGAGCCTGCATTTTCGGACATTAACCCTAATCACAATGCGTTGGAAAATCTCCTAGATTACGAAGGTCCCTAAGACATGTATAGAGAAGATCTGAATGAGAAGGAATTATTTAATCCGGTTCCGCCATTTGATAACTTGACCGATGACATTCTAGGGAGTTCGGAGTATCGAACGATATCAGGTAGTATATTTCCTCTATCATTAATGGCTTCTGGTGGATAGGTCCCTGCTAATGCTATATCAAAGGAATGTAGCAAACATAAGCGTTAAGATTCCTTTACACTTTCAGAGATTGAGGGAAACAATAGTGGGACTACAGAAAGGCTCGAGGAAGATAGCAGCTTGATTGGTTTTGAGTCAGACTTGAACAGAGGCGCGGTGGGCCCCAATCCATCACTTCCTCCATGAAGACAATCTGTTGGAACTGTCAGGGGTTGGGCACAGACTTGACAGTTCGAGGCCTTAAGAAGATAAATCGCAATTATCTTCGAGACATTATCTGCTTATCGGAGACAAAGCAACTGAATGATTTCGTACGAGATAAGGCTTGTGAATTGGGTTTTAGCAATTTGGTGATTGTTCCACCGATAGGTTTAAGTGGAGGTTTAGTAGTTCTATGGAAGTCATCTTTAGATCTTTCTGTTTCTTATCAGTCTGCTCATCTTGTCGATTGTTTTGTGAAAAGTAATGAAGTTGGTTTTTATTTGTCCTTTGTGTATGGTTACCCAAACCCAAGGCATCGACATAAGCTTTGGGAATGCTTAGAGAGGATTTCTATAACGAGGAGTGGTCATCATTGGTTTATTCAAGGGGATTTCAATGAAATCCTTGGAAATAATGAGAAACGAGGAGGAAGAATGAGACTGGAATCTTCATTTCAAGGTTTGCAGCAAATGGTTCGAGTATGTGGTTTCCTGGGCCGGTAAAAGAGGTCAACATAATGTGCGGGTTTGTTTAAATCGTACAATGGCTAATAATGCATGGTTACAACAATTCCCTAACTCTGTAACTGAATTCCTCGAGTTTGGTGGTTCGGATCATAGACCTTTATCAACTACTATTTCGGATGGAACTGATGATTATAGGGGAGCTTTCTATTATGATAGTAGATTTATAAGGGATGATGGTTTTAAAGAGGCAGTTCTACGAGGTTGGAACAGTCAAGTAATCAGGACGGAACAAACACCACTTGTTTCATGATTGATCGATTGTAGGAAACAAATCTCAAAATGGAAACGACACAATAGATGTAATGCAGCAGAGCATATCAAAACCAATAAATATAGTTTAGATAAAGCAGTTTCTATAGAAAATGTATCACAGATGGAAATGGATCGATTAAAACAGGAACTCAATCAAGCCTATATTGATGAGGTGATTTTCTGGAAGCAAAAAAGTATGAATTCATGGCTAGCAGCTGGAGATCGTAACACTAGGTACTTCCATATGACTACCACGGCTCGGAGAAATAGGAATTAAATCATTTCTATTGTAGATTCACAAGGAGTACATCACAGGGGTAATGAAAATATCGGAGCTATTACTTCAGAGTTTTTCCGGGAGCTTTATGCAGCAAACCCAGGAAATATATCAAGTTTTAGTGTCGTTTTCAATGGTTTTCAAGAACGCGTCACTGATGCAACTAATGCATATTTGACTAGACCTGTTACCATGAATGAAGTTCAGGAGGCTATGTTTTCAATTGGTTCACATCGAGCACCGGGACCAGATAGTTTCACAGGAAGTTTTTACCAACAGTTTTGGGAAGAGATCCAGCATCCAGTCTTTAAAGAGGTTCAAGATTTTTTCAAAAATAATATGTTTGACCAAAGATATAATCACACGAATATATGTTTGATTGCAAAGATCACAGCTCCGGTTACAGTTGCAGACTTCCGGCCAATTGCTCTGTGTAACGTCAGTTATAAAATTATCTCTAAGATCCTTGTCAATCGATTAAAGCCTCATCTTATGAATCTAATTTCAGAACAACAAGCTGCGTTTATTCCAGGTAGGATGATTACTGACAACATTATTGTGGCTCATGAAGTTTATCACGCTCTTAAAACTAGGAAAAGACACGCGGCTTCTTACATGGCATTCAAGACAGATATAACGAAGCCTTATGATAGCATAAAATGGAATTTTCTTGAGGAAAGAATGAAGAGAATGGGGTTTGCGGATCAATGGATACGATGGATCATGACTGCCGTGTCAACAGTTAGTTTTTTGGTTTTAGTGAATGGGTCTGCTTATGGTAGAATTCTTCCACAAAGAGGTCTAAGACAGGGTGATCCCCTATCCCCTTTTTCTGTTTATTTTATGCCCTGAAGTCCTCTCGCACATGATGCACCAAGCAGCCATAAAACGGAAGATACAAGGAATTAAGATCTCCAATTCTTGTCCGGTGATATCTCATTTACTTTTTGCTGACGATTCTCTGTTTTTCATGTTGGCAAATGAGAAATCGTGCAGAACCATAAAAGAGATTCTATTCAGATATTAAGAAAGTTCAGGTCAGTCGGTGAATTTAAGAAAATCAGCTATTACTTTTGGTAGTAAAGTACATCAAGATGTTAAGCGCCGAATGAGACATTTGCTTGGTATACACAATGAAGGAAACAATAAGTATTTAGGGCTTCTGGAGCATTTTAATTGGAAGAAAAGTGAGATGTTCCAAGTCATTATTGATAAAGTAAAGGAAAAGAATCAAGGTTGGAATAGGAGGTTTTCCATCGCAAGGAGGTAAAGAAGTTTTGTTAAAGGCAGTGGCTATGGCAATGCCAATTTACTCGATGAATGTGTATAAGATTCCTAAAATGGTTTGTGAGGAGATAAATGGTGTACTTAATTGGTTTTGGTGGAACAAAGAAGAAGATGGAAAAGGGATGAGTTGGTTTGCTTGGAAAATATTAAGCATTCCGAAGCGGGAAGGTGTCTTGGGATTTAGAGATTTAGAGTAGTTTAACAATGTACTTTTGGGGAAACAAAGATGACGCATCCTTCAATATCCGACTTGTTTAATGGCGAGAGTGTTAAAGGGTCGTTATTTCAATGACACAAATCTCATTAACGCAAAACAGGGGCCAAATCGTCGTACAGTTGGAAGTCAATTCTTCATGGCAGAAATTTGATGAAAAAGGGCTGAGATATGTTATAGGGGATGGATCGATGATAAATACTTGGTTGGATCCATGGCTTCCAACTTCTTCTCCTAAAGCGCCTGCTAAGAAAAATGAAGAATTTGTTGATTGTATGGTTAAAGATCTGTTAAACGAGAACATAACAGATTGGAATGTAAGTAAAGTTTGCGACATGATACATTCTGAGGATGTGGATAGAGTATTAGCATTAAAGATTAGTCTGAATTTTGAGGGAGATATCTTAGGATGACATTACACTAAGGAAGGATTATATACAGTTAAGTCAAACTATTGGCTAGCTTCACATAGTGCTGAAGATCAACGAGTAGAACCACCACCAGGGAGTTTAACACTCAAACAGAAGATATGGAATTCGTCGAGTCCGCCAAAAATCAAGCATTTTCTATGGAAGATTTTCTTTGATGCTTTAGCTTCGGGTTTTCTTTGAAGGCATATTACTCATGATGCTTTATGTAGGAGGTGTTGTAGTGAGGAGGAATCAACAAAGCATATTTTCTTTCATTGTGTGTACGCTCAAGCAGTATGGCGTGCTTCCGGAATACCTGATCCAACTATAACTGATTTACATGTGACTTTGGATAATAAACTCACAGCAGTGATGTTTGTCAATGAATCAGTTCACACACAGGTTTTTCATAAGCTACCGAGTTTGATTCTTTGGCGTTTATGGAAAAGTAGGAACTTGTTATATTACCAGCATAAGCATATTCCATGGACAGTTTGTTTATCTTCTGCTATCAAAGATGCAAAGGAGTAGAATGAGATCAATCAATCTTTAGATCGTAATGTCATTCGAGCATTTTCCAGTGGAACACTTCGAGGAGAAGATAGATTGAAACCCCCAGAGACAGGTTGGATGAAATGTAACTTTGATGGCTCTTATATTAATAGTGTTACAGATGAAAAAGCAGGATGGGTGATAAGAGACTCAAATGCAGTGTATGTTGGATCAGGACAGGCCAGAGGAAAAGTTGTTGGAAATGCATTAGAGGGTGAATTTCAATCTCTACGTTTCACCATTGAAAGTTGTTGGAGACATGGATACAAGAAGGTATGTTTTGAGGGTGATAACTTGGAGATGATAAACATCATCAAAGGCTCTATATTTAATTTTGGAGTGTTCAATTGGGTACGAGATATATGAAGTTGGAAAGGAAAATTTGAGGATATTCAATTTCGATGGACAAAACGGGAGCATAATCATCCTGCGGACATTAAGTCAAGTTTACCATCTACTTGCTCTTATATGTATTATGATTTTGTTCATTTTCCAATTACAGATGCTCTGCATCATGACTATGTTGGTCTCTTTTAATCAATAAAGCTTCAAGTTGGGGAAAAAATGAGTGAGAGAAAGAGCGATTGAAAAGGCGATACGAAAGACAATTTTCTTCCTTGTGCCTCTTCACTCTCAACTCCTTCTCTCAACACATGAGAGCGTCTGTTACCGGTCACTGGCGGTTTCTTCAGGAGAGATTATAGGAGTAACTATCAATTGTCTCTCAACCGCTACTAACGAGAACCTATATATAGTATGTTTAGTCTCTCGATCAATTATGGTGTTCAGAGTATGATATCTATAGGTTTTATATGTTTATGACCTTTGTTTTCACTACATTCTCGTCACAATGCATCATTTAAGATCATTTTTATACTTTTTAATTTAAACACTTGCATTTGACATGTATTGTAGGGTAATAAGTCATAATCGTCGTATATTACATATTTTTGAGTCGGTTTTAGGTGTTTGAAAAGTTAGAGTGATTTGGGGCATGAGAATAGAATATTTATAAGAATCCCAAGAAAAAATCAACCATTTTAGAAACCACTAGGATTACATTAAACAACATCAAAATAAGGAATATAGGCAGAAACAAAAGTGATTTGAAGTTATAGTTAGAAAATTATGAATATTCAAAATTTTAACACTTTCATAGAGCAGTCCTAGAGGTCATATGACCGCTGAATCCGACTGCTGGCTTCGACACATGTAGTTCCTAGTGGTCAGGACTGCTGGGCGTGTCTCCGGCTGTTTCTTGTTTTGGATCCGATTGGATCTATCCAAGGTCGATCCATTCTGCATCCACTTATATATGTATACTTTTTTAGACCTAATTTTAAGCACTACGTCTCTTTTATCTTTTCTCTTTGTCTAATTTAGATCTAAGAAATACATTGTACTAGATCTTGTTTATCTTTTGCATTTAATGAATTTATTTTTATATTTATCTTATCTATTTCATTATGCTTTCAATATCTTATTTAGTTTGTTTAGTTTCATCAATCACTACAAGAAATTTCCAACGGTAGTCCAACGATTTTCCGACAAAAATTTTCTGTCAGAAATACGTTAGATATTTTGGACGGATTTTTGAAAATCCATTGGAAAATAACATTAATATAGCTGTTTGATTTTTGGAAACCGATGGATTTTTGACGACAGCGATCTTGTAAATATGTTTCCACATTCCTTCATACAATCATAACACAATACATTACTAAAACAAAAAAAATTGAAAAGAGATGTCTTCTTCTAAATATTTTCGATCATGGATAGACGAACCAATGATGGATCCGAAGTTAAACTTATTGTGAGACAAGATGCAGGAGGTATATGCGGGAATTAGTCCGAAATCAACTGGGAGCAAAAAAAGTGGTAAGTTGAAATGTCCATGTTCTAGTTGCTGGAATTCACATAATATTAAGGTTGAGATAGTTTGACATCACTTGTATTGCAATGAGTTTATGCCAGACTACAAGATTTGGTATCTACATGTGGGGAAAAACTATGATTATGGTAGTACTAGTGAACCATATATTGCGGATAGTTTAGGAGATAAAACGAAAGTAGATATAGGTGTAGGTACCGTTGAGATGGTGAATGATGTATTTAGAAAGAATATGAAGTAAGCCGGTAAATATGGAGATAGGGTTAAAAAATCAAATTTAGATCTCAAAGGTTTTTTGATAAGTTAGACACAGCGAAGCAGCCGCTATATAGAAGTTGTAGAGAATGTTATTCGTCGTTATCATCTGTTAGTAGAATGATGACCATTAAGACGGACTACAATTTGGTGGAGGAATGTGTTGATGAGATAGCAGATTTTGTGAAAGATATTTTATTTGAAGATAATCTTTCACCATCATTATACTACGAGGTACATAAACTTGTAGTTGGTATTGGTTTGTCGTATCGGATGATAGATGTGTGCATTGACAACTTTATGATTGGAGAGGAGATGAAAACGCAAAAGATATTGATTATGTCGTAAATCACGGTTTAAAAAAATTAGTGGAAGATTTATAATTCTATTTAACCAGATGTGGTATTTACCGTTACAGAGAGGTTGAAAAGGTTATATCAATCTCAGTGCACGACAGAGCCAATGAAATGATATGCAGAGCATCGTCAAGAAAGAGAGATTACACATCCTTTAGACGCAGAAGCGTGAAAGCATTTTCAATTATTATATCCGGATTTTACGTTTGAGCAAAGAAATGTATACCTTAGGTTATGTACATAGGTTTCAACCCTTTTGGAAAGCATGAAGACAATATTTGTTGTGTCATGTAATCGTAACACCTTACAATTTGCCTCCATCTGTGTGCATGCGTAGAGAGTTTTAGTTCATCTCCATTCTTGTTTCTATTCCAGAGCATCCGAGGAGATCAATCGATGTATTCCTCCATATATTTATCTATGAGTTACAAATACTATGAAATCATGGTGTCGAAGCGTTTGATGTTCCATGCCATCAAAATTTTAAGATATGTGCGGATCTTAAGTAGACAATAAACGATTTCTCATCATATAGTGTGTTATCTGGATGGATAACTTATGGAAGATTATCGTGTCCGTATTGCCAAGACATGTATTCCAATTGAAGCACAGAAAAAGACGTGTTGGGTTGATTTCCATAGAAATTTTCTACCTAGTGATCATCCATATCGTCGGTCAAAGACATTGTTTACGAAGAATAAGCAAGTATTTAATGGTCCTCATGAGATAAACGACTGTTGTTTATTGGAGCAATTAAGTAATTTTGGTGTTGAGAAAACTTCTTATTGTGGGGTAATGGGCACGTTCATGTTGACGGTGCCAGTGTAAATCGTAATTGACACAAAAGAGTTCTTTTCGGATTTGTCTTATTGTAAATACCATTTATTGAGGCACAATCTAGATGTCATGCACATTGAGAAGAACTTCTTTGAAAACATCATGAACATTGTTTTAAACGTCTAAGGGAAGACAAAAGACAATTTGAAGTCTAGATTAGACTTGTCAGAGATTTTTTCTCGGGATACTCTTGAAGTTTTACCGAATGGTAAATGTCATATGCCTATATACTAGTTGGAAGCATCTAAGAAACAAGAAAATTTTATTGGATTCGCGAAGATGTTAATTCACTGATGGATACACATGTAATATGCATAAGTGCGTTGATTATGGAGAAGGAAAGTATATAGGACTGAAGAGTCATGACTGTCACGTTGTGATCCAGCGGCTCCCTCCAATTGTCTTTGCCCATCTTCTTTCAAAACATGTCCACCAAGCAATTACATATATTTTTATTTATTTCTATAAATATTTAACAACTAATCGTGCATATATATATCTATTAATGTGTTTAATGTTTAAATGCAGGAGTTGGTGCTTTTTTGGAATTTATACACGAGATCACTTACAATTGAGGGTATCCAAAATTTAGAGGACAATATACCGATGATCCTTTGTAATCTCAGGAATATATTTCTTCTATATTTCTTTGATGTTATGGAACATTTTCTAATTCACCTCCCACAAAAAGCAACACTAGGAGACCCTGTTCAATACCGGTGGATGCATCTCAAGAAAAATGTCAAAAGTTTAAGCAAAATTAAAAAATATATTATCTCACATTTCCTTAACGAAGAAGTCTCACACTTTCCTAAATATTACTTTCCATCGGAAATTCGTACGAAGAGTCGACGTCTTGCTCGCCATGATGTCAAGGTGAGAAATCAATTTATGTTGTTTTTTCCTTGATTTGTTTTCTGAAGTTGGTCGAATAAGTGGAAAATGAAAGAAATGAAAACTATTAGAGCATGAGTTTACACACTTGCATATGTATATTCTCACAAACTGTAAGGATATTGCGAAATATGAAAGGTATAAAAAAATTTCTATGTCAATTATTGATTTTTTTCCAATTAATCATTATCTAATAATTGACAACTTTTAATAAAATTTTAGTTTTGTTACAGGATTTACATGGCGGTTGTACGTATCTACTATCCGGATAAGACATAGGTAGAAGTTGACCTCCTAAAAAGAGAATAATTTTGCGCGTTGGCTGCAATATAACGTAAGTGTTTTAATACCCATATTAATTTGAAATAATGAAGATTTTTTTTGTATTTTAAGTATATATTTGATACATGTTTTAGAAGGAATATCCTGCATAGTTAGTGGAGTTTGCTAACAGTCAAAACTACATTGCAATTTCATACCTTAGGTATTGCACAAGGAGATATGTGTTAGGATTCATGAGAAGAAGAAAATAAGGACAACTTTTGATTACGGTATTTCGGCTCAATCCGGTGATATAGTTTACTACTACATTTTGAAAGAAATATTGGAAGTTTTGCTACCCAGAAATATTGAATTTAGGATGCATTGTATTTATGTCTGATTGGTATGATCAATTCCTTGGTCATGGTGTTCACGTAGACTTATGTCGGTATATTAAAGACGAAGAATAATAAAATACGATCTATTCATCCTTGCGTCACAAACAGAGCATGTATGTTTAAATTAATTTTTAGTATTAACAAAAATGTTGTTATTACTATCCAATATTATTAATTGTTAACATATTATCATTATTTTTTAGGTTTGCTACATTTGTTACCCTTGAGTTACACTTCACTCAGATTATTAGATCACATTGACATCAATTAACCTCAAGAAATAATTTATGGAGTTTCTAAATACCATGCTTTGCATCCAACCGGATATGTTCAAATGACTCCAGTTCATCATTCATTTGATGTTGATCTTATGGTTGATTTCACATAAATCGGTGATGATAAAGTGCATTCAGACTCAGAAGAATCAAAAGGAGAATTTGACGAGGATTCAGACTCGATTCCTTCTGATTGATCATCATCTCATTCAGAGTAATTAATAATAAATATGATTTTCCAACAAAGTCACTTTCCTCACTATCATCCATCATCTATTGCCAATAATATGTAAGATTTCTAACCCTTTAGATTGAGGTTTTTGATTATTTGTTAGAATTTGGATTTGAAATGTTAGATTTAGGTTGTGTTTGTTAGATTGAAGTTGTGGAATGTTAGATTTAGGTTTTGTAATGTTTGATTTAGGTTTTGGAATATTAATTTAGGATTTGAAAGGTTTCTTTGAGAAATTTGATGTTTTATGATTTTTGGAATTTTATGAATTTTGAAATATTTATTTAGAATTTGATATGTTTTTATATTTTATTTTTATGAAATATTTGAATTTTGGAAAAATAAAAATTATTGGAAGATGCTAGAGTTTTTTAATAATGATTTTAAATTTTAATTTTTTTAATTGCTTGAATGGTTTTTGGAATTGTTTGAATGGTTTTTGAAAAGTTTAAATTGTTCTTTTTGTATTGTTGGAATTTTCTAGAGTTTTAAATTTAGGTATTGTTGAATTGTTTGTAAGCACTACATTATTTTCCAATTTGTGAAATTTTATGTTTTTAATAAATTATTAGATTTCAAATTTTAATTTTTTGTTGCAGGAATTATGGTGTGTATCATACTTGTGGGACGGGTGATTCACTTTGGAGGCGAGCGGTGAGTGGTTTTTTAATTCATATTCTGGAGACCCAAACGACGGCTATAGGGGCTTTAGCGCGTATACCGCCTATGTAAATGAGCATGGATGAATTTGTTTTTCAACAGAGACGAGAATGTTTGACTCCACTAATCTGGATTGTCTTGGAAGAGATACATGGTAAGTTTTATATATCCTCTTTAGATTTGTTAAATATTATAAATCATCATTTTGTACTAATCAAATATTATAAATGATTTTATTTTGCAGGTTTCATTTCTCCCATAATTGGATATCCAAATCCATCAACCGAATGATAAAGCATATGTATCAGTTGTACTTCACAATGCCTATGTAAGCATTTTGTTTTGTTTATTTTACTTTGAATTGAAATAATTTATTTTAATATAAATTTACGTTTGCAACAAGATTTTATTTGAGAGAGACCTCACGTCTACAATTAGACATGAGTTTGACGCTAAGGTTGTGTTGATATATTATAGGAAGTTGAACAAGTGGATGGATAAGTGGAATCTGAATGAGGTGGCAAGGGAGATGGTTGCGAACCCAGATTTATGGAAAATGTTCATTGATTATTAGAAGCAGAAGTAAACCGGTTCAATCTCCCTATCCAACTCTACCAAATGGAGAAGCTAGCGTAAGGGTAAAAGAATTTTCCCGGAACAACAATTTGTAAGTTTTTTCCTTAATTTTTTTAATTCAACAACATTTTAATCAATTGTTTATTTTGCAGTTTTAAAAAGATGGTATGGGTCCCATACATCTTATGTTGCTAGAGGTTTCACATACAAACAGAAAGACCAGTGAAATTCAAGATGCAGTATGGATATTGTCGAGAAAATAAGGAAGATTGGTGACGAGTTTCTGCTATCCCAACCGCTCGTTGAGTGGTACAGAAAAATGTGCTTAGGCATTAGAGATCCGATACGCACAAGTGATTCGCTATCTTGCTCGAGGAACCACTTCAGAATTTAGATTCACTATAAGTAAATTTATCAAATTTCTGCTATCCCAACAGCTCTTTGAGTGGTGCAGAAAAACGTGCTTAGGCATTAAAGATCCGATACGCACAAGTGATTCACTACCTTGCTCGAGGAACCATTTCAAAGTTAAGATTCACTGTAACTAAAATTTATCGATTCATTGTCATTTTCTTGATTGGGCACTCTGCCATAAACTTGCACATTTCACAACATCAAAAAAAAAAATCAAGACAAGATGAAGACAAAAACAAGAAAAAAAAATCAAGCTTTCGTCTTCTTCTAGCACGACAGATGTGTGAGATATACTGAGAAGCATCGATTAGATTAATTGAATTTATTTGGGATCTGCCTCGCCGGAATTTAATTTTTCTTCGACTGAATCACTCGTCGTCTCTTCGGAATCAAAGTTCACCTCTGCAGCGTCTTCGAGGGCGCCTCATCTTTGGAATCACTAGTCGCTCGCCTCGTTGGAATCCTTTGCCACCATGGAAATGTTCATTGCCAGGTTCGTTCAATCAAATTCGTTGGAACCGATGTGAAGTTTTGGAGAAAAAAGAAGAAGAATGGAAAAGAAAGGAGAAGAAACCGTAAGACCTATTTGGACCATAATCTCAAATACACTTCTCCATTGAGAAATAGGCTAAAATACACTACCTCTAATATGTAATTTTTTTATATTTTTTTAAAATAAAATTGGTAGCAAATTACTAAATAACCTCAAGTTTTCAAAATTATTATATACATTGCCCACTCAATTTCAAATCGGACCAAGCTCACTCAATTTAAATCAGATCAAGCCCATTATGGATCCAAAGTAAAATTTCTAACATTTTTATGGTCTTTTTAGACTCAACCCATTAAGAGAATTAATCCCCCATTAATCGGACCATTAATCCACTTCTTTGTTTCTTTTTGTCCGACAACCATCCTCGTGTCGCGTGCAGTTCTTCTTCTTGCCGTCCGCAACTGCAACGCAGAAACGACCGTCGAAGATTCCTCTCGCCGTCGTCAGTCCGCCGGAGCTCATCTTCCCTTCGGCTTCGTCTCCGTCATCTCTGCTAAAGCTCTGCTTTGTCACAGCCTCTTCCATCGTTGCCAGCTGCAGTTACTTTCCGATGCCGCCGTTACTTCCGCCATTGCTCAGCCTCCATTCAGCACCCAGATTTCGTCATCGTTTCTCTTCTCAACGCTGTGAGTGGTAGCATCCCTTTTATATTTCGTGAGTTGAGGTTTCCAAAATTGCTTAGGGTTTCGTTTGGATGGAGATTGCCAGAGTTATTGTGAATTAGGATCGAGTTATTGTGAATATTCAGATTGGATTTGATTAGGCTCGGATATGATATTTGGTTTGAATATTCAGATTTGATATGATTTAAGTTTAGTGTTTGATGTTAAAGTTGTTTTTTATGAATTGCAGGAATGGTTAGAACAAGAAACTCTAATCTCTATCCTCCTTCTCCGATAGAAGATGATGAGAATGGATCCGATGAGAATATCTCCTCATCAAGTGGAGAGGAAGAAAACTCTATTATGCTTGAGACATCGAATGAGTCTCAGCCTGAGGCACCGAATGAGGTATTATTGAGATTTATATATGTAGGATTGTTAAGGTGAAAGTAGTACAACTGATGCATAAGTAGTATAACTGATTCATAAGTAGTACAACTGGAATTAAATAGAAATGAAGTATTTATGGATTTTCCGCATAAATTAGGAAATTTGAAATAAGTACAACTGGTACAACTATTTGTGGTACAACTCAGTAAAACTTGGTACAACTTTAAAAGAAATGATCTTGTTGTAGGGTGGTGAAGAGAATAGTGACGAGCAGCAGCCGGAGCAACCTATTAGGTTCTACCACAAGCATGAGGATTACTCAAAGTCCTGCATATTTATGAGAAGGTGTGACATCGCCAAGGTATTGGAGAACTTGAAGAAGTACCTTTCTGACATGGAGATGGAGTGGTTTAAGGACAGCCAATTCAAACATTTATTCCACATGCCAAGGGAGAAAAACCGGAAGTTGATGGACATGTGGATGCTTATATTGCGGACTGCGTGTCTTAATAAACGCAAAGAATGGTGATTTATAATCAACGAAGTTCCTATCTGTTATTCAATAAGGGAGCATGCATTGATATCCGGGTTGGATTGCCAAGAGTATCCGGAAGATCGTGAGAATATAGGGAGCTTTGACTTTGTCTAGAGACAGTTTAAACGAAAGGAGAAGATATTCTTGTCTAATGTAGAAAAGAAGATGATGACGATGGCACCGTGTGAAGCTCACTTGCATATGGGTGTGCTTTACCTCCTCAGCTCCATCATTAAAATGAAGGCTAAGGTACCATCACCCATTGAGTCGTTCATTCTCCGAATTATTGATGATTTGGATGTATGCAAGAGCTTTCCGTGGGGGAGATACATGTTTGAACATTGTTCAACTGAGATCAACCAATTGCTGAAGCATTTGAAGGGTCAAGTCAAAGAGAAACTGAACTTGACATTTCCAGCTTTCATAATTCCTTTGGAGGTATGACATTTTAAACTGAACTTTTTGTTTCATGTATTTGGTTTGTTCTTACTAATAGTATAATGCATATAACCATTTGTTATAGCTTTTGGCATTGAGGTTGTCTCATCTCTAAGGATAAAGTACCGTGAAGATGTCAGATCGAGTCGTGGCTGTCCAAAAATGTGCCAAAGGAGGTTCACAGACATGGGGAGGAAAAGGATATCCGATAAGTGACATCAATGAGACACTCGGTGAGATGAAGGTAAGATTTTTGTTTTGGAAGATTTTGTTCTTGTAAATATTTGAATGTTATTTAAGCTAATGATGTTTTCTTTCTAATGTAGGAGATTTGTAGCATTTTAGAACCTACGGCTGATGAAGAACGACGTTTGATGGTGCGTATTTAGGATGGAGACTTCCCTCAAGATTACCCGGATGAAGTTGCTGAAGCTATGACTGCCCATCTCAACGCCGGGAAAAAGATATTTTAGCCAAACCTCTACGAACGGGATGTGTGTTCTAGGGTAGTAGAGAAGGTAGCTGTGGAAGAAGAACATGTTGAAGAACAGGCTGAAAATGCTCCTCCTCCTCCACCACCACCAGATATGTTGAGAGAGTTGAAAAAGTTGATGGAGGCTGGGTTCAACCATAATTGCTTAATGATGGAAAATATTGAGGAGAAGATTAGTATGATTGATGAGAGGGTTAAGGTTCCTGAATTTGATGTGAAGATCTTACAGAAGAACCACAAGGGGAAAGAGAAGGTTGTGGATGATGATTCAACCTTCTTTGAGGATTCACCAATGGACTATGGTGATGGTCATCATTTTGCATCTTAGCCATCTGCGGGTCAGTCTTCAGTAGCTCAGCCTTCTGCGGATCAGCCTTATGCAGCTCAGCTGTCTGGAGATCAGCCATCTCCTGCTCAGCCTTCCCCTGTTGAGCCTTCTCCTGCTCTGTCATCCCCTGCTCAGCCTTCATCAGTTCAGCCATCAGCAGATCAGTCTTCTCCAGCTCAGCCTTCATCAGTTTAGCCATCAGTAGATCAGTCTTCTCTAGTTGTGCCTTCTTCGGGTAAGCCTCCAGTTGTGCCTTCTCCTACTCATCTATATCCGGTTCTTACCATACTTACTTGTGGTCCGGTTAGTGGTCCTTTGCCCCGTGGTAGCACTGAGCCGCTAAAGCCAATTTTTGGACGCACAAAGGCAAAATTTTGAAGAAATGTACTAAACAAGAAAAGAGAAAGACAAAAGTTTTAAAAATCCCCATTCACGGATAATGGGAAGAAGAAACAAAAGAAGGGTTATGTGTTTATTGATGTTGTTTGGAACTTGTCTTTTGTTTTGTTTTTGTATTTCAAGATGTTATTTGCAATTTGGAACTTGTATTTCAGGATGTTATTTGCATGTGGAACTCGTAATTTTAAGTACAACTATAGTACAACTATTTGTTAAAGTACAACTAGGTAAAACTATGTGGTACAACTACTTGTTTAATGTTAATGTTTAATTATAAAATGATAATATTAATGTTTTAATATTTGTTATATAATTTATTTACAAATTTAAATATGTATAAAGTACCTAGGATCAAACAAAAAGTACACAGTATCAGAGAGAAAGTACCTATGATCAAACAAAGAGTACCTAGGATCAAACAAAAAGTATTTTTTGTCCAACAAAAAGTTTTGTCGGCAAGTTGTAACAAAATTATTAGTTGTGCTCAGGCCATAACATAATTATACTTTGGTGATTTTACGTTTAATTAGTTCTACCATACTAATTTACAACATTTTTTAGTTGTACTCATGACATTGGAATATTAAAGTGCTTATACTATAGTTTCATAAACAAATAATTGTCAAATAACAATTTTTTTAGTTTTTTGGTAAATTCAAGTGCTTCACATCTAAACAAACACTAAGGTTATATGACATTTGTAAATAAAATATGATGTTATGTATTCACTAACCAAAAATCTTAATTTTTTCCCTTCCTACAGTAGATGTTAATGATTCTAAACAACCAAATATTGACACGAACATGTCTTTCTTGAACAAATTACCAAACTTAAAATCAAATTCAACATAGTTGTACCACTTAGTTTTACCTAGTTTTACTTTGACAGAAATTAACAAAAAGTATCATCCACAACTAACCAAACCAAACCTACAAATTAAGAGACATTTTCATCACCATTAAACCAATTATACATGCTTCCACAACCTTGAGTCGAGCCTCGGCCACTTTGAGTCGATCCTCGGCCACTTTGAGTCGATCCTCGGCCACTTTGAGTCGATCCTCGGCCACTTTGACTTGATTTTCCTCCACTTTGATTCGATCTTCCCCCACTTTGACTCGTTTCTCCCTCAGTTTGAGAAGACCCTCGGCCACGTCCCCTTCTTTTTCCTCGATGTTCTCCAACTGATGGGTACTTTTTTTCTTGAATTCTACCTTTTTTCTTTACATATACCGGAGGTAATGCTATCTTATCTTGTATCTCGGGAGGAACGACCCATTGAATTGTACCATTTTCATGTTGACTTAATTGGCCGCCAATGCATGAACACATGAAAACTTGTCTATGTCAAAACACTTGCAGCTGCAAGTTTTCCTTGACAAGTCAACCAAATAAGCATTCCCATCAAGTCCAATGACAGAGTATTCAAGAAGATAGTTATTAAGCTCGTACACCACCCAACTGTTTTGCAGCCTTACATCTTTCATGTATTATGTTCTCCACATGAGGAACCAATTTTTGTGCAAGAAAAACTTCTCCAGAACTCTTCTGATGTTTGTTAAACCATTTGGCCACTTTTGCTATAATGACATCGAGCATGGGTAATAATGCATACTTCCTTGCATTTTAAAAAACACCATTAATAGATTCTACATTATTAGTTGTCAAGATGTTGCACCTTTCTCCTGGAAAATAACATCTTGACCATTTGTTCTCTCCAACACTTCTATCCAGATACTCTGCTGCAGCTAGATACCTCATCCTAAAGGCAACATAAATTTTTACAAACTCAGCCTCTGTATAAGCTTCCGCGCATTCCATAAACTTTGAACCAACTACGTCCTTGTTGACATTTGAAACGATTGCTTTCACATTCTGAGACAAATGGTACATGCAATATCCATGATGAGCTAACGGGTAAACTTCACCTATATACTTGATGATACGTCCTTGTTGACATTTGAAACGATTGCTTTCACATTCTGAGACAAATGGTACATGCAATATCCATGATGAGCTAATGGGTAAACTTCACCTATATACTTGATGATACTCTGATTTCTATCATAAATAAATACAAGCTCAGAAGAATCCGGCACAACTAATTTCAACATTTTCATAAACCAACCCCAACTTGCATCTTTCTCATCATCAATCACACCAAAAACAATGGGATAATGGTGATGATTGGGATCTTGAGTGTCGCAACAATTAGGACTCCACCATATACTGTCTTAAGATTGGTCCCATCCACGACTATCACTCTTCGCATCACTTTGAACCCTTCAATGCAAGCACCCAAAGCGAAGAATAGGTACTTAAACCTCTGATGCTCATCTACTTCCACTCGTGTAATTGTTCCAAAATTCTCCTTCTCTAACATGTACAAATATGAGCTCAGTAGCTTATAACTCTCCTCTGGGTTGCCCCACACATCATTTGCAACTTGATGTTTTCCTCTTAACGCAGTTAAGTACGACACTTGAACACCAAGTCTTCGTTGAGTCAGACCAATGAAAACTTTTGGAGTTGGCATATCAAATTGACCTGGATAGTCGTCATGCAAAACAGATGCAACTAAACATGGTGTTCCTTTCCTCCTACGTTGGCTAGTAATCATCGTAGACCGATAGCATGTATGTATCATTATGTGAGTTCTTATTGAGAAAAAATTTAAATTCTGCAGTTTTGCAGCACGTAAAGCCCACTTGCAACCATTTATTGCTTCTAAACACTTTACCACATATAACTTTGAATCCGAGTTGATTACGGTAAACTGAAAACAATTCCGATGTGCAGATTTTTCAACACTTCTTTCTTAGTTCCAAATTCTTGATGCAAAGATACATCAACATCATCTTCCCATCCAACATTTATACCATCATTCACCATCACATCATCTTCTTCTACTATAACAGGTGCAAGCGGATTCTCTTCAACTATACATAAGTTACGCAATTCTTCATATGAAGAATTTTCACCATTGTTTAACATTTGTTCATGTTGCCATTGTTCATCTCCGTAAAGAGTAATTATTCGACCACTTGAAACTAACGCTTCGGTACTTACACCAATTGCACTTCCTCGATCCTCTCTTAAAACTTCCTCACCCCCCTCAGTTTCCTCTACATGATTCACGACCTCCACATGAAAAATACTCCTCACGTTTCTCATAATTCAGTGTCATGAAATATGCATAAACTTCTTCATCACTCGATATATATGATGCCGTCAGAGGATCTAGGTGCAACGAAATGTAACTAAGTATCAACTTCGTAGTAGCTTCATCTACCATAATCTTCTTGTATATGCTATCAACCAAATCATAATATGTGACCTCCTCAATTGATTTTTATCACTATCGGGTATAATTTATCTTCACTTCCAATCCATTTTGTTTCACCCCCGCTTTTAGAATAATACACTCCATAATCAAAATGTATGACTGTACATGGAATATTATTCATTTTTTCTGAAAAAAAAAATATTTTTATTTTACTCTTTCCCTGCTATTAGTTGTACCAGTTTTACCAATAACACATAGTTATACCATAGTTTTATCAGTTTTACCAATAACACATAGTTGTACCATAGTTATACCAGTTTTACCAATAACACATAGTTGTATTTAGTTATACACATTTCATCAATCTCTTCTTCACCTCCGATTTTGATTTCTATCTACATAAGATTTATTACGATTCCATCACCTTTACCCATAATTTACCTAGGAATAACAATGTCACACTCTAATCGATCAAGATAACATGTTTCAAAAGGAATTATGCATAACAACGGAGGCATTATTCAAGAAATATTTTAAATCTACAATATTCTTCTTCAAACATCCATTTACATTTACTCAATATTCTAAGTTCTAAACCTCCACAAATAAATGAACAATCATTAAAAAAAATTAAAAACAATGAAAATCACTTGAAACAAGCTTCACTTTCATCAACAATGGAAGCTTTGTGTGAAAAAGAAAGAAGAAGAAAAAAGAAGAAGATGATAGTACATGACATTTTGTTTTTTTTTATTGATCATATTAAATTGATGTCATTTAATTTTAAACCTACCAATCTCTCTCTATCTCTTCCACCTCATCGCTTCTCAACCATATATATTTTTTTCTTTTTCATTTAATTTGTTGATTATTTCGGGATTCAATAAGGGTACAATAGAAATTTTAAATTTGGGAGTGTATTGAAATTCATTAAGTGTATTGAAATTTTTTTGAGACCAAAAAGTGTATTTGAGAATTAGATCCTACCTATTTTCTCATTAGTCTCTCCCATTTAGCATTAAGTTGACAATTGTTAAGTCCAATACTACAAAGTCAACTTAAACTTGAGTATTTATTTTGTAAACATTGCAAAAGTTGGGGATTTTTATGGCTATTTTTATTTGACATTTTTTTTTGTATTAACATTCCTTAAAAAATTACTCTTTTGAATTTCTTCAGTTCTATTTGATATATTTCATTAATTTAAATCAATATTTATTTTAAAATTCTATATCCAACTAAAAAATATTAATTAAAAATGATTATTTTTTTACAGCAACTAAAAATAGAGTATGATGTATTTACAAAAGTCGTTGAGATAGAGCCCTAGAGGTCCTTGTTCTCTCTATTAATGGAAATCTCACTTCCAAAAAAAAGGGAGAAACTAAAAAGAAGAGTAATTTGTCATTATAACCAAAACGAAATAAACTACTATACTTATAAAGGACAAAGTTCAAAAGAAAACCCCCAAAACAATCTTCGTTTCACTTAAAAATCCCCAACAAAAATTGTGATAATAATTAATACCTATATTAAATTAACACCTATAAAATAAAAAAGTAATACCTATATTTTCAATTGAATGCATATAAAATTCCAAAAAATATTGTAGCGTTAATTAAGACATGTATTTTTAATTTAATGCATATTAAATCCTGACAAATATTAATGTGTTGATTAAACTCTATGTTTTTAATTTAATGCAAATTAAACCTTGAATGCAAAAGGTATTAAACGGATGACAAAAAACCACTTATGCAAAATGACATGGTTTTGACACTTATTTACAAAAATCAATATCAAACCCAGAAAATAAAAACATTCAAATAAGAATTAAAAAATCATTTAATGAATTTTAAATCTAAAATCTGAAATTGAAAAATAAAACAGTCGAATAAGAATTAAAAAACTCAACAAAACCTTAAAATTTATCAGACCGAAAAAATCCTCAAAACAATACATATTTGCATTATGACTCATGCATCTCTCGAATTCATAAGTTTACCCAAAACCCACCATAAAATTCAAATCTAGTTGTTAGTATCTAAGTCATTTTAAATTAAAGCAACTAGATATCGCAGAATCTATGTAGTACACATTACTTCTTCCAAGTATTTTTGTTTTTACTTTTACCGAATAAAATATTGTTAAAATGAAGAACAGTAGAGCAAAAAGCGTAAAATTTATTGGGCCAATTAGAAAAAATGTTTTAAGCCCACTAATGATGCATAGGCACATTATCATCCTCTTCGAAGATTCTGGTTCGTGTAGAGTTAGGGTTTATTTCCAGACCACCGAATCTGATTTTAGAGTTGTTGAATCTGCCAAATCTCCAACTCCGCCCAATATCAGCGCTTAAAGGCATATCCAATTGGTCGATTTGATTGGTATTTCAAGCTTTCGGAGCTGCTTTTTGCGTTTGCGTTCGAAGCAGAAGATATGGTAAGCATTTCATTAACCCTATTCTCTTTTTTAGCGGTTGGGATTTTTTTTGTTCTCTGAGATTGTTGAAAATGAAGTCGTCTTTCTTCTCGAACCCTAAGTCCTCCATGTTGTTCTCACTCGAATTCAAATTGAAATTGGAATCGCGATGCTTTAAAAACGAGATTTGTGGTGTTTATGTTGATGTTTCAGCTCTGATTCTCAGGATCTGTTCTGATTCATGGGTTTAATTTTTGACACTTGTTTAATTCGTATGTGCTCTGATTTAGTCTTTCCATGTCTTTTTCTTCTTAAGCTTTGTTTTCAAGTTCTTAACTATGTATTTTTTCATCTTCTTCTATTCCTAAGCTCTTTCTAATTTCGGTATTAATCAATTTCGTTTGATGTTTTCATTCAGTTTCTTTGGGTTGAATATTCTCAATGAAAAGTGAAAACACTCATCATGTTAGTCGTTGATTACAGTGAATAGTTCATAACATTTCTCAATTGATGATGTTTTCTTACATTGTTTGAAAAATTGCTCTGTTTTTGTTGCATTAAATTCGGGTTTTGTGTGGCTTTTTCTTGATAGATTTGGACTTCTATTAAGATTTCAGTTTCTATAATGTTTAGTTTTTGAATTTTTATATGATCCTCAAAATTCACTAAATAATGAATCTTCCTATGGTGTTTGATTCGCCATTGGCTATATGTCATTTTTATATTGCTAATCAAAATATGTTTTATATGTTGTAGGCAACTCTTGAAGATTCTTTCCTTGCAGATCTTGATGAGTTATCTGACAATGAAGCAGAATTGGTGAGTATCGTAAACAATTTTGATTACTATCTGTTTCCACATTTATTTTTGATATATTATATTTACTTGAAGAAACTATAGTTTTAATTGTGGTTTGGTCATTATTCATATTCAGGACGAGAATGATGGTGTTGCTGGAAAGGAGGAAGAAGATTTTGACATGGATATGGCAGACTTAGAGAATCTTAACTATGATGACCTTGATAGTGTTTCTAAGCTACAGAAGACTCAGAGATATGCTGATATAATGCAGAAAGTTGAAGAGGCTCTTGGAAAAGATTCTGATGGAGCGGAGAAAGGAACTGTGTTAGAAGATGATCCTGAGTACAAGTTAATTGTGGATTGCAATCAGCTCTCAGTTGATATTGAGAATGAGATAGTCATCGTCCACAACTTTATCCGTGACAAGTACAAACTTAAGTTTCAAGAGCTTGAGTCTCTGGTGCATCACCCAATTGATTATGCTCGTGTTGTGAAGAAAATTGGCAATGAGACGGATTTAACCCTTGTTGATCTTGAAGGCCTTCTTCCTTCTGCGATTATAATGGTTGTTTCAGTTACTGCTCTAACTACGAAAGGGAACCCACTATCGGAGGATGTCTTGCAAAAGACGATAGAAGCTTGTGATCAGGCTCTAGATCTTGATTCCGCACGGAAGAAAGTTCTTGACTTTGTTGAAAGTAAGATGGGATCTATAGCACCAAATCTTTCCACCATTGTTGGGAGTGCTGTTGCAGCCAAGCTAATGGGGACTGCTGGAGGTTTATCAGCATTGGCGAAAATGCCTGCCTGTAATGTTCAACTTCTAGGCCACAAGAGGAAGAACCTTGCTGGGTTCTCTTCTGCAACGTCACAGTCTCGTGTGGGTTATCTAGAGCAGACAGAGATTTTCCAAAGCACACCTCCTGGACTTCGGATGCGTGCTAGCAGGCTCTTGGCTGCAAAATCGACTTTGGCAGCAAGAGTTGATGCTACTAGAGGTGACCCATCAGGCACAAATGGAAAAGCTTTCAGGGAGGAAATCCGCAAGAAGATTGAGAAGTGGCAAGAACCTCCTCCTGCAAGGCAGCCTAAGCCACTTCCTGTTCCTGATTCTGAGCCGAAAAAAAGAAGAGGTGGTCGCCGTCTGAGAAAAATGAAAGAAAGGTATCCTATTTCATCCCTACTTTGTGGCCTTAATGACTATAGTTGGAATTCTATTACTTGTTCTTACATTTCTCTGTAAATCAGGTATGCAGTGACAGACATGAGGAAACTAGCCAACAGGATGGCTTTTGGTACACCTGAAGAGAGTTCTCTAGGTAAAATATCTTGTACATCTACTTGTTAATGGCCATTTTAAAGGATCTTAGTCTAATATCTACTCTTCATGATGATAGGTGATGGATTAGGTGAAGGCTATGGGATGCTTGGCCAAGCGGGAAGCAACAGGCTACGAGTTTCCAGTGTTCCAAGCAAGCTGAAACTTAATGCTAAAGTCGCCAAAAAGCAAGTGTTCCTCCATTTCTCCTTCTGTTTTTTCATTTTTTTCGTGATGATCTTGGTCTGTATGTCCATCATATCTTAACCTTTAACCCTTACAAGATTAATCTATAATTTCATGTTATGTACTTCTATCATATCTCCTCCACATCCCGATGGTGAAATTTTTATCAATGGCTTTACAGGCTCAAAGAAAGACAGTATGCAGGTGGTGCGACTACCTCTGGTTTGACATCGAGCCTTGCTTTCACCCCAGTGCAGGTACAAACATCTTATCAAATGTTTTATCTTTTGTGATCCATTTGCATCACAGCCTGACTTTAGAAACTCCAATTTATTTGACAGGGAATAGAGCTGTGCAATCCTCAGGCATTAGGATTAGGCAGTGGCACTCAAAGCACTTACTTCTCAGAGTCTGGAACCTTCTCAAAGCTCAAGAAGATTTAAATTAGCTCTGAAACTAGCTATACAATATTCTAAGGCTCTAGCTCTAGTGAATACGACGTTTTGAAAATGATATTTGTCCGTGACAGGTTTACTAGCCCCTCACATGGCATATACATTCCAATAACATTGATCATGGTTCGACGATCTACAAACATGTTATGGCACTAAATGGTAACCTCTATAAAAGAATCTGTTGGATTCCGCCAAATTCAACAATTTTGCCGTTACCATTTGTTATTTAAGCAAATTCTGCATTCAGCAATCAAAGAAAAAACATATGTTAGTCAGTTCTTCCGTTATAATACACAAATGAAAAATGGACATTTGGGTATCACTTCGAGTTCGGTTCGGATCTTTCGGTTTTTGGATTTTAGAGGTTTAAGATCTATTTAGATATTTATAATTTTTGGTTCACTTTTGGATATGATTTAGATATCCGAAATATTGTAAAATAAAATATTGGTTAAATTTAAATAAATATTTTCTTTAATTTTTTATATTTGGCTATTTTGTAGGGTGAATAATTGATATTTTGGGTTTTATAGTTGTAATTTTGAAATTAAATTATATCAAATCTAAATATAATTAATATTTTTGGATTTATAATTATATTTCGGGTATCCATTCGATTCTTTGTTCGGTTTTGTTTTTTCAAATATAGGATTAGAACCTTTTCTTTTTGTTGGTTCGGGTTTAGTCTCCTTTCTTGGATCAGTTCCGGTTCGGGTTTAGTATCCCTATTTTTGATCAGTTCTAGTCTGGTTCTTCGGTTATGGGTATTTTGCCCATGTCTAACCCAAAATTTCTTTCAATGGATATAATTTAAAAATTTGTGTATTATAACAAAAAAATAATTAAAAATATAATTCATATATTTTTTTGTCATAAAAAATATCATGTATTTTAGTAAGATTCTTAAAAATATAAAATATAATATTTAATATTTTACTAGTTTATTTAATTATTCTTAATGAAAGTTAAATTTATTTAACTAATATTTTCATAAGTTTATTTAATTAATTCTCTTTTCAAAAATCATGTCGGATTCAACAAGATTAAGCAATTACCATTTGAATTCTACGTTATTCCGTTAGATTCTGCCAAAAATCATCAAAAATTCAGCAAAGTTCTACAATTCTGCCAGATTCAGCTGCTACCATTTAGATCGTATAATTCATTATTCTTTAATATTTATATTAGTTTCTTAAAGAATCTATAGGAAATTTATGCATCATTTAAAATTTTGTTCTCTTTAGAGTTTTGACATATTAATATCATATAACATAAAAATTTGCGTTTGTGAGTACTGGAATCGACAAAATTAATTATTTCTATGATTCAAAGTATTTTTTTATACAACAATTTTTTTTAAATAATTACTATAATTGTTA
Source organism: Cardamine chenopodiifolia (assembly GCA_963922655.1). Lineage (NCBI taxonomy): Eukaryota > Viridiplantae > Streptophyta > Magnoliopsida > Brassicales > Brassicaceae > Cardamine > Cardamine chenopodiifolia. The sequence goes on from OZ000490.1 coordinate 4,075,090, forward strand.
ATGTGTTACAAAATAATCAAATTTTATGATTAGTGATAATATACTACTTTTACAATAAATGTCGTTTGAAAACAAACTACTTGAAACAAAAATTGAGTTTATTGATATTATTTTATTATAACTAAAACCTATTATATATTATAGTTAATATTTATATATCTGAATCCGATAAAAACATTTTGGAGTCCGCCAGTGATGTTGGCTAAGACTCATTTTGATACTTCTTTGAATCATGGGATCAGTGAAACACCAAACATTCCAAATAAACTTAGAGACGTAGGGTCCTTCGTTTATACTTTTTACTCATGTTATGCTTGACCATAGTAACATAGTGCAAGCATTCTTATTCATATCTATGACTGATCATTAACGGGGATGTTAAAAAAAAGAAGGATTGAGATATTTGGGCATATGGGACGAGTTCATAATGAATTTATTTGATGCTCCTTCTACCGAGCCAGACTTATTGAATGTTTTTAAAAAACCTATAAGAATGTTACAAACTTTCACAATAAAATACAAACATAACAACACAAGAAACTCCGATTCATCTCTGAGATTTTAGCGGCTAATTCTCTAACAAGCTTAGCAGCGATCATTGCCGTCATACCCTCTACAGTGTCACGTTGCGGGTTGAACTCGACAACATCAGCCCCGACCACATCTGCTTGAAGGTTATGTAAGATGTTAAGGACATCTCGGAAAGAGAGACCTCCTGGTTCAATGTTGGACACTCCAGGTGCAAATGCTGGATCGAGACAGTCAACATCGATCGAGATGTAAACGCCATTCACTCCTTCCCCTAGTTTCTGTATAAACCCATTCAATATATGACATAAATATGTACCAAATGCACAAAACCATAATAAGGACTGAATATAAAGCCCGAACCGAATTCCTGAAACTAAAGCTGAATCGAACACTGATTTATAACCGCAATATTTCCTACCGAATGTCTAAATTTATGGAGAGAAGAGGTACCAGATTTTCCAAAATTTCGCGATCTTTTGAGAAGGTTCGCATCTCACACTGTTCTACTCCAAATCTCTTGCCTTGTTCCCATCCTTCCTGGTTTATCCATCTAATCCCAACCTACAATAAAGTTTTGATTCTCCTTAGGTTTATCTTTCCCAGAGATTTGTTGATGTATAACACAATAGAAACATTGAACAAACCTGTAAAAGCCGCCGAGCATAGCCACCTTCCATGATACGAGCAAAAGAAGAAGCATGAGAGTACTTATTGCCTTCAAAACAGTCATATATATCCGGATGTGCATCAAAGTGAAGAATGTCCACAGGTCCTCCAAGCTTCTCAGAAACCGCTCTCACAACGGGATAAGTTATGGAATGGTCTCCACCTAAGACAAGCGGACGCAACGGTTCCTGAACAGCAAACAAAAACTCAGTTACTTGAACTTTTAGCATCATTGACCTTAAACTAATCTTCCAATCAAATGTGTCAAATCTGAACAACTTTAGCTCCTATTACACCACCAGGATGATCCAATACGTATCACGAAAGATGAAATACAACTCTGTTCCACGTAAACCAAACTAAACATCGTAAAGGACTTCTCCACAGATTGAACATCGTTGACCAATTAACTGAATACGTAAGGCGGCATAACACTATATCTAGTGGTCACAAATAGCTTACACATTGACCTTAAACCCGCATCAATCAAATGAGTCAAATCTGAAAAACTCTAGCTCCTATTACACCACCAGGATGATCCAATAAGTATCAGTAACGACTAAATACAGCTCTGTTCCATGTACACCATCGAAAATGTGTTGATCTCAAACAGTAAAATGTAAAAAGATGACTTCTCCACAGTTTTAAACATCGGAAACTTACACACTAAAGACATTAAAGTGGCATAGCACTAGAGCTATTGGTGAACTAGCTTACTCCTTCCATCACCAGCTTCACAGATTCACTTATAACATTCATCAATCTATCATTATCAACTCCAAAAATCTCTAATCTCTTGCACAGGAACATCTCCAACATCAGTTAAAACCTGTGGATCCTTTAACTCCTTACCTACACAAGTCATCCCACAAAATCAACAACGAGAACAAACAAATACATCACACAAATCCGTAAAAATCGAAGATCAATGACTATAAAACCATAAATAGCACAAACCAAAACAATCAAATGCGAAACACAACTCCACAGACCAAACAAAACATCCAAATTCAGAATCAAGATTGTTCCTTTGCAGAACATGAAACTTTCCAACAATCAACTCATGTTACCTTCTTCAGTGGAAGAGTTACTGCTACCACACCAAATAGCTTCTCTAATGCGAGGAGAGCAAAAGCAGGACCTTGAAAAAAGGAAGAATTATGACCAAATGGTACTCCAAGAAGTGATGTTGAAGCTTTAGCTCCACCTAAAAGACGAACTAACTCTCCCTAAAACGCAATACACAATAAATCCCATAAACAGATAGTAATATAAACATTTAAAATGATAAAGCTTCAAACTTTACATACATAAACAGATAGGAACATAAACATTCATATGACAAAGCTTCAAACTTTATATACATAAACAGAGAGAAACATAAACATTTAAATGATAAAGATTCACGAATTAGAGTTAACGAAGCATCAATGACACAATCATGCCCTTTCTCAATTAAAGAAGCAGAGACGCTTCTGAATGACGCAGAATTGAGTTATATACATGAACAGATAAAAACATAAACATTTAAATGATAAAGTTTCAAACTTTATATACTTTAAGTTTTGCCCTTTCACGAATTAGAGTTAACGAAGCATCAATGACACGATTTTGCCCTTTCTCGATTGAAGAAGCCGAGACGCTTGTGAATGCTGCAGAGTTGAGTTTCTTGAAATAGTGAATTCCTCTTTTCCCAATTATCTTCGACATATCTGGAATTTTTATATGATTTTGAACAATTTTCAAATGCAAAGGTACGATCACGCAAGAAGATTTAACGTGGATTGATGATACTCAATAATGATAGAAGAGAAGAAAAACTAAGTGTCGTTACCAGTGGAAAATTCATAGGCCAAGCTTAGAAGTCACATATCTATTCTTTTTGAAAAGAACGAAACCGTAGAAGGTACAGATAAACAAGTTCGAAACCGGTTGTCATCTATTCGAGGAAAAAAAAATAGAAAATATGATAGTTATATAGCGGTTTATTACACAATGCATTTGTTGTCAAAAAAAAATATTTTTGGTAATAAATTATACATTTTATTTAAAAAAAGGCTGAAAGATCATTTAGCATAAAATAAAAGACCCAAATAACCTTTTTCTTAAAAATAATTTTTTTTAATTTTTAAACTAAAAAATAATTGGATTACAATTTTATCCTTAATAAAATCTAATTATCACTATTTTCAACCAGTAAACCAAGTATACTAGTTGTACTAATTATACAAGTTTTACTAATTATATCAGTTGTACTAATTATATCACTATTACTAGTTATACCAGTTATACCGATTACAAAACCAATTATACCAATTTCACTATTAGTTACTATATAATTATACCAGTTTTACTAATAATACCAGATATACTAGTTATATCAGTTACACCGTCAATTTTTATCTACTTAAATCAGTTACATCAGTTATACTAATTATACTAGTTATATCAGCTATACCAGTTTTAAAAGTTATATCAATTTTACTAATTATACCAGTTTTATTAGTTATACTAGTTACACCAACTATTCTAGTTATACCAATTATACCACTAGTTTATCTACATATTATACCACAAGTAATAATTATATCTACATTAGTAATAATTATATGACGCGAAAAAATTATATTATTTGTTTTAGGTATACCAGCTATATTAGTTATACCATCAATTATATTGATGTACAATTTATTGTGTTTCAAAGAGGACATGTAAACATAGAAGAGAAAAAATGGAGAAAAAAAAATTAAATTAGTTTATACTAGTTATGCAATTTAATCAATTAAATAAATGGTATAATAAGAATATCATTATTATTGTAAAAGGAAAGAGGTTACTAGCTTAATGGAAGGTCATAAGAATTTGGTTTTTATACTCAAAGTCATTTGGGACATTGATTCTTTTTGTATTTCCTCAATTACCTTGAAATGAAATATTATTTACCATTTAAGCCTTGTAAATATTAGTGTCAAGCTAAACTGTATAGCAAAACCATGACTTTTATGATAAAAAGTATTTTATTAAAATTACTACGAAACTATTACATGATGGTGAAATTACACATAAAAAAAATAGCTAGTAATAGAAACAAATTGAGCAAACTTAGGTAATAGTGAAGGATACAATAAGGATTTGTGATGCCTTGATTTTAACAAGAAAATGATCATAGGCCGAAGCTGTTATGGGAAGCCTCACTTACCCAAGGATGAAGAGCCGGCTAAAGCAACACGAGGCAGATAGTTACCCTTAATAGATCATTGAGAAGGTAGCTGAGCTAAGCAATCAAACCGAGAGAGGATCAAAATCCAGGATCCCATGCATTCCTCCAAATCCGAACTCAAACCGAACCAAAGCCACAGACATTGCCGAGACCATGAGACCTAACAAGCATTCGTAGAAGAATAAATAGAGAAATCTATCATCTAACTCAACTACTCAACCAATAACAATCTGCTCCCATGCTATGAACAAAGAAATGGCTAGCGGAAACTAGCAAACCGGAAGGGAGAGAACCCATATAATCCTGAGACAAAGGAATGCAGGATGGGGAGAGCCGTGTTACGAACATGTTTTAACCCTAGAATCCTGTTGCAAGTGCACAACAAACGCAGTAGTATATCATGGGTATCGAATCCACAAGGACCAACCAAACACACTATAAATTATTATGGTTCAAAATAAGCTAATGTGCAAAAGGAGTTTATTTTGAAACTTATTGTAAAAGCTAATTAAATTCAATAAAATAAAGCATTGGGCAATGAGAATTCTATCGGGATTCATGACAGTGAATGCATCAATCAATGGGAATGCGTTAAAAACCATTCTAGAACTCAAATTACGGATGTAATGTTACCCCGCTTTCGCGTGTAACACTTATCTATGAATGAAACTCCTAACAAGTAAACAGTCGTTTGTCAATAGAAATTTATGCATGTAGTGAGATTCTAATTGGCTATGTTCAAAAAGTGTAGTATCATAACCTATGGTTGGCTAAAGACACTTTGCCCTTCTGAAATAGATCTATCGATACAACAACACTTTTGGTGCCAAACTGAGATCGATTTAGGGTACATGCTAATTGGCCAAATTAGACAAAGTATGAAGAACAATCCTAAATGAAGAACTATATGATCAATCCCAAGTGATTCCTAGCATGGATCTACATAATATACCCTTAGAAAACCCAATACCCAATGAAAGATCTACGCACACATGAACAGAAAATACATGATAGAGATAGATGAAGTTATCATAATAGGATTGCAAAAGAATCACAAAAGAGTCACGAGAATCTCTCAATAAGTAAAATCCTTCTTGTTGGACAATACTAATCAATTCTCCATAAGTGAAATCATCATAAGGGATTATTTTTGTTCTCCTCTAATTTTATTTCTAACTTTTTCCCTTAAAAGGGTTGGGACACCTAATAAGAATTTTTCTTTCCAAAATGGTTGGTTCGAGTCCTGACGGAGTAAAACCCTAGTGAGGAAAATGTTTTTGTACCATTAGAAATCACCTTTTTTTTTTTGCATTTGAGGTTTGAAAGAAGTTCAACATTTTTGTCTCTTAGGACCGAAGGGTCTCCTATAAAATACAAAGTTATTGCTATGACTAAGGTTGCTATTGCATCATGTTGAGTCCAAGATCATCTAGTATTGGAATGTTATCCTCATTTGTTTTAACGACATTAAGGATTTATGCACGTTGTTGTTTGAACATTGGTGTTCAAATATTTTACTGAGGAGAAGGCTCTTTTAGAGAAACATATTGTTTTTGAATTGATTTTTCAATTCTATCAAGCTGTTTGCTTATCGTTCCAAGATTCGTGTTTGAATAATTATTTTGTGCAATGATGTTTTTGATATTTGCTTTATCATCATCATTTGGGCGTTTAAAAGGATTTGCTTCTATTAGTGTACTCAATAATTCAAGCTTTATTCCTTGTCGAGGAAGATGCTTAGAACGGACAATCTTACCATTAACAAGTGTTTCCCATTCAGAGGTTTTATAACGATTTGTCATAGGATTTGCGGTTTTAGAAATAGGAAAATTAATTTTATTATTGGCTGCATAATATTCAAACCAATTGAAAAATAAGACTTGAATCTTATGCTTTTGAAGGTATCCATAAAAATCTTCTTGAATTAAATTTCTTTTTGTGTAAAGTTTTTGAAAAAAACAAATTCTTTTATTAATGTTATTTTTAGAATAGAAATCGTCTCATATAAATTGTTTATTTATTTGAAAATATTTTTCTAAACGTTTAACTCATTCAAAATATTATCTATAATAGCTGAAAAAGTTGGACTAGTTGGCTCAGATTTTGAATAGTTATTGGTTTCTGTTTTATAAACCGTTTTTGGCATTTGAAATTGAAAATCGACATTTCTCATGCTGGAGTTTGGGATGTCGAAAGGTGAAAATCTTGGCTGAAAATTTGAAGACTTTTCTAAGTTAGGAAACTCTCGTGCTATTTGGGAGACTCTTCCTAAATCTATAATCTCGTGATGAGATGGGGATTCACATGAATAAGTATTCATCTAATCACTATGGTTATTTTGGAGGAAGGAAAGTTTGACCTTTCCATCTTGGAAATTTTCGATGTGTTTTAAACATGTGTTTAGCTCTATAGGTTCTAGAGGTTTTAAAGGTTTTGGTTGAACCGCTCCTTCAAGAATCCCTTCATCAGGAAGATTAATATCTTTCCATTGTATGGATCTTGGAGTCATGGAGTTGGATCTAGAAATATCAGTTTGAAGTAATAAGGTTTCTCCCTTTTTATTAGAAATTTTAACTTTTGAAGAAAAAGTAGTTATCATTGCTTTATAATGAACTCTAAAAATTAAAGCAATTGGGATTGAAAATTAAATCAAATTTTACTAAAAAATATGAGAATTTCACTAAATATGCCAAAAATAGAAAATTATGGACGATTATTTAATATTCTATTTTTATGTATCCAAGATCAATCATGAAAAGATGATTCAGATCCAAAGTTTATCCAAGAATGCCAGAAAAGACCTAGTTAGAAGAAATAGAAAAAATGTCATGCAAATTGAATTGATCTCTCTCAATAAAAGATATGTATTTGGACTTATTTCATTTGCATCTAATGATGTAAAATATGTTGGGTGCTAGTGTGTTTTTGTGCAAAAAATGAGAAAAATGAAATCACACGATATAAAGTCTGACTTGTTGCATAAGGTTTTTCTCAGAGACATAGAGTTAATTATGAAGAAACATATTCTCTAGTGATGGATGAAATTACATTTAGGTACCTAATGATCCTAACGACATCAAGAAATCTGCCTTATGGAGACATCATGATTATATGGATCACTAGAAAATGAGATATACATGAAAATCCCAAAAGGATTTAAATCTGTGAGATACTAGACTCAAATTCTAGGGATATATTGATATGAATAAAGTTTTATCCGATTATGAAACGGCAAGTGCACGGTAAGTCACTTGTAGCACATACAAGAATCGATGCACAAGGAAATATAATTACATAATAAGAATGCATGCATTCAATTAAGCTAAACAAAAATTATTGTTTTGGTTCATGACTAAATCTTATCAAGAACTAAACACCTAATAATCAAGATTAAACAAGTTAATGATGAGAATAAGATTGATAATAAGATGGTAAAGCTATGAGTCAGGGAATAGGCAAATGACTTAGATGAGATGACAAACCTATAATGATGCTTAAGAGAAAACTATGAACACAATCTTAGGTAATGGATCACTAATCAAGATTAATACACTTTCACGGTACTAATGGTTTCACTAATCACTCTAATTAAGCCAAAATTCTATTTGCTAATCAAAGTGTTAGTGAGCATTAACATTCAAGTCCAATCAAATAACTAATCACCCTAACATCAATTTTCATTGGGTAGGAAAGAAAAAGCCATTCAAGTTCTTTCAAACATTTCATCGAACACCTTCCGAGCATAAAATCGTAGGGATCTAGATTAAAGTGATCAAGTTAAATCTAGCATTAGTAACAACTAATATGAAGGATAACCAAAGATCTAGTCCTAACCATCATCATTAACTCATCAAATCAACGTAATCTACAAATCCATTAACTCATCAAAACGACTACTCACTCATACTAATGAAACTAAGCAAAATAGATGAGATAATGAAAACATAATGATAATAGATAAGATTGATGAAAATAAATTCTCTAAATGCAAAATATATTAGTACAATGCAGTCTTAGATCTAAAAGAGACAAAGAGAAATTCTAATAAAAGACTTAGATCCTTCAAAAAGAGGCAAAGAGAAATGCTAAATGTGGACCGGGTCGATCCACGACAAATCGGGTTGGACCTGGGTCAAAACTTGGATAAGAAAACAATTTGGTCACAGAGGCGTCGTGCCGCCGCTACACCATGCCACTAGGTGCCAGTGACCATCGTCAACCTGCTACACCAAACTGCTGGGTGCCAGCGGTCGTCGTCAAGCCGCTATATCTGCTCACTAGTTCCTTTGTTCTTTTGAGATCTCCTCCAGCGACGTCGCCAACCCATTGCATCAATCCGCTGGATCCTTGAGATGCCACCAAGTCGCTACATCTACCGCTAGCACCTCTATTCTTCATTCAACCTCTCTTTTGACCTTTTTCATCCATTTGGCTCTCTTTCTTAGAGATCTCCACTCAAAAACCTAATAAAAGAACAATGAATATGCAAACATGCACCTAGACTCCTAAACGTGAAATGAAAATTCAAGAAACTAATGATAACCCAAACCTCAAAAACACTAAAAACACAATGCATCATATATGTGCAGTCAAATTACAATAATCATTATACAGATTAAAAAATTGGAAACATGTGGTACAAACGCGTGAGTGAATACCTTTTAAGAAAAGGTATATAAATAATGAAATATGTCATTGTGTCTTTATTTAGAAATCCACATCGAGATTTTTTATATTGATTTATATGTTGATGATTTAAACATAATTGGAGCTCAAAAAGAGATCGATGATGTAATAACACATATAAAAGAAGAGTTTGAAATGAAAGATCTTGAATAGACAAAAGTTTATGTTGGACTCTTTATAGAGCATTCCGAAGATGAAATATTTATGCATCAATCAAATTATATTAAAAAGATTCTAAATTGTTTTTATATGGATAAAGAGACTCCTTTGAATACCCCAATGTTCAATAGACCTCTGAATGTTGATATACATCCATTCAGACCTTGTGAAGATAACAAAAAATTACTTCGTCCCAAAGTACCTTATATGATTGCTATCAATGGACTTACGTATCTTGGAAATTGTACTTGACCAGATATAGCATTTTCTACTAATATGCTTCTAAGTTTGGAATGAAGTAAAACCCATCTTCTAAGCGGAGAAATTGGAATGAAGTAAAACCCATATTTTGTTATCTTCAAGGTACGATTGACTTATTGTATCATAGAAACTTTAAGATTGGTCTAATTGGTTTTGCAGACACATACTATTTATGAGTTTTGCAGACACATACTATTCCAAACTATATATATTATCAAAATTGGAGGAACCGTAATCTTGTGGTTGCTACTTCTTCAAATTATGCAAAACGCATTGCACAATATGAAGCTTGTAGAGTATAGTGTATATGTCTCAAATCTATGATTCAGCACATACAAGGAGCAAGTAGAGTAGCCACCAACAAAGAGCCGACAATATTATACAAAGATAATCTTGCATGTGTCACCCAAATCAAATAAGGTTTCATCAAGAGCGACAGAACAAAACATATTCCGCAAAGATTTTTTTTCTTATACTCAAGAAATCGAGAAGAATCATAAACTTGATATTTAGTACATTCGCTCAAGTGACAACACAACCTATCTGTTTACAAAGGCACTTTGTACTTCAACATTTAGAAAGCATATTCACAGTATCAGAATGCATCATCTGTGAGATCTGAAAAAGATATCACAACTATATTTTTGGAGATGTACTCTTTTTTCTTTATCATAGTTTTTATCCTAATGTATTTTTTTATGATAAAATTTTTAATGAAGCAGCACACAATACATTAATAATAATAGATAATCAAGATGAATGCTAAAATTATATAGATAACTACAAAATTATCTTTTTATATCATTTGAATCAACAAGACCCGACCAGTAGCTCAATTCTTACTATGAAAAGGGAGGTTCATCACTGTACTATTTTGTTCTTATCGTGATGGTTATCTTAATGAATTTTTTTAAGATAAATGTTTTAATAAGATAGTATGCAATACGTTAATAATAATGGATAATTAAAAGAAAGTATTAAAATTAAATGGATAACTACAAGATTATCTTTTTACATCATTTTGATATAAAAGGCCGATCTATATTCTAATTTCTACTATACGAAAAACACAATTTATTGGAATCGAATTCTAGTAAAAAAAATTCATAAATAAACTGTTAACCAATTGACTAAAAAAATTTCCTGATAACTACACCATTATCTATTTGTTGATGATTACCCAATTATAGTTAATTATTTGTTTTTCTTATTGATACTTACTCATACAGTCAAAGTACTATACATATCTCACTTGTAAAAGAGAGAAGATATATTGTAGTTACCTTTTCTCCATCTTTCTACCTCCTCGTGTTCTCAATTTCTCTCTCATTCTTTTTAAAACTTAAGTTCCACTCGTTCTCTTTGTTAATTCTTCCATCTCCCACACATAATATCATATACGCCCACATACTATATTATTGTTACAATACAGTTTACAATAGTTAAATCATTAATCGTTAAAATATATTTGTAAAAGTTAATACTAAAACAAAGACTATCAAACAAAAAACAAGAAATATGTTTTTGATGAAATGGGAAGAAAAGTAAAACAAAATTCCGGTGTGAGGTGTCATTGATGCTACTTGTTAGTGACTTCCATTAGCCATTAGAGAAACTAACCAAAGCCCGTATAATGTGCTGGTTTTCAACATTTCATTCATATTACATTGGCTTATAAGTAGTTTATCATTTATCAATTAAAACACAAACACAATGAAGAAAAATCGCACCAAAGGAAATTTTATAAGAAAACCAAATGACAACACTACATATATGACTTCGGTTAAGATGAAAAATATCGCTTAAACTTCTTCTTTTTTTCTGTTTTAGAATCTTATTTTTGTCGTTTCATTTTACAAAGTTTCAATTTGCAAAATAGAGGCACCCTGTGCGTATTTCGTGGATCCTCTAGAATCTAGATACCAATGTGGATTTGTCCAGCGATGATCCATCGCTTCCGACGTAAAAAATTAGTGATGATGAACGTACACATTAAATGGAACTTTGTGAGTGAGATTAAAAAGTTATTTATATTAATACGTCTTCACGGTTTAATTTGCACAAAGCATGACTTGAAACACACTAGGTGAAACACAATAAATTCATTATCAAAAGAATACAGTGTACAAAGATAAAATAAAGTTGTAAAAGAAAAGTTAGTGATAAATGGTTTTTTAACAGTTCTATCAAATAGATTTATCGCACATATAACTTTAGGATAGAATCCACGAAGAAACAAGATCAATTCAGTAAAAATATATTCCTCATTTCAATCTAATCAAATAAAAGAAGGAAAATATTAAAATCGGTTTTGGAAATTCAAATAAAGAAATACAAACTTTCAAAAATAAGACAGGTGAATAGGGTGATCAAATGCTAAATAGTGGAGTTTAACTCTATCTCTTAGAGCTAATCCATTGGTCTTAAAGCACTCATATCAACTCACACACTTTCGTGGCACTAATCTCTTCACTAATCATTCAATAATCAATAAACCGTCGTTAACTACCAAATGATCAATGAGTGTTATCATCAAGTCTAATTTTGGTTCAGACATTTCATCGAACACCTTGTGGGTGTGGGAATGCCTAATTCATAAACTACCATGATCAAGGGTAATCTAGTATTAATAACACTTATCAATCATGGATCTAAATTTTCACAAGCCTAAACACCAATAATCTACAAGTAATCACCATAAATCTATCAATCTCAAAAGTTCTTAAAGACTACTCACTAATTTTCATGAATGAAAACTAACAATATTGATCTTTGGTTAATCATGATTCTTTGGTGAATAGATGAAAGTTTTAAGAAGATAAGAAGATTTGATAACTTCAATTAAAGAGATTCATACAAAGATCAAAAAGAGGCAAAGAAAAAATCTAAAACCAAGTTAAGAACATCAAAATAGGGTTTAGAGGTATAAATAGTAAGTAGATGTGTCATGGGTCGATCTGGGACAAACTGGATCGGATCCAAGTAAGGAACTTCTAGAGTCACGCCTGTCAGTCAGATTTGGCGGCCATTTGACCGCTAGGATTTACACCAGAGGCTGCTTAACTCAAATGCAGACTTGAACCTCACATCGACCTGGTGTAACGGTCTTCAATAAATTGAATTGCATCTCTGATTGGCTTGAAATTAACTCCATTGGAAAGCCAACTCAATTTTCTATAACTTTCATCAAGGGTTCTTGATATAAGTCTCAAGGGAAGACCTTCATATGAGTCGATCGTTTAGAAACTTTGAAATGATTCTAGATCATCATTTCTCTTCTTTGCATGATCAAAAAGAGGAAACTAAAAATCTAAAACAAAGCTTAGAACATCATAATAGGGTGTAGAAGGTATAAATACTAAGTAGATGTGTCATGGATCGATCCATGACAAAACGGATCGGATCCAAGCAAGGAATTTCCAGAGTCACGCATGGCGGTCATGTTTGGCGGCCATTTGGCCGCTAGGATTTACACCAGAGGCTGCTGAACTCAAAGGCATACTTGAACCTCACAGCGGCCTGGTGTAGCGGTCTTCACTAAATTAGTCGTAACTTTGGAACCGCAGCTCTGATTGGCTTGAAATTATCTCCATTGGAAAACAACTCAATTTTCTATAACTTTTATTAAGGATTCTGGATATAAATCTCAAGGAAAGGGTTTCATCTGTGTCGATCTTTCAGATACTTAGGAATAATTTTGGATCATCATTTATCTTGTTTGCATCCAAATGATCCCTCTTATTGCATAGTTTACTCCAATGCCTATAAAAAGAAAGATATGAAAACATGCAACTAAATACCTAAGTATGAAATGCAACTACAAAAAGTATTGAGAAAATGCAAACCAAATAATGATAAAAACTCAATATATCATTTAGAACACAAAAAAAATCAAAATACTAGGTAACTTTGATGATGCTAAAACCGGCAATCAAGTCTAATTCTTGTGTTGCTATTACCTATGTGAAGGATGTGTGTTCCAAGACTTGAGATTTTATATGATAGGAGAATGGCAAAAGAAAATTAATGTAAGTAAAAACATAAAAAATACTAAAACTATTTGGTAAAATTAATTATAATAAAATTATTGGTTACTCATAACTTTAATGTATTTACAAGAGCTGGTCTTAGACAATTGTATATTTGAGAATACTTTGTGAAAGTGCTAAGATGAAAATGGAGATGACAATAGAAAACTTTCTTTTGTTTTTATTTCTTATTTTGTTAAAGATTAGAGATTAAAATAGATTACTTGCTCTATATATGTATCTTTAGCTAAATAACATCTTATCTAATAAAATTTGTCTTTCTCTAGTTTCATCAAGTTGAGGTTAAGGATTGGAGAGCATTACATCGGTTTCGGATGTTTCAGGTTTTAAACATTTTCTATCTCTGCAGATGTACAGTGGTGCGTAATAGTATAGATTAGGGTCGAATCCAAAGAGATCAAAGTCACACTATGAAATGTGCTGGATCAAATAGAGTTAGGGCGAAAATATGGTTGTTTGCACGATTTCACAAAGTAAATAATTAGTAAATAAAAACATTTGCAAAATAATGGAGTATGACGATGGGAGCAGAAAATGTAATCGATTAAGCTATCTAACTAACTAGGAATTTGTTAAAGAACTGTTTTAGAACTTGAATCACTTTTTTAAAGCTAACATATTTTTGCAGAGCTAACTATCTAACCATGAGTTTCCAGAACTCTAGTCCTCGAATGGCCCTAGATAACATGCAAACAATTTAATCAATTCGATATGTTCACTTAGACGATCTAACTTCAACTCTCATTTGCTAAGGATACTAAACTCATCAATTCTTGATTTTAGTAACCTCACATATATTAAACCTAGAGATCATATGCTAGATTCGTCAACCCAACATAAGAATTGAGAACAAAAAAATTTGAAGAACCAATATGATAAATCTCTAATCTAAACTTACACCTAATCAATCATATAATCCTTTTGATCAAAAACTAAACTCAACTGGTGGATTACTCAAACATAAATGAATCATTAAAATGAATAGAAAGATTGCATGAATATCAAAATAACTATAACGGATTTGGAAAACACTTCTAGAAGTGTAAGAGAATTCTTCTCTTAAAACTACGAAAATAGAGAAAAATTGTAAAAAGACAAGGTTGGAGCTGCTATGGGGTTGAGCAGCCGTAATTATATGAAAAAGCCAAAACCTAATGAAAATATTATGGCATATTATCGATCGATTCCAGTGAGGATCGGTTGATCCCTGACATGTGGAACATATTTTCTGCATCTGCTTCATTTGCTTCCCAGATTGACATGTATTTAGTAAAACATGCATAACTCTTGAACCAATAATAAGAATGATATGAGACCGGTTCCAAATGAAATTTAATTCCAACGAATATCTTTTGTTTAAATATAACATTAATATGACATCGGGAAGATCTCCAAAATATCAAACTTTTGATGCTTTTGCATGACTCTGCATCTCCAAACCCTTGTTTTCATCACAAAACACCATGTTTTCCTCCTAAGCAACCTAAAACTTGTAAAATCTTGATAGAAGACTAAAAAATCTAAAGAAACATTTTGACTAAATAAAAGACTCATTAAACATATGTAATCAAAGGTTAAAAATCCTTAAAACCATGACACATCAGTTTCTTGCTTTTGCAACATCACACTTTATTACAACATCTTCTGGAATTTCCCTTTTTTTGTCGTGTTAGCAGGTGGAAGTAGTCATTGCTAAATGGGTTAAGGTTGAATGGATTTGACGTCGGGCTAGGTAATGTCTAAGCCCACAGATTTTGAAACTTAATTTTAAAGACCTTATTCATCTTCTAGATTGTATGCATTAATAGTCCCCTCAAATTTTATGTGGATGTATAGTCAACACCAATTTTATACTATAAATAAGTAAAATCAACATATGGAAGAGACTTAGTGAAAATGTCTACAATATGTTGTTGGGAAAACACATGTTTAACCAAGAGCTACCTTTTCTCTCACATAATGAAAATGTGTTTCAAAGTGTTTTTGTTCTACTATGAAGCATTGTGTTTGTTATGAGATGAACCGATGACAAGTTATTATAATAGAGCTCAGGTGTAGCAAGTTGAGGAATGCCAAGATCCCTTAATGATGGAATCAATCAATTCAGCCTCATTTGAACTTTTTTGAATAGTGTGATGTTTCTTTATCCTCCAGGAAATGATGTTGTTGCAAAGAATTATGCAAAAAATCACTTGTAGATCTTCTAATGTGTTATAGTTTGCGCAATCACTGTCACTATAAGCTTGAAGAGTACAATATGTGTTTTTGTTGAATAAGATTCTCATTTTTTCTGTGCATTTCACATACATTAGTATTCTTATGAGAGAAATGCAAAGTCAGGAGTTGTTGGAGCATGCATTCTTCGACATACAAAGTTCACATCAAATTATATGTATGGCTGAGTCAAAGTGAGATATTTTAGCTTACATGCAAGGTTTCTAAAAGAAGTAGGATTAAGAAATAACTTTTGATGATCAACTTTAACCGACAGTGGTGTTGTCATAGGAGAACATCGCATCATACCAACAACTTTTAACAAATCTTTTGCATATTTTTACAAAGAAAGAATTAGCTTATCTTCATGAAACTGAGCTTATATCTCCAAAAATGAATGAAGATTTTCAAGATCCTTCATTCTAAATCATGTTTTCATTTTATTCAAGAGAGATGTTACAAACTGATGGTGTTTGTGATAACATTGTGATCTTTAATGTAGACAAATAGAGATGGATCCGATTTACTAAGAGTGAATCTGGACAAAAAAAAGTATGTGTTAAACTTGTCAAATTAAACTCTACGTGACTTTTTTTAACTCATAGAGTGATTTGTGAAAATTTCACACATGATTTGGCTTTGTTTTTCAACAAAACATGAAGATTGGATCATATATACTGTTACAGTGAGGTATCTATGAAGAAGACATATTGACAACTAATTGCTTGACTTCCCAGTACATGATTCTTACAACATGAAAAACAAGATGTATTGTAGTTGTCTTTTCTACTGGATTATAATCTATAGATGATATATACCTTCTTCTTGATGAAATCCCTTTGCAACTAATCGAGCTCGTAACTTTTCCAATTATCCATTTTATTCTGTTTTGTTCTTGATACCCATTTACAATATAGATCATGTGTGCTTAGAATGTATGGGTCATTAGAGCTCATTGTATTCTTCCTGCTTGAATGAGAGAGAAAGCAATGTTACCTATAAAAAATATCTAAACATTAGTGTGTGCTCCTAACACTTTGTTTCTATTACAATATACATATTTAAGTTGTTCAAATGCAAATGAGATGTTGTTATCCTTAGTGTTAGATAAAGGAAGTGGTGGAAAGTCATACATTGTAAACAGAGGTGATGCATAGAATTAGATTTAACTGTAGTAATTTAGGGATTGATTGGCTAGCGCTATAAATGCTATAAAATATTTTTAAATTCTTTACATTTTTTTATTTTTCAATCAAACTTTTTTTTCTTCAAAAAATACGTAGTCTAAAATCCCCTTTAAAATATGTTTACCTTTTGCAAAACTCTGCTTGTGTGATTTTTCTAACACACAATTCTCACAAAAGCTTAAAGTCTTCATTTTCTTGTAAGTGAGATAATCATTCTTCACTAACAATTTCATATTCTTTAGACTCACATGTTGGAGCCTTAAATGCCACCTTGTCGTCATGTCAATGTTTGATTTAGCCATTGAAAATTCATTCTTATTGATTTTTTCCTTCAACATAGTATAGCTCATCATTATAGTTCCATGAAATCACCTTTTGATCTCTTTTACATAACTGAATTATAAAAAAAATTCCCTTATATCTCCAGCCAGTGTTTTCTAAAATTCTATGATATGAGATTTCTACCCACATATGGCATGTACCAAACTTTTGTTAGTATTAGATGTGTGGCATTTGGATAACCAGTCTTTATCTTCCCCATTACCTTAACATCACTATGTGTGTTATTAGCCATTAACACTTTTAGACTTTTAATTCGTTCAAGATTAAACATCATATATTTATTTGGAGTAATGTGGAATATGCATCCCGAATCCTGATCATTCTTAGGATCTTACACACTTGTTGTGAGAAAAAGAGGTTTAACACTTCTTGATGGTATTTTTATGATTCCATTAGATTATTTTGATGATCTTTGTTTTCATATCAAGAAACTCCCTCTTCCAATAACCATCTTTTCCACATATCTAGCAACCTTTGGTCTTGGTTGTGATCTATGTTTTCTTTAAGATATTTCTCTCCCTTGCTTATTATTTCTCTGATTAGGTATACCCCTAGAATTAACAAATAAACCTTATGAGTTTTTCTTTGGTTTACTTAGTAGTCCTTTCTCCTAAAACTTTATTTCTTTTGAAAAAGTTGAGCTGATATGTTTGGTTTTTATCGCATTTTAATATATGTTTTAGAGTCAATCTATGTGTTTTTAGAGTTTTATCAGATCAAATAATGTTAGGAAGATTTATAATACTTTTGGGAGCAAGATTTGGAGCAAAAGATGTAGGATCATGCAGATACGTCTGAAGTTTGTCTTTATTTGAGAAACTTCCACCGATGGATTAAACTCAATTTTGGATACAAGATATATATATATATATATATATATGAGTTAGATTTCATTTGAAAGTAGTTTGAAGTCGATCCAACGGTGCGATCAACAGTTATGATGATTGTTGTGAAGACAGTCCAGATGAAGCATGCACAGAGGGAAGATGCCGGGAAGAACCAGATCAATCGGTCTGACTCCAGATCGATCGATCCCAAAATACCGTAAGTTTCCAAATCTATCGATCCAGTCCAGATTGATCGATCCAAACCCAATCTGTCGACCAGATCGACCGATCCAAAACCTGTCTGCCGACCAGATCTACCAATCCAAAACCTGTCTACCGACCAGATCAATCGATCCAGTCTTGGATCGATCGATCCGAGCCTCAAAACCTGCCCGAGAAAAATAAAAAAATTGCTCTTTTTTCTAATTTGTTTAGGATTTCGACCTAGAACTTTTTAAACCTATAAATACTTGTTTTAAAATCATTGTTTAGGCTAAGCTTTCTTTTATTTTGAGACATATTGTTAAGAGATATCTTTTGGATTTTTATTGGATTTATTCATTAGTCCTTCATCAAACCTTGGTTGTTTCTCAGCTTCCATGGCTGAGTAGTTCTCTAGTTAGGGTTTAGGGTTTCGAAGGAATGAAGAACCATTGAATCAAATAGGGCTTTTATCTTATGTCATCTTCATCTATTGTTATTATTAATGCTTAGACTAGATTAGCTACCATATTTATGATGCTAGATTGAATCTATTCTCCAAAAACTTATAGGTTATCGGATAGAGCATAGATGAGCGGATCGTCCTTAGCCAACGAAAGCTGATGTTAAGGCGATACGTGAAAATAGGATCCATTAGTTAATGCTTGTTTAGGACTCTAAGTTCAAGCGAAAGTTTAGATACTTAGGTGGTTAGACATAGTAATTGATGCCACGAAAGTGGATTGATTAGACGTTTCTGTTCGAGTTCGAAATAGTTCTTAATAAATGTCCTGAATAGTTGTCTGGTTCGTGATTTCTGATTTCTGGAGAATTTTCTAAAACCTAGCTCTTTTAATCCATAAGTTTACTTCGGTATTTACTTTCAATTGCTTTCTTTAGTTTCATTCTCAAACAAACAATATTCTTTTCGTTTTAGCTTAGCATTCTTTCGATAGAATCGTAGTGAAACTTGGTCTTTGAGGATTCGATCCCTTCTATATTAGAGTATCCTTCCCACTCTCTGTACTTGAGTGTATCAACTAGTAAGTCATATTGGTTTGGTAGCGTATTTAGGACTTAAATGGCATTATCTTCATCACTAATATTGATGTTTGTGCTTGCTAAGTCTTGAACTACCTTGAGAACGTTGTCCACATTTTCCGCAATGCTTTTGTGTTCTTCAATCATATAGCTTGTAAACATGTGCTTCACGTAGACTCTGTTTGGTAGTCGTTCTCCAATGTCTTCCAGACACCGAATGCAGTAGTCTCTTTCATAACCTTCCTTAGGATCACATCAATGAGACATATAAATCAGATTATTGACTCTTTTTATCTTTGTGTGCATTCTTAGGATCAATCTTAAGGTCTGGTCCTTCTTCTTTCTTCACAAAATCTGATAGAATGGTTGCATCCTCTGCCAAAATAGATTCTAAGCCTAGAATCTCTAGCCGACACAACATCATGTGTTTCCACAACCCAAAATCACATTTCCCGTCAAACGTTTCAATAGCAAGCCTCCCTGAAGTTAGTTCCATGACTTATTGATGATCTTGATTTATTTGCTTGCTTGCATGTAACCAGAAACATCTGACACAAATAACTTCAAACACGCTGCCATCAGCAAAACCAGCAGATTGACAGACAATACCTGAGAAAAAACCACACAACAAATCGAGTAGTAAACAACCGGTAAAAATTTTTTTAACTAACAAGATAAGAACCCTTACCTCACAATTGATTTCTCCTATGTGGCTTCTTGTAACACTAGGACACAATAAGTCGTTTGCTCCGATACCACTTGAAGACTTCATAACGGTCTAACTTAACCTTGTTCTATAGGTTATTTGTGTACATTAGGTGATGATTAATAAGAAAGTAAAAGTTACCAAGATTTAACGAGTACCCCGAATGGTTCTGGGTACATCTCGTGAAGGATCTCTTGCCCCCAAACTCCATTTGAAATCATGGTTAGACAAGCTTATCAAAGAAATTATAAGAACGCAACAAGAAGAAGATATAGCACACTATACAAGGAACCATAATTTTTATATAATGGTTCGGTTTTCTTCTAACTGGTTTAGACTTGTTTTGTGCATGTAGACTTCACTCACCAAAGTTCCAACTCTTCTCCTCCTTTCTTTGTAAGGCCCAATTGATTTAGTCCACCTAAATTGTGGTCAATACTATATAACATAGTAGAACAAGGAACCTTTTTATAAATAATGGTTCGGTTTTTTCTAGTCGGTTTAGACATGTTTTGTGCATGTGGACTTCACACACCAAAGGCCCAACGCTTCTCCACAGAACCATGTGGACTTTCACTCACCAAAGGTCCAACTCTTCACTCGCCAAACAACAAGGAACCATAATTTCATATAAAGGTTCGGTTTTCTTCAATCGGTTTAGACCAGTTTTGTGCATGTGGACTTCATTCACTAAAGACTCAACTCTTCTCCTTCTTTCTTTCTAAGGCCTAATTAATTTAGCCCGCCTAAATAATTTAGTGAACATCTTACAACGAGATATAACATAGTAGAAATTAAAGAACAAATAATCATAAATGACAAAAAGTTGAGAATATAAGTTTAAATTTCTAAATACACTAAATTTTGAAATTTTCAAAACATGAGTTTTATTTTTTATTTATAAGATTAAACAAATTATTTTAATTTTTCCATAAATCAATATTGTTAAGCGGAATATTTGTTTTTCAATATTGTCTTTTTCAAAATTAATTACGTAACTATTCCTTTTTAATTTAATATTTTATGTTTATTCGGTAGTTGTGTTTTAGTCATTAGATTTATAAAAATTGATTATGAAAGCAGCTATTACAAAAATTATAACTCAAATATTAATATATATTTTATATACATATAATAATTTGAATGTGATAAATTTTCAGCATATTCCTATTTTTAATTTATTTTTCAAATTTCGGTCGAATGCAAATAAACTCTACAACACATTCTACCTAAAATACTCTACCAAAAAGTTATCAAATTATTAACAAAATGAAAAATATACAATTTATCTTTCAAAAAATTAAATAAGTCAAAAGTAACATGGCCACATTAATTAGAAATATACAAATCTGCCACGTCTCATACATGATAGTATGATACATGCTTCAAAGCAAATCTCTTCAATCATAGTAAATCATAAAATATAATAGGAAGATACGACGTGTCTCACATTACATGCTCTATAGATTCATCATAAAGTCAAAACAAAACTCTTTTTGAGTCCATTTCTGTCTTAACGATGTCTTCTTCTACTACAACCCTTCTAGGTCCACCTTCCGTCGCCGGCGATTCACCAGTCGTCAAACCAATCATGATAAACTCACCAGAAACCTCTCTTTCCGATGACAATCTGATCACCAAAACCACCACACTAAACCTCGAAGAACAACAAAAACCACTAATGGGTTTAACTGAAAATCTGTCACCGACGTTTCTCTCTTCCGGTAACCCATGTCTCGATTTTTTCTTCCACATCGTCCCCGACACATCTCCAGACGATCTGATCCAACGGTTGGAAATGTCTTGGTCTCATGATCCTTTAACTACTTTGAAACTTATCTGCAATCTCAGAGGAGTTAGAGGAACTGGGAAATCAGATAAAGAAGGGTTTTACACATGTGCGTTTTGGCTTTACAAGAATCATCCAAAAACCCTTGCTTTGAATCTCCCTGCTCTTGTTGATTTTGGGTATTTCAAAGATTTGCCTGAGATTCTGTATCGGATCTTGGAAGGTCAACAAATGGAGAGAGGGAAGAGTAGGGTTTGGAGGAAGAAGATGATTAAGAGGAAAAGATCTGAAATTTCTGGTGAATTGGAGATTAGTGAGTCTGTTGATAAGTTAAAGGCGAGAGCTTTACGGAAACAGAGAGTGTTTGAGAAGGCGAAGAGAGCTTTAGAAAGGTATAACTCTGATGCTAATTATAGATTATTGTTTGATAGAATTGCGGATTTGTTTGCTGAGTTGTTGAAATCAGATTTGAAGTATTTGAATTCAAATGAGTTGAATAAGATTGGTTTAGCTTCAAAGTGGTGTCCTAGTGTTGATTCTTCATATGATAAGACTACTTTGATATGTGAGGCAATAGCTAGAAGAATGTTTTCTAGAGATGAGTATGAAGGAATCGAAGAAGAAGCACATTATGTTTATAGGATTAGAGACAGGTTGAGGAAACAAGTTCTTGTTCCATTGCATAAAGCTCTTGAATTGCCTGAGGTGTCTATGAGTGCAAAGGAATGGAATTTTTTGAAATATAACAGAGTTGCTTCTGTGGCTATGAAGAATTACAAGAAGTTATTTGAGAAGCATGATAGTGAGAGGTTTAGTAAGTTTTTGGAAGATGTGAAATCGGGGAAGGAGAAGATTGCGGCTGGTGCGTTGCTTCCTCATGATATAATAAAGCAGCTGGAGGATGATGATAGTGGGAGTGAGGTTGGAGCTGAAGTTGCAGAGCTTCAATGGGCGAGAATGGTGGATGATCTTGCTAAGAAAGGGAAGCTGAGGAATTCATTGGCGGTTTGTGATGTCTCGGGAAGTATGTCAGGTACTCCCATGGAGGTTTGTGTGGCGCTTGGGTTATTGGTTTCGGAACTTAACGAAGAGCCGTGGAAAGGGAATGTTATCACCTTTAGCGAAAACCCGCAGCTTCATGTAGTCAGGGGTTCTAGTTTGAGAGAAAAAACTGAGTTTGTCAAACAAATGGATTGGGGAATGAACACAGATTTCCAGAAGGTATTTGATTGTATTCTAGAGGTTGCAGTCGAGAATAACTTAACTGATGATCAGATGATCAAGAGGTTGTTTGTGTTCAGCGACATGGAGTTTGATGATGCAACGAAAAACCACCATTTGGGGATGAATTACTCACTTAGTTGGGAGGAACGGTTGACTATGTCAAAGCAACAGTCCAAGGAGAAATGGGAGACGGATTACGAATTGGTTCAGACGAAGTACAAGGAGAATGGTTTTGAGAACGTTCCGGAAATTGTGTTTTGGAACCTGAGGGACTCGTCGGCTACACCTGTGGTGGCTAAGCAGAAAGGAGTAGCTATGGTTAGCGGGTTTTCGAAGAATCTACTGACTTTGTTTCTTGAGGAAGGTGGGATTGTGAATCCTGAAGATGTCATGTGGTTAGCCATTAAAGGTGAGGAGTATAAGAATCTTGTTGTTTATGACTGAGGTACACATACATGCACAAGATTCCATACTCCAAACCCATATCTATAAGTTTCTTTGAGTTTATACCGCAAAGACTAAGAAGTTTAAATTTTTCCGTCTTTTTTTTGTTTTTGGTTTGTGGAATTATGTGAGGACGTGAATGAATCTTGTTTATCTTTTTCTTTTAAAAATTCCTAAGTTTAATTGGAATACAACTAAGAAAATGAAATGATTTTAAAGTTCCTAAGAGGAGGCATCACTCATTGTGTTTCTCCTAACTTTATAATATTTCCTTTCTATCTTTTGATTCTAATGGAAGAAAGTGGCAAAAGCAAAACTAATATCCGCCTATATGTTCTTGTCATAGTCAAGTTGGTTGATATGATTGTGAACAAACCAACAAACAAGTTTTTCAGAATTACCCTGAATACAGAACCCTTAATACTATGAATGAGAAAGAACGTTTTCCGAGCTCAAAAGATCTTGAAGTGGAAGCACAAGGTACCGGATTGGATTCAAGCCTGAAAAGCTCAAAAAAATTACACAAATAGCT
Organism: Cardamine chenopodiifolia; assembly: GCA_963922655.1. Lineage (NCBI taxonomy): Eukaryota > Viridiplantae > Streptophyta > Magnoliopsida > Brassicales > Brassicaceae > Cardamine > Cardamine chenopodiifolia. Next base: position 4,099,169 of record OZ000490.1, read on the forward strand.
AACATTTTAGTTATCACATGATGTAGTCGAATTTAGAACAATGTAGGCAGGTTTTATAAAGGCCTTCAATTTGACAATTACCGTTCTTTTTCTCAACTACCAAAGCAGAAAAGAACGTAACGCGTTTATTGCCAATTTCGATGTGTAGTTGTGTCCAACATCGTAAAAGATTGTCCTGACATATATCATATATGTATAACGCAAAATTTGATTGATTATGTATATTTTTTAAGTGTTTCATTTAATATACATGTAGATGATATATAAGTGATTAACACGTTAAATAATAATGTAAATCTCTAAGATAAAGTTTTTTATATAACGGAAATGAATATTGTTAGAGGTGGACCGAGCATAACCGAAGCTCAGCAAAACCTATTCTGCATTGTGATAAAGTCTAAAAAGTCTACTAATTAAAAAAGGATTAGTACAGTTAACCCATCAACTAAAAAGATTACGACAACTAACCCACCAACTAAAAAAGGTTAGAGCAGTAGATTGTCACTATAAATAGAGAGGTTAGTTCATTTGACAAAAGGTTCTGAAAATTAAGGTGAAAATCGAGTATAATAGTGCACATGTGAACGACCCTGACCCCGTCCGCAACCTCGGCTATACTTATAGAACGTTAGAGACAAGCAAGGCCTCGACTCTATACATAAAACCTTGAAAGCAGCCTCAACCTCAACCTCGAATTTACTGATAACCCTCTCTTTTTAAGCTTCTTCTTAATTATAATTAGCTAGGCTCGGTTAATATCATTGTAAGATCTGCTCTGCAATCGAATAATTAAAGCTTGGACCCTATCATTTGGCCGACCCCATTTCTTTTAAACGAAAGTCTCCCAATCCCTCAATACCCTTGTTGCAATATACTTTCAACAAATATTCATTTCATGACTTACATGTCCGAAGAGAACAAAAAATTGTACTGGGAAAAAGTGGTACTCTTTTGCAAATCATTTGGGAGGTTCTCGATTTAAATCCTCTCAGTAGGAAAATATAAAAAAATATCTTCCAAGTCCGGCGGTGGTGGCTAAGACGACTATTTCTGAACGTAAACTTGCAAAGGTTCGGATTTGATTTCCGCATAAAACTTGGAACGATGCTTCTGAGTTAGTGAGCTTTATTCTCCGAATCATACATAGACATCTTTGGATTCATTATTTTCTACCAACGTTTTACCTCTCGAAATAAAGGTAGATTAAAATATTTCATATTTGTAGTTACGATAATAAAATTCAAAGATTGATCTTGACTGTTTCCCTAAAAACAGTTCCAGAATTTCATCTAAAATTTACAACAAGTAGTACTTTTGTTTCGTTCACATAATTAGGATAGGTTCCACAAACACCAACACAAATTGTCAAAACAATAGACAAAGCAAGTTCACAACAAATTATCTTCGATTTACAAAGTTGATAATCAGCAACACGAAAAAAGATGAAAGCGCTGTTCATTACAAGACGAAAATTATCATTTTAAAAATATAATCTCTTGTTGTTGCAGTTTCAATTTGAAACAGTAGCACTCTGATGTAAGGATTGAATAAATTTGTCATTTTTCCTAAAAATAGGGTTTGAAATGTCGTAGTATATAATACTGATACTTATCCATTAGACAAGTCATATTTTGCTTATGAAACGAAGATTACTGCATTTACGAGTAATATCGATGACTATAACGTAAGCTAAATGAGAAGGGACACGGAAATTAAACGTCCAACTATTTTGACAAAATTTTAAGATTCTTGAAAAATGAATCATACAGAGATTCTAACTCCGGTAGAATTAATAATTGAATATTAATTATAGTCAAGGAACATATATATATTCTCACCAGACATGTACAAGAGACATATGATGGCGTATATTTCAAAGCGTGAAAACAAGACAGCGAGGTGCAGAACATGGAGAATAATATAAATTAAAAATGCAAATATACGTAATGAATTATTTTTTTGTATAAATATTAAATTTTATTCAACAAAAAGCTTTGGTACATTATATTGCATCTTTTAGTTAAGAAATAATCGAAAGATAAAATTTTAAAATAGCAGAAAAGTAAAATAACTCTTCACAAAGATTTTAAAATTTTGTTGTGAAAGATACTTGCAACTCTTCCTTCATAATTCCCTTGTTTTTGTATAGTTGAAAATCGATTACCAGCTGCCCTCCCCATATCTCTAGACAAATTGTCTATGTGTGATAAAACTTTGCTATATTTCCACTGATTTCTCTTCCGGCATAAACAATAAATTGTAACTTGAAAAACAAACTTTACAAGGAAAGATCGAGTATCCCTATTTTCCGAGATCAAAACTGTTGAGATAATATCTTGAAAGTGAGGTGTGTACTTTTGTTGTAACAAGCCAAAAGTAAGTCGATACCAAATCTGCGAGGTGAAAGGACAAAAGAAGAAAATATGCTTCCTAGTCTCCACTGAGGCTGAACAAAAAACAAAGCTAGCAAGTACATTAGAATTCCATATGAGCATTCTATCACCCGTTATCAAGCGATTATGAGCAGTCAATCACACAATAAAAGAGAATTTCAGAGTATCATGAGGAATCAGACACCTTGTACCAATCTTTTACCGTAGAGACATCTCTTACCTGATTCCAAGTATCTTTTGAAGATAATTTTGATTTGAATTTTTCTCCCTTACATCTCCATAAAACTATGTCCAAATTAGAGTAAGCACAGTCCTTAAGCGTTTTAATCTCTTCTTCAATCAGAGATAAAAAGTGAGCTCTTCTATGCCTAGGTCGATGATACGCAAACATATCCACCAAAGTATATGAAGATTAATTCCCATATCAATGCATCCTCTCCCCCCCCCCCCAAACACATAAAGTCTACCCAATGAACTCCAATTATCAAACCAAAAGACATATGAGAGCCACTCCGCACCTCAACTTTATGAAATTTCTGAATCGAATCTCGATACTTTAGAAGTTTTCGCCACATCCACGAGCCAATACTCGTATTGAACTTTACCGACCAAAACGAACCCTTTCGTATCAGATTCTTATGAACCCAATTCACCCGTAAAGAACTCTTTGACGATACTTATATCCAGATTAACTTATAACAACTCACTTTGTTCGCCTCAGCCAAAGATTTAAGGCCAAGCCCCCCCTTTAGATTTCGGTTTACAAACATCAGATTAAGCCACTTTCTATTTCTTTGAGTTTAAGACTGGTCCAGACCATAGGAAACCAAAGTTTATATTCTTAATCTCTTTGATACAAGCACGAGGGAGTCTAAATGCAGAAATAAAAAAAAGTTTCAAACTCGCAATCACCAAGGAAAGTAATTATAGTCGTCCCAAAAATGATAGAAAATGATTCTTTCAAGATCCAGTACGAGCTCATATTCTCTCTGTTAGGTACAAAAAATCAGAACTAGTCATTCGTTTAGTCATTAAAGGCAATCCTATGGTAAACGGAAAGCTAGCAAGAGAAGCACGAGTAATAGAGGAGATACCGGTAATAAACAACGAAGTTTTCTCCAAGCTAATATTCAGACCAAAGATACGAGCAAACTCATCAAAGGCTGCGAGAATACCTTTAATTGAGAAAATTCTCCCATCAACAAAGACCATTATATTATCCCCAAAGCACAAATGAGTTATGTTCAAACTCTTACAAACCGTGTGGAAGCCATATTTGCCTTCTATCGCTGCTTTGTCCAACATACAAGATAAGAGATTCATGCAAATAACAAATAAATAGGGAGAAAGAGAGCAACGTTGACGCAACCCCTTCTCACTTCTGAAAAACCCGGCGAGTGCACCATTGATCTAGACCAAAAACGATGGAGTGGTAGCACACACCTTTATCCATCTCACAAACTGAGCTGGTAACTGCAAAGCCTTCAAAATGTTTATAAGAAATTCCCATTGAACAAAGTGAAATGCTTTGGAGATGTCTATCTTCATAGCACATCTAGAGACAACATTTGGTTTATGAAAATCCTTTACTAATTTAGAGGCAAGGAGGAGGTTTTCCATCATATAACGTAATAAACGCTGATTGATTTTGCGTAATAAAACAAGGAAGAATAAGCTTAAGTTTGTTCGCTAGAAGGTTCTAAATAACCTGGTATATCACGTTACAACATGATATTGGTCGATAATCCTTCAGACCAATGGTTTCAGTCTTCATAGGAAATTAAAGCAAGTATTGTGGTGTTGATTCATTTCGGTAAAAACCATAGGAAAAGAAAGACTCAATTGCCACGATAAATTTCTTCCCAACAATATGCCAAGCCTCCTTGAAACATTTCACTGTATAGCCATACGGACCTGGAGGTTATTATAAGGCATTGAAAATAAAACCCGTTTATTTCTAACTCAGTAACCTCCACTAATACACTCGCCTTCTCCTCCTGCGAACAGCTATTATTCAGAATATTAGATATTTCTTCCGCTGTTATTCTAGAAAAACCTTGAGGCTGCATTGTAAACAGGTCAGAATAATACCTTATCGCCTCAGATTTGATTTTCTCCTGACTAGTTAGCATCACCCCCTCGATAGACTTAACAACATTTATCGAGTTTTGAGCTTCCCTCTTTTTTACTGCATTATGAAATAACGATTGTTCTTATCCCCCACATTAATCTAGTGCAACTTTGCCTTTTGTCTCAAATAATTTTCTTCTAAAACCGCCACTGTCTCCCAAGTGTCAAATGCCTTTAACTCTTCTAGCATAGACAAAGCATCGGGTCTAGTTAGAGTTACAGCTTGCTTCTGACAGAGATCAACAAATGCTTGTTCAGTCCATCTGGTTAAGTGATGCATCTTTTGACGACTAAGAGCACAAATAGCTGGCTTGAGAAGGTTTAGCTTCTTGGACAATCGGAATAAGGCATAGGTTAGACGGAAACAGAGCCACTATAGCTTTCCAATACTCCTCTACAATTTTCTTGAACTCATGTATTTTTACAATGGTGTTAACAGTTTTAAATGGACACTTTGGTTTATACAACAAGAGATACGAGGCCACACCGGTGATCCGAGCAGCCATTTGCTTCAGACACATAATACAGATATAGGGACGATGCGGCCAAAAAAAAATACACCAAGTGTAACAGAGAACATGATAAGCCATGTCAACAAAGGAACAATATCACACATTATCTTGAAAATCAGCCATACCCGACAAAGAAACTTGAGATATAGATGAAAGCGAATGCTCTGCCAAGTCCAAGACGTCATTAAACTCGCCAACACAAATCTATAGCTTCCCCCTATATTGAGACAAATCTTGTATATATTTGAGGTCACTCCATAGGTTACGTTGTTCTTCCAAAACATTAGAAGCATAAACAAACGTACTCATAAACTCCTCCGATGACTCCTCAAGTTTAACCAAGCAAGATATCAACTACCCTATTTTAAAAACCACATTTAACTTACCTTCTTACTCCACACCACTCAAATCCTCCCTAGCGGGTTGTGTTCATAATTTAAAACCATAGACCAGTCAACAAAAGAAGAACTAGCAATGTGATTTGCCTTACTTTTGGTAACTCTCGTTTCCACCAAACCCCATAAAACCATTGAATTAGAACGAATTAAATCCCTGACCGCTGAATGATTCCTTGTTTTATTTAATCCATGAATGTTTTAGGAGAAACACGACATTAGTGTTTTTTCTGGAAATTCCACTTTCTGATACTGGCAGGAATAGAGTCCCCTGCTTTTTGAGAAGTTTTAGCAAAATACTTGTGCGCTACTTTGGAGGATCTTGGTAACGGAGCCTGAGCCGTTGTCTCCTCCTTACCCATTGCGTTGTTTAGACTATCTGAAATCAAGCTTTCTAGATGGAAACCAACCGATTCCGAGATCTCACCAACTTCCTCCAGTAAAATATAGCTCCCTTTCTCCGGAACAAATTCTGCAACTATCTTGGTTCATGTTTCTAATTCTCCTTTTTCCACAATAACCCCAGTCTATTCGTCTTGATTTCTTAACACATAAAATCTTGATGATGATGTTATTATGACCTGGCCATATACAAGACCCGCAACATTCTTTGCATATTCCCCCCCCTCGAATATGATACCTTCGACCAATCATTCTCTGTTGTTTTTAAAACAAGTGAAGTCAAACTTATCTCACCTTCCTCCACCTCTGAATCTCCATTGACCAGAACCCCCAGGCTATTATCGCATATGAATTGCTTCTCCAGCTCCTTCTCCCGTATGATAATAGCAGGGGTTACACTCTTACTTACAGGCGCATTACCGACTTCGTTCAATGTTGTAACTGTGTGCTGCACCAACTCCTCCGAGGTATCAGCATGGTTTGGTTCATTCAAGTTGATTAAACCTTGCTGAGTCTTCGCCAAACAACCCTCATCCATATGCCCCCACTTCCAACATGTATTGCAACATGGTGGCAACCAAGTAAATTCAAATGAAACCCGAACTTCTTCCCCTTTAGTCTGAAAATAATATTTTTTTGGCAGCTTCTTATTTAGGTCCACATCTACAAAGATCTTTGTTTCCTCGAAGCTCATGACAAGGTCTGTTTCGCGATGAAGTCTAATGGGATTTCCCAAAGGACTGGAAAGGAAACTGAGGCCCTTCCATGAAAACATGGAGTGCGGAACGTTTTCATGGCAACCCACATTGACATCGATGTAATCTTGGAGGATTTTGGTAATTGGGATATCACATATGTTCCACACCCCCTACGTAGAACGCGACTCCTCGTGTCTGTATTTCAAAGTCGGAATTTGATAGTAGTATCGTTAACTTTGAATGCATCGACTTTGATTGATTTATCACCCAAATTCCAAATCTTGTTAACAATAACATGAATTTTAGCAACATGTGGTGCCTTTGACACGAATCGACCAATAGATAACACTTCACAATTAACCTTTGTCAAACTCGACATGCTAGCGACTTGAGCCCACGACTTCAAAACCGATGAACCCTCCTTTAACTGGTCCGCAACCTACTGAGAATCAATCACCAAAGCTTGTTCCCGATGAGGAGACTCTCCCGCCTGAGAACCCATCACCACATACGGCGGAGACCCGCTGAAACACCCTCGCTTGCGGCGGACGATAATTGAACCCTACCCCTTCGAGTCGCCTTAATCAGCCTAGAGAGCAAAACACTGCGTTTCCTTTTGATGATTTTAGGTTCCTTGGAATGCTTAAAAAATGCAACTAGTTAAAATTAATAATGTCAATCGGTATTGAGAATGTCCGATTTTCCTTCTTTTTAGTATCGTTGTTTATGTCCTTTGACTACGCAATCACTATTTAGAGAACTCCATGAACTCGTATCTCACTACCAATTCATGTAACGAATTACTTCAATCTCCATGCAAGTCCCATGCACTCAAACCCTTTTATATAAACCTCTGCAAGATCATTATTTTATCATCATCAAATCATCCCTACAACTATACAAAAGCCCATAAAAGCAAGGTACTGGAAAAAAAATTGAAAGCATCGAAAACAAAATGCAAATCTCTCAACCATGTCGATTCCCAAAGCTCACACTACTCTCTAGCCATCCTTGCGTTCTCTTTGTCGTTTCCAATAGCCAAAATGTGTGCAATCCAGAATACAAAGCTAAAGAACCTTTCAACTGCGACGATATTCTTACATTCAACCGAACTGGATTTCCCAAGAATTTCACTTTTGGTGCAGCTACTTCTGCATACCAGGTATACATATATATATATATATATATCTGTCAATTTCTAGCTCATATTTTGGTTTGTTATATACAGAAAAAGCTCCAGATCGAAGTTGATCAGGAGACCTTGACTGTGATTCATATGATCTTTATAAGGTGAGATCTATTAATGAAGAATGTGTATATAAGACATTTCTTCAATTTTGAAAATGTGAATTGAATTTAGAACTATCATTTAACTTGAACTGGAGGATGTCCAACTCCTGAAAAGAATGAATGTTCAAGCGTACGGACTCTCAATAGCACGAGTGTCTTACCAAGTAAATATAAAAACCATAAAAACATATCTCCATATCTTTATGATTTCATCTAATTAGTAACAAAATAATTCGTAAAATTTTACATTCTATGACTGAAATTTGTGATTATACACTAACCTTAGAGGGAAGACTGATTGGAGGTGTGGACAAGAATGGGATAAACACACTACAACAATCTCATTAACGAGTTAAAGCAAATGGTAAAAACCAAAACTATATACATAATCATACACTTTTAATCATTTCATTATATTTGTGATTTAAATATTTGACTTTCGTGCATGAACACAGGAATCGAACCATATGTGACTATTTTCCATTGGGATATTCCCCAAACTTTAGAAGACGAATAGGAAGGCTTCTTAAGCCCACGTATAGTGTAAGTTTACTAACTAATTTTTATTCTAAACTTGTTTTCTTTGTCTAATAATTATGATATTTAGATCAATACATCTATATATATTATGTACAATACATGAACAAGGAGGATTTCAAAAACTACGCTGAGCTTCTATTCCAAAGATTCGGGGACAGAGTCAAATTTTGGATTACTTTAAACCAGTCTTATTCTCGCGCAACCAAAGGTTATGGAGATGGATCGTACCCTCCAGGACAATGCACTGACTGTAAATTTGGAGGAGATTCTGGAACCAAACCTTATATAGTTGTGCATCACTAACTTTTAACTCATGTAGAAGCTGTATCTTTATACCGAAAAAGATATTAGGTATATATATAAATCTTTCATAATTTCTTTCGAGACCAATCTTAATTCTATGTCTATAATCTAAAATTGTTTATGCACAAATTTCAAAGATCTTGATTGGGAGATGGTTTCACCCCTTAAACCAAACTAGCAATCTCGACAAGGCTGCTGCAAAATGAGCATTCGATTTTTTCGTTGGATGTTATATATGTTAAATTAATTGATTCTCAAATCTCTGGTATACATATATGCACACACATATAGAAAGCTTATGAAACAAACATACTTTGCCATATTAAATTATGAATTTTTCTCTTGCCTATATGAAGGTTCTTGGATCTATTGGTGTATGGAGAATATCCAAAGATATTGAATGAGATAGTATGAGATTGATTGCCAAAATTCACACCTCAGGAATCACATTTAGTTAAAGGATCACTGGATTTTTTAGGGTTGAACTACTACGATACACAATATGCAACGACGCACCTCCCTCAATTCCAACACACAGCCTAGTGCCATAACCGATCCACGAGTTACTCTTGGATGTATGTACAACTTTTTATATTATTTACATATATATAATTTAGATATATTAATGATCTAAATTTACTTTTCTATAATTGGTCTCAGATTATTATTGCAATGGAATTCCTATTGGTGTCCAGGCTAGTATCAACTTCAGTTTTAAATATCCTATTTTATATTTAAAAGATGACAAAATTGATGATTTTGACCTTTTTTATTTTTACAGGCTGCTAATTTCTTATACTATCCTCCAGCATTCTGTCAAATTCTAAGCCATATCAATTAAAGACAACTACAAAAACCCACTTACCTACATCACCGAAAATGGTATGTACATATCATTTTATGTTGCATAATGTTTAACCAATACCAATCTATATATGTGTTTATAATTAATAAATTTTGTGTTAAATTTTCAGGAGTTGCTGAGTTTGGAAACTTAACCCTTGCAAATGCTCTTGCCGATAATGGACAAATTCAAAATCATTGCAGCCATCTTTCTTGCTCAAATGCACCATGGTGTGAGTTATAATTCGTATTTTGTTTGATATACTTTCTGAGCTAGAATTATAAATGTTAATACAACAACAATATTGTAAATATATTATAGGGATGGATGCAACGTAGGAGGATACTTTGCATGGTTATTGATGCACAATTACGAATTTGGAAACGGCTACACTCTCTGGTTTGGTAGGAATTGGGTTATTGATACACAATTACGAATTTGGAAATGGCTACACTCTCCGGTTTGGTAGGAATTGGGTCAACTTCACTAATCCTGCTGATCAAAAACAAAAAGATTAAGGGGAATGGTTCTCTAGGTTCGTCGGAAAATGGGCGAAGCCACGGTTGTAAATCAATTCAATGTGTCCAACCTCGAATCTAGTAATTATTTTACTGTGTTATGTCTTTTATTTTATTTTAACTAACTAATGTGTTTTGTATCTTTTGAAAACTATTGTAATAATCGGACCTTAATTCCGGGTCAATTCTTAAATAAATTAAAAAGCTTATGAAGCTTGTATGTATTGTTCTGCTTCTATACTCTTTCTGAGTATAACATCTAAAGAAAAGCTATAACGTGCTCTAATGTTACATAATTAGCACGTCTGCATAACAAAATCTTCAAACTAAGGATTTAAAATTTAGAGCAAACTCAAATGATTCTTTTTGTACCGTTCTGTGCAATCGTATGTGTATGAAATTAATATTTTCTTACGTTTATTCTTCAGAAATAACAATCTTGAATCATCAGCAGATGATGCATATTGCTAAATGTTGAAACTATTGGATGTCCAAAGAAAATTCAAAAATAAAGTATATACACATATTGATAGTCTTTAGTTGATTGGAGAGCTAATACAGAGCATGTTAACTATGAATTTGGAGTGGTATATAACCTTCAATACCTTGATCAAGATTCCAAATATGCATAATGGACCGAATCCCATTTTTTAATATCAATTACTTGTTTGCATTTAATGGGCTTAGATACTTAAGATTCATGAGGTTCTACTAGAGCAACAATTCGGAACCTTTACGTCTTTGGTCATCTCCAAATCTGAACTTTAGTGTAAGTTTCCTAATATTTACAAGCTTATAGCTTCAAGAATCGGTCTTGGGTTTTGTAGATAAATCAATGCGCAATCTGCAAAATATTGGATATGTGAATAAGTTTTAGTATGCATTGTAAGCAAACTCTTAAATCGTTCAAGAATCGGTAAGTGGTTTTCTAATTTTTATGGACTTCTGACTCAAAAATAGTTTATAATTAGATTGGTCCACTTATAAGTTATTTTTGGGTTCTTATAACTTTTGATGCAGGATCTTAATATCTTATGTTGATGTTGGATGCAGTTTTCAACAAAATAAAGTATAAGATGTGGAGCTCGAAGAATTCTGTTATAAATGAAACCATGGTTCGGTGATGACAAGATTAACCGGGTTGATTGGTCTTCTATTTTATAGTTATGTCTTGTGAAAAACTGCCTTCGTATTCTCAGTAGAGGGATTAAATCATTCATAGTTCATTATTGGAGGTCCTCATTAGAGGTCGACATGGGAGGTAAGTATAACATGTAGACGTGACAAATTAGAATGAAGAGTTAGGAGAGACGAACAAGAACCGACAAAAGGAGCAACGAACTATGAATGATAATCTTAGAGCAATGACAAAGGAATGAAGAGGGATGAATGATGAACTGGGAGCGACAATCAAGGAGCGATGAGATAAGAGTGACAAACTGAGAATGACGAACAACGAGCGACGAGCAGAGAATGACAGACTGGAAGCAATGAAGGATCGACAAACTGGGAGTGACAAATTTGGATTGACGAACAAGGATCGACGAACAAGGCGTGACGAGTAAGGATCATGGATCAACGAGTAAGGATCATGGATGAACGAGTAAGGAATGATAAGTAGGGAGCGATGAGTAAGGAAAAATGAGCAGAGAGTGACAAACTTTAATGGGCTTTTATAATTGGGCTGAACTTTAATGGGCATTTTTAATTTGCTAAATGATCTTGATTCAGTTGGAGCTAAATGGGAGGTGCTAAAACCCACCACCAACTGTACAGCCGCAGTTCGTCGAAGGAGATATATGCGAGTTAGGCGCACTTCACGAGAAAATATTTAGCTCGACGTGCATTAAGATTGGCTAGGCCTCAAGTTGTTCATGTTAGATGCGAGAACAAGGCAATGATCTGAAGCTGTCTTCTAGACGACCCAAATCTGACGAAATGAAACTGCCAAGCTGAACCTGCCTGTTAGACGAACTGACACTGACGAGCCGAAGCTGACTAATAGAAAAATTGACACTGACAAGCCGAACCTGTCTAATAGACCAACTGACACTAACGAACCAAACATGTCTGATGTTAGGTAATTCGAAAAGAATTAGGATTTCTATTATTAGAGAGTTCTAATAGAAATAGGAGTTGTCTATTTCCCTATAGGAGTTGTCTATTTCCCTATAGGAATAGGAGTTGTCTATCCCTATAAATAAGAGCTAGGTTGAGAGATGTTCAACAAGCTCAGAGACAAAGGTTTTAGTTTTGAGAAGTTTCTAAAACCAGTAAAAGATAATTCGTTCTTTTACATAAGTTCTTGTTTGAGATTTCGGAATCAAGATCATACGATCACATTTGGTATCAGAGTTTGAGTTTAATCAAACAATCTTGAGCGAAGTGAGACCAAAGACATGGAAGGAGCCATCGTCACAGCACCACAGGAGAAAGAACCCAAGATCTCGTATGTTCAATGTCCACCGTGTGGGCGATGAGAATGAAGGTAACATTGAAGGTTCATGAAGTTTGGGAAGCGGTAGAACCAGGCACAATGGATGCAAAGAAGAATGTCATCGCAATGGCCTTACTCTTCTAATCTGTCCCCGAAAATTTGATCCTCCAAATTAGCGAGTTAGAAGAGGTTCAAGCTATGTGGGAAGCAATAAAATCTCGATACTTGGGAGCAGACCGAGTGCGAGAAGAAAGAATTCAAACTCTTGTCTCAGAATTCGATCGTTTGACAATGAATGAAACCGAAAATATTGATGATTTTGCAGTGAGGATCTCGAGCTTAGCTTCTAGATCAGCCGCCCTAGGACAAAACATCAAAGAACATAAGCTTGTTAAGACATTCTTGAACAGTTTGCCAAGAAGCAAGTTTATTCACATTGTTGCTTCATTAGAGCAAGTTCTAGATCTCAAAACAATTGGTTTTGAAGATATAATTGGTAGGTTAAAAGCCTACGAAGAAAGAATAGGAGAAGAAAATCAAAGATTTGATTAGAATAAACTCTTATTTAACGCCTCCTATGAGCAATCTTCAAGAGGTGGTTTTAATGGCCGAGTTAGAGGCCGAGGAAACCGTGGAAGGGGCCGTGGGAGAGGACGATTTACCGCACAACGAAAAGATAACAATGATCAGAATCAAAACAAAGATAAACAAAAGAAGGATCGATCATATGTTACTTGTTGGCATTGTGAAAAGAAGGGACAATTCGCTAATATGTGTCCGGAAAAGGGTAAGAATCGCCATGAAACGAACCTAGCAAAAACAGAGAAAGCCGATGCAGCCCTTTACATGCACAAGATAATATTTTTGAATGAGTAAAAAATATTTCCAAGCAAATACGAAAAAGAAAAAGCGAGTAAGCTAAGCACTTGGTATTTGGATAATGGTGCTAGTAACCATATGACAGGAAAGAGATCCTATTTTTCGGAATTAAACGAAAACATAAAAGGAAAAGTTAAGTTTAGAGATGAGTCATGTGTAGATATCAAAGGAAAGGGATCAATAATAATCCAAGCAAAAACCGGTGAACAAACAATCATCAAAGACATCTATGGATTCCAGACCTTAAGAGCAATATCATAAGCCTAGGACAGGCTACGGAAGCAAGATGCGGTATAAGGCTAAAAGAAAACTACCTTACCATACATGATTCCGATGGTAGACTACTCATGAAAGTACTTCGATCTCCTAATCGTATGTACAAGATACAACTTACGATTGGAGTATTGGAAAATTTACTTACCAAACTTGATGACGAAGCTTGGCGTTGGCACGCAAGGCTAGGATACGTTAACTTTAAAACGATGTCAACAATGTCCAAGAAGAAGCTAGCTCATGGGTTACCCAATTTTGAAAACGAGAAGAGAATATGCGAGTGCTGCCTTGTAGGAAAAGAAACTTTGCAACCATTCCCGCAAGCTACAAAATTCCGAACAAAACAAAAGTTAGAACTAATTTATGGTGACTTGTGCGGCCCCATCACACCATCAACCACATCAAGAAATCAATACATATTTGTATTGATTGATGATTTTTCAAGATACATGTGGACTATCTTGTTAAAGGAGAAGAGTGAAGCTTTCGAAAAATTCAAGAAATTCAAAAGCTTGGTGGAAAGTGAAACGGGCGAGAAAATCAAAATGTTTCAAACCGATAGAGGGGGAGAGTTTACTTCTATCGATTTTTCAAATATTTTGCAAAGACAATGGCATCTCAAGATAGCTTACAGCACCCTATACACCTCAACAAAACGGTGTAGTTGAACGACGAAACCGCACTTTGCTTAAGATGACGAGGAGTATGTTAAAAGTAATGGGAATGCCAAATCACCTATGGAGAGAAGAAGTGAGACACACCACTTACTTGATCAATAGAGTGACCACAAAAGGTTTGAACGATCAAACCCCATACGAGTCATTCAAGGGAAACAAGCCAAACTTGGATCACCTTAGAATTTTCAGATGTAAGGCATATGCAAGGATAGAAGCGATCAATTTAAATAAACTGGATGATTGTTCTAGACCACTTGTGCATCTCGGAACATCACCAATCTCATGGTGCTCTCAGAAACTTCCCACAGTCGCATTATCTTCCTGCAAAGCAGAGTTCATGGCGGCAACGGAAGCGGCAAAGCAAGCAATATGGCTTCAAGACCTTCTATGTGAAGTAACAGGTTGGAAGCATGAAAGTGTGACATTGTTACTCAATAACAAATCCGCAATAGCCTTAACCAAGAACCCTGTTTTTCACGGCCGGAGCAAACACATCCACAAGAAATATCATTTTATTCAAGAGTGTATCGAAAATAGACAAATCAATGTGGAGCATGTTTGCGGAGAAGAACAACGAGCAGATATTCTCACGAAACCACTAGCTCGAGTCAAACTTGCCAAAATGAGAAGTCTAATAGGAGTTGAAGATCTTCGAAGCTCAAGTGTTCGAATTACGGGGGAGAATGTTAGGTAATTCGAATAGAATTAGGATTTCTATTATTAGAGAGTTCTAATAGAAATAGGAGTTGTCTATTTTCCTATAGGAATAGGAGTTGTCTATCCCTATAAATAAGAAGCTAGGTTGAGAGATGTTCAACAAGCTTAGAGAGAAGGTTTTAGTTTTGAGAAGCTTTTAAAACCAATAAAAGATAATTCGTTCTTTTACATAAGTTCTTGTTTGAGGTTTCGGAGTCAAGATCATACGATCACATCTGATTGGCAAACTGACACAGGCGAGCTGAAGTTGTTGGATAGACAAACTGAAACTGCCGAGTTGAACCTGTCTAATAGACGAACTGACACTAACGAGATGAAGCTATCCGAAAGACGACCCAAAACTGACGAACTGGCACTATAGAGATGAACCTATCTGATAGAAGAACTGACACTGACGAGCTGAAGTTATCTAATAAATGAACTAACTATGACAAGCCAAACTAACACAGATAAGCTGAAGCTTTATGAGACTCACTCTGACGAGCCGAACATGTCTGATAGACGAACTGACACTAACGAGCTGACACTGTCTGATAGGCATCCAAAATTAAGGAACTGACGTTGTAGAGCTGAACCTGTCTGATAGATAAACTGACACTGCGTTGACACTTTTTAATAGACGACTCGAGACTGACAAACTAACATTGCATAGCTAAAATTGTTTGATAGACGAATTGACACTGACTAAAGTTGTCTGATAGATGAACTGAATATGACGAGCCTAACCTGTCTGATTTACAGGATGGAACCCTCATATTTTCTTGTGAGTTTCTACAAGTCCGAGCTTGACTTCAAGTTTTTTTTTATGTTAGGCGCGAGAATCTAGGAGTGACATCATTAGAGAAATGAACTCAGAGTATGCAAAGAATGACGAACTCAGAGTGACGAGCTCAGAATAACCAGCACAGAGAGAGCTCTGAGTGACGAGCTCAGAATAACCAGCATAGAGAGAGCTCTGAGTGACGAGCTCTGAGTAACGAACTCAGATTGACGAACTCAGAGTGAGCTCATAGTGACGACCTCAAAGCGAGCTCAGAGTGAAGAACTGAGCATTCCATATTATGTGACTTTATTGGCCAGCTTCCTCATATGATACGGGCGAGCTGAGCTCGACTTTTTAGGTCAAAAACGCGAAACACTATTTTTTCTAACTTACATTTTTACTATGGTGTCTAAGTCGTTTACTTTGATTCCACGAGGCACGACTCTGCTTAGCTATTTGAAAAGACTTAGAGCATGATGCGCGATCTCGGCTCAACTTGTTGTTCGAACGATGTTGGACTGAAGGTCCGACGAACTCTTTCTGTCCTAGCAATTGATTGTGCGAGTTAAGGCCGACTTATTTGTCTCAGATGGCATCAGGAGTATTGTGCGAAGCTGGGCTCAGTACATTACGCGAGACTGAAATTGTTTTTTGTAAGAAGCTAGAGAGAAACCAGTAAATTTTGTTGAACTGTCTGAAATAGAGATCAAACAACTCTGTTTCATCTCTAGAGATATCTTCTTAAGACAACCAAATCTCTTAGAACTCGAAGATCCTGTCAAAATCTGTGATAGGCTTCTCTCTGTTTCTCTCTGACTCTTCATTGAGATTGTGCTCTGATGTAATATATTGGTCAAAACTGGCTACAATCATGAGAAACATCAGGATTTCTCGAGACTATTCGAATACGGAAAATGTATATACTAATTAATTTTTCGATTAGCTGCCTCTTTAATTTTGTCAGGAATATATACATTGCAATTTGGATAATAAGATAAATTGTTTATGATAATTGTCATACAGTGAGATAATATAGTTTGGGCGATGAAAGTGAGGGAGAGAAAGAGGCAAAGGAGTTTGCAATCGTTTGCTACTATTGTTGGGTCTTTGGAATTCTATCTGAGAATTTAGGAAAATTAAAATTAATTACTTGATTATGCGACGATAAGTATACATACAAATGAAATTTTCCTCTGTTCTTAAAGCCCCACATCATCATTTGAAAGTGATTTACGATGCTAATTCGTATAGTTTTTCCCAATCGTTTATTTTAGTCAATCAAATAATCGTTTATTTAAATTAGAAATTTGGGTCACTATATTATATGTTGGTTGGATGAAACCATCAGAAAGTACAAAAGCAAAAATGTTTTCTAGCAAAAAAAAAAAATAGAATGATGTGGCAAAAAAAGTACGAAAATAACCGAGTTAAGATGGTATAAAACCAAGACTTCAAAGACCATATGAATTTAACAAACTCATACAC
The DNA here is from genome assembly GCA_963922655.1 of Cardamine chenopodiifolia. Taxonomy (NCBI): domain Eukaryota; kingdom Viridiplantae; phylum Streptophyta; class Magnoliopsida; order Brassicales; family Brassicaceae; genus Cardamine; species Cardamine chenopodiifolia. The sequence continues at coordinate 4,116,425 of OZ000490.1, forward strand.
AACTCCAAGAACCTACGACACTATTAACAAAATCCATATAACCTTTATCATTTTACTTGACTTTTCTTTATTGGTTATGAACTCATAGAAGATGCAAATGATAAGTTAGAAAGTGTTCTCAGAGAGTAAAAAAGAGAGAAGAAGATGTGATCGAAGATTGTTATGCTAATTTTTATATATAACACTAACTCAACAGAATTTAAAATCATGTCACGAGTTACAATTAACACGAATTCTCTACAATATTAGTATTATTACGTATGTATGTAAAAGATCTACCAAAAACGCTTTTCTCTCAAAAACGGTCCTCTCTCCCTTGAAACCCTAGCCTCCATTAGCTTAACTCACCCTTTTTGTTCATTGAATGGTAATCATCATACAGTTTAGATCCTCCATCTCTCCAAAGGACTCCAATATGTGCATTGATCCATCATATACCTTTCAACTTGATCACCAATGAGGATCTCAGCTTCATCTCTCACCCCCTAGGCGACATCGTTAATGCCAAACCTTTCACAAGTATCAACTCTGCTGACATCAAAGTGATCGTTGATCTCACCAAACCACTCCCGGATTCATTTAAGATGGAACAAAAATATTGTCGAGTTGTGTTCCTATCAGTGACATATCCTTGGCTTTCTCCTCTTTATCTCATCTACAATGAAATAGGCCAAAAGGAAAAATCTAACAGATCAAATGTATAAAAATAGACAAGCACCTCCAAGGCTAAAGACCACTCCTCCCTCCAAGGCCGGCCCTGGGCTAAAACTCATGAAACCCTTACTTTAGACACCACAAAAGAGATCAATAATTAAGATGCATCATTTTTCGGAAAAGTTAATATGGTGTAATGGTTTGGCCTCAATTTCTAATACTTCCGAACTCGAGTTCGAATCTATAGTCTACATATATGATAAATTTTAATATAATTTAGTTAATTACATGGGCTAAAATTTGTATTGCTTTAGGCAGCAAAAACCCATGGGTCGGTCCTGCCTCCCTCAATAGTTAATGGGTCACAGTAAAGTTATGTTCCACAAAGTTGTTATTGATGCAATTTCTCCCTCTGTTGTAGATGTCTCTGATTCGGTTCAAACTATAAATGACAATACATCAGTTCAATATGTGGATATCTCTGTTTCAGTTCAATTTTCAGTTGTCTCATATCCAATTTTTTCGGTTGTCACTACCTCGGCCTTAGTTATTCTAATTCAAGGTTTAGATAACTGTCCGCAGTAATCGTTTTGGCTCCTTCAGTCTCCAAGTCTGTAACTTCTTATGCAATGGTTTCAACCTCTCAACCAGAGTAAGCCCAGCTGATGTAGAAGCCCCTTTCACCCCAGTCGTAAATTGTGTCTCGGCTAGTCTATGGGGGTTTTAATGAAAATAAAAATGCCTTTCGGAGAAATCATATATATATTAGATAGCGTCTAATGCGGCAATGAGAGAATTTATGTTCATGTCTGTTGGATCTGGTCCCAAATATACATGGTGCAACAACATGTTCTCTGCTCCTATCGCGAAAAGGCTAGATCGATGCCTGATCAATGATCTAATGCTTCTTGACTTTCCATCTATTTTATGCTCATTTGAGCATCCCAAATTCTCACACCACACACCTTGTCACATTTTCCTCTCTTTTTCGCCCTCCTTTTGGAACTTGCCTTATTAAATTCTATAACTTGTCAAAATTCTTTTTTTCCTAGCACCGCTGACATGTGCTTGGGAGGTAGTTGGAGACAAGGCCGTGTTTCTTGAAGAATTGTGTTACAAATTAAAAAGCCTAAAGAGGCACCTAAAAATATTTTTCTAGAGAATGTTGTAGCGATATCGAAAAAGAAGTGGTTGATGCTAACAAGTTGCAGAAATATTTGCAGGTGATCTCTCTTGATAATCCCACTGAACACAACTTGGATCAAGAGAAAGTAGTGCGTGAGAGATTTTTTAGAAAACGTCATCGGATTTATTGGCTTAAGGAATGCAACATGAACACTCGCTTTTCTACCAGGTTATGAAAGCCCGACATGCGGTCAAGAATACCATGGTATGATGGTACTATGACTCATTCACTTCAAGAAGTCCATGGTCTTGTTGCAGCCTACTTTTCTGGGATTCTAACTACAGTAAAGGAAGCTTCCACCCGTACCTATCTCAATATTTGGATCGCCTTCTCTTCTCTCATTGTTATGATGTTAACCAAGTAATGCTAACTGCTCCAATCACTGCTGACACGATCAAATCTGTGATTTACAGTTTTCCTCTGAATAAAACTCCAGGACTGGATGGTCTATCGGCAGAATTCTTTAGGGCTTCTTAGATAGTACAAGAGGTGATTGAAGCTACTCAACATTTCTTCTCAACCTACTCCTATCAAAATTTATAATTGGAACTAATCTTATTCTCATTCCAAAAGATATTAAAGATTTTAGATCAATCTCCTGTTGCGATATTCTGTACAAGATTGTGTCTCGGATCCTCTTTGGAAGATTAAAGCGAGTTCTTCTATAGATTATTGTTGCAAACCAAAAAAACTTGACTCTGTGTTTGTTAAGGTTACCCCATCTCTCCAATACTCTTTTTGTTAGCCATTAACATCCTTAGGTTTATGTTGAATAAAGCGGCAACTGATGGTATCTTCACTTACCACCCAAGTTGTGAGGCTTCACTATTGACTCACCTTTCTTTTGCGGATGATTTGCTTATTTTCCTTGAATATTTTGAGGATTCTCTTGCATGAGTCTTTATGGTGTTTCACAGTTAGAAAAGATGTATGGGCTATCAATAAACATATTTATTTTCATATGGGATAAATGATGGTAAATTAGAGAGTGTCTGGAATAGGTTCTCAGTCACTACATAGTCGCATTCTTTTCGCTATCTAGGCCTCTTTCTATCCTTAAGGAAGCTCACAATAAAATATTGTGATATTATCCTTAGTAAAATTAAGGGGAAGGTGAATAGTTGGATGCATCACCACCTCAGTCTCATGACAATATTGCAGCTCATATTTACAGTTATCTCGGGTATTGTAGGTATTTTTAGTGCAAGGTTATTCCTTCTTAAACGAGTCATTAAACATATAAATAGTATGTTTGTATCTTTTCTTAGGCATATATCACTAGATAAAAATTATGGTGCAAAGGTCTCTTGAAATGTTGTAACCACTCCGAAGTCTGAAGGAGGTCTTGGCCTAATATCTCTAACCAGTTGGAAGAACATATGCGCGTTAAAGCTCATATAGATGTTATTTTTAGAGTAGGATAAATTTCATTTGCTTGGGTCAGGAAAAACTATCTTCAACGGTCTAGTTTATGGGCGCTCAATGCTACATACTTCTGTTGGGATACATGAACTCTTTTTGGTCTCTTTATTAGTCCCACAAGTCCTTCTTCCCTGGGTATTCCCCTCTTTTCTCTTGTTTGTGACAAGTTATCTACTCATGGTTGGTATCTCCCTCCAACCAGATCAGAGAACAAGATCCATCTTCTTGTTTTCATATCTTCTCAGCTATACTCTCCATCAAATGATTGTCCTATTCAACAAGATGCACTCCCTCTCATTTCCAAAGATGTTGGAAAGCATCTGTCCAATTCAGCCTCAAGTTTCTTTGTCTCCCTTAGTCTGGTTCAAGGGTTTGGTGCCTAAGCATAGTTCAACCACCTGGTTTTTCACCCTAAATCATAATCCTACCCTTGTTCAAATTTCTTCTTGGGGAATGGATGTTGAAACCACATGTCTCCTTTGCGACATTCAAGAAGAATCAAAGAATCATCTCTTCTTTGAGTGTCACTTCTCTTCACATATATGGCAAAGTTTGACTACAAAGCTTCATCGGCTAAATCTGCCTTCTTCATGGGATTATATCCTTCTATGGCTTATCTCCACTACTCCTTGCCCATATCTATCTATGGTGCATACTCCACTCAAACAAATAGTGCACTAAGGTTCGAGGGAGCAGATACTTGTACACTAGAATCTTCTCATTACCATCATGACAAAATCCAAGAAGTCACACCAAATGCTTGTGCGTTGAGTCGTAAGCACACTAATCTTGGTATTGAATTCCCTCATAGAGCTTTTATCAACGAAAGGGTGTCAAAATGGGTTGAACCCCATGGGTTGAACCCCATGGGTTGACCTGGTCTACCTATTATTTTATTGGGTTTGAATTGAAATTTTATACCCATATAAATAAATGGGTTTTGGTGGGTCAACCCTAATGGATTTGTGCGTTTAGTGGGTTAACCCATTTTAGTTCTGGGTTATCCATGGGTGTACCACTAAAACAGAAAATTAATAAATTTATAATAAATATGTAAAATATCTAAACCCTAAAACATTGTTTAATATTGGTTCTCGTGTTCTTAACAAATATCAAAGTCAACTTCTTATTTAAACTTTACTTTGTATTAGATCTTGGTTATTTGATTATATCGATAATGAAAAAGGTAAACTTATCATCGATATTCATTATTTTGTTGATAATAGCTATAATTATTACTATCATACTTAAATTGCTAAAAAAAATTTCAAAACATTTTTAAATATAGACAATGAAGAGGAAGATGAAATCAAAATGTCCTATATTATTATCTTTCTCCACATATTGATCGTATTAACTCAAATGGCTATGTTCTATTTGGCGAAAAAATTGAAATTCTTTCGGAGAGATGGTCGAGTGGTTGATGGATTCGGTCTGAAAACCGGTATAGTTCATAAAAATAACTATCGAGGGTTCAAATTTCTCTATCTCCTTTTTGTTGGATGAATATATTTTTTTCTTTAAGATTCAAGTGTTATTTAAATTAAAAAACTTTTTTTTGTTTTATCATTTTATGGTTTTATGAATTTGTGATTATACGATTTTATAATGTTTTTATTTATTTTAATACCTATATATTTTAATTTAATTTGTTATTTAGAAATTTTTGTTAGTTTTATAATTATATAGCATGTTTTGAATTTTTTAAAATTATTTTGAATTTTTATATGGATAACTCATTTAACCAATGAGTTTAATGATTATAGGTTTGGATACATAAATTTCAACCCATAAAATAAATGGACAGGTTAAACCCGTCCATATAAATCTCAAATCCAGATGGGTTTGAGTATTTTGACACCCCTCTTGATGTTAATCCTCTTGAATCACTAATGGTCTCATTCCAGTGTACTCCTCTGCAAACAACACTAGAACCACCTCGGCCTAATATGTTTACCTCACTAAAATTATTGGTGGCTCGGAGAAGAGTACATATCGAGTATAATTGGTCTTCATCAGGTCCAATATCAACACCAAGGACAGTACCACCTCCAGTCAACGTCCTGTGAAAACAACTATTTCTACCATTATCATCAAATTCCAATGTTGACCTTCTGAGTTGATAAACCAATACCAGTTTGCTGATAGAAAAAAACACTAGGGCTTCTCCAATTATGATGGCAATGGTTATCTTTGTAGTCAGTTTTTGTCTCTTGACTTGTGTCTAAGCAGCTGATTCCTGGGTCAATAGATGAATTTGACGTGTTTTGGAAGCTTCAGTATCTCGCCACTAAGCTGGTTGTTTAGTATGTTCATCTCAACTAGTTCTGGGAGAGAATTGATCGATGGTGAAATCACTCCACATAGCGATAATCCAGAATAATTGAGTGATACAACCTGGCGGTTGATCCGATTGCACTCCACGCCTTTCCATTTTCAGTATGCATATGAAGACCAGCGAGGTGGATGGGCCTGAAAGGTTTTAGAGACTTCAAACATCACAGCTCCGTCGTCAGCACTGACAGTCACCAAGAAAAATAATATGATGTAGTGAATCATCCTATTACAGCCCTGTTCAACACCCTACAAGACCATAAGAGCATACATCAAAACCACTAACGAGACAAGGAAGAATCAAGACATATATGCTTGCTTGTTCAAAAGAATGATAGCTCAATAGAATGCTTTTAGGCTATAAGCAATCATGCATTGATTTTTGATGATTATATGCACGATCCTAAACCACGGCTAAAATTCATCTCTTTGAAAGAGAAAATTTCAATGAAAACGGCTTGGATGGTACCTGCATAAAAATACATATATGATGTTAAAACCATGCAACCAACACCACATCCAGAGTTTTTAGTAACATCTTTAGGATACAAGTCTTTTTTAATTCTGAAAAACATAATTGTGTGTCTCATACAAGCCAAAAACCAATGTTTTCATAAAATTTGCTTATTTTTCCATATATATTAACTTTATTGATACATTTGTCATGGATAGTTTCTTATTATCCACATGGAGAGCCAATTTGTGACTAATAGTAATGACAAGAGTGCAAGAGCTGAAATTTACTACGTAATAGGAGTAATGGTGACAGTCTAAGTAATGGAGTTTATAGCACTAATGTGAAAATTGTTCGTATAGTAGGCAAATAAAGAGTGAGATTCAAAGCACATTTTAGTCTTTGCATGAACGATGATACTAAAAGTACAATGAAAGTTCAATTATATGGAGCAAAAACAAAAAGAGGTGGCATACTCTCTATTATGGATTCAGAGAATAAGTGATGATGCATAAAACTTCAAATTGTTCATCTATTGAAGATAAAGTCATAAAATTATGCAAAAAGCAAAACCAGGAAGAACATCTGAACTCACAGTACTGTCTATGAAGGTTTAGGTAACTGCATTCAAGTAACAACAATTAAAATCGACAATGAAGCCTACAATGTAATGCAGAAAGGCACAATTCATGAAAACCAATAAACTGAACAAAAAAAAATATACAAGACTGAAACTCTTCCCAAATTTACCTTGTGAGAAATTGCAAATATAATTGTGGATTGGCAGCTCCAGGAACACTTGATCCACTTGAAGATATATACAAATTATTGTCAAACAAGTACTTCTAACTTTCTTCAGAAATCAAAAGGACAAAGGACAAAGGACAAAACATCAATAAACACAAGAGATATATGCTTGCTTGTTCAAAAGACAAGACTCACTATGCTTGTAACTTTCTTCAAAAATAACAAGGACAAAAGGACAAAACATCAACAAAGACAAGACATATATGCTTGCTTGTTCAAAAACAAGACTCACTCTACTTCTAACCAATTTTACCAAACCGACAGTGAACATACCTAAAGCCAATGGATGAATCAATGGGCCACTACAAGAGGGAATAACAAAAGGAGTTAGTCTTTCTGAAACGTACGCTAAGGGTAGAGAGTCTTAGTCCGAGCTTGTAGCAGCATAAGGCGCAAAGGTATATTAACTCTGTTTTTCCTGGCTGGAATTTTTTAACAATCTATGTTAGGTCTGGGTCATCTGGCATCTCACTGTCAAAGTTTCTGTGATCTCTAAGTCTCTCCAAATGATCACTTGTTCAGTCCAAATTTCAAATTCCAAATCTTCTGGAATTTGTAACATCTTTTGTCTACGCTTCCAATGATAAAGATGAGCGATAGTTGCTATGGAACGAATTGGTAGATTTTTCATGACAACTGACTATTCGCAACAAACCTTGCTCGGTTCTAGGAGATCTAAATAGAAATTATATCTCCATCTGAGCACTCTACAATTAGCACTAGAAATATCTCCTGGTATGCGAGCTCTGCAAGGTTGTCTACAAGATGCAAATCTGTCGGACCTTCCTTATCGTGGGAGTGAATACACCTGGTAAATAACCAAGATAGCTCTCCAATTGCAAAGAAACTTGATAGGATTCTTGTTAATGATTCCTGGTGGTTAGTATTCTCTCAATCAAGTGGGTATTTTGGCGAGCCTGATTTTTTGGATCATAGCTCTATCTCGCTAACTCTTAAGCCTCTAGCTCCACGTTGCAAGGCTCCCATCAAGTTCCAAATTTTTCTGCTTCAATTAGACGGGTTTCTTTCGGAGTTCTCTGATTTCTGGTCTTCCTTACAAGAAGAAGCACATCTATGTTTTGTTTTTCTATAAAACTTAAGGCTGCAAAGGGTTTAGGGGTTATAGCAAAGGCAACTTTTCAAACCTTGAGAAAAAGTTAACTGAAGCTCATGACAGTATGCTAGCATACCAGAGAAGGCTACTTCAAAACCCCTCCCAACTAAATGCCTCCCTAGAGAAAGAAACTCATTGGAAGTAGCTTATTCTGGCCACTTCAGAAGTCTTTTTTTAGACAATGTTCAAGAGTTCAATGGTTGGCTGAAGGTGACTCCAATACTGCTTTCTTTCATAGAGTTATTGACATGCTCCGAGGTATAAATCATATTCAGTTCCTCATTGATAATTCTGGAAATCGCATCTCCAATCTTGATGAAATGAAAGACATCTGAACTGGTTACTTTCAAGACCTGCTCAGAAGTTCATTAGGAGAAACTGATGGTTTTCATGATCTTGCCACTTCATAGTTTTCCTTTCAATGCAGTGACATTCTGGCTCAAATCCTTCAGGCTCTTGTTTCTTCTGCCTCAGTGAAGGAAGTACTCTGGTCTCTCCCAAGGAACAAAACCCCGGGCCTCGATGGCTATCCTATGGAATTTTACAAGGGTTTTTGGGCTGTAATAGGAGAAGAGGTAACCTTGGCAATCTCTGGATTCTATAGTCATCAAGTAAATGAACCTTGTACTGAGACCTCAACTTATCAAAGTAATTATAAAACCGTTCATTAGTACTGACGTACAGATTCCTCCATGGTTGAACCATTCCTTTAAGTTTGGTTAAAATTGCATCAGGCCATGTATCTGCATCCAAATGTGGCCAAAGCTTCTTGTTCTGCGCTTTCTCACCTCTAAGTACATGAACCGCGTCAAAATCCCAATCCATTTTCCCACTTATCTCAGAGACAATGTTCATCAATCTCTTTGATTTCCACAATGAATGATACAGTCTCTCGATGTACTTTGACGCTTTCCCTTCACACACTCGATACCAATAGTTTTCGGGTTCAGGAGCATCAAACTGCCTCCATAATCGTACTCTTATCTTAATGAGATGCTAAGGCGAAATTTAATGCGTCTTAACCTTCCTAACAGGAACTTTCCGTTTATTATGTAACCAATTCTATTTCTTCCAGTCTCTTAAAAACTCATAGTCTTTTTCAACAATAGAAGCTGTCTCCTTGAGCTGCTCCAGATCTCTCCTTGAGCTGCTCCAGATCAAAGTAAAACCGAAAATCTTTACCTTCCTCATCTTTCCTTTTAGAGCTATAACTTGAAGACAAACACAAACTCAAATCCATAACAAAAGTCCTATTTAAATACATCGCTTCGCCTAACCCACACAAGAAACTCCACATATACTGATTCATACCTTTACAATAATCACCACCACTTGAGTAATACAAAAATTTCCCTCTTCTAAAATTAGTCTGAGATACAAGAGTTGGAATCGTATCATTAATCTCGGGATCACGCCCGACCTTTGTACCGCCTCTAGAGCTCGGTCTAATACTCGGCCTTAGAGCATTAACACCAGAATGCTAACCACTAGTATGAAACACTTAATAAGTACAATTCTCACCAAATCCAAACTTAAACCTTCTAAAATCTCTATATCTTCTCCAAGACTTCTCCTTATTATTCCTAAATCTCCAAGAAACATCTCAATCGTCTAATTTCAGTCCGTTAACCGGAGTTTCATATTCTAAGAACACAATAGATTTAAATACCTTCAAATTAAACCTCTCAACAACAACTAAAACTCTTGGATCAGAGCAATTCACAATCTTAAGCTCATCACAATCAATAGATGAAGAATTCATCTTTAAATTCCCTATTATTTCCTCTGATTTCTCAATCGTCGCTTCTGTAACCGTCTCAGTTGAGTTAACCGGCGGTGAAACCGGAGATAAAGGGAGATCTTCGCCGGTGTTGAGAATTGAACCGTCAATTTTGAAAGTTGCGTTTTCGGTTGGAGTGAGGAGCTTGGTGAGAGCTGGAGCAGATTCAAGCCATGAATCTGGCGGTTGGTATGTGACGGCGATTACTGTGAAAATGAGAACGGTGAAGACGAAGACTGAGAAGCAGACATTGCTGATTAACTTGATTAGGTTTTGAACAATTGGTTCAGTTGTGAGATCTGATTCTTTCATTGAGATCTGATGAAGAATCAAACGAAGTTTTTTGTGTTTTTTTGGTGAGTAGAAGAAATGGAGTCTAGTGAGAACTTGTTCTAGTCTTCATGGAAGTTACGTTAAGTAAATGGGACTGCGACGTTCGAGCCAACTTTGATTCGAACATTTTACCTACGGCCCAAGTATTCTAAAATAGGATTTTTGGATTAATGATTTTTGTTTGCTTTGTGGATTTTAAGATTCTATGTGGGCGTTATGAGGTTTTAAGCAATGTTTTGAGATTCGGATCGCTCTGGCCATTAACTCGTGACTCGGTGGAGCGTTCGAACCGACTAGATACCGAATTAAGAAAATTTATCAATTTTTTCGAGAATTTGATTTTAAAACTCCTTTATTTTAAGATTGTATGATTAAACTATTTTTTTTAAAACTTCGAAGTCTCCTCGTCTCCTCTCATCACTGACTCTAGCTCCTAGTTTGTCTCCTCTTCAACTCCAATTGTTCGGTTCGTTTCTTATTTTCTCTGAATCTATAATTCTTTAAACTCTCTTTTTTTTGTTTTGTTTTTTTATTAAAATCAACTAAATTTGTATCCATCCACATTAGATAGATACAGAGAATTATTATTATACCTCATCTTCTTAGCAATCGTTATTAATAAAATATTCTTACAGCTTATTATTGTGTTGTTCTGTATCGGATTGATTTATAATTGTTTTTTGTGCTTTGTATAGAAACAATTTATTTTCATATTTGTATAGAAACAATACTTATTATAATTTGGGCCGCTAAAAATTTGATTGTGACTATTTGACTATTTATTATTGGCGACTTTTAACTATTTTATTGTTTTTTTTACTTTTGGTTTAATTTTGATTTAGTTACTTTACTATTATTGTTAGATTTTATTTTATTAAACATGGTAAGATCGTTTGACTATTTTAGTACGCTTAATATTTTATTCTTAATTTTATAAAACTACATATAGAGATATCTATATATACATCGTTCTTTATTCTATTGATCCGACGGTGATCTGGAAGGTATGAATAGCAATATACAAGATAGGAAACTAAGCATTGGTGTTTTGGTTGTAAAAGAGACTATTTGCCCACGAAATGTTAGCTTTCATAATCCTAGACAAAAATATTGAGTATTGAAACTAAGAAAACCTAGATGATTAGTGGTATCAGTTTTCAACCCACAATTGCGATAGAATCACAAAATTTTCGTTTTATAAAAATATCTACAAACATACAAGATCTTTTCCTTATCTTTATTTTTTTAATCGTTTTTCATCTAAGTTATGTATTGTTTAAAAAATATGACTTGACATTATATAATAGTGCATTCTCTTGTATTTAATCTTGGAGGGTTTTTCTCTTTGTGTTTAACTATCAATAAACTTTTTGATTGTGAGGATGCGTTTGGGACTATGGATAGCTTTATTGCTATCTAACCTATTATGTTTGTTAAATTATCATTTGACCTCAAGAGAATGACAAGGATTCTCCTACCAAAAATGGAAAGCATGCTAAGGTATGGATATCATTATACATTGTTATATATGTTTTAATGATGGTAAAATACTCGCCAATCTCTCCAAAAGAGAACATGTTAACCAAAGTGATTTAAAATCAAAATTGGATTTTTAGGGGCCCAAATTATAATAAGTATAAGTATATGAGATGTAATGTTATTTATCATATTAATTAAGAAATTCTAAAACCACGGTACAATAGGTTTTAAAAAAAAACAATTTATATTAGGATTGTGTCAGGTTTGAACTTTATATAAAGGAGTTTAAGGGTTGTAATGTTATTCATTAGATTAATTAAGAAAATCTAGATATAAAGGGTATTTTCTTCAAAAAGAACTCTCGTTTTTCTCTAATTTTATTTTCTTAAGGTTTTGATTATATCTCTCGAATTCACAATAACTAGTAGCAGAGCCGCAAGGATTTTTTGATGACTAGTTCCATGAAATTTGAGGTTCCGCGATTCAATGGATATGCTCTAGAAAATGCGGGTGAAGGATATGCTGAATAAAAATGGTATGAAGAACACGCTGTTAGAAAAGAAGTCAGATTCAATCACGCAAGATGATTGGAAAAGCTGCAGAAGAAGACGGGTTTGACAATTCGTACCTGACTTGGAGACGGAGTCGTACATCAAGTGATCGATCTTGTTTACTCGAAAAAGATTTTGGATAAGCTCGAAAAGATGTAAATGTCGAAATCACTATCTAGCAAGTTGTATTTGAAGCAGAGATTGTATCTGTTTAAAATGTCTGAACGATATAATCTGATTCAGCATGTTAATTAGTTCAATTATATCACTACAGATATGGGGCTTGTGTGTGTGATGGTTGAAGATGAGGATAAAGCTATGCTGCTATTGTGTTATTTACCTGCTAATTATGAGATGTTGGTGACTACACTGTTGGCGAACAAGGAAATAATTACTTTGCAATGTGCTACTGATTCGCTGTTTTGTCATCATAATCGACATCAACAACATAATCGTGGTGGTAACTCTCAGGGTGATGGGTTGTAAGTGAGAATCAACTAGGGTAATGGAGGACGATAGAAAAAAGGAAACATGGAGATAATAGGAAGAATAACGTAGTCTGTTATAATTGCCAGAAAATATGGCATTATAAGAGAGACTGTCCAATGAACAAGAAGCGGAACGGATCTGGGGAATCATCTAATATTGCAAACGCAGTTCGACAAGATGATACAATAAAAATTGAGTTCGATATGCTTGTAGTGACGACAAGTAATCACACAGATTCTTGGATATTAGATATGGGTTGTTCATTCCACATGACTTCAAACAAAAAGTGGTTTAAAACATATGAAGATAGAAATTTTAGAATTGTTAGAGTGGAAAACGACAGAAGCTGGAAATTTTGATCTTGGTCAGATCAAATTTTGGATGCATGATGGGATCATAAGAACATTAATTGATGTAAAACATCTTCTAGTCGTAAGGAAGAATCTAATATCTCTAGGTACACTTCACAAGAATGGTTGCAAGTATGAAACAAATGATGAAAATTGTGTGAATGTACATAAAGGATATATGACGGTGATGAAGGGTGAGATCACAACAAAGAACGCTTATCGCTTACTCGGAAACATGGTTGTAGGTGGAGCTGCAACCGTGGTTATTGAATCGGATAGCATAACTCTATGGCATATGAGGTTGGAATATATAGGAGAGCCTAACTTAGATGAATTCCACAAGGGGGATCTTTTGGATGGTTTGAAGAGTTGCAAGATGGATTTATGTAAGTTTTGCGTGATGGGAAAGCAGTCCAAGACATCTTTCAAGACAGGGCAACACACTACAAAGGGGTATTTTATTAAACTATGTTCATTCTGATATGTGGGGTCCAACGAGCGAACAATCATTAGGTGGAAGCGGGTATTTTGTCATCTTTACTGATGATTTTTTGAGAAATTTTTGGGTTTATTTCTTGAGACAAGAACTAGAAGGCTGAAGGAAAAAAAAACAAAAATGGCAGGAAGGTTAAGTATCTATGGTCAGATAATGGTACGAAGTATACTGATGGAGAGATTTAGAAGCTGTGTGAGGAACATGGGATTCAGAGGCACTTTACCGTGCGGAAGACACCACAACAAAATGGGGTAAGTGAGAGGATTAATTGTTCTATTGTAGAGAAAATAAGGTGTTTAAGGCTGAATGCAGGGCTTCCAAGGTAGTTATGGGCAAATGCAGTAAAAATGGCGGTCTATCTCATCAATAAATCACCACAAATATTTCTAGAAGGAAAAGTTGATGAAGAAGTATGGACTAGGGTAGATATTGATCTATCAAACTTGAAGATCTTTGGATGTCGAGTTTATGTTTTAATTCCCAGTGACAAAAGATCAAAGATGGATTCTATGTCCAAGAAGTGTATTTTTTTGGGGTTTGAGAAAGGTGTCAAAGGCTTCAAGTTATTGGATCCTGAGGCTAGTAAGAGAGTAATCAGTCAAGATGTGGTGTTTGATGAGTTGTACATGCTACAACAGGTAAGGACATAACAAGTGCATGTGACCATTGTGTTGATACTAGTTCTGAGATAGCAGAGGAGTATCAAGAAGAAGAGTCTAGCGATACTAGACCGGGAAGTATACGGTAATAAGCAGTCTCCTAAGGTGGAGGAGAAGTGTGGTCAGAAGAATAGTCAGAAGAAAGCAAGCATGAGTTTGGCACCCAACATAATAAAATATAATATCAAAGTACTAGTCAGATATGAGTTTGAAGATATGGCTAACTATGAACTTTCGATTTGTACGAATGATCCTTATAAATTTTGTGAGGCTATCAACAGCCCAGAAAGTGAAGAATGCATGGGTGCTATGACAGAGAAGACGAAAAGCCTAAGTAAGAATCACACTTGGGATCTTATTTGACTCCCAAAAGGGAATAAACCTGTTGGTTGTAAGTGGGTCTTCAAGAAGAAAAAATGAGTGTCAAAGGAACCATTGAAATTCAAGGCGAGAGTAGTAGAAAAAGGGTACTCACAGAAGAAAGGGGTTGACTGTGACAAGATTTTCTCCCTTGTTGTGCAACCCACCTCTATTAGAGATGTGTTGGGACTAGTAGCTTGCTGGGATTTACATTTTGAGCTGATTGATGTAAAGACAGCGTTCCTCCATGGAAACTTGGAGGAAGAGATCCATATGGAGCAACTAGGAGAGGGTAAGCTTGAATGCAATTGAAGAAATCTTTATATGGATTAAATCACTCTCCAAGGTAGTGACAAGGGTTTTGACACTTATATGTTGCAAATATATTACCATAGATATGAGTATGATTGATATTTCTATGTTAAAAAACCCAAGTAACCATTCTACCGTATTCTTACAGTTGTATGTTGATGATATGCTCATTGCTGGAATCAACGTGGATGATATTGTTGAGTTTAAGAAGTTACTGGGAGGAGAGTTTGAGATGAAGGATCTGTTAAGAAAATTCTAGGGATGGAGATTCGCAGGGATAGAAGTTCTATGAGATTGTGGTTATCTAAGATACATTACATTAAGAAGGTTTTAGACAAGTTTCACATGTCAAATGCAAAGCCTTTTTCTACTATTTTGACGAGTCATTTCAAGCTCTCAGTGTCTCAATGTCCTAAGACTGATGATGAATCATGGATATAACATAAGTTCCTTATACAATTGCAGTTGGCTGCTTGATGTATGATATGGTTTTCACGACACCAGAGTTGGCTCAACTTGTTAGTTGAGCCAGCAAGTACATGTCTAATTCTAGGAGGCAGCATTGGGATGCAGTTAAATAGATTCTCATGTATTTGATGGGTACAACTGACTATGGTCTCATGTTTGGGGGTCAAGATTGCAAAGTTGGAGTTGTGGGTTTTGTTGATTCGGATCATGGAGGAGGAGGTCCACTACATGGTATGTCTTTACTCTTGCATGAGTGCCTATATGTTGGAGATCTATTTTGCAATTTTTTTTGTTGCAATGTGCACTATAGAAGCGAAGTACATGGAAATGGGAGAAGCGGCTAAGGAAGCCTTATGAGTTCAAAAACTGGAAGTGGAATTGGGTATTGAGCAAGGTGGAATTCAGCTACACTTTGATAGTCACAGTGCAATATATTTGGCAAAGAATCAAGTGTGTCATGCTAGGACAAATCATATTCAAATACGATTTCATAAGATAAGGGAGTTAGTAGCTTCAGGTGATATCTTATTATAGAAAGTGCACACGTCAGAGAATGCATCTGATATGTTAACCAAGCTAGTCACCACAGAGAAGTTCAGATATTACTTGGATTTACTCCATTTTTTCTAGTGCTAGAAGACGATGAAGGTCACCCCAAGAAACGAGCAAAGGATCACTGGCAAATAGATTTTTTGTTAACCAAAGTGACTTAAAATCAGAATTGGACTTTTAGGGGTCCAAATTAGAATAAGGAGATGGGATGATACAATACAATAGGTTTTATATCAAAAAAATTTATATTAGAAATCTGTCGGGTTTAAGGCTTATAGAAAGAAGTCTAAGGGTTTTAATGTTATTCATCATATTAATAAAGAAACCCTAGAGACAAAATATATTTGCTTCAAAGAAACTCTTGTTTTTTCTCTCTTTTCATTTTCTTAAGGTTTTGATCATATCTCACAAATTCACAACATAACTCTTGTGAAAGACATATTGTTGAAGATCCAAAAGTACTTACAGACGAAACTCAACTAAAGCAAAGACCAGATGGATACACTTGGAGAGAGGTTTTAAGATGTGACACATTTATGATGTTGACATCGAAATAAGCAATACAAATTAGGGTCATTAGCTGAATATGATATCATGGAACTCTAGCATTTTAATTATCTTCTACTTTTCATGTTTTCCTTTTTTGTCGTGTGTTTTTAATGCATTTCTCTTTGTTGCATTATAGTGTGTTTTATGTATATTAGTGTATATCTGACCTGATGCAGAACTATGAAACAGAGTGATGCAGAGATGATGTAGAGAACGTTACTTGATGGAGACGCAACACACGTTAATCAATTGTAAAAATATTAATCGTGACGTTAAAGAGTTTGTTTCTATAGTTAGAAGTTAGTTGCACAGTTAGAAGTTAGTTGCACAGTTAGAAGTTAGTCACTATAAGCTTAAAGCTAATCAGCAAATTGTATATATAAACTCTTGTAAGTTCACATGTGAAGTTAATGAGAAAAACAACATTTCTTTTAACTCTGTTATGGTATCAGAGCATTGAAACTTTCTCATTCATATATTTTCCCGAGAAAATTTTACACTTTGTGAGAAATCTCTTTTATTTTCTTTCACTTCAGCTTGTTGTGTTCATAATCCTCCATTTGTCAACATAATCATGGCGAAGAAGGGAACTAAGCTTAGAATATATTGATTTCTAGTGAACTTGATGAAGATTTTCTGATCAATCATCATAATTCTGCTGCACATTCTGACAAATCACCAAACAATCATCATCATCAACCATCGATCAACAAATCATCATCACATAATTCATCTCCACACTTCATTCCGATGAGCTCGAATCACATACCTCCAGGTTCTGATTCAATTGATAGTCATCACAATCCATTCTATTTACATTCTGGTGATCATCCTAGAATGTCGATTGTATATGAAGTTCTTACTGGAGATAACTATAACTCATGGATCATCACTATGAAAACTAGTCTAGAAGCTAAAAACAAAATCAGCTTTGTTGATGGTTCTCTATTAAGACCTCTTGAATCTGATCTTCTTTACAAGATATGGACTCGATGCAATAGCATGGTAAAAGCTTGGATTCTTAATGTTGTTTCGAAGCAAATTTATGCAAGCATATTATACTTCCAAAATGCAGTAGACATTTGGAATGATTTACAGAAGCGTTTTCATAAAAGTAACCTACCACATATATATAATCTTTAACAGGAGATAAGTTCTTTACGTCAAGGAACGATGTCTCTCTCTGATTACTATACCAAAAAGGTTAATCTATGGGAACAACTTGCTTGTACTAAAAATCTGATGGAAAGTGGTGGTTGTCGTTGTTCTCAGGTTCTAAAACTTCTAGAAGATCATGAAACAACAAGAATCACTCAGTTTCTTATGGGACTCAAAATGAATTTGCCAACATTAGAGGTCAAATTTTGAATATGAAGCCTCGTCCTAATCTTTCTGACATGTATTACATGCTTGAATCAGATGAATATCAGAGACAACGAACTATCAACAATCCAAATCCATCAGCTTTTCAGATGAAAACACAAATGAATCATTCATATCAACAACTTGGAACACACAAATCTCGTCCCATCTATTCTCACTGTGATTTAGTTGGCCACACATTTGATAAATGCTATAAATTTCATGGATACCCACCTGGATGGAAACCTAAACATCAACAACAATCTCAGACTCAAAGATTCAAACTTGTTTCAACAAATCTTGCTCTAACTGATTCTGTTTCTCAGACTGACATGGGAGTTGCAATTTCTAATGAACATATTCAACATTCAGTAGCTTACCTTAAAATTGCAGCCTCATATTGATTACATCAAATGCTACCATTACTGAGTTTCCTGCAGATGTTGCTGGTCCAAGTGCAAGTCCAACATTATGTCAGATCTCTGGTATCTTCTACCCTTCCATATTTTGTTCATTATCTAAAGAGGATCATTCATACTACTATTCTCTTTCAGATAAAATGGCTAATATGAATACTTGGGTTATAGATACATGCGCCACACATCATGTGACATATGATAAAACTCTATTTAAACACATGATTCATGTTCACGATACTACTGTTAAACTACCAACATGTATATGTGTAAAAATAGATGGTTTGGGAAAAATTGAACTTAGTGACATGCTTACTCTTCATAATGTCTGTATATTCCTCAATTCAAGTTCCATTTACTCAGTGTAAGTTCATTGACCAAACAAAACTGATGTAGATTCTGGTTTGATTCCTTTGGCTGTGAAATATAGGATCATACAAGGGAATCAATGATTGGGAGAGGTAGTTTAATCAACAATCTATACTTCTTGGACTTACTCTTTCAACCATCTACACCTATGCCTATAGTTTCTCTCATCATCAAGAATGACATAACGACATGGCATCATCGTTTAGGCCATGCTTCAAGTCAAAAGATATGTTCAGTTTCTGATGTTCTATCTTTGTCAAAGATAAAACTCTAGATAGTTTTTACTGTAAAGTCTGTCATTTAGCAAAACAAAAGCATTTGCCCTTTGTATCTCGAAATAATAGGACAAATAAAGCATTTGATTTGATCCACATTGACACTTGACCATTCTTTGTACCTTCTTAAGATGGTTACAAATATTTCTTGATCATTGTGGATGATCATTCAAGAGCAACTTGGGTTTATCTACTCAGAAATAAGTCTGACGTTATCCATATTCTTCCCAATTTCATTGCAATGGTTGAAACACAGTTTAATGCCAAAGTTAAAGGAGTTCGTTCTGATAATGCCCTTGAGTTCAACTTCACAAAATATTACAGTGATAAAAGGATAATGGTATATCATTCTTACCCAGAGACACCTCAACAAAACTCTATCATGGAAAAGAAACATCAACATTTGTTAAACGTAGTTCATGCTATTATGTTTCAATCATATACCTCACTGGAATATTGGAGTGATTGCATCATGACTGTAGTCTTTATAATAAATCGACTGCCAACTAAACAACTTGGCAATCATTCTCCATTTCAGATTTTGATGCAGAAGCACCAGATTATCAAGCTATGAAAGTTTTTGGATGTTTAGCTTATGCTTCCATATCTACACATCAGAGACACAAGTTTGCAGCAAGAGCAAAAGCATGTGTATTTTTGGGATATCCCACAAGCATTAAAGTCTATAAACTTTTGGATCTTGAGACTAATCATGTTTTTTTTTCAAGACATGTAGTCTTCCATGAAGATTTATTTCCCTTAGCTAGTGAAGATAAGTCTATGGAAATTAAAGATCTTTTTTCTTTTGAGTCTGCTGAAACTGCTGCTTCTGCTAAAACAGATGAAGTTAATAAAAAGAATATTGCGTCAGATTTTATAGAACCAGTTCTAGATACTGCAGTGGATCAAGATTCTACAACTATCACAGACTTGCATAAGGAAAGTAAAGAAGATCTACAGAAAGTTCAGAATTCAGTTGAGAATTCGAGTGATGCAGAGATTGCAAAAGCAGTGATACAGAGAATGTTAAAGATTTTACACAGAAGAAATATATCACATCTATAATATCTCTACGACAAACAAGACCTCTGGCTTACTTACAAGATTATCATTGTTATCATGTAAGCACAACCATTCCACATCCTCTTGCACACTACTTGTCATATGATAAAGATTCAGACCCTTATCATTTTTTCTTGACTACAATCACAAAAGAATTTGAGCCTACCACTTACACTCAAGCTAAACAATATCTTGTCTAGAATAACGCTATGGGGGAGGATATCACTGCATTAGAATCAACTAATACTTGGAATATATGCTCTCTTCCACCTGATAAACATATTGTTGGGTGTAAATGGGTTTATAAGGTCAAATAGCATTCTGATGGGACTTTAGAGAGGCACAAAGCGTGACTAGTGGCAAAGGGTTATACTCAACAAGAAGGTCTTGATTATATTGACACATATTCACCTGTAGCTAAGCTTACATCAGTCAAAATGCTACTTGGTGTTGTAGCCAAAATGAATTGGTCATTATCACAATTGAATATCTCAAATGCATTTCTAAATGGTGATTTAGATGAAGAGATTTATATGAAGCTTCCACCAGGTTATATCTGTCGACAGGGGGACAAATTACCAGAAAATGCAGTTTGTAAACTCAATAAATCATTATATGGTTTAAAACAGGCTTCAAGACAATGGTACATCATGCTTGCAGATACGTTACAACACCTTGGATTTCAGAAAAATCATTCTGATCATACACTTTTCACTAAAGTTACAGATTCAGTGTTGTTGATTGTTTTGGTTTATGTTAATGATATTATAATCTCCAGCAATGATGATGCAGCACTAAATCAACTCAAAGCTCAATTACAGTCAACCCTCAAGCTTCAAGATTTAGGTCCAATTCGTTACTTTCTTGGACTTGAGATTGCACGTATTGCTGCAAGTATTTCCATTTGCCAAAGAAAATATGCTTCAAAATTATTGGATTCAGCGGGTCTATTAGCTTCTAAACCATCTTCTATACCGATGGAACCAAATTAGAAACTATCAAAGTCTGATGGAGAGCTGATTGTTGAACCTGAAACTTACAGAAGCATCATTGATAAACTCATCTATTTGATCATAACAAGGCTTGACATCTGTTTTGTTGTGCATAAATTAGCACAGTACACTGCAACTCCTAGAATACCTCATTTTGAAGCAGTAACAAAGCTTTTGCGTTACATCAAAGGCACTGTAGGACAAAGCTTATTTTACTCATCATCTTCGGACTTCCAGTTAAAATCCTTTGCTGATGCAAATTTTGGTGCTTGTCCGGATTCAAGAAGATCTATCTCCGGATACTGTGTCTTTCTTGGTGATTCTCTTATCTCCTGGAAATCTAAAAAACAAGACATTGTATCTCGATCTTCAGCCGAATCTGAATATCGTAGTATGGTTCTAGCTGTAGGTGAAGTGGTTTGGCTGAGAAGTTTAATTCAAGACTTACACATTCCGGTTAACTCTCATACAATCCTTTACCGTGACAACATGGCTGCAATACACATTGGCACCAATCCTGTTTTCCATGAAAGGACTTAACATATTGAGAGAGATTGTCATACAGTAAGAGATTGAATCACAGACGGCATTATCAAACTACTTCATGTACGATTTGTCAAATTGCGGATATACTTACTAAACCTCTTTACCCTGGTCAATTTCAAAATTTGGTAAGCAAGCTTGGAGTTTCAAACATTTCACTCCAGCTTGTGGGGGACTATTAGTGTATATCAAACCTGATGCAGAAATGATGCAGAACTATGAAATAGAGTGATGCAGAGATGATGCAGAGAAAGTTACTTGACGGAGATGCAACACACATTTATCAATTGTAACAACGTTAATCGTGACGTTAAAGATTTTGTTTCTATAGTTAGAAGTCAGTTGTATAGTTAGAAGTTAGTCACTGTAAGGTTAAAGCTAATCAACAACTGTATATAAACTATTGTAAGTTAACATGTGAAGTTAATGAGAAAAACAACATTTCTTTTAATTCTGTTAATTTTTTTTGTTGCTTTGTAGCTATCAATAATTTGGTTTTATATAATATATTTAAAGTTTCTTAAGAAATAGTTTATTTGGAAGAGTGAAGAAATAATTTATTGACATATTACTTTATTGTGGTTAATCAGTTTAATGCCATTTGGATGTGATGAAGTGATTGAGTTGTCTTGTTGCAGCCCAATTGTATGTGATCAGATGTATAAGTACATGAACATTATGAACTGTGAGATAGCTAATAGTTTTGCTCATAGAAATTATGTGGCATACCATATACTGGTCTTTGTAGGAAGCATACAAATTAATCGCTTCCGCTTGAAATATTTGTTGTGTGGTTTCTCTTAAAATATTTCTGGTGTGGTTTGTCTACATGTGGTGTTAAATAAGTAAAAAAAACATTATTCATGCAACTACAATTGGTGTATTTACTTAAAAGCATATTAGTTATTCATTGATATAGATTGACTACAAGCGTTGATACAACCATAGCATATCAAATATAAACAAATCTAAGTACATGTCAACAATAAAATATATCTTATCACTCAATAGAACGATGAATTTTCAAGATATTTTTGATACTGAAACCTTACTCGCTGATAAATAATTAAATATATTTCTTTTCTTCTTCTGAATCAACCCCAAATTGATGAGATCGTCATTTTTGGCTATCATCTATGGGATAAAACTCAATATTCTTCCAAAATTGTCTATGAAATTTGGTATTTTTTCTTTCACCGATTCATTTATTATCTATAAACTTGATATTTCGGAATCCCATATTTTCAAACTAATACACCAACATGTTCTTTGAGTTTTATATTCAATCCCTTCCCTAAATAGGTTTGGGAATGTCATGTATTATAGAGAGTCAAAAAATCATTCATGGAGATAGCATGCTCAACTTGGATGAAATCGTACAATCGTTCCACTCCAATGAACTTGGATAAATCATCTCCACTATGAGAATGTTGTTGGAACAAAACAAATTCCAATCTCGTATCAAATGGGAATGTGTTTGATCCATTTTAATCGTTGTAGTATATCGTGGTAAATATTCTCGCCTGTCACACGGGTGACCCGAATTCGACCTCCAGAAACAGTGCCAAAACTTGTCATTGAAATAAGTTTAAACCTAAATACTACCGCAAGTGTACTATAATCACTTGTAGTGGGTACGCGGTTATCGAATCCACAAGGAGAACAAAACTAGCATACTAAGATTGCAAATAACCAACTTAGTCTAAAGCAATCGATTAATATGGTTTTCTCACAATTAAAATGAAAACTAAGAAGAACTAAGCACTACTATCAAGCATGCAAAAGACTAACAAGATTCAAATCGAAATAAAGCTGGAAAGTGAAATGAGAGCTAAAAGGTTTAATTCAAGATTTAAAAGCGAAACATTGGGTAAAAGCTATTTATCAATTTTGGGGGATTCTTAGATAATTTGTGATGCTTATTATACTTAGTATTGCTAATCATTGGACCTTAGATCACTGATGTAGATTATTGTACTTCTATGACACTTAATACTATGTTAATCACTATGATTAAAAATAAGCTTCCATTTGTGGAAAGTGATAACCATGCATGAATTATAAGTCTAAATAGTCATTAAGCACCTTAAATATCAATTTTCATTGGTTAAGCATGCAAAATTGTTATAAAACTCATTCGGGAATTTTATCAAACACCTTTTGGGCATGAAATTGCCTATGCTATAAATCAATTTTTCCTAAGCTAATCTACCATTAAGATCATCCTATCAGAAATTAATAATATAAATCTATGCTCTAAACATCACCAATCAACCTTAAATCACCTCTAATCTACCATACCCAAAGGCTCTAATGAAACTACTCGCTAATCATGATGAGAACACAAAGATCCATGATGATACTTTACATAATTACGATAGATTAGAGAAAAGAAATACAAATTAAAAGAGAAATAGATAAATTGATTTTATTTTATTTTTTCGTCATGATAGAATGATTCAAAGATGCCAAATGATCGTACAAAATGTCTAAAAGCCTCAAAGAAGCAAAGGGTTCTGATCCAAAGAGATTTAACATAGAAAATAGGTTTAAAATGACTTTACAGCTACAGAAATGTGGAAAGGTTCGATCCGAGACAAACCGGGCTGGATCAAAAACTAAAAAGGTGATTATAATCGCATCGATCACTCCCAAAAGCCTAATGGCTGCTACTATAGTCTTCTAGAAGTGCTGGAACGAGGGTGAATGCTGGAGAACTCCCAGAGGCCTTGGTCGCTGCCATGCTCTCTAGCCTTTGTAGCGGTTGGTTCTAGCGGCCACGTGATCCCACTGGCTCCTCACATGCTGAATCTGCACTCGGGGAAATGAAGTTAAATCGGATGGTGACAGAGGTTGAGGCCGCTACATGAGGTCTCTTAGCTTCTCCTTTACTTGTTTATCTCCCTTAGCTTCCATTTTCAATCTCCAAATCTTCAAACACCTAAAAAGAATTCGAAACTATGCAATATGCAACAATTATGCTTTACCACTCTAAAATGTATGTCAATGCAAGAGTTTAAACTAAAAGATATGTAAATGATCCTAAATGATGCAATGTAAAGAGAAAAATGGTGAAAATTATGGCTAGAACACAAGTAAGACCACATATATCAACTCATTTGGACTAGCTTTTGTTTGTCCGCAAGCAAACAACTAAAGATAAGCCCCTAGGAAGAGGTTTGAAGATGGGAACTCAAATCCTATACTTCAACAAAAAATTCAACTCAATGCCCATGTTAGTAGTGAAAGAATGCACAAACAACCTCTACTTCAAAAGACCTAGTCCATACTCGTCGCTACTTGAATCTTATCCTTTAGATTCTAAGTCTTACCACTACAAGCATTCATATCAACCAACTCTTTAACAATCATTCATTGTGATCTAGGCGCAGTCTCACAAAGGGGGAGTCAATCATTCTCAATCGAATTGGTAGGAGAAAGGTTCAAGGATGAAAAAGAGGGGGTTCAATGGTGTTTGTGGCTTACTCTCGGAATAATATACAAGTCATTTAGCTAAATTGATAGAGAACAAGAAAAAATGTTGAAACAAGACTCTCTTCCACTATTCTACTCATTCTCTTGCTTTAGCCCATTGATCCATTTATAGCTCATGACTTGAACATTCTATTCTCCAATCTCTCTAAGTACTCAAAAAACACTTTAATAACTAAATCATCAACATTTAACTGTAGAAAAGTTTAGAGACTTCCTCTATTGTTTCTTCATTCTCATTAATGTGAGATTCCTCTATTGCTCTTTGATAACTAATGGTGTCAACCAAATCCTCATTAATATGAGAAGAAATCATAGCAAAACTTATGGGATTAGCTCAGTTTTCCTGGAAATGAACCAATGGATAGCTTATAAGAGGAGGCAACTTGGGCTAATTGGTTGTCAAGACTTTTTACAAGACAATTTCTATTATCTATCTTTTCTTGTAGATCATTGTAACTTCCATCAAATTTGTTATGAATCTTTACCATATTTTTGTTCAAATCAATTTGCCATTTGGCTTAACCCGCTAATAATTGTTGCAACATACCCTTCATGTCAAAATCTTGGCTGGGTTGAGTATAAAAAATTCCTTGCCTTTGAAATTTGTTGTCGTGAGGATGATACCCTTGTTGGATAAATGTAGGTTTCATTTGGATACCTTCTTAGTTGCCTTGAAGTTGACCTTTTTGAAAGTTGACAAATGGCCTTGAGCTAGGTATCCTTATCATTGAGCTTTTGTGGAGGATATAATTTGTCTTTTTAAACTAGGTTTTCAATCAATTGCTCTCCTTGAGTTGTATTCAAGTTGGCAAAACTTGCATAGCTTACCTGGTCTAGTGCCCTTTGGAATTTCTCAAGCACTACCATATGGAAAATACCCAAAAGGGTCTCTTTGGAGACTCCATGATGAGGGCAACTCTTTGTGTACCCTTTTAAACACTCCCATGCATCATAGAGACCCTCTTGACTCCCTTTCTTGAAACTAGTAATGTTGTTACTAAGCGTGGTGGTCTTTTGCTTCGGGAAGAACTTAGTAAGCAACTTCTTCTTTCATTGGTCCTATGTAGATACAAGCTCTGAAGCAATGTTCTTCTCCCATTGAGAAGCCTTGTTATCCAAAGAGAGAGGAATCAATATCATCTTGATGGATTCTTCGGGTATGTCATTCATCTTCACGCTTCTACAAAACCACTCGAATTGATCAAGATGATCTAAAGGGTCTACACTTGCCATGCCATTGTACCTTTGGTTTTGATTTAATATCAAAGTTATTGGCAAATATGGCCAGTGTTGAGATTCTCGTCATTATCCCTTTATAGTGTTAGGCTCATCAAAAGCTCCAATTGACTTTATTCTGGTTTTCCATTACCCGGTGCTTGTAGTTGAATCCCAATACCGTACACACCACCAGAGGAGGTTGAACACCCATTCCGACTGGGTCAGGTCTTTGATTATCCATACCCAAACTTCTCAATTGTTCCTCATGCTCTCTTGGTCTCCTTTATTTTGCTTCCTTTCAATTTACTCTCTCGATTTGACCCAAATTCGAAATACAATCAAGAACCTCTTCTTCTCGACACTTTTATTGGAAACACCTTGACAAGCACAAGAGGGAAAACAAAGAGAAACATTTAGTAACAAAATAAAAAATCTTAATGGCTGGCAGATACGCCAAAAAATTTCATGGAAATAAGTCTAAACCAAAATACTACCATAAGTGCATGATAGTAACTTAAACTGGGTAAGCAGGTATTGAATCCACAAGGAGAATAGAACTAGCACACTAAGATTGCAAGGAAGCAACTTAATATAAAGCAATCGATTGATATAGTCTTCTCACAAATTGAATCTAAAAGACACAATTAAAATAAAACTTACAAGAACAAAGCACTACTAACAAGCATGCAAATTACTAAAAGATTCAAATTGAAATAAAGCGGGAAAATGAAATGAAAGCTAAAAGGTTTAATTCAAGATTAAAAAAAGAACCATTGGGTAAAGGTAATTGATTTGGGTGATCCTTAGATAATTTTTGATGATTATGCTACCTAAAATTGATAATCCTTGGAAATTATAATCACTAATTTAGATAAGTCCATTTCCATGAAACTAATCATATGCTAATGACCATCATTAACATTAATGATAGTTTTCTTTCTCTCTCTGGATTTAGAAACTATCTTTCATGTAATATGGTTGTATAAACAACTCTTGTATTCAATTTGAATCAATGAATGAATTAGATGTTTTAAAAACTAAAACAATTGTAGTTGCTAGAATGAATTTTTTTTAACTTACTTTACACCACATGTGGACAAAACATACAAAAAATATTTCAAGCAGAAACGATTGATTTTTCTACTTCCTAGAAAAACCAGTACATGGTATGCCACATATTAACATTCTGGGGGAGAAAATTAGCTATTTCACAGTTGATAAGATATTTAATACATAAATTCCATGTCACTTATACACATAACATCCACTTCTGACCAACAATACATCTCATCACATACAATTGAGCTGCACCAAAAAAAAACAATCACTTCATCACAACCAAAACACCAAGGCTCAGCTTCCTACCTTGTATGGCTAGGAATACTCGACCAAATGGCGTTAAACTGATCACTAACTACAGTCAAGTATTATGTTTATAAATTATTCTTTCACATTGCCAAAAAAAACTGTTCTTTATTCTATTGACCTCGAGGTAATCCCAAAACTTTGATTTTGTAAAAAGTGAAAAACATGCATTAGTCATAAGTCTAAATAGTATTTAACCACCTTAAACATCAATTTTCATTGGATAAGCATGCAAAATTCTTATAAAACTCATTCAGAATTCTTCAAACACCTTCTAGATATGAAATATCCTATGCTCTAAATCAAATTGGCCTAAACTAATCTAGCATCAAGATCATCACATAAGAAATGATTAGAATAAATCTAAGCCCTAACCATCACCAATCTACCTTAAAAAGCCCCTAATCTACCATACCCAAATGCTCTAACGAAACTACTAACTAATCATGATGAGAGCACAAAGATCCATGATGATAATTTGCATAATCATAATAGATTAGAGAAAAGAAATGCAAATCAAAAGAGAAATCAGATTGATTAATTTAAAGATGGAAAATGATCTTACAAAATATCTAAAAACATTAGTGATGGAAAGGGTTTTGATCCAAAGAGAGTTAACATAGAAAATAGGTCTAAAATGTATTTATATCTAGGGAAATGTGGAACGGATTGACCCGAGATACACCAACTCAGATCCAAAACTAAACAGGTGGTGGTGATTGCAGGGGTTACTCTCAGCGGCCTAATGGCAGCTACCATGACCAGGAGTGCTGGAACAAGGATGAAGGATGGAGCACTCCCAGCGGCCTTGGTCACTGCCATGCTATCTAGTCTATGTAGTGGTTTGTTCTAGCAACCAAACGGCCACAGTGGCTCGTCCCAGGACATGCTGAATCTTCCCTCGGGCAAAGCAATGGCAGCGATAAGGCCACTTCGAGAGATCCCTTAGCTTTTCCTTCGCTTGTTTCTCTCCCTTAACTTTCATTATCAAACCCCAAATCATTTCAAGTCTTTAATAACCTAAAACGAACTCGAAACTATGCAATATGCAATGATTCTTACTTAGGGCTCTAGAATACATGTCAATGCAAGAGTTTAAAGTAAAAATTATGCAAATGATTATAAATAATGCAATGTGATAAGAAAAGTGGTGAAAACCAAGGCTAGAACATAAGGAAAACCACAGATATCAACGGACTCAAAACCTTATTAACCATCGCTACTGGTGAAATCTTAATCACAATCTTAATAACCAAAGACTGACCAAAAGCCAATCCACCATTTGGAACAAAAGATGATCCAAACCCATCGCCAAATCAATCAAAATCTGTACCAGAAACCACGACAATCACCACCTAAGACCAGCAAAGCTCATAGATAGAGGAAATTGTTTTGTAAATGAACTCTTTTGTTAAAATTCTTTCTAACTACAATAAAAAATAGAAAATTGGTAAAAAATTGATAGATATAATCTAACCTTAACGGAAAAACTTAACAAGAAAAATTACGCATTCCAAACAATAATATTATTTCACCAGTTCTTATGCTGAAAATAGCCCATCGCGCTTTCATATACTCTTCTCCAAACTCTGAATAGTGCATTGAACAAGTCGTATTACCTCACCCTATATCTCTCTCTTTCTCTCTCTCTCTTTCTCTCTCTGCAACTGTCCACCTCCTTCCTTAATGAAACCCGATTTCCCGCACAATCTATTTAACTCTATGAGAGGAAAGAATTAAATTGTATTCTCATAGATAATTGAATGAAGTATATAGTGTTTGTATATATACATGCGAGTATTAAGAGTAGGTATTGGAGAGAGCAAAAGAAAACTCTAACTAACAAACTAACTCTAATACACCCCCTCAAGCCTTTAAAACTGAAACACAATCTGGTTGATAGAGGCTTGAAATGGACATTCGACTACGCAAATAGTGAAATGGGCCGGGATGAAGTTGTTTAGTTAAGATATCTGCAAGCTGGTTGGTAGTTGACACATGAAGCACTTTCAAAAAACTCATTCTTCACTTGATCATGTGTCGTATGATAGTCGATTTCCACATGCTTAATCCTCTCATTGAACACTGGATTATTAGCAATGTGCATAGCTTACTTGTTGTCACAAAACAACTTTTCTTGTGATTGAACGGGCATATGAAAATCCATCAGTAATTGACTTAACCAAATCATTTCATCTGTGGCCCAAGCCATACTCCGATACAGCCTTTGTACTGCTCCTACTCACTGTCTTCTGCTTGGGTAAAGGGTCGATTTTGATCCAAAAATTTTTAAAAGTGTCTTTATATATCTGAACAATTGATTAGTGCGTTTGAATACCTAAACAACAATAAAATTCAAATTTCAAACCCAAACTTATAATTTCATGCCAAAATCAGATTCGTCGTTAACAGATGTTAAAGAATCGTTAATGTTGCTGACTAGCCGCCACATCATGTGATGATTTGGCCAAAACGATGTCGTTTTGGTTATGCAAATTAGAAATTTAAAAAAACGTGTTGGATCCAAGACTCGAAATCACGAACTCAAACCCGATTATTTCATGCCTTCACCAATTGAGCTATAACCATCATCATGTATCAAACCAACATTTTAATTTCTAAACACTACTATTTTTATGTTTGTTACAATATTTTATTTTCATTTATAAAACCAATCCAAATTAAAATCAACACAATTGGGTTTTGGTCTTCGAAACCCAAATTAAAATCAACTAAAACAAATTAAGATCAACCCAATCTATCATCTTCGAAATTCATCTCTCTTCAGCTTTACCTTCATCTCTCAAAATCTCAGTTTCTTCTCTTATTCTCTCTACAACTATCTCTCCAGCTTTAGCTAAAAGCTCCTTTGATCCAAACTCTCTTCCCATTAAAACTTTAAGTTTCTCTAAAAAATCCATTATCACATAACCTTTAGATTTCTCCAAGTTGATCTCTTTAATTCTTTTCCAACCAATTTCAAAATTTGGAAGCTCATGCTTCTTTAATGGACGGCAAACACCAACAACTCTCTCATCTTCATCAGGATCTTGATCAATTTCAGCTTAACAAAGGAGACAATGCGTGTCAGCTCACGGCGGCGACTCTAGTTGGTGTACAGAGCATGCCAGGTCTCATTATCCTCCGCGCCTCCATTGTTAAGAAGAAATGGACTATGAATTCAGCTTTTATGGTTCGTTACGCCTTTGCCGCCGTTCTTCTCAGTTGGGTCTTTTAGAGATGAGCTTTTACCGTTTTGGGGTAAAGGTGGTCCTTCCTTTAATCAAAGATACCTCAATGGCCAAGCTAAGGTATTGAATTTGGTTATGCACATAAAGTGTTCGATAAAATATCTTAGTGAGATTTTTAATTTGACTTTTTCTTGTTTTCTTTACAGATCCCAGAAAGCATTAGGCATTTTGGGAACGAGAATGTGGAGAGAGCAGCGACGGAGCCGTATTTTCCAGTGATAATGTTGGTGTATTTTCAGTTCACTTTTGTGGCGATAACGATGATACTTGTGGCCAGATCGGTCTTGGGGAGGATGAATATTAAGCGTGGATGGCGTTTGTGCTATTGTGGTTGATCTTTAGCTACACAATCGTTACACCCACAACACAGATTTTCTCAAAAGAATTAGGGGAAACTTCTAGGGTTTGTGGATTAGTGGAAATAAGAAGAACTGGTTTAGGAACGGTTTAGATATGTATTTTTTTCTTTGTTTCTAAAATATTTTAGGTTTTAGATATAAAAATGTTGGTGTAATAATCAATAATGGTTATGGATCGTAAAGGTGCGTGTAAATGTGTTCAAGGTTACGGGTTCGAGGGTTGGTGCTAACACATTTTTAAAAACAAATTCCCAGAAAACACAAAACGACGTCGTTTTGGCCAAATCATCACATGATGTGGCAACTTAGTCAGCGACATTAACAAATCTTTAACGTCTGTTAACGACGAATCTTATGTTGGCATGAAATTATAAAGTTCGGGTTTGAAATTTGAATTTTATTGCTGTTTAGGTATTCAAATGCTCTAATCGATTATTCAGGTATATAAAAGCACTTTTGAAAAAGTTTGGGTCAAAATTGACCATTTACCCTTCTACTTCTTTGATTTCAAAGTAATAAAGGAGGTGCCAAGAAAAATGCAGAATCCGGTGATTGACCTCTTTGTATCCAAGCAAGTTTCTCAATCAGCATCTACAAAACCATTCAACTATATCTCTGTATTGACAAAGTAAAAATAAGGCATTTACCAGGATTGGCTTTGAGATATCGAAGGATGTTATGAGCAGCCTGTAAATGTTCATCTGTTGAAGCTGATAGATATTAACTCAATCGATGCACAACAAAGGTTATGTCCATCCTAGTAATTCTAATATAAAGTAATCGACCAATTAATTCTCTATAATGTGTTTCATCAGGTAGTAAAGTTCCACTATCTGAGTTAAGATTAATCTTAGGATCCACAGGAACGAGTGAGGCTTACAATCTAAAAATCATGTATTAGCAAGTAAATCCAAACAATATTTTTTTGGACTAACAAAGATACCCTCGGAGTTCATAGCAATCTCAAGACCCAAAAAGAATTGAGTAGGACCAAGATCCTTTGTTTTGAATTGTGTAGATAATACCTGCTTGAGATTGTGAACTGCTTTATCACTGTTGCTAGCAATCATTATATCGTCTACATAAACCAACAAGGCTATAAAAGTTGAACCAGTCATCTTCACAAACAGTGTGTTGTCAGCTGGAGCTTGAATAAAACCATCCGAGACTAGAATAGAGGAGAAAATTTATACCATTGTCGTGATGCTTTTTTAAAACAATAGATAGATTTGTGTAATCTACAAACAGTATTAGGAGGAAGTGTATTCGAACCTGGTGTATATCCTTGTGGCAAGTTCATATATATCTCCTCTTCTCGTTCACTATGCAAAAAAGCATTAGTAACATCCATTTGAAATAAACTCCATCCTTTATTTGCTACAAGACCAAGGATTAATTTCACACTAGAACTTGGCTACTAGAGAAAATGTATCAAAATAATCTACTCCTTCTTGTTGATTAAAACCTTTAGCAACCAGACAAGCTTTGTACCTCTCAATAGTACCATCAGCCTTATATTTGATGGTAAAGACTCATTTACACCCCACCAGATTCTTCCCCGGGGGTGAAGATACTATACTCCAAGTTCTATTTTGCTCCATAGCCTGAAGTTCAATATCACAAGCATTATACCAGTTTTTAGATGTTATAGTCTGCTTAAAATTTTTCGGTTCTGTTTGCAAGGAATAGGAGAGAATAAAATATTGAAAGGGATTTTTGAGTTTATCAGAAGAAATGAAATCTGAAATAGGATAGGGTGGAGTATGCAAATTATGTGGTGCAGAAGTATTTAAATTAGAAATTTGAGCCAAAGCATAATGATAATTAGATAAGAAACTTGGTGTTTTTGCATCACGTTTAGGCTTGACAATGGGAAGTGAAGCCGTAGCAGTCTCTGTAGAAACTATCTCTGGTGTAATAGATGTGACACTAGAGTTTTGTGGTAATGTGCGAGATGGAACAAGTGGATGAGTGAGTGTAGTGGATGATGTTGATGCAGTATAAGATGAGGATGCATCATGAGATGAGGATGAGGATGCATGAATAACATAATCTATATGAAGTGGAACAAGTAGGGGAAAAATATTATTACTAAAGATATTAGATGAGGAAGTAGGAACTGAATTGGAGCAAAAGGGAAACACATGTTCATGAAATATAACATTTCGAGAAACGGAAACCATATTTGAATGCAGATGCAGGACTTTGTAACCTTTGTAACCTGATGAATATACTAGGAAAACAAACTTGTTCTTGGACTAAACTTATTTCTATCGTTTGACAAAGTAGAAACATAGCACAAACATCTAAATGATCAAAGAAATGAGTAATCAGGTATTTTCTTGACAAGTAATTCATATGGAGATTTCTTGTAAGTAAAAAAGAGGATGTTCTATTAACAAGAAATATAGCAGTTTGAATGCAATCACTCCAATACTCAATAGGAACATTAGACTGAAATAATAATACGCGAGCAACAGTCAATAAATGTTGATGTTTTCGCTCAACAACTGAGTTTTGTTGTAGCGTATATGCACATAAGAACTGATGAATCATACCATGTTGTTTAACCAAATCAGTAAAAGCCAATTCCGGAGCATTATCAGTTTTAATAGCTTTGATAATAGCATTATACTGAGTAGAAACATGTTTAATGAAATCAGGATTCGTTAACAAAGAAATCCAGGTTACACGAGTACAATCATCAACAATTGTCAAGAAGTACTTATAACCTTCAACAGACTCAATAGAAAATAGACCCCAAACATCTAAATGGACAAGATCAAATGGTGAATATGAATGGTATTCTTTTTTGTTTAGCTATAGGAAAAATATGACAAATAGAACAAGGAGAATGATTGGACAAACTAGAATTTCATATAGGTAGAAGACTAGAAAGATGTTCTAACATGGCATATGATGGGTGTTTGAGGCGTTGATACCAAAGAAGTCCAACAACCATCATGGATCGAGAAAAACCGATTGATGCAGATGAAATGTCATGCTGCAATATGTAAAGATTATGAAGAAGAGTGCCTTTACCAATCGTCAAGCCATGAGAAAACTCCTGAATAAAACAAGAGCCAATATAGAAGTTAGCTGAACAATGGCCAGATTGTTACAAACTACTCACAAAAATCAAATTGAATTTAAAGATGGAACATGTAAAACGATGTGCTTATGTGAGTGATAGCGAATCTAGTGTCATTAGGAAGAGAGACTATAAGTCCACAAACCGAAATAGTTTCACTAAACATAGCCACGTCAGAATACACATGGCTTGTAGCACCACTATCAATGATCCAAGAATCATGAGGAAGATTTGTATAAAGAGAAGATAGACATTGGTGTTGAAATGTAAGATGATTGTTATCAAAATGATGTGAAGTCGAGGGAAATGATTGAGGGAATGGAAGAAAGGAGGATGGAAATGATTGAGAATAGGAAACAGTAGAAGATGAAGATTGAGCTGGCATAACACCATGTTCTATAATGGTAGATACTGATGTAGAAGTGATAGGCTCTAGTTCATGACATTAGCAACATCATGAACAAGCTAAGCAGATGAGTAATTCTCTCTTGGTCAAATATTTGAAGGAAAGCCACTAGATTGTAGAAAACCACCAAATTGAGGTACATAAGATCTTGGTGTTTGATTGTAGTTTGATGATGATTGATTATAAGCTCATGGATTACTCTTGTATCTAGCTATATAGACAAGAGGATAACCGTGAATCTTGTAGCATTTCTAGATAACGTTACATATCTGACCACAATCAGTACACACTAGATGAGGTGGAGGTCGATAATTATTGTTGATTGCACACACCATGTTCTCCATAGAACCAATATACTGAGATATAGAAGAATTTTCTGTAGAATACTGAGATGGTCTTGAAGCTTGAAACACTACACTCTCAGATTTAAAAGTTGGCTTGATCAGTTTTTATCTTTCATCTTGTGTCACCATGTTTAAAGCATATTTAATAGTTGGTATTGGTTTCAACATCAGGATATGTCTACGACTAGACTCATAACACTCATTTAAGCCTATAAGAAACTTAGTAACACGACTTCTCTGCTGTAGCCTTTTCCACAAAGTAGCTGCACTACACTCACACTGTGCTAACATCCATAGCACCTTTTTGTATATTACTAAGCATCTGTTCAATCTAAAAAACATGAGGTACATCATCTTGCTTAAAACGAAACAAAAGATTCTGCCAAATACCCTCAGCGGTGGAAATGAATAACAAACTCTGTCATATTTGCTTTAATACTGAATTCATTAACCATGTAGCTACCATATCATTGCAATGAGACTAAGAACCAGAATCTCTATGATTAGCAGAAGGTTTAGAAATTGTACCATCAATGAATCTGAGTTTGTTCTTCACATTAAGAGCCATACAAAATGATCGTCGCCAAGAATAAAATCAGCGCCAGTGGTAAGACGATCTGAAACAAGAATCAATCCCGCATGATCAGAGCTATGAAGAAAATATGGATTCTCATATTGATCCATCGATCGACGATCATTATAAGAGTTCCCAGCCAAATTGCTAGCTAAATTAGTCATAACAGATGAAGAATCGTAAACTGATTTGAACAAATCAAAGAAAGAAATCGTCGAATCAAAAGTATGGATCAAAAATTTGCAAAGTGATTTTAACGAATCGAGAAGATAAGGTGATGAACCGTGACGAGATGTGTGCAATATGAAGAGGAATGTGCCAAATTGAAAAGATAACAACAAACTTAGGTCAAAGAAATGGTTTTTTGTTAAGTATTATGTTGAATTGTATTTAAAGAAACCTTTGTACAATATATGTAACCCTTTTTTGAAAAAAAATAAACAGAAAAATAATATAGCTCTGAAACCGAAGATCAACAGTGGTATATCTCGTTAAAACCCAAACTGGAATACTCAATTGGGACAAAACCAGTAGTGGGAAAAAAATACCACTTTCGATAGAGCATATAACCATATAGATAAATTCAGAGCAGAAAATCAAAATACATCAGAAAAATTAGACTCTAGTTCAGAACCACACTTGCAATCCCTCTGTCATCAGCCCATTCCTTTGTAAAGTTGATAGACTATTCCGTATCGCCCTACCCATATCTCGAATAAGAATATCGATGGGAGTTGGGGATTCCCCATGTCTTTGTTGGTTTCGCTCCCGCTAGAGTAAATAAAGAGTAGCTTGAAAAACATACTTAGCCAGAAAGGTATGGGTAGCATCACGTCCAAAGCTCATTATAGAGGATATTATGTCATAGAACTGAGTTGTGTACCTTTGTTGGAATAAACCTAAGGACATTTTATCCAAATTCGGGATGTGAACGAACATGAGAAGAACAAGTGGTCCCGTGTCTCCAATGTGGTTGAGAAAAAGACACAACCTGCATGAATGTTAGTATTTCAAAGAAGCAATCGATCACCTGTTGTTAGTCGATTACGAGCAGCTAACCACAACATAAAATAAAATTTAGGTGTAGCATGGGTAAACCAGATTCGTTTCTGTCAAGGATCGGCCGGAGAGGTTATTCTAATGTATGCCAAGAATCCTTTGGAGAGAAAGTCGGTTTGAATTTATCGTCCTTACATCTCCACAACAGAATGTCCAAATCGGTGTAAGCGCAATCTTTAAGCTTAGAAATCTCATCTTCAATCAAAGCTAAAAACAGTACTTGTCTCCGCCTAGGCTGGTGATTCGCAAAGACCTCTTCCAATGTGTTAAAAAACTTTATGCCCATATCGATGCAACCTCACTCGCCCAACACATCAACAAACATCCTAAACAACTCCAATTGTCAAACCAAAAAGATGTATGAGATCCACTCCTTACCTCAACTTTATAAACCCCTTAGCCGAGTCCCAGTACTTAAGAAGTTTTCTCCAAATCCACGAGCCATCACTTGTATTTAACTTTATCAACCAAAAAGAACTCTTCCTAATAAGATTTTTATGCATCCAATTAACCCAAATAGAAGTCCTTGAAGATACTAACCTCCAGATCAATTTAAAACAGCTGACTTTGTTCGCTTCTGACAAAGACCGAAGACCGAGCCCCCTTCTGAATTTGGCTTACAAACATCACTCCAAGCTACTTTAGCTTTCCAAGAGTTTAAAGCTGGTCCTGACCATAAAAACGCTGAACTTATCTTCTCGATTTCCTTAATGCACACACTTGAGATTCTAAATGCGGAAATCCAAAAATTAGTCAAGCTCGCAATCACCAAGGATATTAGTTGGAGTCTCTCTGCAAACGATAAGAACCTATTATTTCAAGAACCAATGTGAGTGCGAATTTTCTTAATAAGCGGCTGGAAATCAGAAGTGGACATCCTCTTGGTCATCAACGGCAGCCCTAAGTACTTTACCGGCAAATTCCCCATAGTTAACGGAAAGCTATCAAGAGAATCTCGAGTGGTTGAAGAAATACCAGTAATAAACAACAAAGTTTTCGGCAAACTGATATGGAGCCCCGAGAAGCGGGCAAAAGAATCAAAAACTCCAACAATCCCATTGATGTATCTAGCTCTTCTATCCGCAAAAACCATTACATCATCCACAAAACATAAGTGACTGATATTCAAACTTTTGCAGCCCGGTTGGAAACCAAAGTGATCCTCAATCGCCGCCTTATCCAAAAGACGAGATAAAATGGCCATACAAATAACAAAAATATAGGGTGAAAGAGAGCAACCTTGCTGAATACCCTTCTAACTTCGGAAATAACCAGCAAGCTCACCATTGATTTGAACAGAAAAAGATGGAGTGGTGACACAAAACTCTATACATTTATAAATCTATCAAGAAGCTGCAAAGCCTTCAAAATATTAATGAGAAACCCCCATTGGATTGAGTCGAAAGCCTTAGAGATATCAACGTTCAGAGCACATCTAGAAGAGACATTGGGTTTATGATAATCCTTTACTAGCTGAGAAGCCAGGAGAAGATTTTCCATCATGTACTGATCCTTGATGAAAGCTGATAGATTCTACGTAACAAAGCCTGGGTGAATAACCTTCAAACGGTTCACTAAGAACTTTGATATAACCTTGTAAATCACGTGCAACAAGAAATTGGTCTATATTTTTTCATTCCAATAGTTCTGGTTTGATTGGGGATTAGCTCCACGATCGTTGAGTTTAAACATGTCGGTAAAAACCATAAGAAAAAAAAGACTTAACTGCAGTGAAATAATCCTTACCCACTATATGTCAAGCTTCCTTGTAAAACTCAACTGTAAAACCATCAAGACACGATAATTTATTCGACAGCATCAAAAATAATATCCTCTTGATTTCCACTTCCATAACCTCCGAAAGAACACTCAATTTCGCCTTCTCTGAGCAGCTATAATTTAGAAGCGTAGCCATCTCTACAACGGACATATTCGTAAACCCATGTGGCTGCATAGAAAACAGATCCGAGAAATACCTCACCGCTTCAGCCTTCACCTCTTCTCGATTAGTTAGCAACATCCCTTCAGTATTTTTACTGCATTAATCGAGTTTCGAGCTTCCCCCTCCTTGACAGCATTGTGAGAAAAACGATTGTTCCTACCCTCCACATTAATCCAATGAAGCTTAGACTTTTGCCTCAAGTAATTCTCCTCCAACGTTGACACAGACTCCCAAATATCATAAGCCTTGGAATTCTCTTGAATCGTCGTTGCCTCCAGGCTCGCGAGAGTAGTAGCCCGTTTATCACATAAATCCCTGAAAGAGTCATTAGTACAATGAGAAAGATGATGTAACCTTTGGCGACTAAGGAGGCGAATAACTGGCTTGAGTAGCTCCAACTTCTTAGAGAACAGAAATAACGCTGACGTTGACTGATAAAGTGACTTAGTAGTTTTCCAATGATTATCCACAATTGACTTAAAATCCTCCATATTAACTAAGGCATTTACTATTTTGTAAGGATCCTTAGGCTTATGCATAGCTCCAGCAAGAGAAGTGATACCATAAAGATGATCAGAGGAACCCTTTGCTTGAAACAAACAATAGGAAGTATGAGAACACTGCAGCCAAGAGGAATTAACGAGAACCTGATCTAGCTTCTTACAGAACAAACCTTCCTTTCGTTTGTTTCACCAAGTATACAAGGGACCGTGATAATCCATGTCAACAAAAGAACAATAATGACCATCTCTTGAAAATCAACCATACCAGGCAAAGAAACCTGAGTAATAGAAGATAGTGAGTGCTCCACTGAATGCAAAATCTCATTAAAGTCACTAGCACACATTTAAGGTTTTCCTCGATACTGAGTTAGATCTTGCATATATTTTAGATCCCTCCACAGCTCACGACGCTCCTCTAAGACGTTAGACCCATAAACAAAAGTGCACATAAAATCGTCTGAGGACTCCTCAAGTCTCACCAAACAGGAAATCATTTGGCTTGTTTTTAAAATTACCTAAAGCTCAATCGTCTTACTCCACACCACCCAGATTCGACAAAGCAGGCTATATTCATATTTGGATACCATTGACCAGTCCGCAAAGGCCGAACCAGCGATGCGGTTAGCCTTACTTTCAATAATCCTTGTTTTAAATAATCCTTCTAAAACCACTATATTAGACTTGAGAAGATCCCTGACCACATGATTTTTTCTTGACTTAGTGAAACCACTGATATTTTATGAAAAACACAACATTAACGTTTCTTTTGAGAATTCTTCTTACCGATACCCCTGAGAGCATACTCACTGGCTCTCTGAAAAGTTTTTCAAAATATTTATGAGCAACTTTTGATGAACAAGGAAGCGGAGCACGAGTCTTTACCTCTTATGTACTCAAACCTAGAAGTGTTGATCCATTCATTATGTTATCCATCACAGTTCCCTCCAAAAACAGAACCCCCTTAGAATTCCCCTAACAAAACAAAGACCTTACTGTCCGAAGCTGAAACTTCAACCTCCTTAGCATCCTGATCCCGAACTTCAGATTCAAAAGAAACCCCTACTTTCACCTCATCTTCTTCATCTTGATACCGTAAAACATCAAATCTGGTGGGTAAAGCAATTCTTACTTGACCATATACAAAATCTGCAGATTTTGATGAAAAAATATACAAGAAAGCGATGAAATAGTTTGAATAAGGAATTGAACAAGATTCATGAAGAAGATGATGAAGATTTGGCGATTTGAAGAACTCATCGATGAAGATTCGAAGAGAAAGATGAAGATTTGAAGTTCAAATCCATGAAAATCAAGGCGGAAGAATCTGTTAGAGCTCTTATACCATATTAACTCTATGAGAAGAAAGAATTAAATTGTATTCTCATAAAAGAATTGAATTGTATTCTCTTAGATAAATGAATGAATTATACAGTGTGTGTATATACACACGAGAGTATTAAGAGTAGGTATTAGAGAGAGCAATTGGAAATTCTGACTAACAAACTAACTCTAATACAATCTTTGTATGTACATCTTCCTTTTTCCATATAATCCGATTTCCTGAGAAATTTGGAGTTTCAAATTTCTAGGAACCTCCGGACTTCTTCTGAGCTTCAGATTAATGTTGAAATCTTGAATCCTATTTTTTGTGTGTTTTTTCCTCCAGACTTCGAGTTAAAAAACCTCCAAACTTCTTCTGGGTTTCATGTTTTTTACTCAGTTTTTCAAATGTTGAACAAATTGAGAAGCTCATACGTGATGGTGCTAAGTCAGTCCACCGGTAGTTCTCAAACTTATGGGCATACGCGAGCCAAGTGTTAGTAGATTCAGATGCCTACATTTTCACAATTAACACATGATGTTTATATATAAAAATTTAATTGTGATTTCATATGTTGTACAAATTGAAGTCGAGGGGAGTAGAGGCGCATGCAACTCATATGCAGGCAAGGAGGTTGGTGAGTCCATCAATAGAAAGCTGAAGATCATAGCACAAAACATTTGTCTTTCAGGTAATACACACTTAATAACAACCATAATATTATTAAACATAAGATGCTAATATATATTTATATACATAGAATAAGTCATATTAAAGCAAGGCTATGTGTCAACCTTGCTAGTGCCCCAAAATTTTATTTTGCTTGTTAATAAATACTTATCAATGCCTTGTGAGACAAGGGCGGAGACACGATACTGGGAGAGGGGTTAGAGGAGCTCCTTAAAATCTAAAAGTTTTTGTTTACAAGCTTATGCACCAATTGATTATTATGGTAAATTAGTTAGTTTTTTTTATAAATTGACCCAAATTTCCTCTGGTCGACTTGAATTATTTCTTTGCACCCATGAACCCAAATTGTAGTTATATTTTCTTTACTCATTTTTCGTGGGATCAAATTTGAGATACCCTTCTCAATTGAATTTTTTTTTTTAAATACACTTATTATAAAAAAAAAATTCTTTTCTTTAAACTAAAAAATCATCAAAATACCTCTTTATATTCTTCATAGTTTTCACTATTTACTAACCTAACCATTTAAATTGGAGTCATCATAATTGGAATCATCAACCAAAGCAGCAAGTAACTGGGTCGCCCACTCATATCCATTAACTTAATAAACCAACAAAAATAGTTTTTCGTCTCTCTATTTTTTCCTTTTCCTACTGTCTTCTTCTTCATGAAACTAGGGATTTTATCTTTTCTTCCTCTTTCGTCATTTTTCATCTTTCCCTGTTCTTCCACCTCCACCGTTTTTTCTCCTCTTCTGTTTTTCCAATTTCTTTTTTTTCTTCCTCTTCCAGTTATCTTCTCTTCTATTTGCCGCTCATCTTCCTCTTCTCGGTCGTTCTTCCTCCTCCGCCTTTCACCTTCTTCCTCTTCTTTTTGAAAATTGATTTTAAAATGTGAAAATTATATATGATTTTTTTTCAATTTTCAATATTTTCAGTTGTCTACTATATCAGTTGTCTACAATTTGCAGCATAGGAAAATAAGGGGTTTTAAATCATTTTTATTCAACTCAATGAAAATTTTCATCTTTTCCCTCTTATTTTCCAAAATTGATTTTAAAATGTGAAAATTATTTATAAATTTAAAATAAATCAAATGTCAATTGTGTCAATTGACTACAACTTTTCGTATAGGACAAAAAATTAGGGGTTTAGAAATATGTATTAAAATCGATGGAATTTTGAAAGAAATATGATGAAATAGGAAAATTTTAGATCCAAAAATCTAAATAATTTTGTGTG
Organism: Cardamine chenopodiifolia; assembly: GCA_963922655.1. NCBI lineage: Eukaryota > Viridiplantae > Streptophyta > Magnoliopsida > Brassicales > Brassicaceae > Cardamine > Cardamine chenopodiifolia. Next base: position 4,158,652 of record OZ000490.1, read on the forward strand.
TTTGCTTTGATAATGTAGGTAATTATCAAAATGTCGCTTAGAAAAAACCCATCATATAGGTCAAAACTGTAATTGAAGGGACATGTGCTAAGAAGAAATGTAGTTTATGGGTAAAGAGCAAACTCCAACTTTCAATATTCTTCAGACTCTCACTAAAAGAAAACATGCGATCAGCGATGAATATTTACGTCGAAAAAAATCATCTTAACTGGCAAACGGATTTACTACGATTTAACAACGAAAAAACAAATAGTAGGTGAGCATGTTTATTTAATGTCTACAAGATAGTTTACGACAGAATGTTTCGATGTAAATTCGTGGTGAAATAAACGTTAATTCGTCACGTTGTAAGACTGTTGTTTTGTTTCTACCTAACAAACACAAAAATTTCTTATAAATAACACACACACACACAAACAACAATCTTATAGAAAAAAATTGTTATTCAAAATACCAAAAAAATGTCTTACGAAGATCATCTATGTAAGCAACGAAGATGCATGTATATGCATAAAGATTCCAAGGAAAACATAACATAAGAATTTATAAATGAACTGAAGATATTCATATACCAGGCGGGTCATACACAACGTACTCTAGAGACCGATAAAATGTTATATTCTTGTCGGAAGTGCAAAAATACAAGATTTTCTCTTAATGATATTGTGTGGAAACATTTTTGAATAGATGATTTACTTCCCAATATTACATTTGGTTTCAACATACAGAGGGTTATGGTCAGAATGAAAAAAATAGTAGTAATATTAATTTTGAAGTAGTGGGTAGGAAATAACATAGTAATTTGCATTACCATGATAGGGTTCATGACATGGTTATGAATGCAATCTATGAAACAATTTCGTAATTTGCTGATAATACAGTTCAGAACCTAACTTAGATGCAAAACTGTTCTATGAAATGCCAGACGCTGCAAATAAGCCAATCTACGATGGATATAGAGAAGGTCTGTCGAAATTGTCATTGACAAATAGAATGATGAACATTAAAGTACATCATAATTTACCTGAGGTTTGTATGGATGCATGGGTAGAATTGTTCAAAGAGTATTTGCAAGAAGAGCATTTGTCAGAAGCAGCGATGAGATGACATGCCGAACATTCGTAGACGGACCGGGAGATCAGTCATCTTTCAGATACAAAGGCATGGAAACAATCAAAATGGTATACCCTATTTTTGCTAAAAATGTCCGAAATGTTTACCTTGGATTATGCACCAATAGATTTAGTCCATTTAGAATGTCTTGTACACAATATTCTTTGCGGCCACTAATCATCACGACTTACAACCTTCCCCTAGGAATGTTCATGGAAGAGGAATTTCTATTCCTGAGTATACTAGTTCCTAGACATATACATTCAAAGCAATCACTAGATGCATTTCTGCAACCTCTTATAAATGGAGTTATGGTATACTAGGGTTCGAACCTATAATTGTTCGGTAAGAAGGAATTTTACTATGAAAGTTGTGTTTATGTGGAAAATAAGTGACTTTCCTGCCTACATAATGCTACCAAGTTGGACAACGCATGAGAGATTATTTGTATCTATTATCTTGGAAGGACAGCTGTATTTCAGGTAAAGTACGGAAGAAAAACAAGTTGGTTTGATTGTCATCGTCGGTTCCTCCCGATAAACCATCTTTATCGAAGAAACAATATGTTGTTAAGGAATAAATTAAATGTATGTGACCTCCCACTGGTTTATTTATTTGGGGAACAACTTGAAGTGCATATTTATCATTATGGTAATCAGGAAACAGTTAGGCTTGGGGGTAATTGGTATATTCCACGTAATATGCCAGATGGATACGGGGAACATCACTATTGTCACAAGAAAAACATATTTTGGAAACTTCCATAATGTAAGGATCTTCTCATATGACACAATCTTTATGTGATGCATACCGAGAAAAATATTTTCGATAATGATAAGTGGTTTTTCAACCGGTCTATCAAATAAATCTATCGTGCATAACACTTTTGGGTCGAATCCACGGAGAAATAAGATATACTCACTAAGAATACAAACTTCATTTCAATCTAAGCAAATAAAACTATATGTTTTGGAAATCAAATTCAAAGTAAATAAAAGTGAGAAAAGAGGAAAATCGGTTATAGAATTGACAATGATTTAGATGAGATTATGAATCTTTGATGATGCTAAGAACATATTATGAACACTATCTTGGGTTATAGATCACTAATCAAGACTAACCCACTTCCATGGTATTAAACCCTTCACTAATCATCATCAACTTTCGTTTTCAATTAAATAATCAATGTATATTAATAATCAAGCCTAATCCAACCACTAATCACTCTAATGAACTATTTTCATAGGCTAAGAAAGAAAATCTCATTTAGGTTCTTTCAAACATTTCATCAACACATTCCGCACATGAAATGCTATTGATCTAGATTCCAAGTTAAAAGCTTAAATCTATCATTACTACCAACCTAAATAAAAGATAACCTAAGATATATTACTAAACATCATCATCAACTCATCAAATCTTCATAATCAACCAACCCTTAACTCATCTAAATGACTACTCACTAATATCCATAAATACACAAAGAAATGAACTTCATCTTTGCATAATCATGATTATAAGATAAGTAGATGCTAGATTTTAAAAGAAAACAAACTTTGATAGAATAAAAATAGAAAGATTCATACAATGTTCTTCCAAAATCTCAAAAGAGGCTAAGAGAGAATATAAAACAAAGCATGAACAAATAAATTAGGTTTAGGGAGTATTTATAGTGAAAAAATAAAAGAGTTTGTTCAACATATAACCAGTTGGGTCAAAAACGGTTTCGAAATTTGAAATCAAAAGAAGCTGTTTTTCGGCGGATGTCATTTGGATGCTGGTAATGGCCACTGTAGTCTAACGAGGACACTTGTCCTCTGCATCTTGCTGCTGGAGTCTAACCGGGACACTTGGCTGCTGCACGTGCCTGCCAGATCTCCATGATTTTTTTGTCAACTCTTCAGTAATGTCACTTGGCCGCTACATCTGGCCATTGAGAGCTATCGGTGTCACTTGGCCGCTGGAGTCCATCGACGTCACTTGGCTGCTGCAACTTCTATTCTTCATCAAGTCCGCTCTTTTGATCCTTTTTGCTTCGTTTGATTAGTTATTTTGCCCATTTCACTTCCATAGCTAAGAAAAGAGAATGATATGCAAATAATGCAACTAAAGTCCTAGATATGCGATGCAAATGAACCAAACCAATAGAAAATACTATCAAATAGATGCTAAAAACTCAACATATCAACTCCTTCAAAACTCTCTTTCTTGTCAACAAGCAAACAAAAAGAGACAAGTCAACAAAGAAATGTGAAAATGGGGATTCAAAGCCACAAAGTATCAAATGAAGGATTAAACGCATTGTTCTCAAAGATAGCTAGATGGTGCAAGAACAAACATCTTACTCTTTCGTACTTCTCCATGCTTATCTCAATGTAACTTTCTAACTCAACCCCTAAACTTAAATAAAGACTCACAATCAAACTGAAGACATTTCTTTAACATTCATTAAGGGTTTTTAGTGCGGTCTCGCTAAGGGAAATCAAATCATTCTTAATCGGTTTGGGTGAAAGCTTTTGAGTGGTTTCAAGAGAATTTCTCTTTCGGTGGTTTCTCAAAACATGGGAATGCTATTAAAGTTTAACTCTCTTTATCCTACCCCATCTCATTAAATGCATCCTCTTTTATACCTTTTTTACATTTCTTATTCTTTTTCCAACCCCATATCAATAGACTCTTTGGTCATTTTAATACTCAACCTCATGGTAAATCTTTATCTTAATCTCCTAGGGAAAACATTTTGTTCAACACTTAGCCCTTTTCTATTCTCTTTTCTTTGTTACCTACACTTATTTTCATTGTACATTCTAAGGGAAACAACACATTTTTTTTCTTCTTATTCATATTTGAGACTTAGAGTTTTTTGGTTTATCACTTAGTTTCTCTAGGGATTCCTTTTCACAACATTTATCAAACTTTCTTTTCACCTTTTTCTTTTCAAACACCCAAACCAAATACCCAATCTAACCATCCAAGCCTTTCATTACAATCCTAATTGCTAGTCTTATCATCGCTAGCTAAAACGAGAGTTAATACGTTGTTGTTTCCAATACTCTCAATTTTTTGCAAAATCATAACAATATCAACTAGAGGCTCACTCATCAAATCAATCGAAGGGGTTGAAGGAAATTGTTAGGGTTAGAGGTAGGGAAACCATTCTGAAGGTGAGAATGGTCATTCGGGTTAGCAAAACGGTGGTTAAGTGGATAAGAAACCCGAATGTGACTTATAGTCGACCATGAGAACGCATTTAAATCACCCTAATAGAGAATAGTATATTCAATTTAAGCCTAATTTCGTAGAGATGTTTCAAAAATCATGCAACCCTTACAAAAGTAGGAGTTTTTGTTCGAAATATGCAAAAGTCCAAACATGAATTTTTCATTTTTTCAAAGATGTTCAACCAACAAATAACCATGACTAAGATGAATGATCTTAATCCTAAGTGTGTACTTCTACAAGGAAAATATCTCACATACATATGCTTCAAGATTCAATCCTAATAGGCAAATAAGACTACATGATTCTTTTTGTGTTTTTAAAAATTTTCAATTTTTGGATTTTTTAATGCATAAGTTATGTGCACAATGCAAGACTCAAGAGAAATTGAAAACAAAAACGAACACTTGATTAGTAGAGAGATCTCTACGCCAAACTTACTTCACACCAACTTGGTGTGAAATAAAATTCAAGAAAGAGACCAAAAACATAAAATGCAAAATCTAGAAAAAGAAAACTATTTACAAAGGATGCGAGATGTACCTTAATTTGAAGAGATAGACTCGGGTGATTCCATTAGTGGGAGGGAGAGTGGCGGATGAGTTGTTGAATGGACACCATCCTTGGAGCTTGGTCCCCAATTAGTGAGTTTAATCTTAAGCACTTTTTCCATGAAGTCTTTAATGAAGTCTTTAATGAAGTCTGGTTTTTTCTCTTTTAAACCCGGTGCTAAAATCACTCTTTCCGCGACGAAAGGTTTGGGAACACCCTTTCTCTTGTCTTGAACTCAATAGCGCCTCCAAGGTGTCTAACGGGATGTAAGGTGATAACGGATGATGATTGGTGGCCATAATGCAATGTCTTGCCTTTCTTAAGCTATTTTCATTTCATTCTTGGTGGTTTCACAAATGGATCCACCATCCTTGGCCATCAAATAATGTGTTTAGGCGATCACCATCAAGAAAACACTCATCATATTCCACAAATTGATTTTTCACATCTTTTGGGTTCTTTTAGATCTTCAAATCTTCATGTGTAATTGTACCACAAAAAAGATAATTCAACGGGAAAAGATACATTTTTGTTGCCATGTCGAAGAATCACTCTCTTATTTTGGCTCCCGTGGTGTGGAGGAAAGGTCGTACTAGGATGAGAGGTACTTTATGGTTTTCCACTATCTCCACTAACGTTAAATCCATTTGAATGAGGAAATTTCTAACCTTGGTAGGGTAGTCTTCAATAAGACCAAGTGAACACTTTGAAGAAGCATACACGTACACAATCGAAGAAGGGTGAGGTTTCATGTTATTTATCCCTAATGTCTTCACCATCTTAAAGGATATAACATTCACACTTGAACCGAAATCATACAAAGCATAATCAAGTTTCAAAATCACCAAGGAAGCAAGATATTTTGAACTTCTCGGGATCTCCAAACTTTGGAATTGTTTTAGGGTTAGTTGGTGTCAAAACTTAGTGATTTAAACATTTCCAACACCTCCTAAACCTTCTTTTTGTTTGTTGGGATGTCTTTTACGAACTCTTTGTAGAGAGGAACTCTAGACAAGTCATCCAAAAAAGGCAAAGGTGCTACAACTCTAGTTATATTAGCTTTGAAGCTCGAGAGGATTTTCTTTTGAGATTTAGTGAGAAACCTCCCAAGAAATGGAAGTGGAGGCTCATATGAAGGAAGCTCAACACTTGGATCATCTCCACTATAGCTTCACTCTCACAAACCAACTCCTCACCATTCTCACCATAGAGAAGCCTAAAAAGTTTTCCCAGTGCCTTTTCATACTCATAAACATCGCAATCGTTTATTTCTCTTGGGTGTCTCATGGTCTCAACCACATCCCCATTACTTGAGAAGATGACATTACAAAACTCCTTGGGGTTGACTTTGGTTTTACTGGAAAGTGAATCCATGGCCCTCTTGGATGATGAAAATACTTGAGCAAATCGGTTGTCAAGGCTCTTGAAATGAGCAGACAAACTTTCAAATTTGGCAAACACGTCGTTATACGCTCCATCTATCTTTGAGTTCATTCTATACATCTGTTTGTTCTCAAATGAGTGCTCCTTCATCTCTAAAACTCCTTTACTTTAGCATTCAAGTAGTTGCTTAAGAAGAAGATTGTTGGGATCTTCTTTAACGGGTTGGTTTGGTGATAGTGCTTGGTTTTGGTAGTTTTGGTTTGGGAAGAAGGTTTGGGTAGGTTTTGTGTATTGAGGTTTAGGTTGAAAATTTTGGTTAGTGGCTAAGTTATTGTTTGGATATTGTTGGTTTGTGGTTTAATAGGTTTTGTTTGAGGTTTGGGGCCTTGGTTGGAAATTTGGTTATAGGTTTGTCCTTGGGGTTTAGCAGGGTAGTTCGAGTTGAAGGCTTGTTGTTGGTAGCCCCCAACAAAGTTCATCTCCTCTTGAATACCTTGAAAAATTTCAACACCAACCTCTTAATAGCACTTTTTCCCATCAAAATCTGCCACATAGTTCACTTTCCTTTGAGCAACTTCCATCATCTTGTCAAACTTCTCACTCAAACCCTTTATCTCTTTTCTTATTTGATACTCATGACCATTGTTATCCCTTCTAGTATCATAGTGTTCATCATAATTTCTATAACTCATGGCAAGATTCTCAACCAATATCATGCCTTAATCCACTTTTTGTAGCAAAAAGTTATCGTTACTCATGGTGTGTAAGAGCATCCTTATCTTTGGTAACACACCAAGGTATATAGTAGAAAGTAATGAATCTTTGGAGATACCGTGGTGTGGACATTGTGATGTGTAGCCCTTGAACCTTTCTCGTGCTTCACTAAAGCTTTCATTCCCCTTTTGAGAAAGTTCGAAAATCTCATTCCTAAGGTGAGCCATTTGCAAAGTAGAGAAGAACTTCCCCAAGAAGAATCTCTTGCATTCAGCTAAAGATGAACTAGACAAAAGAACATAGTTCTTCTTCGAGCACTACACTATATGTGAAGGAGTTTTGAGGCATATGTTTTCTCCATTGGTGTGCCTTTTCACTAAGAGAGAATGGGAAAAGCCATAGCTTGAAAGCTTTCTCGGAAATACCATTTATCTTTACCATTCCGAAAAAGCAATCGAATTGGTCCAAATTGTCAAAAGGATCTTCCATTGGAAACCAACAAAACTTGGTACCTTGCACCATGTTGACGAGTCTAACCTTGATCTCAAAATTATTGTTTTCCACAGGTAATGGACAAATTTTGGCTCTATTTCCATGAATGTTGGACTCATCAAATGTTCTAATCACATTTGGGTTCCTTTGAGGATGATTCACTCCATGACCTACTCTATTACCTTGTTTAGCTCCCTCTTTGCCAATACTACCCTCAAAACCCGGTGGAATGTGATTATCTTCCATGCCTAAACATGTCAAGTATTCTAACCGCTCTCTTGCTGCTATCTTAGTATCTCTTTCTAACTGGAATATCAACTCGATCAACCAAGTGTTGTGTAGCGCAGCTTCTCAAATTCATATGCCTATTAGATAATAAATATGAAATGGTAGATAATAAATGCAAAAATTAAACTTAGTCTCAAAATATTTCATACCATCGTCGGAGGATTCATCTCCACGTTACCAACCCTCTTCCTATCGTTGTCAGGAGAGAATTTTTGAAACCTCACCCTTCTCAAAGGAGAGACATCACTCACATATATCCCTCGCTTTGAGAGGTGTCTTCGCCCTCTACCTTTTGGGCCTTGATTCCGATGACCTGGAGGATCTTGGAGCTCTTGCCACCCTACTTCTAATCTTAATCAACCGCCTTGGCTATGCTCTCTCCTTTACCATGTCACCCCAAGCAGAGGGTGGGCATCTATTGGGCCACCTTCAATCTGTTCACTTAATTGGCATAGCAAACCCACTAAGCATCATCAGCCCAATTCTCACCTTCTTAACTTAGAGTTCGATCTTATTCTTTTTATCTCAATTTGTGGTTTGTTCATGTTTTGTCCAACCCTGGTTATCTCCAATGGATCAATTTCCTTGTTTAGGGAGAAAGCCTTGTCAACAACTTCTTCCTTTGTGGAAAGTTCGCTTGTCCCACATTCCTCCAATTTGGAGAGAACCCTTTCACCATCTCTCTTATATACAGAGAATGTTATTCAATGCTTAAAAGTTTTGAAGATTTTACGAGATATTTATCTCATTCTCTCATCTTTAATGGCCAAAAATCTGAAAATCGATTATTTCTAAAATCAAGTCTCTGTTTACTTTGGATTTCGCGAGAGTTTTCTCTCGTCTCACTTGTGATCACCTTTTTCAAGGAACGAGTGTCTCGACACTTTAGGCGCAAGTTTGGAATCTTAAAATACAACGGATACTTTCGTATTTCGTATGGTATTGAATCTTGGGAAAATCGATCATCAATTATCGGTTATCCTTTCACCACTTCAAGTGGCATATCTTCGCGACGTATTCCGTATTTTCAAGAGTTCTTGAATTTCGTATTTTTGAGTATTACTTTAGATTTAAGCCTTGTATTTGCTTTTTACTTTTTTTATTTTTATCTGTATAATGTAGTTCGTTAGAAATATATTAATCCGTGTATCTTTTTTCTTATGTAAATTCATCAATTCTCACCTGACTTTCCCTAAACTGATAAATTTAAGGAAAACTATTAAATTGATAACGTAACGAAAAATTGCATTTTTTCAAAGAAATTCATTATTCTTGTTTCTTTGTTTCTCTCCAACTTCTTTTTTTTTCTCTTTCTAATTTTTGTTTCAGGAGGTAACGGTGGTAACAGTGGTACAAGCGAACGAGAGCGTCTCTCGAATCACAAAACGAAAAAATACTGTCTCCGTACATACAAAAGACACGCTTCACTCTCCCCATTCCCTTCTCTATAACGGTTCTCAAATACGCCCAATCCCCAAAATCACAAAAACATTTAATAACAACAACCCAGAAAAACTTTCCAGGAAAATTCAATAAGAAAAATCCTAAAAATCACTTTTGTTTCTGCGTTTCGTCTCTTCTGCTCTGTTTCTTCGTTCACAACTTTCAAACTCTTCTTTGGAAATTTCTGTAGTGTTGTCTGTATAATAAAGATTTGACATTTTCATAAAGTTCATGGATTTTGGATGTTTCTTCGTGATTTGAGTCAAAAAAAGTTCAAAAACTGATCTGTGTTTTGGTGGGTTTCACTTTTCCGGTGAGGACCAGCAATACAGATTCAAAATTTAGTAAGAGAGAGCACTGAAGTGGTAATATATTTGAGTCTCAGAATTTATGGTCACGAGTTCATGTCTTCATTTTGCACAAATTTAGTTATTTTTTAGTATCAATACGACGTGGTTTTGATAACTTATACTCGGCTATATACGAGTTTCAAAATCTATACATGAGACTTATATTGCAAGTTACTTTTTAGTTTTGGGATTAACCAATATTTTTTGAGTTGGAGGGTATAGTTGCAAAAAATAACAAGTCGAAGGATTTTTCTTGCAGAAAACCTAATTTATATTGTCAAAAATCTAATGGAATGAGTCCAACAAATCTGCCTTTTTTGTTTTATAACCCATAATAATAATTTAAGATGTTTAATGGGCTAAGATTTTGGTGGAATATTCATGATATGGACTTGGGATAGGTAAAAATACCGAGATTAACATCCCTATCTAGCATCTCCAACCATCTTCACTTTTAGAACCTTGGTGGAAACTTTGTTTTTGGCCGGTGAGAGTCGTCACAATTACTTAAGTTTACCGGATCTGCTATAATTGGATTCCGCATTTTGCTGTCTACTTAACATTCTTTAAATTGATTTTCACATGCAATTAATGTATTCAATTGACAAAAACGTAACTCGGCAATCACTAGTGCATATGTTGATCTTCAACTTTAAAAGATAGTTCCCCAAGAACAGTATCATATGGAGGTATTGATAGCCAACAAGTAGGGGAACAATAGATCTAAATTGCACAAAAAAAAAGGAACAGACTCGTAAACGAAACAAAGTCATAAGTTACTTGTCAATAAGGATTGATTCTAGTGAATGGCAACCATTTCAGGTATGGTTACTAAGACTCATGAATAAGCATATACCATTTCATTCCTGCGATGAAAATTATGTAAGAAGACTTCTTGCAAGGTGCTCCCGAGCTGTTGCCAATGCTTGAGTTAATGTCTACAATTCAAAACGCACAAATTGGTCAAATGCATATTCGCTATGAAGACTATCGCTTTGCTCAAAGGTAGTATAGTAGTAGACTAGTAGTCCTATTGTAACAAACCTGTTCAGAGAGTGAACTACTTGCTTCTGCGCTCTGCATTGCTACTTTTCCCGCAATAACATTGACGTCTGTTTCAAGTACCATCCTGAACATGTTTCGTATGACAACACAAACATGAATATCATCGTGATAGGGAATCAAACCAGTAAACTCATTTATTTAGTTCACCAAAGAATTACACTTCATTAACGAGAGAAGTCTCTAAACGCTCAACCAATGCCTGAACCAAAACCCTCAACAAAGCTAGTAACCCCCAACGAATTCTCCTAGGTGTCTTTTAAACCGTCAGCTCTCAAAAAATCGACATAAGGTCAGTTGCTAAGCTGGAAAAAGTAGAAATAAAAAAATAAACGAAATTGATCATTCTTATTTTTGATTCTTTAAACTACATTTCCCTACACCCCCTAGGCTAGTTACAATATTCCTGCCCTAGACTCAACAAGAACTCCTTACCACATGGCCTGAAGTTGTTCACCCATTATCAAACAATAAGTTCTCATAGTCTCTAAATACCAGATGCCACTATGCAGTATCTAACTCAACTCTACCAGCATATTAGGGAAATGCTAAGATATCTCTAGCCCAAGCTGAAATCAGTAATCTTTTATCTGTACCCACCAATGTTTAAGACATGCATATAACTATTGCGCAAGGGTAAGATGTTAGATTTCCGAAATAAACATAGTAAGAAAATTTTCTAATAGAATCTGAAAGCATATGATGCGTACCCTTGATCAACCATCTCATCAAGGCACAAAAAGATGAGATCCAAGTTTTCAAGGGCTTCCATCTTTTCAACATTGTTCCTGTAAGGAGAAAGGTTGCTCAACGTTAATTTTGTATATCGGTGATCAAGAAAAGGCATATAGTCATTTGTTACGGCAAGCTAAATACCTCAGAAGTAATGCAACAGCATCAAAAAAGCCTTGAAGAACAGATGATAAGATGAGCTCGTTTTCATTTTCACCTCCTGTAGCAAAGAAATGCAGGTCCTGGGCAAACTTGTAGACAACAATATTATTCTCCAACAGTGTGATCTCCGCTGAAAAAGTAACATTTAAAAAAAATATTATACACACCTACAAGTGACTTGAAACAGAGAATATGCACACATAAGTTTCAATTTGGTCTTACCTTCAGTGCGAGCATTGGTCTTGGAGGTCTTTGAGAAGACATATTTTTCAAAAGCTAACTTGGCAGCATTAGTGGTCCAATCATCTGAGTAATACTTGACAGCCACACGTTTTCCTTCAGAGTCTAGAAGAAGAATGTTCTTTACCAAAGGACAAGACTCCTGTTCATTGTAAATTGGACAATAAGCATGTAAGTATTACAAGAGAAGCAAAAAGTACATGCAAGTTAACTTCACAACAGTAAGGCAGAAAAAGATCTCCAATCTATGGTAAAAATACATGGCTCAAAGCCTAAGTTCCTTGAGGGACCAATCAAATAAATAAGCTATATCAGCTACTCATCATCTATGACTTTACCAAATGGGCCATTCAAACTTTCCATGCTAATAGATATAAATTTGATAAGTACTCTTAGGAAAAAAATGATATAAGCTTTAACTAAATTCAACCTGACCACAAGAAGAACATACAATAACATGACACACCAGACATATGGCAACTCCAGCAGATAGATCAACAAACAAATGATAAAAAGATTAATTTCACAAAAGCAGATCCATAAGCGATTGAAACTTTCTCAATCTACCAGAAGTTAAGTTTCTAAGACTGTAGTAAAGCCTAATCATGCTTCCACATTGGAAGATGCTAATTATCTTTGATGATGGCGCAATGAATCTCTTTTTTAAAAAAAAATCTTACCCACCAAACAAAAGAAAAAAGAAAAGAGCAATCGTAACAAAAGGATTCATGGAAAAGTAAAGGATTTTATCACCAAGAAAATAAATGATACCTTCTCAACTCAAGAAAACTATCAAAAGTTTCATGACATCACCAATAAATGTTGCAAACCTTAAAGCATTAGTGCATCACAAGACTATTGGTTGCATTACAAATACCAGCTGAGAATGACTGATCCCAGCAGAGACTACCAATGCAAGCAAACGAATACATACGAAAGACACTAATCTTACATAAAACAGAATTCAATACGCTAAGAGATAACTTACATTAATCCCTGACATCGTCGTTGAACCAAGATTTACCTGAAATAGTCATAAGTAAAATGTTAGAACCACTAATATCTTGGAAACTAAATAACTAATCAACTTTTATTTACATTAAAAATAAAATAACTAATCACTTTAATCTCAGAAACAAGATCTACACTACTGTAACCAAATCGACTCCATAACTAGGTTATATTTCCTTAACACTAGTCTCTAAGACACTAAACTTCGATTCCGAATCCAAAACATTATGATCAGATCGCTACTAAGCTATGTAACGAGTATATCGTTACAGCAAGATCTACGAAGAAAATGATAGATCATAATCACAAAATCGCAACCAATCTATCTGATATAAACAAAATCTACCAAATCCTATTCATCAAAGCTGTGAACGGATACAAATTTTGATCCAGATCTCTAGATATCTTCAATGGATACTTCATAGATACGGTGAAATCAGAACATAGAGCGTAAGAGTCTAGCCTGGAGTGAAAAAGCAGTAGTCAAAAGGAGAAGACGATTTGAAGAAAACTTACCTTTGAGATGGCTTCAGAGCCGAAGATGAGTGTTTTCGCCGATGGGAACTGTTGAAGAAAACGCGAAGATATGATTATTATTTCGATGACTATACTTCAATGTTTAATATTAATATGTCTATAAAAGGTATTATTTTAAAAATAACATTCTATACATATAATAATAATATGTTTTATATGAAATAATATAATTAAATTTAGTAATATATAAAATTGAATAATAACAATTATTGTTACTAATTTCAATTGTGAAATATTAATTTTGATTAAAATAAAAGAAATTTTCATGTTTCTTGACAAATATTGTTAATAATTTAAATGAAATGGAAAAAAAATTATATAAGCAATATTAATAAAGATTTAAATATAAGAAGATGATTTCCATGTTGTAAGATTTGATCATATGAAATTTTATTAAAAAACATTAAATTTTGGATGATTATAATTTTCTTATTTATGAAGATTACAAACTAATATTTCTTTTCGAACATTTTTAAGATTTATATCTTAAAATTATGGAGCAATTTTATCAAATAAAATTTTAATTTACAGGCGTTAATTCAGTTTTCCAAAAAATGTAATTAAAAATAAATTTTTAAAAATCAAATTCTCTGAAATGGAAAAAAAATTTGATTCACAAGAATATGCTAAACATTTAAAAAAAGTTTGAACTCTAAACATACATCATCCCATATCATCAAATTCGTGTCAGTTGAGTTAGCAGTTATACGGTTGACTAACATCCGTTAATGATAATTCCAAATTATCCTCGAGATCAAAAAAACTTTTTACCCGATCACGGATCGCTTTGTCTTATTCCAAATTCTGACTGAAAAATCCATGTGTACATCCATTTAAAAGAACCGTGTAAGACACAGTGGTGATACAACATATCACCTAGCGGATCCAACCCTCAGCGAAACCTAATTTTCCTATTAATTTCTCTAAAAAAACATCATTCTACTCGATCAGAAGCCTTGGACATGTCTATTTTGATTGCTATAAACTCCTCATTCACCGTACCATTAGTCCCCAATGCATGGACCATCTCAGGAACCACAAGAATATTATCGTGATTAGCCTACCTGCAACAAACGCACCTTATGTTTTAGAAATAATGATTGGTAGAACTTTCTTCAAACATTGGCATAATATCTTGGAGATGATTTTATAATGTACAAAACAAAGGCTTATTGGTCTCATGTCCGCCATCCGATGAGGATTTGTAATCTTTGGGATGAGACAGAGTTGCGTATGGTTCAACTCCGGAGATAGGAAGCCCGTACGAAAGAAACTCTGAATCTCCGCAGTTATGGTTAGCCCAACAACATGCCAAAATTTTTGATAAAACACTCTCGTTAGCCCGTCTGCACCTGGGGCACTACTTCCTTTAATATCAAATACAGCCGTTTTAATTTCCTCAATACTAGTAGGTGATTAATAAGGACTAATTTACCAATTAGGATTTGTGTAAGCGAGAGAACTAATTAATAGTTTTACAACGGTAGATAACTAACTTTTTTTATTATCCATTGCTATATACCTATCTGACCCTGTATTAAAAAGACCAAAACATTATTATACCCTAGGGCCTGATCTATCTTTTGCGGGTGCTTGAAATTATAGAATATTGCATGCCACTTTTTATACTTCAATCACCAACCTTATTTATCCACAAATTATGTAAGACTTGCTTTTTTTTTGTCAAACATAAAATATAATTGCTAAGGAACCAATAAAAGTAGGGGAAAAAAAGAAGATGTGAAAGATAAATTCCATAAAAGGTACGAAAACGAAATATTTAAATTTTCTTCTATTTAACCCCCATCGGCAAATTTCTCTTTCCCTCACCATTCATCATAAAAGCATTAGAAAACCTAAAAGAAGCTAAGCCAAAACAAACCCTTCAGACCAAAGATGTACAAATAGTTAGCTTTTTTTTCATCTTGTTGCACCTCTAAAGAAGCAGAACAACACTACTATTGCAGCTAAATCCTCCCATCAGCTTCTTGTCCGCACCACCGAAGTAACCAAAAGAAAAAAGCCCAAAGAGAACAAGGAAAAAGGAATGAAAATGAGAAACTATCTTCCACTTGGAAACGAAACCAAAATCGGATCACTGAGTCAGGGAGTTATCATCTTGGTTGCCTCTTGAATGATAGGAAGCTTCTGCACTAGTGACGGCTTGAACTTCTTGTACTGTTTTAAAAAGACGGGAAGTATAGTGAGTTAACAATGATGAGATAAATCTAAAGCAAGCGAGGAAGAGTGTTGTTGTGTTCTTTACCTGTTCATTGAAAGCTTTGATCTCCTCTTCTGTGAGGGCTTCATCCTCCTCGCTATAGGTTTCATCCCACCCAAGGGATTTAAGAAACTCAGCCTCTTTTTCATCTGGACGGGCTACTGATTCGAATCTACTATGCCTCTCTGCAACTTCAGAAAATTTTTCGACCATGATGTCATCTCTTTCTGCAGCTTGTGCATTTGAAGGGTCACTAGCTACAAGATCCTTAGAGCTGTTTGCAGTTGGAGAAGAAGAGATGTTTGAAGATTTATTCTGCTTCAACGCACTGAAAAATGCATTCCTGCTCTGAGTTTGGGCCAAGTAAAGTTTCTTTTCAGCAGTTTTCCCTGCTGTCATGTTAACGGAAGCTCTTCTCACAGAAGTAGTAAGTTGTGTGGATGAAGCAGCGGTCGGCTGGCTAGTAGTAGCTTGGACACTCGGACTTCCAGATTCTTTAACAGAACTTACTCCATTTTCCCTAACAGGTTTGAGAACCACCAGCTTCGTAATAGTACCAGGCTTGATCTGACTAAGAGGATTAGACTGAAAACTACCGAACACAAAGGAGGACTGCTGTTGGGTATTTCTCAAAGAAGCAAGACCGGCTTCACCACTTCGAACCACTGGTCTGGTCTTGAATTTATCAGAAGAGTTAAGAACCTGAGAAATTACCCACATATACTGAATATAGCACAAGGTAACTGAAGGAAAATAAGATTTGACTATGGAGAAAACGCTTACTGAGCTCTTTGGTGCTGAAGGCACAACTGGTATCAACTGCCTAGCTCGGTATTCAAGTCTTTGTTCCTTTGCATATCCCTGATACAAAAAATAATATATTAGACAAACAGAAAAGGTACTATTCTTTAAGCAACACAAAGATGCAAATCATACCTGAGGTGGAGTAACAGTTCTTGGAGCCTGCACCAATGCTTCAGCCATATTACGACAAGTCGGTCCAGTTGAAGTAGCCGAACTACTAACATTAGCATGCGACCCAGCACCACTCTTCTCAATAACATTGGGAACCTCAGCCAGAGCCGATGTCCAACCTTCTCCAACAGTTAAGGCTGAGTTACCAACTGACAAGTTCCGAACAGGACTTAGACCAGGAGATGAGATTCCCACAACATTTGGGCCTCCATTTCTCTCATCGGCTCCAAGTGAAGGAAAATCCTTATCAAATCCGATTCTTCTGTAGATCTTTACAGTGCTAGGTCCAGAAAGTCTACCATCTCCGTTGTAACCATTAATTCGTCCACCATTTTTTACTCCCATTGTATTTCTTTGAGCCAGATTACTGCCCTGTTTCCTTGTTTTCATTGAATTTGATCGTCTAAGTTGCTCCTGACCCTTACCAATCAATAAGTTCCCGGGAGGAAAAGAAGTGTCATTGTCCCATGGATCACTGTATCTCAACCTATCTTTCTCCCTGCTCAAAATTTTATCTCTGTTGCTCCTATTGACATTGAAACTACTATATGCATGTCTTGTAGACCCATTACTAGATCCCCTCCTTGAATTGGTGGAAGAAGACCTCTCGAGAAAAGGAGACCTAACTGAATCAACATCACTCCTGCTCCTAGAATTCCTATTCTTGCTATTAAATGAATCTAAACCAAGACAAAAAGGAAATAGAATTATCATGCAATTTAGATAAATCAATGAGGAGGCTATGGAAACCAAACTAAAGCATACCTGAATGAGAAGAACGCTGATTTGAACTCCCAACACCAGAACCATGTCCTGAACTTCTCAACCATTCCGGTATCAAAGATTGTTCACGTTTCTCCATTAGGAAAGCTACACTTCATCAGACAAAAGAATCAATTTTCCAAATTTTCTGACCCCTTCCACCTTCAAGAACAATATAAACAATAATGTTGAAACTCTTCTAGCTTCTTCAATCCCTCCTCTACCAACCACAATAAGAGCAAGGAAGAAGAAAAATCCAATCTCAATCTCCCAATCTCAAAATCCAAATGAATCGTCTCAAAATTGAATCTTTCAGAACAACAATAGTCACAAAATCAGTAACGAGAAGAACCCTCTAACACATCCATCTCCCAGATGGTTTTTAGAGATTCCCAAAACCGCCAAAACCTAGAAGATCATCATCATCATCATCATCATCAGCAGCAGCATCATCATCATAAACCCACACCAACACAGTGAAAGCACTAACCAAAAAACCCTAAACAACTATGCAATATTAATCAACCTAATCCCTAGAATTCAACCACAGAGTTAAAATTTCGTTTAACGCATCATCCAGAGATTATCCTAGGACAAGAATATTGAAACGGAAGGTTCGAGAACAGAGCGAAGAACAGCCCAAAACCCAAACCCAAACGAAGATTAGTCGTTTCAAACACAAGAAGCAAATAGGTATTATAGATTCAATCGCTTAAGCAAAAACAATGGCTTCTTCCTCCACAAAAAAGGTTACACAAAACCGAGAGAGAAAAAAAACGGAGAAAGCGATGGAGTGGAGGAAACGAATTAGGGTTTGTTAACAAGAGGAAAAATCGAATGGAAATAAGGGTTTTTGTGCGATTGATAGAAACGAAGAAGAAGACTGGTTGATGAAGAAGAAGGAGGCGAAATATTTTTTGTGCTCTCTGTGAAAAAACTTTGTTTGAGGAACGAAACGCATGAACAAACAACAGCCTCTTTCTTCCTAGAGAGAGAGGTCTCTCAAATTTTATTTATTTGTTTTATTTTATAATATTATAAGTTTTAAGTTTTGTAATACTAGGTTTTCGTTTTATAATAATAAGTTTAGGATTTTGTGAGAGCCGACAATGATCAAAAATGTTTCAAAAAATGTTTGATTTTTTCCCTTCATAATTAGAAAAAATAGCTGTTCAAAAGATTTGATTGGAGTAAAATTACTATGTATTTATGTGGAGAAAAAAATTCAATTGTTTTACATACGAAAATTTTTAACTATATTTACGTGGAGAATAAGATTTAGTTGTATTTACGAATGTAAAGAGATTTTACTTGTATTTTTGAAACGGGAAGAGATTTATATGTATTTATATGCAGAAAAGATTATTTATGCATGAAATGAGTTTAAATATTATTACACGCCAAAAATGATTAAACATATTCACAAAAGGAAAGAGATTTATCAATATTTACGAACAGACAGAAATTGATATGTATTTGTATATAGAAAAAAATGATTATATTTATGCAGGAACAAAATATAACAGTATCTACATGGCGAACAAGATTTAGTTGTATTTACAAACAGAAAGAGATTCACATGTAATTACAACCGGAACAAGATTTAATATAAGTTTGAAGTAACTATACAAAACTACTTCCGGCAGTTTACATGTAGTGGATAAGTTGTACTAAAGTGTCTTTTTTTCTTTTGTCTAAAACTTATTATTACATTTTCACTAATTTAAGTATAGACATTACATTACAAAAAATTAATACTTTTGTAATTTTTATTTTTGTATCTTTGACTAATTTTAGTATAAATATCATATTACTATACTATAAATTTATATTTATTACTTTCATCATTTATATAATCACTTCGAAAAGTATACAATAATTTGAACATATGTGTTATCTATATGCTCAATTTTAGAAGTATATGATAATTTGTACAAATCATATATGAAAATATTAATTATAAAAAAATTTGATAAAGAAAATTACCAAAATAAGTTAATAGACATCAATATATTACCAAAATAAGTATTTTCTTAATATATATGGGAAAAACTTATTAATCCATTTGACTAATTTTAGTATAGATATTATATTATTATTAATTTATTACTTTTAAATTTATATTAATATATTTTTGACTAATTTTAGTATAGATATTATATTATTGTACAGTGACTTTTAAAAGTATACTATTATTTGTACATATATGTTACTATATGGTTAGTTATTAAAGTAGACTTTAATTTGTACAAGTCATATATATAAATATTAATTATTAAAATATTTTATATCAAAATTACCAAAATAAGTTAATAGTCCATTAATATATTTTTGGGAAAAACTATTAAAATTTTGTGACTAATTTTAGTATAGACATTATACTACTATAAATTCATTACTTTCACCAATTGTATTAATGTAGTATATGTATTATATTATCATAAATTTATTACTTTCGCCGCCATATGTACAATGACTTTAAAAGTATCCAATAACTTGTACATATTTGTTATTTATATGGTCAATTTTGAAAGTATACAAGTCATATATGCAAATATTAATTATTAAAATTTTGGATACATAAAATACCAAAATAAGTTAATAGCCATTAATATTATGCAAAAATAAGTTAATAATTCTTTAAAATATTTTTGGAAAAAACTTATTAATACATTTTTACTAATTTTAGTATTGATCATATATTCTTATAAATTAAGTATACTATAATTTGTACATATATTTTTTGTATATGTTCAATTTTAAAAGTATATTTTGAGTTCGAATAGTAAAAACAGATTAAGCGGTGCAGTACTTGCAGATCAAGCATAATAAATGTAGATCATGAAAATCATGCAGAATAAGTGCAGATCAAGTGATCTATAATAAATTTGAATAGTAAAAAAATGTAGATCCAATGTTTGAACATTAGAAAATAGAAGAAAAAATTAAACACAAATTTTAGAATTTTTTTTATGAAATAACATACATATTATCATTAACTATATTAAATTTAAAATTGTTGTATTATTTTTATTATTTTTAAAATGTAATTTTTACAAATTTAAATACAACACAAACAAAACTGAAAATAATAATTAATGTAGAGTATTTTGATTTGTCCATAACATATCAACAATACTTATCTCTTCGATATCGCGAAGAGGAAGATGGAAGGGCACCAGCACATAACACGTGTCCAAGGGTAAAAGATTGTTAACCTTCTTCCTCTTCGATGTTTCACTTCCGTCTTTTCTTACTAATTTCTCATCTTTCACAGTGCATTATGTTGAATCTTTTATCTTCTTCTATACCAGTGAATCTATACATAAACAAAAATAGAGCGAGAGAGAAATCAATGGTAGTAGATATTAGGGGTTTAGTATCTTATTATGTCTTTCATATGAGATAATAACACCAGATAATCTTTTACTGTAAAAAGAGCTTCTGGGCCTAAAAAGATTTACCAAGGTGCATGTGGATGAAGAACATATAAGCCATTTCTTAACGTTGGAAATGCATACTACAAGTACAACATAAATTCATATCAAGGAACATGGATGCTTTCTTTTGATCATATTCTATGTGGGTCACTTTCTTTGGCAGCTTTGTTTACTTCCTCTAAAAATATTTTTCAATGTAATTTTATTATTTAATCTGAATTTCTCTGCTTCATACCCAAAATTTGGTTTGAATCTTGTAAATTTTTGGAGTCTCGTGTACCTCTTAATTGCCTTTACACTCTATCTCTCCTATTTTTGTCACTTCAACTCTTGGTATTTTGATCCATGGCAGGAATGGATTTCTTGGGATACCATGTATCTCCTTCATTTTTGTTTTCTCAACCTGTTTGTCATTTGTAGACTTAAAATGCTGACAATTGTAATTTTTGATGCTATTTATCTCTTTGGTTTATGCATCTCTTTAGGTAGGAGAGTTGTAAGAGGATATGATTTAGACACGAAAGTGAATTTGATTAAAAGACGTAGTATTAAGATAAACAGATGAGTTAAAGTTCAAGTCTTCATTTTACCATGGAGAGTGACTTTGTACTATTTTGATGTGGTATGTTAATCTAAAGTAGATTGTATTAGTTTAAGCTCTTTTTGGTTTCTAGACTGGCTACATTTACTAACTAATCAACTCTCGGAGTGTATACTATAAATCTATAAACTTGGTAATTTGCAGCGGCAAACTAGGTCGATAGAAGTTGTCGCTGCAAATTATCAATGAGCTATTGAGATCTTCTTTTCATTGACAACAAACTTGGATCTGTTTCTAATCGGAGAGGATATAGAGTTCTAACGCATATGGAATCAAACTAAAAAATGAAAGATATTAGATCTCTTTAGGCTAGTGTGATTTTTTAGAATGTTTCTAATCTGAATCCTAAAAGAAAAATATAAGAGACATGAAATAGACTAAAACAATGCAAAAGGTTGCTACAGACTGCTAAATGAAAAGGTGAATAACAACTCAAGAGAATTTACCTACGTTACTACTTATAAATCTTATGAGTGTAATTTAAAATAATTTCTTTCAAAATATAAAATACCGTTAAGAAAAACAGGCGGCGTAGGATAGGTACTCATCTAGTAATAATAATAATAATAATAATTTTAGAAAAATGTTTTCAAATATGATATGCATCGTTTTCATATTTTTATGTCCACTTTTTTAATAAAGAAAATTTATCCACTAGTACCTCTAGAAATTGTATGAAGTTAAAAGGTTGTAATTACGTCGATACTTCCATATATTATGGATAACATAGGAGACATCTCTATTTTTTCCCCGGGAAATCTTAAGTTTTTGTGATTAAACTTATATCTTCTTGCACAAAAGAATTTGTACTTTGTGGGCGATGATATGTCATATCTATAATTTGAAAATGATATAAGTAATATTAGTTTAAAACTAAAAGAAACAAAATTCATCAACTAAATGATGTATTGTGTCAGTATCACATGTTTCCATATTATAAAGAATAATTATATCGATTTAGAGTACTTAACAATTAAATATAATTTATAAGGTAACATGTATGAAATTATTAAACTCACTTATTTGCATGTCCATATTTTAAAGTATCTTATCACTTTATAAATTCTAATTTAAACTTATTATATTTGTAAATATATTTATAAAATAGCCTCAGTGATTTCTATAAATATGTTTATGGGTAAAGTTTTGAACAAATATGTTTAGGCGTAAATTTTTGAACAATTATATTTATAAATATAAAAACTATTTGTATTAAATTTATATGTATCACTTAAAACTATACTTATAAGTGTAATTTATAAGTATATTTGATGATAATTTACTTATACCAAAGAAGGAAGAAGCTAAGACAATGAAAGATTACCATCCTATTTTCTGTTACAATGTGACATACAAGGTGATCTCAAAAATTATTGCAAATAGACTTATCATTCTTCTGACTAAGTTTATTGCTTTGAACCAATCAGCATTTGTTAAAGATCGGCTATTGATGGAACATCCTTCTTGCTACTGAGATAGTAAATGATTATCACAAGGATTCAATATCTCCTTGTTGTGTCATAAAAATTGACATTTCGAAGGCTTTTGATTCAATCCAATGGGACTTCTTACTGAATATACTTGGGGCTTTGCATTTCCCGGAGAGATTTATTCATTGGATAAAGTTATGCATCTTGACAGCATCTTTTTCAGTCCAAGTAAACAGTGAATTAGCGGGTTTTTTCAGAAGCGAAAGGGGTCTTCTTCAAGGTTGTTCACTATCTCCTTATCTTTTTGTTATTTGCATGAATTGTTTTTATCAAAGCTCTTGGATAAGGCTGCGGTTCAGAGAAAATTTGGCTACCATCCCCAATGTAAGAGTATTCAACTAACTCATTTTTGTTTTGCTGATGATTTGATGATCTATGTGGAGGGACACAAAAAGTTCGTAGAAGGTATTATTCAAATATTTGATGACTTTACTGTACTCTCGGGCCTACGGATTAGTGTTTGAAAAATCAACTCTATGCATGGCTAGATTATCAGAGAATAAACGGTCTGAGATTCTACAACACTTTTCATTTGATCAAGGTTATTTACCGGTCAGGTATTTGGCATTGCCTCTTCTTACTAAGAAAATTACCAAGTCTGACTATTCTATTCTTGTGGATAAGCTAAGGACACGAGTGACTACTATGACAACACATCATCTATCATATGTTGGTCGATTACAACTTATAAGATCAGTTTTCATGGGAATAATAAATTTTTGGATTTCAGCATATCGATTACCTAGTGGATGTATTAAGGAGATCGATCAAATATGCTCTATTTTTCTTTGGCATGGACCTGAGTTGAATTCAAAGAAAGTTAAAGATAAAATGGCTAGATGTTTGTCGACCTAGGTAGGAAGGGGGACTATGTTTACAATCGTTGAAAGAAGCAAACAAGATAAGTTGTTTAAAGCTTTTATGGAGGATATTGTCAGCAAAGGATTCATTATGGGTTAAATAGATATCAAGCCACATTCTTAAACAACAATCTCTCTTGATATTGAACGAAAACTCAAGTATGGGGTCTTGGATGTGGAGAAAACTTTTGAAGTACCGAAATATAGCAAAGCAATTTTACAAGATTGATATTCAGAATGGGAGTAAAGCCTCTTTTTGGTTTGACAAATGGAATTCCTTAGGATGTCTTCAAGATATTACAGGTAGAGGGTATGTAGACATAGGAATCCCAGCTCACGCTACAGTCGCCTCAACCAAAGTAAATCGTCGTACAAGAAGTCACCATTGCGACAGCTACAACCAGATTGAAGCATGTATTGATCAGATTTCCATCAAGAATGATGAAGACATCCCTTTATGGAGAGGTAAAAGGGAAAATATCAGCATAAGTTCAACACTAAAGTAACGAAGACGCTGCTACGTATTTCTCAGCCATGTAATTATTAGTATAAGGGAGTTTGGTTTACAAACACTACATCCAAATACTCTTTTACAACATGGTTAGCTATCAACAACCGCCTATCAACGGGAGATCGAATGCAGGAATGAAACTCGAGCCAAAGGACTTTTCTGTATTTTTGTGGTGATTTGAATAAATCACGTAATCATTTATTTTTCTTATGCCGATATTCGTAGCAGTTTGGACTTCCCTCATGCGTAGTCAGCTCGGAAATGATTTTACTCTTGATTGGAGCCGGCTAGTAACCATGCTATCTACTTCCAGCCAAAACAGTACTCATCTCTTCACTTATAGGTATGCTTTCCTAACAAAAATTTATCATATTTGGAGAGATCGCAATGGAAGACGTCACGGTGAAGCATCTTCTACACCAGGTCATCTAGTCAAAGTTATTTATAAGAATGTCAGAAATGGTTTCAGTTCTATTCGCAATCAAGGAGACAACACATTGATTGATGGTCTTACCCTATGGTTTGTTTAACTGCCACCATAAACTCAAGTCCGCAAGTTATCTTCTTCTTGTTGGGTCGTCCATTCATCAGCTACTTCAACCATTTTTTTACTTTTCTTTTGATTTTTTCACCTCTTTTGAAATTGGTTTGTACTCTTTTTCCCAAAACTGATTTTCTCCCAAATGAATTTTTCAGTTTTGGGTTTTAATAAGACAACCACTTTTTGATAGTCAAAATTAGAGCTATTGTTCTTTAAAAAAAGTTAAAAAAATCAGTTGCACATGTTGTAAAAAGTTTATTTTGAATATAATTTAACATAATATTCTAAAAATAGAATCTATTTATAATACTATAAAATTATAGAAGGAGGTTAGTTTTATAAAATATGCTAAATAATATGAGAAGGATGACATATGTATATAAACAATTTATCATTTTAATTAAGAAAAATTCAACATTATAACTTATTTACATAATGAGCTTATAAATCTTTATATTTGTTGAAGATGTTAACAGTCATTGTTGCAATGCATAATCTATTGCATAAAATAACTATTTTCATATTTATGTATAACCTTTTTATCCTTTTAACTGATATTTCACTTTGGCAAGAAAGAAGATCTAGTTACATTTTATTACTTGAACTAGATAATCTTTTATCCTAATTTTTCACTAAAAGACAAACTAATTATAGTCTATGTATAGTTTTCCAATTAAATTTGAAGAAAAAATGGTTGAAAGGTGCATTAATGGAAGGAGAAACACATGCATTTGATGTATTCACTTTCTCTATTACACTATTCATAGTCTAACAAGTGTAAGAATTTATAGAAAAAAATAAATTATCTTTAAATTTTTTTTTTTAAATAAGTTTTGAAATGCACAAAATAATAATGAATAAACAGTCATATTCATATAGGAAAAATCAGCAAGTATTTCTCCACTTTTCACTAAAAGACAAACTAATTTGGTCTTTGTACAGTTTTCCTTTTAAATTTTGGAAAAAACTATCGAATGGTGCATTAATGGTAAGAGAAACACATGCATTGTCTTCTAATAGAAGAACATTATTCATTTTTTAAAATTATTTAAATAAATAAATTTTGAACTTCATAAATTAATGATGAATGATACTTATATTTATGTAGGACAGATCTGCATCTATTTCTCCTACTTTTTCACTTAAAATAAACTAATTTTAGTTTGTGTATAATTTTCCAATCAAACTTTGAAAAACGGTTGAATGGTGCATTATGAAGAAGAAGATGTCTTCGCTTTAGTGTTTTTGGTGTTTTTGAATGAGTCCATGTTTGAATAAGCCTCTCCTAGTTTGTAGGAGCTAGATCACAACTCTTTGCACGTTCTATTTCAATATCAGCTAAATCATTTTAGAAATCTGTTTAGTTCTGATTTGTTGCAGCTTGTAAGGTCTATTAAACGGCCTATTTCTTTTCAATTCAAGTCAAGTAAATTTCCAGAAAATCATTGTTTCTCTGTTTTGATTTCTTAAGATATAACAAATGGTATCAGAGCTTGTTACTAGAAAAAAATGAGTGAGAAAGATATGTTGATCATTCTGAATTTCGATGGGGAGTATGAGCATTGGGTGATGCTCATGGAAAGTTTGCTCAGATCGGAGGAATGGTGGCATCTTATTGAAACAAGGATAGTACGGCCTAAGAGAAATGTGATTCTAACTGGAGCACAGAGAACAGAGCTAGCTAAGAAAAATGCTAAGAAGATGAAGAAGATATCATCGCAATGTTCATCGCTGCAAAAGTTCTTGACTGTTTTGAAAAAGTAGTGCAACAACATGTGTGGCGAAAAAAATGAGGAGTGAAATCAAATCCATTAAACATAACAACACGTGGGAATTGATGGAGTTACCAACATGAGGTAAGGTGATTGGACTGATATTGGTTTAAAACTAAATTCAATGAAAAAAGAGAAATCAAAAAATTCAAGGCAAGATTGGTGGGTAAAGGGTATCATCAAAGGCATAGAGGGGATTTTCATGAAGTTTTTGCATTATTTGTTAGATGGGAAAAAATTAGAACGATTCTGGATGTAGCAGCACAAATGACTTGGAAGGTGTTCGAACTAGAAGTCAAAAGAACATTTTTACATGGAGACTTGAATGAAGACGTATACGTGGAGAAACCAAAGGGATTTGAAGTTAAGAGATGTTGTTAGAAAGGTATACAAGCTAAACAAATCACTTTACAGACTGAAACAAGCCCTAAGGGCTTAGTACAGTAGGATCGAAGGGTACTTTGTGAAGGAACGATTTGAGAAATGGTATTATGAACATACCTTGTTCGTAAAGAAGGAAGAAGGAAAAATCCTAATAGTAAGTTTGTATGTCGATGATTTAATATATACTGGTAACTCAGTCTCTATGCTTGAAAGTTTCAAAAAATTGATGATGGAAGAGTTTTCTATGATTGATCTTGGCAAGATGAAGTTCTTTTTGGGAGTTGAAGTTGTTTAGGATGACTTGAGAATTTTTACCAATCAGCAGAAGTATGTGGAAGAGATGATAAGTAAGTTTAGAACGGAGGGTTGTAACTCAGTGAAAAATCCCATCGTGCCTAGTCACAATCTCTCTAAAGTAAGAACTAAAGATGCAGTTGATCCAACTATGTTCAAACAACATGTAAGGAGTCTAAGGTATCTAACTAAGGAGTCTAAGGTATCTAACTGCTACTATACTAGACTTAATTTATTCTGTAAATTTCGTCAGTAGGTATATGAAGACTCTAAATGAATAACATGTGTTGAAGAGGATTATGAGATATGTGCAAGGTACACTTGCTTTTGGCATCCATTACAATGAAGAAGAAGAGCAGAAACTAGTGGGGTATATGGACAACGACTATGCAGGTTATATTAATGATAGAAAAAGTACTTCATGTTATGTTTTCATGATAGGAGAAGGTGTTGTATCGTGGGCTTCAAAGAAACAGCCCCATAAGGACCATGTTTACTACAAAAACTGAATTCGTTTCAACAGCATGTTGTACTTGTCAAGGAGTGTGGTTGAGGAATATCTTAGAATAAATCGTCTTTGGACAAGGGGTGCATGAACAATTATGTTTTATGATTTTACTATCAAATTGTCAAAAAATCCGGTGCTACACGGTAGAAGTAAGCACATTCATGTCCAATATCATTTTCTGCAAGTATTGGTGAATGAAGAAGTCATACTACTTGACTATTGTGCAATTCAAGAACATCTTGCTGATGTCATGACTAAATTTTTTAAGCTTGAGACGTTTGAGAAGTTCAGAGGAAGGATGGGAGTTTGTTCGAAGGAAGCTAAACTGGAAGGAGAAGTTCTTGTTTAGGAGAAGATTTGAAGAATAAAATGTCTATGCTTCAGTGTTTTTGGTATCTTTGAATGAGTATATGTTTGAAAATCTCTCTTCTAGTTTATAGGAGCTAGATCACAACTCTTTGCATGTTCTATTTCAATTTCAGTTTAGTAGGAATTTGTTTAGTTCTGATTTGTTGCAAAGGTCTATTTAAAGACCTATTTCTTTTCAATTCAAATCAAGTAAATTTTCAGAAATTTATTGTTTCTGTGTGTTGACTTCTTAAGATACACATTAATGGTAATAGAAACACATGCATTGGTTGTCTACAATTTTTTCTGCTTCACCATTCATAGCTTAAGAAGTGTAGAAATTAATTAAAAAAAATTAAACTATCTTAAAAAAATATTTTTAAAAATAAGATTTTTTTCCAACCAAATATTAACTAGAAAATCACTCCACAATTGGTAGCCCAATTTGGTGGTGAGGTGTTTACAAAAGAAGACTCAGAAAATAAAATTTTAAAGGTATGTGCTAAACAATCGGTCTTTATATTACAAGAACGGGAAATACAGGTAATCGAGAAACAAGCTTTTATCCCCGAAGCAAACCAAGCTCCTCTAGTTGATTTGAGAAGGCGGGCCAATCCTCAGGAGAATGCACCATTGAGACAAGCTCTTCACAGTCAATTTCAAATACTTGAAAATTTATCTTTTTTGAAAGAATGATTTTCATTGCCCATAATAATGCTTCCAACTCCATGTGCAGAGGTGAGGAGGTTTTCCTATAACACTTTGCACCGCTATATGATCATCTCCCATGAAACACAACCATCCTAGACATATGGTAGGGTAAGATGAGTTCTACGAACCACCAATCCAACATCTAAGCGATAAAGAATAGGTATCCAATAATTCCATATAATCAATTTCCTCAATAGGATTTGATTGAGCATTTTCCAAAAGGATTCATTACTAGCACGATTAAATATGTCCATGGAATCAGTTTGTATTCCTTGAAATACCTTCTTATTCCTATCTTTCTACAAGAAGCATAAGATCCAAGGAAAAAATTAGAGATACCCAGTTTCTTTATGTGAGGTAGTAATCTCCAATATAGATAATCCAAATTTGTAAACACCAAACTCGTTGGAAAACAATTTGATGTCCATGGAACATTTGATAACGTCCAAGTTTGCAAAGCAAAAGAACATTTAAAAGAGACATGGTTAATTGTTTCATCTGATGTTCCACAAAATTGAAAAATATTATCACACCTAATTTCCCGATGATTTAATCATGAAGTAACTGTTAGTGCTCCTGACACAATTTGCCAAAGAATATGTTTTATTTTTGGAGCTTTAACTTTTCATGCCTGAGATTTCAAGGCTTTATAATTTGGGCTCCAATCTACCACCTTTGACAGAGCTTGTGCTAACCAATAATCTGACTTAACTTTGTATCTCCTAGATTTTATATGGTGGAAAATTAGCCTGTCTTCTTGGTAATATTGATTATTGTCAGACCAATAATAATTGATAGATCTTATGGATCCATGAAATCTTGTAAAATAGGTAAATGCCAATCTTTGGTTACAAGATTTATTAAATCATTTTACCTTCAAATTTGGATGGATTAATCTTCCTCGACCATTTTTTGGTCTTGGATTAACATCTGGAATACAAGAATCTTGCTAGACGGATAAATCGATCCCGAACCTAGACACCATCGGGCGCTTTTTTCTAATAGTTCCTTTGTCAAAAAATATACTCTTCCACAAAAAAAATGGAGGGATCAGTTTTCTATCTTGTAAAAGGATGAAACTTCTTGTAGTACTTTCCTTTTAATACAATCGCTACTAAGGAATTCAGATATTAATTAGGCGCCAATATTTTTTTGCCAACATAGCATCAATAATTTTTTCTAATGATCAAAAACCCACTCCACCTTCATGTTTAGGTTTACACATTTTCTCCCATGCTATCCAATGGATACCACAATTGTTTCCATTGGAGCTCCATTAATAATTTTAAATAGCATTTGTTAACTTAGAAGTTAACTCATGGGGTAGTTTAAAGCAGGACATGACATATGTCGGAAAGGCCAAAACCACTAATTTAATCATTTTGTCTTGCCTCTTTTTGACAAATATTTAGTTGACCCTCCATTAATCTGGTCATGAAGTTGTTCTCTAACATATTTAAAGATTTTACTCTTTTAGCCACCTAAACTCTCTTGTATTCTAAGATTCCACCTTCCTTGGTAATACCAATTAGACCTTTCAATTGGTTCTTGTTTTGATTTGATATTTTCTTACCAAACATAACCGATGATTTGTCAAAGTTAATTTCTTGGCCTGAACCTTTTCCATAACTCCCAATAATATCCAAAATATATGGCTTTGCACACAAAAATGTTTTAAACTACACAAAATGAGGATAGACGACACCCATATTCATGTAGTATAGATTGGCATGCATTTCTCCTACTTTTTCACTAAAAGACAAACTAATTTTGGTCTGTACAATTTTCCACTAAATTATGAAAAAGAAAAAAACTGTTGAATGATGCATGAATGGCAAAAGAAACACATGCGCCGGCAATCGGTATTTTCTCTACTTAACAATTCATAGACTAAGAATTATAGGAATTAATAGAAAAAAATTAATTTATCTTTTAAAATTAGCTAAAAATAAGTTTTGAACTGCACAAAATAAAGATGAATGATACTCATATTCATGTAGGACATATCTGCAAGTATTTCACCTACTTTTCTGCAAAAGATAAACTAATTGTGGTATGTGCATAGTTTTCCGATTAAGTTTTGGAAAAAAACTGTTAAATGGTGCATGATTGACAAGAGAAACATATGAATTAGTTGTCTGCACTTTCTTTGTTACACCATTCATACCTTAAGAAGTGTAGTAATTTATAGAAAAAGTTTTGAACTAAACAAAAGAAGGATAAACGACATCCATATTCATGTACGATATATCTACATGGAATTCACTTACTTTTTCACTAAAAGACAAACTCATTTTAGTTTGTGGCATAGTTTTCCAATTGAATTTTGAAAACAAAAAACGATTGAATGGTGCATTAATAGAAGGAAAAATACATGCATTGAGTGTACGCACTTTCTCTGCTATACCATTCATAACCTAAGAAATATAGGAATTTATAGATTAAAATTAATTTATCTTTTATAATTTTTCTTACAATTAAGTTTTGAACTGATTTTTAATAAGTAAGTTATTAAAAATGCATGCATTGAGTGTATGCACTTTCTCTGCTAGACCATTCATAACCTAAGAAATATAGGAATTTATAGACTAAAATTAATTTATCTTTTATAATTTTTTATTATTAAGTTTTGAACTGAATTTTAATAAGTAAGTTATTAAATTATTTTTATTAAAGACAAACTAATTTTTGCTTGTATACAATTTTCCCATTAAATTTTGAAAAGGGAAAAAACTGTTGAATGGTGCTTTAATGGTAGGAAAACACATGTATTAGCGGTTCATTTTTACTGTTACACCATTCAGTCTTAAAAGTGTAGGAATTAATTAAAAAATATAAATTATTTTTTGAAATTAGTTTTAGAAAGTAACTTTTGAATGGTGAAAAATGAGGATGAACGACACTCATATTCATGTAGGACAAATAAACATGCATTTCTCTTACTTTTCACTAAAATATAAACTTAATTTTTTGGTCTCTACACAATTTCCCATTAAATTTTTTTAAAAAATTGTTGAATGGTGCATGAATGATAGGAGAAACACATGTATTAGATGTCTGCACTTTCTCTGTTACACCATTCATAGTATAAGAAGTATAGAAATTTATAATAGAAAAGCAAACTATCTTTTTAAATTATTTTAAAAGTAAAATTTGAGCTGCACGTATTTCTCCTACTTTTTCACTAAAAACAAATTAATTTTGGTATTTGTAAAGTTTTCCCATTAAATTTTGAAAAACTGTTGAATAGTATATTAATGGTAGGAGAGATACATGCATTGGTTGTCTGCACTTTCTCTTTATACCATTCCGTGTCTAAGAAATGTATGATTTTATAGAAGAAAAATAAATTACCTTTTAAAATTATTTATTAAAAATACGTTTTGGAGTATACCAAATGAGGATGTACAACACACGTATTCATGTTTGACATATATGCATGTATTTATTCTATTTTCCACAAAAAAATTAATTTTTGTATGTGTATAATTTCCCATTAAAATTTGCAAAAAACAAAAAAACTATTGAATAGTCAATTAATGGCAGGAGAAACATATGCATTATCTATCAGCACTTTCTCTTCTACACTATTCATAGCATAAAATTAGTACAAACCATGTATACATTTATTAATTATTAAAATTTTGATAGATAAATTACCAAATAGGTTAATAATCATTTGTATATTATTAAAATAAGTTAATAATTCATTAATGTATTACCAACTTAGTTGTAATGTCAACATATCTAAATATTAATATATTACCAAATTACATATTATACAATATTAATATTTAGTTATAAAAGTTTTTTTTATGGAATGTTAAATTTATTGAGAAAATATAATATTTACAAGGACAAGAAAGAAGAAAAAAACTTAAAATTTGGATATAACTTATTACGAAGAAAAAGAAAGTGTGTTATAAAGAAACAAGAACTTCTTATACCGTCAAATCGAGAACCATCTTCTCAAACTTGGTCCCTCGTCTGTAATGAAAAGGTGAGATGCATAATCGAATAGTGTCATCAATGGCATCAGAGGTATGTGCATCCTAATGAGGATCTTGCCGGTGCTTTGGTCGTTGCATTATCTCCATATGTGGTAAATTGTGGCTTGAAACATAAGGCAGAGCAGAGCAAGATCAGTTTTGTTATGTCGGCATGTGATCAAGGTGCATAGTGTTTGATCTCAGTCATGTGTTAAAAAAATACAGAGCAACTTCGCGGCCTGAGTAGTCCAGATCGTGAAGGAAAAAAGTCAGGTGAAGAAGAGGTGCTTCTTCAGGTTCGCCATATATTAAGCATTGTTGCACTAATCCCCAAGATCGGGTTCGTAAACCTGTTGCAAGTCGGTTTTGAACAGTTAGTCTTGTGATAAAGGAGAAACAAGGTATATCTTGGGGAAACCAAACAAGTCGAGACCAGGTCACCCATAGATTCTTTTGACGATTCTCTTCCCAAGTTTGTTTGGTGGTAAACTTAGATCTGAAATCATTTTTTCTGAACTGCCATAAAGGACGCATCATGTCCAGCTGACGATGAAGGAAGTAGCATAGCTTGGAGGCTGTCAACTAACAGTTGGACATTAGCTCGTCTTCTTTGACACAACAACCAGCCCATAGAAGACACAACGTCAGAGACCATATCTAACATGTTTGGGGATACCAAAAATACAAGCCTTACTTCACCTGCAAAATCAATAAGATGTCCAATTGGATGCCAATTACCAAGCCAAACATTGTCGTGGAGCCATTCCCAATCTCTGTTTATATAAAAGTTGCAGCAAGATCACAGAGCTATAGAGTTTTCCTCCACACTTAATATCTCACAATCTCCTTCATGTACGAAAGAGAATGTGATTGAATCAGATATTTTTAATCCACGCGACCCATAGGGACTATTTCGAAGAGAATAAGCGCCATATGAGACTCAAGACATATACTTTTAAGAATTCAAGCAGCCAACAAATATCTAAACCTCCTTCCTCCTTTGGTGAACAAACATCATGCCATGCAACTTTTGATTTTGAGTGGTCGTAATATTAGTTATAAATTGACAATAAAAGCTAAATATAATTAGCAGAAAAATGTATTTTGTACCAAAAATTTTTTCTGTTTACGTGCAAAACCAATTACAGTAATTAGTAATATATCAACTTAATATTAAAATAAATCATAACTATTTATCATGTTTTCCAATATATTAATTTTATTAATGTATCTCAGATCATAATTTCGTGTATATACTGCATTGCAATTAATAATAATAGTTCAAAATATATACTAATATATATATATATATATATATATATATATATTCATATGTATCATTTATCCAATCAATTTCAAAAGTATACTTTTATTATGGGTCTGTCATTTGTACTAACACAAAATCTAATTTATTTTGTTAAAACAATATACTAGTCAAATGAACTAATAAATATTTTTAATTCATTAATTTATTACCAAATTAAAGAATGACAATTTTAAGTGTCAACCTATCAAAATATTAATAATATTACCAAATTATATATTTATAATCTTAGTATTTAGTTCATCATTAGTCATAGTAATTGGTCATCATTTAGAAACTAAATATAGTTCCAAATTACATATTAGATTTTACATTTAAAGTTTTTCACCCTTAACTATATGTTAAAAGAAAAGTTAGTGTGTGTTCCAGTTAAGGAAAGTTGGGTCATTTTGTGAGAGATTAGGGTTGCCCGGTTTTCTTCGCCAGGGACAGCTGCTCCGCCATCGGAGAGTAGCTTGGGGGAGGCAGGCTCGTGCATGAACGACTTTGTAGTTCATGCGGGCGGCGACAAAGCATGGGTTGAAGGTTCTGTCTATAACCGAGGGTCTGTTATGGTATCACAGGTTTTGGTTGAGTTTGCTGGAGAACGGTTTGCAGTTGCAGAGGTTGCCACTGTCTGACCGGTGAGTTCTGCTAGTGAAGGAGGCTCTGTTTCAGAGTGTAAACCAGGGGAAAAGAAGTTTGTTACTGTATCTGCTTCAGAGGGGCCTGCAATCATCAACGAAGGTTCAGGGGCTGCGGTTCTTTTGTCTCTAGCCTCTGTTTCAGAGGCTGTTATCGCTCCCATTAATCTAGTAATTGACAACCCATCGAAGAAATCCTGGTTGCAAGTGGTGGCGAAGACATCGCTATCCAAGGTGGCTTGCAAAATTCACTCTGTCAAAGGCAAGAGGGTGGTTTCAGTTCCTAACGAGATTCTACTTGAATCACCCCTTTGGGATGATTTTTTGATCGGAAGATTTGTCTCGAAAGCACCACATATCGCAAAGATTCATATTATTGTTAACAAGATATGGACATTAGGAGATAAGAACATCAAAGTGGATGCTTGCAAGATCAATGAAACTACCATTAAATTTCGTCTTCGCAATTCAGTAGTTCGTCGTCGTGTTCTCCGTAGAGGGATGTGGAATATATGTGATATTCCAATGGTTTTCTCGCGATGGTCTCCAAACGCAGAGGAAGCCCACCCGGAGTTGACATCTTTGCCGATGTGGATTGAGTTGCAGAATGTGCCTCATTCTATGTTCTCCTAGAAGGGTCTGAGCTATCTTGCTATCCCTTTGGGCATTCCTTTGCGCTTGCATCGCGATACAGAGCTGGTTTCAAGTTTCGACGAAGCTAAGATTTTCGTAGACGTCGATCTGAAACAGCCACTTTCGAAAAAATTATATTTCAAGATTCAGGACGAGGAGGTTTGCGTCTCTTACGTGATTATATTCCCTTTCTCCCTATACCTTCGTGATTTGTATGAACTGTTTATCCAGATTATTAGACAGG
The DNA here is from genome assembly GCA_963922655.1 of Cardamine chenopodiifolia. Taxonomy (NCBI): domain Eukaryota; kingdom Viridiplantae; phylum Streptophyta; class Magnoliopsida; order Brassicales; family Brassicaceae; genus Cardamine; species Cardamine chenopodiifolia. Next base: position 4,194,181 of record OZ000490.1, read on the forward strand.
GCTGTGTTAGATGGCAACATGGGTTTTCACCCGGGCTATAAGAACTTGAATTTAAGTCACCTTTGCTTCGCGGATGATATTATGGTTTTCACGGACGGGAGAGTCTGCTCCAACCAAGGTATCCTAAAAGTTTTTGACGATTTTGCTAGAATGTCTGGACTAACTATTAGCTTGCAGAAGATGTCTTTGTTCATAGTGGGAATTTCTACGCATACTCGTGCTTCCTTGTCGGGTTTTCCTTTTACTTTACTATAGGTACTTTGCCGGTTAAATATTTGGGATTATCGCTGCTCACCAAGCGCATGGCCACATCGGACTACCAGCCCCTTCTTGAGAAAATTAAAGAGCGTATAGGCTCCTGGAAAAATTGGTTCTTATCTTATGCAGGCCGCCTTCAACTTCTCTCCTTGATGGTAGCTAGTCTCACCAACTTTTGGATCTCAGCTTTTAGGCTTCCCCGGGCTTGTGTTAAGGAGATTGAAAAAATCAGTTCAACATTTCTTTGGTCCGTTACTGAATTGAGTTCAAATAAATCAAAAGTGGCTTGGGAGGATGTGTGTAAGCCAAAAATGGAAGGGGGGGGGGGTTAGGCTTCAAATCGCTGGAGCTAGCTAATAAGGTAAGTTGTTTCAAGCTGAGTTGGAGATTAGTGTCATCGAAAACCTCTCTTTAGGCAAACTGGATTCAAAAACATCTTATTCGAAAAGCCTCCTTTTGGTCGATTAAGACTGGGACACAAGCTGGTTCTTGGATTTGGAGAAATCTCCTAAAATACCGAGATGCAACTAAGGATTTTTAGCGGATTATGGTTAAGAGTGGGGACCACACGTCTTTCTGGTACGATCATTGGATTTCTCTTGGGCGTTTGTATGGGGTCTTGGGAGCCCGGGGCTTTATAGATATGGGCATTAAGGAAACGGATATGCTAGGAGAGGTTCTTAGACACCATCGGCGCCGACGCCACCACTCAGCCTTTCACTTACAGATTGAGGACGAGATTCAAGCCCTTCGAAGTCGGATGTCTAACTCCGTTGATGTTGCTCTATGGAGAGGTAAAAAATATTAGTTTAAACCTTGTTTCTCAATCAAAGAAACCTGGAACCACCTCCAGGTTCAATCTCCTCCGATGCCTTGGTCTAAGGCCATTTGGTTTCCAAATGCTATCCTAAAATTCTTGTTCATTGCCTGGTTAACCATTCTTAATCGCTTATTTACGGGAGATCTTATGGTTTTATGGAATTCAAATACTCTTGATGGCTGTGTATTATGTTCTAACTCGATGGAGACGAGAGACCGTCATTTTTTTTCTTGTTCTTTTGCCTCTCAGGTTTGGTGACGGCTTACGGCTTTTTCACCACCGGTACCCCGAGAATTTTCAAGACATTCTAACGATGGTTCAGTCCTTAGGTAGTACAGACCCTCGGGATTTCATTTCCAAGTACGTATTCCAAATTGCGGTTTATTTTATATGGAGGGAACGCAACAAGTGTAGGCACGGAGACATGCCATCATCCATCGATATTTTGACTCGTGAAATTGGGAGGACAGTTCGTAATCGTCTCTCAACGATGAACAGCTGCGGATTAATGAAGTCCAGTCTACAAGTTTGGTTTGCCACCAGAATCTAAGCCATCGCTCTCGAAGTGACTATTATGGATCTTTGTTATTCTAATTCTATTTCTATTTTTCAGCTCCGTCGAAAGTGGATGTACTCTTTTTCCCACGAGATAGTTTTGTCCCAAATGGGTTTTCTAACTCGGGGTTTTAATAAGGCAACCATTTTCGATGTATCCGTTTTTGAGCTTAATCTTATTTCATTTTTTTGGTTTAAACAATTTCTGAAATAGTATGTAAAAAGGTTTTTTTTGAATATATTTTTACATAATATTATAAAAAAAAGAATGTCTCAAGAACTGCATATGCTCAAGTTATAGGGGTTTGATGGCAATGAGCAAAATGTTAGATGGTTAATTATGTTTACTTCTCCGTCATTTGAAGCAACAACTAGGTTTACTTATCCTTCATTTAAAACCGCACATTTTACTATGGGCCATGACAATTTTGTTTTCTCGAGGGATAGTTAATCTAGACTTCAAGACAGATTGCACAAAGTTGATCAAGTTCACGCAATTTCCGAACGATTAGCCCGATTTTTCCAATCTCCATAATGCGTTTAGTTTACCTAGAATTAGATTTTATGTTATTTAGCTATCTCTTATTTTCCAGGTTTTAGATTAAATTTTTTTTTTTTGAATAATATGTGAAATTATATTCAATTTTTTTTTTTTTTTACAACAAGTGTTACTATGTTTTTAAAAGAAAAAATTAAGGAGTTTAGAAAGATGCTCATTATCAAGATGAAAAAAATGACCTCGTTAAAACCCAAAGCCATAAAATCCGATTAGGACAACACCGGTCTTTTAGTTTTAAAAATTAAATCTTAAACTCTTTTAGTTTAACGTAAAAATAAGGATTTTCTGTTTGTAATATATCTTCTCTTCATGATTGGGAAACCAATAAAAAAAATTTCAAAGTTTAGTTGAAAAACTAAAAAAAGATTTTTAAAAAGTTTAATCTTAGAATCAATATTTTCAATAACATATAATTTCTAGGAACAAAGTGTTAGAAAAGGAGTTGCAAAGTAAGATACCTTCATTCCGAACTTTACTCTGACATTTTCTAATTCATTCCATGTCACTTGTATTTTAATATAGATTATTTTCACATACGTATGAACATAACATGACAAAAATTTTGTTTCCACTTCCAAGAAAATTGTTTAAATTTATGTTTTTACCTAAACCTTAAAAATAATTAAAATAATAATTCAACCGATTCTAGTTCACAAATTACTATAGAAGATAAATTTAAGTAAAGACATTCCCCATAACAGTGTCAAGCTTGAAAGATGAGGCAATGACTTTGGTATGGGTTGTGTCTTGCATATATAATTTGAGGGTACGAGGAAATCCAGACTTGACATCTAAGCTTCACTTTTCTGCACGTAAGCAATTTCAACTTTTATTTTTATATATATTTGGTTTTTCGTCATTATTTTCTTAAATTCATATTTATGTAAGAATTTTTTTTTAAAAAGGAAAAAAGAATAAATTTTCTTAAATAATAAAATTATAGAACACAAGAAATATGAATTAGATTAATATTTTTTTTAAATATTATGTGAAATTATATTCAAGAAAATAACCTTTGTACAAACTAGTGTTGTCCGAAGACTAAATAGTGCTTAAGTGTTTTGGGATAGATGACCTCGTTAAAACCCACTTCCGAAAACCCCAATTGGGATAAAACCAGAAATGGGAAAAAGAGTACCATCCAATCCCAAAGAGGTGAAAGTAATAATGTCCAAAATAGATACAACAAATTTAGAGAGCTAATTGGAGCAATAAGAGGAATCAGCGGCTGTGGACGATGAACCAAAGCTGCAAGCCGTCTAAGTACTTCCCTTGCATTTTTAGAGTGGAAAGATGATTCCGCATAAATCTGTCGATATCCTTGGTAATTGAGAGCTGGTCTCGTGGAATGTCTCCGTGTCGTCTTTTGTTGCGCTCCTGCCAAATCACATAGATTGAAGTCTGAAAGAGGTACCTTAAGATGAATTGTGGTGTGCCTCCAAAAGCTGGTCCCGAAATGAGTTCAATGATAGATCCAAAGTGAGATATGTAACGCTGCTGCATGATACCAGAGGAGAGGATGCTCCAAAGCTGGGAGGTGAACCTACAATCAAAGAAGAGATGATGACGAGTTTCTAAGGCTTGGTTACAAAAACCACAACCCATACTCGCCCCTGAGTTCCAAAGAGCCATTCTATCACCCATCGAGAGACGATTCTGAGATGCTAACCAAACGATAAAAGAGAATTTAGGGGTTGCTGAAGAGAACCAAACTCCCTTGTACCAGCTCTTTTAAGCTACACGAGGCCAGAGCTTCTCCCATGTGTCTTGAAGAGAACTCATTCTTGAAAACGTCAGCCTTGTGCCGCCAAAGATGAGTGTCCCGATCATCACTTATGATTGCTCTCCCCTTGTCTATTTCCTCCTCAATGCTACTAAGAACCGTGCCTCTTCTTCTGCGCTTCCGATGAGTTCCAAAAACCTTCGCTAAGGTCGCTGAGGGTTTGATCCCCATATCTATGCAACCTCTGTCTCCCAGCCGGTCATGGAGCTGCCCTAAATTTGACCAATCATCAAACCAAAAGGAACAATCCTCACCTTTTCTTACCATAACTTTGTGGAAACCTTTTGCATGATCTCTATACTTTATTAGCTTACGCCAAATCCAGGAACCAGCAATTGAATGCATATTATGGACCAGAAAGAGCCTGCTCGGATCAGGTTTACCTTTATCCAATTCACCCAAAGAGAAGCTCTCGAAGACACAATCCTCCAAATGAGCTTAAAACAACTGACTTTGTGATAAGCGGAAGGCCCATGTACTTAACCGGGAGAGCTCCTACGCCGAGAGAGAAGCAGGAAGCAATGTCAGAACGCTGTTGGGAGGAGACGCCAACGATGAAAATATTTGACTTCTCAGGACTGATCAGGAGGCCGGAGAATCGACCAAACGTGTGAAAGACTTCGAGGATAGCTGCCACTGAACTAGGTGTCCCATCTGCAAAAACCAAAATGTCATCTGCAAAACAAAGATGTGTTACCTTCAAAGTACAACAACCTGGATGATAGCCGAACTTCCCTGCACTCGCTGCATTATTTAACATCAAGGAGAGAACATTCATAGTGATGACAAAAAGATAAGGAGAGAGAGAACATCCCTGTCTTAACCCTTGGGAACTAGGAAAGTAGCCAGCCAGCTCCCCATTAACTTGAACCGAAAAAGATGGAGAGGTGACACAAAGCTTGAGCCAATGGATAAACCTGGGGGGAATCTCTAGGACTGAGAGAATATCTAGCAAGAAAGGCCATTGAACCGAGTCGAAAGCCTTAGAGATATCAATCTTAACCGCACAGCGAGAAGCGATATTTTCCTTGTGGTAACCCCGCACCAGCTCAGACGCTAAAAGAATATTCTCCATTAAATAACGGTCTTGAATAAAGGCGGATTGGTTTGGCTCAATCAACCCGTCGAGAATTTTCTTAAGTCGATTGGCCAACAGTTTGGAGATGACCTTATAAAGGACATTACAACAAGAGGTGGGACGATAGTCGCGCATAGTTGTTGAGTCTGTCCGCTTCGGGATGAGAGCTAAGATGGTGGAGTTGAAACTTCTGGGAAGAAAGCCATAAGAAAAGAAAGACTTTACCGCTACAAAAAAATCAGTCCGAATAATAGGACAGGTTGCTTTATAAAACTCCATAGGATAGTCATCCGGTCCTGGAGATTTATTTGAAGGTATGCAGAAGAGAATCCCCGTTATCTCGGCATTGGTAACCTCAGAGAGCATCATCTCTTTGTCCTCTCTTGAGCATCGAAACGTGAGAAGCTCCTCCAGCTTCAATATGGTAGCACCTGTAAAATCTACGGGATGAGTAGAGAATAAAGTACTAAAGTACCTGACAACTTCAGCCTTGATATCCTCCTTTGTAGATAAAGTTCGTCCCTCATGGTCCCATCGAGAATAAGCAAGAGTTTTCGCTGAGCTGGTCTCCGAAGAGGGATGAGAAAGGGTTGCATTTTGGCAAGCACATAGGTCTTCAAAGGCTGCTGCAGCTCGTCTCGATAAGTGATAAAGTTTTTGCCGGCTGAGGTTGCGAATTAGAGGCTTAAGATGCTTTAGCTTCTTCGAGAACCTGTAGAGCGCAGAGGTGGAGAGGAAAAGGGGGGCTATGGATGCCCATAATGTCTCTACCATAGGCATGAACTCTTGAAACTTGGTTATCGCGTTAGAAAATTTAAAAGAATTTTTTGGACGAAAGATCATACCATGCAAGAATACAAGCCCTAGAAGGTGGTCGGAGCAGCCTCCCGCCTCAAATTTTGAGAAGACGTGTGGGAAAGATATCATCCAAGAGTCGTTAACTAATGATCGATCTAGTTTTTTGCATATAAGTTCTGAATCCCGCTTATTGCACCATGTGAACAGGGGTCCCGAGTACACCATATCCATGAGAAAGCAGGATTGGATAGCCTCCTGAATAGCTACCATATTAGTAATAGTCGGAAGTAACGTAGTACCTGAATGTTCTAAGGAGGCTAATATGTCATTAAAATCCCCCAGACAAAGCCAAGGAATTCTGCAGAGGCTAAGGTCTCGCCGGAGTGTTCTCAACTGATTCCAAAGCTCCTGACGTTCCTCGGCTAGGTTGGAAGCGTAGACAAAGGAACAAAGGAACGTAGGTGAACCATCAATTTGAACTGAATAGGAAACCATTTGGTCTGATTTTTTTAAGACTCTCAAATCCACACTCTTGTCCCAAACTATCCAAATACGACCGAGGTGGTGATGCTCGTAATTTGAGTCAAAGGACCAACCAGGAAAAGCCGTAGAGACCACAGTAGGAGAGCTGAGGTTCCAAGACCCTAGTTTCCATCAAACCTCCAAGTAAAAACTGGTTTGATTGAATCCAATTGTGGATAGCAGATTGCTTTCTTCTTATTTAGTCCCCTAATGTTCCAGAAGAAGACTAACATCAAGCTTTTTTGGAGTGCTTTCTTCTTCCGACGCCTCCAGGAACTGCTTCTAGCAAGCGGTCTGAATGATGCTAATTACCAGTTTTTTTCTGTTTTGATGTTCGACTGAGGTAAGTCTTGGCTCCTTAGTCCTCACGCAGTAAGCTTGGTTTTGTCCCAGCCGGAACAGCAATAACTTGTTGATTTAAATTAGTGTTATTTGCAGCAGCACCCTGCGTTTCAACATTTAAACTCTTTATAGATTGGGAAGCTTCAATATCACCCACTTCTGAGTCCAGACAGACTTCAGGAGCAGGTCTGCTCTGCATCAACTTGTTCGTGTTACCCGCTTCAGCCTTAGTGAGAAGGATAACTGCAGTGCTTGTAGTGGAGATCGGGACTGCAGTTGAAATGACATCATCTGAAATTCCAACATCAGCATGGGTAAGATTAGGAGAAGTAACATTTGCTGCTTGATAACTATTGTCAAGGACGTTGTGAGAACCAGAGGCTGCTAGTGACGACGCTTCAAAGCATATCACTGCCGAGTTTGCAAGCGCTGCGTCAGCTGGAGAAGAACTACTGCAGAAACCATGACTTTCGAAAGGTCCGGTTCCAAGTCCGGGGAGCTCAAAGCTGCATATCGAGAAGGACTTGCAATGGAAACCACCCCATAAACTAATTTTCTTGCGTTTTGACTTGCCATAAGACTAAGGAACAGAGTGCCATTCTTGTTCTTCCTGTGAAGGAACAAACTCGCCTGCTTCACGTTCGTGACTCTGAATCAGAGGCGCGAGAGTCACAACAGGTTGAGAGACTTCCGTTGAAGGTAAGGCTGAAGTAGGTTGAGGTACTGTCATCACTTGTAAGCCCGACGTAGAGGTCAGCTGAACCAGAATAACAATGGACTGCGTGGAAGCCTCTGTAGGCTACAGATTGGAGACTTCTAACCGGACCTGGTCCACCATTAGCGGAGAAGGAGCCTCAAACTGCCTTGTAACAATGGCCAAGTGGGTCTAAGAATCCTCAGGAGCCCTCACGATGACAGGCTCTGCCGGACTTGAGGTATCCACGGTCTTGCTTGGAGACACTAGCAATTTCGAGAGACACCCAAGGTCTGTGTATCCCCAGGTGCGACAGCTAGTGCAGCGCATTGGGAGCCAGGGATAGTCATAAGAAACAGTGACTTCCTCTTAATCCATTTTGAAGCAGAACTGTGTTGGATATTCTTTAGTTAGAGAGATGTCGATGAAAACCTTGGCTTCATCAAACACAGTGACAAGCTCTGTATCTCTATGAAGTCTAATAGGATTTCCCACTTGACTAGCAATGAAACTTAATCCTTTCCACGAAAAGAGAGAAGGCGGGACATTGAGCAACGTAAACCACATTGGCATTGACGATAAGGCAGGTTGCGCATCCTCTAAAACCGGAGTCCATTTCGAAACGATCATTGGTATTTCACAGATGTTCCACTTACCTCTTCGAAGAACACAGTTTCGCGCATTCGCATTCCTAATTCTGAATTTAATCATCGTTTCATTGACAACAAAAGCATCTATTTTAATCGATTTGTCTCCAAGGTTCCAGATTTTGTTAACAATGATGTGTACTTTTGCTGCTTTGGGATGAGATTAGAAGCTTGCATGCTTTCTACTCTCCCTCGTCAACTCCGTGGATACTTCTTGGTGATTATAATGAATTACTATCTTTGTATGAACATTCTTGAAGTTTGGACTATCAGTTTGGACTATCGATTAATGCAAAGTAGTATGCAACAGTTTTAGAGTGTTGTCTCTCATTGTGACTTATCAGATTAAAGTTTTCCAGGTCCTTTGGTAACATGTTAGAATACAATAGGTGTTGATCCTACTAGGAAGAAGCTAGATCGAGCATTGATTAATGTAGAATGGCTAAACTATTTCCCCCATTCTTTTGCCACTTTTGAAGCGGGTGGTATCTCAGATTATTCTAGATGTTTAGTCAAATTATCGACTAAGGGAACAAGAAATAGAAGACTTTATCAGTTCTTTAATTATCTTGCAAGTCATTTCGAATTTATCCCCACAGTCTCGCAGGTCTGGGACCCAACACCCTCTCTTTTCCAATCTAGAGCGGCTCTGCATTTATTTCACCAAAAATTGAAGCTTCTCAAACCACCATTGCAAGAGATGAATAGAAGCAGTTATGGGGATCTTCCTGTACGAACAAATTTTGCGTATGAGAAGCTATGTAGGAGGCATGAGCTAGCTTTTCTTACACCAACCTCAGACTCTTTTCTAGATGTGGCTGAAGTAGCAAATAATTGGCATTAGCTTGCTCGCATTGAATAATAGCTTTATCACCAAAAATATCGGATTCAATGGATGCATGTGGGTGATGTGTATCAGGTTTTACCTCAAATAAAAACCCAATCATGTTTAGTACTTAAGGATTGATCCCATAGAGAGAGTAAAGTCACAAGAATGAATTCTTTGAGAGTAGAACGAATATTAAGGTGAATGTTTTGGGGTTTTCTAAACTAAAACTAAGCAAGTAAAAAAGCGATGTAAATTCATTTGGTAAAAGGGGCGATGGGGACTATCCAGGGATCATGGCTCTCTAAGGTTTTAGCAATTTTCATACATTCTTCTCTTAATGGATTCTAGAACTCGCAGCACTAAGGGGATTCCTCTATAAAATGACTACTTTTGATAGCTAAGTTACCTATCTCAGTTCTTCTCCATGACTCATCCAATGGGCTTGGTACACGACGAAACTCTTTCATGCATTATATCCTAGTGGTCTTAATTAACAGCAACTCCGTGACTCGGCTGATGGGTTGGTCACGAGGCTAACTGCACTATCTAGCTAGTTCAGGTGAAAGGTGTTGCGCCTTCCGGACGGGACCCTTCTCTTAGATACATTTCCAAGTGATCAATCAAACAATAAGATTTAAGAACAAGTATAGATAAAAGAATCCTAGTCATGACATTAGGTTTGAGAAACGAATTAAACCTAACAGAAAAACTACTCATACATAATCAAACTAACCATGGAAAAATATGATATGGAAAGTATAATTATATATAAGTGTAAAGAGGGGTTTAGGGATCTTCTATGTAGAGTAATTGATCTTCTCCCTTACACTAAAAGCAATGGTAATTAAGATGAAAAGATTTGAGAAACGAATTAAGGATGCAAATATGGAGGTGGAAGATCTTTGAAGGTTCTTCAATGGATGGGGACGGCTCTGCTGCTCCTTATTCGATCTGCTTCTCTAGGGTTCATATGGACTCGTATATATAGGGTTTAGAGGCGGTGGAATTAGGTTTAGGGTTTCTCGGGATGAGTTAAATAAAGCACGGTTGTTGGGGAAAATAGCTTTGGATGTGATCTGGTGCGGGTGCAGGCTCTCTGGCCGCACCAAAGAAGGGTTCCAGTGCTGCACGGGCCTTTGCATCCTCGCTGGCACCATCTGTTGGACATGCCTTGTTGCATTCATCATAACTTATTAATGGCTGGATGGATTGGAGTGACTCCAATTGAAGGTGAAATATGAATCTTCTAGCTTTCTAGTGATATATAGAATGTTGAATTTTGCTCACTAGAAGGTCTTTAATCTTAGCCTTGAATCTGAAGTTCAGAAACTTTCCTAGAGTTCATTTTACTATTTCTGCTGCTTTTCGTCCAAAAACATATAAAGATGTTAAAATCCATATATATCCAAAAATCTTTATGAAAACATTAGTTTCACTTAAAATCTTTATTAAAAACATATAAAACCATAACTAAAATAGGTAATAATATGATGTTATTAACTTCTCCAGAGTTAGACTTTGCTTGTCCTCAAGAAACAAGAAAGTAAAGCCACGAAAGAGAGGTTTGAAATGACAGGGACTCGCTTGCTATCAGAGACCATGCTCTAAAATATGATCGACAGATTCCTAAAAACAAAAACTCATGTTAGAACATTCTCACTATAGTTCCTTAACCTTTTCAGCTCTTGTCAATCCGTCCCAAATATACAAAAGAACTTCTTACATTCATTAAGTTTGGCGTGAGCTTTCTCATTGGATAGTGCCATTCATGGCAGACAGCGCTGGGTAAAAGGGAGGTTTTTTGCTGTTTGGTGGTGGAACTTATATTGTTTAGGGTTATCGTATATGGCGAGATCGCTAGCTATCATGCAAACCAATAAGAGAGCTTAGAAGTGTTAATGTCCATTGGTTCCCACTACTCCTTCATGTAGTGTCCCTCTACTTTTATTCTTATTCTTCTTGATTCCCTCAGACTTATTTTTTGCTGAAATCTGCTGTAAATGATTCCAAGTCTTCTATAATGTGATTTGTGGCACTTTATAGGGATTTTCTCTGCTTCTAAGACTTTTATTAAGTAACCATTTTCTTTCCTTTCATTTTCTTTCTTACATATATATAAATATTATTTATTTTTCAAAAGAGGAAACGGTTCTATATGAACATTGGTCTCATAAGACACGAATTGATACCTTATTTTTGTGATTCCTTGGAAAAAATGACTTCTCAATTCAGATATCGATACTCTTTTCAGTTTTTGAAGTTTTGGTCTTCTGTAGAGGAAAACCGTGTTGTTCTTTTCACTCCGGCGTTTTTGCACATAGTTGCAAAAGAGAAAATGAAAAAGAAATCGGTTGAGCATAGAAGGCACTAAAGTTAGTGGCCATTGAGGATCAACAAGAGAGGGGAAGAATGATCCTGAATGTTTATGCTCGTTTCCCTGATCTAACACATCAAATGAGAAAGAATTAAGTCTGGTTAGTGTCAAATAAAGTAGAGTTGACGTTGCTTCTGACAGAATCTCTGCAATGTGAGATTTCAGGGGAGTGATCCAGCTGCGGTGTTCTAAATATTTTCAACTCTAAGCGAATCTTGTCAAAGTTATCACTCAGAAAATGATTTAGAACACATACTTGGTCAAATATCATCATATAGCAAGGTCATAATTCCCAACATAATTTTGACAAATAGAAATAAAATAAATAAATAAATGACTCGATAAAATTCATTAATCTGACTCAAAGATAAGACCAAAAGAAAAAAAAAATATGTTAGTACCGGATAAGAAGCCTCCCCCATACTTAAATCACAATGTACCCAGTGTGAAAAAGTTGGTGAAAGAATGGTACAAACTCATAAATAAAACAAAATAAATAAAAATAAAAGATGGGATAAGTAGGTATACGGTGGTGATGATGCTGAGTACTCTCACGGCGTGGTGAGTGTGAGAGGAAGTGGCTAATCATGTGTGGTATCGTAAGGATACGGGTCATCGTGATGTCATGTCTTCTAAAGCATAGCCCTCATACACGCCATGCATCGGTCCTTCATTGTGTTCTCTTGTTGAAGCATATGGTGCATCTCTCTCTCTCTCTCTCTTTTGTAAAGGTGGTCGTTGTCTATAGGGGCTGGTGGCTGGCATAGATGTGTGGGTCTGGTGGATCCAAGGATGATCATGACCTTTTTTTATGTACTGGCCAATGGTGTATGGGAGGTAGTCGCTGTGGAACTTTGCAGAAGCTAGAGTCCAACTCATATTGTCCTTGCCCAGGCATGGTAAAGAGGATGAGGGAAGTAGTATGGTACGTACCACTATTGGTAGAACTGTGTACCTATATCCAAACTTGTTGGGATACATTTGGCACCAGAGATGATCCTCATGGATGAAAGCCATTGGAAATCCATCCAAGAATCATACATGCGTGGAATCTTAATCCAAAATCCACTCCTACTGCTTGCATAATCACGGTGATGACTAGCAAAAAAGTGTTATTGACGCAAGTAGATAATGGTGTGAATGGCGCTTGGAGGATACAAAGCTCATCATTAAGAACTCCTCCTTGGTTTTCCTAGCAAACATAGCATTAGCAATGAGATGGTGTACAAGTCTTACCGTCGGGTGGTTGATATGACTTGATTTTGCCCCATTAGAACTTAAGGCACCATGGGCAATTTTTAGCCAAAAGTTGGTTCCCGAAGATGAACTAAAATCCATGGCATCATAATGTGCAAAATCAAGTGACTGCCCTAGTTTTTGAATGGTCAAATAATGAGTAAAACCAAAAATGATAAATCCCATCACGTGTGATTGGGTTTTTGTATATGGGAAAAGAGAGTGTTACGGTAGCGAGGAATTGTCGTGCTTCTTCAACATAGGTGGGACTGTTGAATGATATGAATGGGAGCATGTGAAGAGCATTTAAGTACCACATTACATCTTCTTTAATCCCAAATGAGTGGATGGTCTCGTAGTTGATCTTTAGTGTAGGTAAGATATCCATTCTATCTATGGCGGCTTTGTAGTCCTTGGACTCATCCATATTTTGTCCAAATTGTACCATTTGAGGTTTGGTGTTTTTTGTTGGCACTGATTGTTCCTTTTAAGAATGCTTTGGCAGTGATTTATTCCAAACTCTAAAGGGAACATCCCATGGATCATATAGACGTCTTTGAATAGACTTATGGCATTACACACACATTCGGAGTGCCAGAAGACTACTTAAAGTGTAAGCTTTTTCTTTTTTCTCTTGCAGACAAAGCACATAGATGGTTGAAGTCTTTACCGAGTGGATCAATTATCACTTGGAGAAGATGCATAACGGCTTTCCTCAACAACTTCTACACAAAATCTCGATCCAGCCTTCTTAGAAACAAGCTACAAAATTTCTAACAAGGACCTGATGAATCTTTTCATGAAGCATGAGAGCGCTTTAAGGACTATGATCATGATTGTTCTCACCATGGATTCTCGGATGGAAATCGTATGAGTACTTTCTACATGGGATTGCCTTTCTTCGGCCATGTGTTGTTGTCTTTGAAGTCTCCTTAACTCTCATTCAAATCGTCCAATGTCTTGGTAATGATGTACACTTCCTGAGTTGATACTCCTAGTCATGCACTACAAAAACAAAAGACAAATATTTGAAATAAATATAAGTTTTCAAAGGTAATGAAAGTAAAAAAAAAAAACAAGGGTATCCTAAACTAGAAAGAACCAAGTGCCAAAACTTGGTAATGATGTACAGTTCCTGAGTCAATATTCCTAGTCATGCACTGCAAAAACACAAGACTAATATTTGAAAGAAATATAAGTTTTCAAAGGTAATGAAAGTAAAAACGAAAATTAAAAATAGAAAATGAAAAAGGTGTCCTAAATCTCTCTAGTTTTATAGAAAAAAACAAAAAGTGACTAAATCTCCCTGGAAACGGTACCAAAAACTTGATGTGTGTCAGGTTTTACCTCAAATAGACACAATGGAAGCCTGCAAGTATACAACCCAATCGTGTGTAATACTTAAGAATAGATCCCACAGAGAGAGTGAAGTCACAAAAATGAATTCTTTGAGAGTAGAACGAATACTAAGGTGAATGTTTTTGAGTTCTCTAAACTAAAACTAAGCAAATAAAAAGCAATGTAAATTCAATTATTAAAGGCATTGGGCGATGGGGACTATCCAGAGATCATGGTTCTCTAAGGTTTCAGCAATTTTCATACATTCTTCTCTTAATGGATTCTAGAACTTGCAGCAGTATGAGGATTCCTCTATAACAGGACTACTTTTGCTAGCCAAGCTACCTATATCTAATCTTCTCTGTGACTCATCCAACGGGCTGGTACACGACGAAGATCTTTCATGCATTATATCCTAGTGGTCTTAATTAACACCAAATTCAATACTCGGCTGATGGGCTGGTCATGAAGCTAACTACTCTATCAAAGATGCCCCAAACATCCAAGAGAGATCGAGTGCACCCGATGTGGAATTAATGGAGGAATTTGCACATTTAAGTCTCAAGGATGCGACTCCAGCCACAAGCCAATGTAAGTTAAATAATTTGACAGTTCTAGGAGCTCACTACAACAAAAAATCTAGAGAAATCAACGTCGGAGCTGCAAGATACACTCGAAACTAGCCACAACACCGATAAAGAGCAAATAAGCCAAGAAGAAAATTTCAAGGAAGAGATAGCGGAGATACAAGAATATATTCATCAAACTGACTTCAAAGACCTCCAAGAAGAGGACTACAACCAAAGCTTCAAGCTGCAAGTACCGGAACCACTCCAAATTTGCCTAACTACAAATGGTGCCTACGTAGCTGAGTGGTTTTACTTAGTTTTCTTTTTTGTGTTTTAGTAGTTTTCCTTTTCTTTGTTGTGTTTTGTTTTAATTTCTTTCCGAGTCTATTACACTGTAATTTTAAGTCATTGAGTCGGCCTTATGGCTAGCTGATGAATCGTTAATAAGGTTCCCATGTAGCTGTGTAAGACACAACTTTTTACCCTATCAATAAAACCTAGAATTTTCTTCTTCTTCAAGCAGCTGCCTTGAGAAGTTCTTCTCTGTTCTTTCGTGTGTGATTCACGTTAAGGCTGAGTTTATCTGTTGTATCAGAGATCCCTCCATCATCTTTGTGGTGTTTTCGATCCCCCTTTACATATCATTTTTTTGATCCAATAAGTGAGAGCTTATTGCCAGCTTAGTAGGTCTCCGCATCGAATTCAAGCCTTGTTCCTTCAAGTCTTATCTTATCATCCCCATCCATTGAATCCCTGGAGAGAGCGACATAGCCAGCCAGAGATTCCCATCTATCCCCTCAATCACGCCACACCATAATCTCCACCATCTCTTCACCACTTCCGCAAGTTATAAGTCTCATCGTTGGGTCTTATATCATTTTGGTAGCAAAGCCTAAGTTCCAATTAGGTGATTTTTTTCTTCATACTTTCATTATTCTATTTGTTTTGATTTATTCTGTTTGCTTATTATTTTGAGTCAACTGTTGTTTTGCTGCTGTTTGTTTCATCGAGTTCTTTAAAATAAAACCCTAAAAAAAAATTCGTTTGTGTTGCTTTTGATTTTCGTCTCGAGATTGTTTTGTTTCATTCAGTCTGATTCATTTTTTCTTGTTGAGTCGAGAATTTCTTGTTTCGTGCTTTAATATCCTTGTTGTGTCTACTTTTGGTTCATTACTTTTCTGATTAAGTTTGTCTTGTTGAGTCATAAACCCTATAAAAATAGAAACCAAAGACAAGTTTCATGTACCCTGCTCTGTTTGGTAATTTGAAATCACTTCGTGTTTGCTTGTTTCATTGCTTGTGTTGTCTCAGTTGTTAGTCAAGTTGTTTTTGTCTTTTTAAGTTTCGTTTTATCTCAGTTTTTTTTGTGAGTCTACTCTGTCTCATTTAGATGTTCAGTTGCATCATAAATCAAATAAAAAAAGGAAGAAGAATTTTATGTGTTGTTTGCTTCAGTCATACGTACCAATTTTGTTATGTCTGCAAGTTTGATATTTAGAATTCGTAAGCGTCCAGTTTTGACTACTTCATGTTTCTGTTGCTTGACTCTATCTTATTTGCAATAGTGATTAAGAGTTTTCTTGACTGAGCTATGAGTTGAATCATTACCCAGTTTGTTTTAGTTCTTCGGTATTTTTGATTCTTTTGTTGTTTTTGTGAATGCAAGTTTGCAACAGAGGATATAATGGCAGAGGAAGACAATACAGTGTGCCAAGATGTCGTGTTACAGATGTTGACAGCCATGAGGGAAGAGTTGAGAGGATTCAGAGAAAGGATAAGTCGCTTGGATCAACCTCAGCCCCAAGTTGTAGGAATAAACGTTCAGGCTCAAAGGAATGTCCGAGAGAAGGGAGAGGAGCTCCCAGATTTGGAGGAGGAGGAACTACAGCCTGATCCTTTAAGGCCACAACACCCACGAAGAGAAGATCCATTAAGGATGAATCAAGCTAGATGTGTGGAAACTAGAGAAACTCACCATGAACTTAAGCTAACCCCACATACTTTTGTAGGAAAATAAAACCCTGAGGTCTATTTGGATTGGGAGACTCGTCTTGAGCATATTTTTTAGTGCTACGGATATGAGGAGCGTAAGATAGTGGTGGTAGTATCAGCTCAGCTCACGGACAATGCACGCACATGGTGGGACAGAAACATGACTGAAAGAAGAAGGCAACATTTTGGACCCGTAGTTAAATGGGGAGACATGAAATTCCTCCTACAACTCAGGTACGTACCAGATCATTATCATAGAGAATTACAAAAATGTTTTCAAAAGTTATCTCAGGGAACCCTAAGTGTAGACGAGTACATTGAGGAGTTTGAAAAGCTTATGAACCAACTAGAGATGGAGTAGTCCGAAGAAGCAATCATGGCTCAGTTCATAGATGGGCTACAAGAAAGGATTGCAAGAAAGGTTAAAAGAGCTCAATATGGTGGGCTTCATGAGTTGCTACACCTAGCTGTTCAAGTGGAGCAACAAATCAAGCACAATACCTCTTTTTCTAATCGCGGAAAGGCAAGCACACCATGGGCTTCTAATAGCTCAAGACAACCAGACCGAGGAAATGTTGTGGAAGTAGACTCGAGGTTTAAAGGGAAAAACACCTAGGCGCCTACAACAATGGGCACTGAACAAGGTAAACTCCCTAACAATACTCAAAGAACTCGTGAAATAATATGTTTTAAGTGTCAAGGCACGGGGCACATGACAAGAGAATACCGGAACCAAAGAGTCATAATCGTCACCGCTAGTGGAGACTATGAGTCGCAAGATGAGCAAGATGATGAGCCAATTGAGCGTGAAGAAGATATAGAATACCCTGACATCGGAGAGCACTTGGTGGTTAGGAGAATGCAGTGCTGGGAATGTGAGCTTTTGCCCGCGGGTCTGTGGGTTTTTACCCACTACATGGCGGGTTCAGATATAGGTTATGAAGACCACATTTTTGCAAGTCTAGCAGGGAGGATCCTAAATCAATGCGTTAAGAAGAATTTTTTACCCGTGGGACTTGTAGGGCTCACATTCTAGCCCATGTAAACTACCTAGGCCCCAAACTAAATTACCTGGCCCATTTCACGTATGGCCATAACTAATGTAGTCTGTGCGAGTTTACGGGTTTACGGGTTTGCTAGTTTATGGATTTGTGGTACTCTTTTTTGTTATGCAGGACTCACAGGGATTGCGGCGGTTGCGGGTTTAATAGTTTATACCTGCCGTATTACGAGGCGGGTTTGAGCAGTCATTTTTTCTAAAAAACAAGCGGGTTACGGGTTGGGGGTCGCGGGTCGCGTGCTTACCCACTTCCTAACACTAGGAGACTGCTTAGTGTGCTTGTCAATCCTGCAAAGAAAGTACAAAAAAAAACATCTTCCATACTAGATGTACCATCCGAGACAAGGTATGTAATCTCATTATTGATGGTGTTTCTTGTACTAACGTGGCTAGCAAGTATCTGGTGGATAAATTAGTTCTTGATAAAACCAAGCATCCAAGACCATACAAGCTAAGGTGGCTCAACGATCAAACCGAGCTGAGGATCTCCGACCAAGTTACCGTGCCATTTAGTATGGGAAGATATCAAGATCAAATCATTTGTGATGTGGTACCCATGCGAGTCGGACACTTCCTACTAGGAAGACCTTGGCAATACGATAGAGCTACTCAACATGACGGTCGCACCAACTACAATTCATTCACCCATAAGGACTGTAAGTATAATCTAGCACCCCTTAATCCTTCGTAAGTACATGAATTGCAAGTGCATATTAATAAGGAGGTTGAGGTAAGTAATTCTAGTCTTTACTTATCTTCTGGAGCCATTTGTAAAACTCTTAGTGCCCATGGACATGTTCTACTAATGATATTTAAAGAGTGTTTAAGCTTAGGTCTATTTGAACTCAAGGTTCCCTCCGAAGTTCAACCCCTCCTCAATAGGTTCATATACCTATTTCCTGAAGATATTCCACCTGGCTTACCTCATATCCGAGGCATAGAGCACTAGATATATCTCATTCTAGGTTCAGTCTTGCCCAACAAACCTGCTTATAGGATGAAACCTGAAGAGAGCAAAGAGCTAAAACGCCAAGTCCAAGACTTAATGAGCAAAGGTTACACTCGAGAGAGTTTAAGCCCTTGTGATGTGCCCGTATTGCTAGTTTCCAAGAAAGATGGTACATGGAAGATGTGTGTGGATTGCCGAACTATCAACATTATCACCATCAAGTATAGGCATCTGATTCCGTGACTAGAGGACATGTTAGATGAGTTGAGTGGAGAACTTCCATATGTTATCAAGTACAAGAAAGGGAAGGAGAACGTGGTGGCTGATGCATTGTCTAGGAGGCATGCCTTGATATCAACTATGGAAGCAAGAGTAATGGGATTTGAACATTTCAAGATCTTTACAAGGATGACCCATTTAGAGGAGTATTTAAAGAATGTGGAAAAGAGCTCACGGATCATACTACGTCTATGATGGGTTCTTATTTCAAGATTAAAGGATATGCATACCCCATGGATCATTAGGAGAGTTGTTGCTAATGGAGGCACATGGTGGACGCCTCATGAGAAATTTTGGTGTCAACAAAACTTTGGTTGTGGTAGCTGATCACTTCTATTGGCCGCATCTTAAGAAAGACGTCGAGAAGCATTGCTCCCGATGCATCATTTGCCACAAAGCCAAGTCCAAGTTACATCCTCATGGTCTTTATTTACTTTTAACTATCCCTAAAGCACCATGGGTGGATATTTTGATGGATTTCATGCTACGTTTACCTAAGATAAGGCATAAAGATTCAGTCTTCGTCGTGCTGGATCAGTTATCTAAAATGGAGTATTTCATACCCTGTGACAAGACTAATGATGCCACACAAACTGCTGACATATTCTTCAAAGAGGTGGGACGTTTACATGGTATCCCTAGAACTATTTTTTTTTACATAGACTCTAAGTTTTTAGGACATTTCTGGAGAACCTTGTGGAGAAAGTTTCAGATGAAGCTATTGTTCTCTACCACTTGTCATCTACAAACGGATGGATAAACTGAAGTGGTAAACAATACTTTATCTACTTTGATTAGAGTCGCTCTTTGTAGAAATCTGAAAACATGGTTAGATTGTTTACCTTTTATCGAATTTGCTTATAACCATGCTACTCACTCGGCTACTAAGATGTCTCTTTTTTAAGTTGTGTACGGATTTAATCCTTTTGACGCCTATGGATCTGTCATCTATACCTTAATCCGAGAAAATCGATCTTGATGGCTTCACTAAATGAGAATTTTTAAAGAAGATACATGAGAAAGCCCAAGATAATATTATAAAGAAAACCAAAAATACAAGAGGAGGGTTGAAAAGGGCCGCAAGAAACTAGTCTTTGAACCAGGGGAATGGGTGTGACAGCACATGAGACCGGAGAGGTTCCAAAACCAGAGAAGTTCCAAGCTTGTACAAAGAGTAGACGACCCATTCAAAGTGCTAGAGAAGATCAACGACAATGCCTACCGCTTGGAGCTGCCAAGTGAGTTCAATATATCACATAGTTTTAATGTGGCCGATCTATCTCCTTTTGATACAGATGATCCAGTTTTGAGGATAAAACCTTTTGAAGAGGATGGGAATGATGAGGTCATCGAACCAAGTCCAGACAAAAAAAGCATTCCCAAGGTAACAGATGCACCAATGACTCTTTCCAAGGTGAGAAGAATAAGGGAAGGATTCAACAAAGCTGTCGAGACTCTACTAAACACAACGGAGCTAGGAGAATTGCCAAGAATAATCCAAAAACCCAAGCATCCAAGAGAGCTCGAGTGCACCCGATGTGGACTTAATGGAGTAATTTATACGTCTAAGTCTTAAGATGTGACTCCAGACACGAACCAATGTAAGTTAAATAATTTGAAAGGTCTAGGAGCTCACAACAACAAGAAATCTAGAGAATCACATCAGAGCTGCAAGATATACTCGAAACTAGCCAAGGCATCGATAAAGAGAAAATAAGCCAAGAAGACAAGTTCAAGGCAGATCTAGTGGAGATACAAGAATATATTCATCAAACTGACTTCAAAGAGCTCCAAGAAGAGGACTACAACCAAAGCTTCAAGATGAAAGCACTAGAACCACTCCAAATTTGCCTAACCACAAATGGAGCCATATCGCGCCAAAACAAGGTAGTTTTAATAGTTATGGTTTGTGTAGGTAAAGATTAACTATCCTAGTGGTTCCCAGTGCCTCTGGAGATTCTATTTCGAGCTCCAATCTGTACCTACGTAGCTGAATAGTTTTACTTAGTTTTCTTTTTTGTGTTTTAATACTTTTCCTTTTCTTTGTTGTGTTTTGTTTTAATTTCTTTCCGAGTCTATTGCACTGTCATTTTAAGTCATTGAGTCTGCCATAGGGCTAGTTGATGAACCATTAATAAGGTTTCCCTACAGCTATGTAAGACACAACTTTTTACCTTATTAATAAAACCTAGAATTTTCTTCTTCTTCAAGCAGCCGCCTTGAGAAATTCTGCTATGATTCATGTTAAGGTTGAGTTTATTTGTTGTATCAGAGATCCGTCCATCATATTTGTGGTGCTTTCGATCCCCCTTTACATATCATTTTTTCAATTCAACAAGAGAGATCTTATTGGTAGCTTGTTAGGTCTCCGCATCGAATTCAAGCCTTGTCCCTTCAAGTCTTGTGTTATCATCCCCATCCCTTGAGTCCCTAGAGAGAGCGACATAGCTAGCCAGAGATTTCCATCTATCCCCTCAGTCACGCTACACCATAATCTCCACCATCTCTTCACCTCTTCCGATAGTTATAAGTCTCGTTGTCGGGTCTTATATTATAAGTTTAAAGAGGGTTTTAGAGATCTTCTCTGTAGAGTAATTGATCTTCTCCCTTAGACAAAAAGCAATGGAAATCAAGATGAAACGAGTTGAAAAACGAACAAAGGTGGCAACTATGGAGGTGGAAGTTCTTCGAAGGTTCTTCAATGGGTGGGGACGACTCTGCTGCTCCTTATTTTCTCTGCTTCTATAGGGTTAATAAGGACCCATATATAGGGTTTTGAGGCAGTGGAATTATGTTTAGGGCTTCTCGGGACGAGTTAAATGAAACACGATTTTTTTGGGCAAAATAACTTTGGATGTGATTTGGCATGTTTCGGGCTCTCTAGCCGCGCCAAAGAGGGGTTCCAGCACTGCACGGGCCTTTGCATCCGCGATGGCACCATCTGCTGGACATGCCTTGTTGAATTCATCATAACTTCTGATTGGCTAGACGGATTGGAGTGATTCCAATTGGAGGTGAACGATGACTCTTCTAGATTTCCAATGATGTATATAATGTTGAATTATGCTCATTGGAAAGTCTTTAAACTTAGCCTTGAATCTAAAGTTCAAAACATGTCTTGGAGCTCATTTTGCTGCTTTTTGTTGCTTTCCGTCCAAAAACCTATAAAGATGCTAAAATCCATATATTTCTGAAAATCCTTACAAAAGATTAGTTTCACTTGAAATCTTTAATAAAAACATATAAAAACCATAGCTAAAATAGGTTAAATACGATATTATCAGTGGGTGATCAGAATACAACTTTCTTTCATCGAGCATAATAGGAGCATGTAGCTAAGAACGCTATTAAGAGTCTCACCACTTCTTCTTGCGAGATAGTTACTGAGTTAAGTGACATCAAGAAAGAAATAGTATCCTATTTTAAGAGTTTCTTGCAAACTCCAGCCGCTGATTATTAGGAAAGCTTAGTTTCTTATATGTAGTCCTTATTAACTTAACGGTGTCCTCCCCAAGTTGCATCAGATTTGGTGGCACTAGCCACAACTACAAAAATAAAGAAAGCTTTGTTCTATGTGCCATCAATTAAGGCTCCGAGACAAGATAGTTTTACAGTAAAATTTTATAAAGTAAATTGGCTCATTATTGGTTATAATTTTATTACTACAGTTAAGTCCTTCTTTCTCTATGTTTTTTTTGTCAAAGAAGTCAATCAACCATCTTATCTCAGATACCAAAAATTTTGAATGGCACGACTATGCGAGACTATAGACCTATTGTGTGTTGTAACCTTTTATACAAGGTAATATCAAAAATTATTGTGAATCATCTCAAGACCATTCTACAAGATGCATAGAGCCAAATTAAATTGCTTTTATAAAGGGACGTCTTTTGCTGGAAAATGTATTATTGGCTATGGAGTTGGTTCATGAATATCACAAGTCTTTTGACTCTCCGCGATGTGCGATCGAATTTGATATCTCCAAAGCTTTGAACATTGTTCAGGGGTCGTTTATTGTGATGGTACTTGAACCTATGGGTTTGCCGGAAATGTTTATTCATTGGATATATATTTGTATCTCCATGACGTCTTTCTCAGTCTCGGTGGATGGTGAATTAGAGGGGATTTTTCCAAGCTCCATAGGTATTTGTCAAGGATGCTCTTTATCCCTTTATCTTTTTGTGATCCTCAATAATGTTTTGTCCAAGTTACTAAATTAGGCTACAGAGGCTTAAGTCTTTGGTTATCACCTGTCATGTGAAGCTATTAAGTTAACTCATCTCAGCTTTGCAAACAATATTCTTGTATTCACTGATGGCTCCGCTTAGTCATTAAAAGGAGTATTACTAGTGATGGACAATTTTGCGTGAATGTCGGGGCTACACATAAATATCAACAAATCATTAATCTTCATAAGGGCAATGGAAATGATGGGGTTGCAAGTTGAAGCAGTGTCGACTGGGATATCGATCGGCACCTTACCAATTAGATATTTTGGCTTCCCTTTAACCACCAACTCTATGAGCCAACATGATTATGAGCTGCTAATCGATAAAATAAGAAACCGGTTTATATCTTGGAGAAACAAATCACTCTCTTATGCAGGTTGACTAGAGCTCATTAAATCATTGATCAATAGCATAACTAGTTTTTGATGCTCTGTTTTCAGATTACCAAGTCACTCTTTAGACACTATTGAATCCATGTGTGGGGCATTTCTTTGGTTTGGCTCTTCAAATGATACTCACAATGCGAAGGTTAGTTGGGATGATCTCTGTTACCCAAAAGATGAGAATGGTTTAGGGTTGCGTAGGATACGAGCTTTAAGTCTCATTTGGTGATTGTTCTTACTATCGAGCTCTTTGTGGGTAGCTTGGATGAAATATTACTTACTCTGTTATGAATTATTTTGGGACATAATATCTGGTACTTGAGGCTCATGGATTTGGAGGAAACTTCTTAAGTTACAAGATCAAGCCTATGATTTCTTGCGGTTTGAAGTATGGTATGTTGCTCCATATTTTTTGGTTTGATGGTTGGTTGAAGAAGGGTAAGCTCCTTGACATAACATGTGAATATAGTCCTACTTATCTCGGACTTTGGCGTGATGCTATGGTTGCGGATGTAGCATCGGCTGAGGATTGCAATTTTCGAAATATAAGATTTAGGTAGCATCAGTCACTTCTCTTGGTGATCCAAGCATCACCTACTGAGTCCTGAAGTGGGTAGAGATGTAGTTTTGTGGAAACATGGAGAGGAAAATTACCACGAAACTCTCTCGGCAACATGGACGTTGCAGCAATTACAGAATGTTAGAACTAAGGTCCCCTTGAGTTGTTTGATCTGGTTCAATCAAGGCATGCCACAATTTGCATTCATTTCTTGGCTTGATGTACTGAACAGATTAGCGACGGGTGTTAGAATGCGAGTGTGGGATAGTATACAGAACTGCCTTTTTTGTGGAGAGCAAGATGAATCTCGAGATCACCTCTTCTTCACTTATCCCTATACATACACAATATGGTTAGACATTGGTAGAGGTCTTCTTGGCAACAGAATAAACCGGGACTGGTAGCTCATGAACACACGCATGCTCTCACCTAAGCTCCATGCAGTGGACTTCATCCTTATTCGCTTGAGCTTCCAAACCACTATCTACCACATGTGGCGCGAACGAAACTCCTGCCGTCATCGGAAGCCATGGACCACATCAGGTCAGCTTACGCGCACAATCAGGAAGGCAATTCGGAACCATATAGTTTCTTTAAACTATAAATTTCCCCATAGGTTTGAGGGTCTTCTTCATAGATGGTTCAAGACGAGGCGCACCTAGCCTTATCTAACTCTTTTTCTTTGTACATAAACTTTTTTGTTGATGAATAAATAAATTTAAAATTTCAACAAAAAAAATTAACAAATATGAATTATCTTTTATTTTGTTTAATATTATTAATATTCATATTCTCAAATTCATGAACATTTAATTTTTGTTTACATGGTTCATATTTTTATGTTAAATGTATGGTTACTTTACATTGTAATCTAAAGCAAAAAAACATATCATATTAATAAAACTATTTTAAAATATTAAAAATATTATTGGGTTACCACATTTATCTAGTTTAAACGAATATAAATGATTTTGTAACTTTTTGAATATAGAAAAATATTCTCATGCTAAGAACATACAAAAACCATAAAGATCTTGAATTTAATATGTTTAAACTCAAAGTTAACATTTATAACCAATCAAACTATAATAAAAAAATCTCACCAAAATATTTTAAAACAAAATTTCTTACTTGCATTATTTATATATTAAAAAACTACAAAATATAAATCTAAATTTAAAATATATTTGCACCGTTGTGCGGGGATCTCTCCTAGTCTATTTTAATAGTGATTCAAACCAATTTAAGGCAGCTTTAGACAAGTCAAAAGAATGGCAAGACTTCATATTTGTTCAAGAGAGATCAAAGAGCAAGCATAACTATTTCTCGTACCATATTTCTCCATTAGACACAAAGAGAGAACTTCATATAGCTTAAGTATGCTTGTAGTTTTCTTCATTACTATGTTGAGCTTGAAAATTGTACTCTCAATTGGCTTAGGCCTTTGGTTGTAAGAGATATACACAATCATGTAATCTTAGTGAAGCAATATCAGAAGTAAGTTAAAATAGAATTTTTTCATCAAAGAGTAGGTGGCCTAGTGGTAGTATAAAGAGGATGATTCTTTTATGCTTTGGTTATTTTGGTATGGAAGATAATTTTTTTAATTGAAAGTTTTGAAAATCTGAGGGTTTTACAAAAATGGGTCGACGGGTTGTATCCTCACCCAAAGTTTCAATTAATTTTGTGTCTCCATGAAACTTCAGTCTCGGGGTGTAGATACACCACGAAACTTTACCGGGGTAAATCTTCATCTAACGTTTCAATTAAGTTTGTATCCCCATGAAACTTCAGCCTTAGGGTATAGCTACACTACGAAACTTGACGGGGTAATCCCTACTAAACTTTAATTTCGGATTACATCTCCAATGTTGGTAATGAGTACGAATTCCGTTTAATCTGACACTAAATCGGATTAAAATGAAAATGAACCAATAATCTAATTTTAAAAGGTTTTATATTCGAAACCCAAATGTTTATCACTACCAAACCTTCATTTTGATATAAATGGTTTCAAAAAAATAAATAAAACTAAAACCATGGGAACGAAGAAAGAAAAAGACAATAGAGGAAGAAGAAAAATAGAAGTGAGAAGAACTCGAGTATTATGATGACAATCAGATAATGGTTTTAGTGTTGTTCTTCGTGAGAAATTGAATATGTACTGGCAATTGGAATTTCAATAAGGAGTTAGGATTATTGGAATCTCTTACCTTATCACAAGGTTTGAATTGAAATCTCCTCCGAATCAATACATACAAATAAATCTATATCTCCATGTTCTTT
This sequence comes from Cardamine chenopodiifolia, assembly GCA_963922655.1. Lineage (NCBI taxonomy): Eukaryota > Viridiplantae > Streptophyta > Magnoliopsida > Brassicales > Brassicaceae > Cardamine > Cardamine chenopodiifolia. The sequence goes on from OZ000490.1 coordinate 4,220,320, forward strand.
GTTTTGTTGTGTTCTTCGTCTTTTTCACGTGGTTTTAGGTTTTCTTTTAATGAATTTAAAACCCTTGATATCATTTAAAAAAGAGAAGGTTTGGTAGTAATAAGAATTTGGGTCTCAGATATAAAACCTTTTAAAATCATATTATTGGTTAAATCGTTATTTAATAACAATAGATGAAGATATAATCCGAAATTAAAGTTTGGTGGAGATTTACCCCGTCAAAGTTTCATGGTGTACCTACACCCCGAGACTGAAGTTTCATGGGATACAAAAAATTTTGGCTGGAGATCAACCCGTCGACCCAACAAAAAAAAAAGAAATCTAAGGTTTTCTTGTGATCAAAAGAGTTAGGGAATTGTTCCCTTATTGTTGTTATTATTCATGAGTCATAAGACAATATATATAGGGATATAAAGCTAGGGTTTAGTTTGATGAACAAGTATTCTAGAACAAATCTAATGGGCTGATAATGGGCATCCATATAATATGGATTTATTCATAACACTCCCCCTAGGATGACCATTTTAATAAGTTGGTATCCAATGCGCTTGAGATGCTGCCTCACTAAATCTTACTAGGAAAATCCAATGGGAAAACAATAGTTAAGGGAAAAAGACTCCCCCTCATAAGTACATCACTGATCTTCGAGACGACTTGATCAATCTTGGTGAAATAACTTTTTTAAAGTAGCAGTTCGAGACGTCTTGGTAAATAGGTTTGGAAAATCTTCACTTGAACGAATCTTCAGTCCACGACTCTCCACGCATATCTCTAGTCTTTTGTAATTCATGAATTTTGTAGATATCTCATCTTTATCATTATCTTTTTCGCTATTGGCGATCTCATTAATGTATGATAAAGACACTAAAAACTTTTAAAAAGTGATAAACCTTCATCATTGGGATTACAACATCCCCCTTAGGTGTAATATTATTTGTATGTTATTTGTTGTTTCGTTTAAAACGGTTTCATGCCAAAATCCAAATGGAACAAAAACCATGATAAAAAAAAAGAATACAACCACACATATAATTTTTTCTCCTAGAAATTCTTTCTCGTGGAAGCATCATCATGTAAGGATCTTGGAGATAACATCTCTTTTACTATATCTTCTATTTGAGATACTTATCTCATATTCATCATAATAATTGCACTAATCTTCAAGAGTTTCGATGATATTCAACCTTTTGATTTGTGCAAAAGTCGTGCACACCGAAAACAATGCATAATTTGGGTAATAATCATATCTTAAACGAAATACATCATTCATACAGAATTCGGTTTATGCAATACCAATATAATCTGATTCGTGCAAAACACAGTTTGTGCAAATTTTGGGTATCACTGGATACAATATCGGCAAATGTCATAAAGATTCATATTCATAATTTGGGTAATAATCATATCTTAAACGAAATACCTCATTCATACAGAATTTGGTCTATGCAATACCAATATAATCTGATTCGTTTAAAACACGGTTTGTGCAAATTTTGGGTATCACTGGATACAATATCAGCAAATGTCATAAAGACTCATATTCATGCAGAACTCGTGCAAAACTTGATTTTTGCATTTTCTAGAATAATGTTTTCATCTCATCTTCTTTCTTTAAATACTCCACTGAATATGAAATCTTTGTAAAAGTAATAATAATTACATATACGCCTTTATTGTTTCAATCCATATACTTTCGCAATTCATAATGCATCCAATCATTTTGGTAGTTAAAACTTTCACTGAGGTGCTTTTAGCATCTTAAATCCTCCTGGCTACTTCTAGCAGATTAAAACTTTATGGGGCTTCTTCTAGCATTTAAATCTTTTAGGGACTCAATTTTTTTCTTTTATTGATAAACTGTTTAGGAATCTAAAATTATTTGCATCCACCGTAACAGAGTTCCGAATCTTTCTGAAAATCTTTATGTATCTCTCATAATTTCACAATTTTATTTATTTTCTTCCACTCATTTACACATTCAGTTGTACAGACTACTGGTCCAAATATTTTTGTTTGTAAGAGATTATTTCCTTTCATGATGATCAATCATTACTTTGTGTATATTTTTAACTCTTTTTTTACCGCATTTTATGATCTTCTATTTATCCTTACATCAACAGCTATATTACATGCATAAATATTACGACGTCGACTTTCTTTCATGGTTCCATTGCACTGAACTAATTGAAATCTCTATCATTATCATTACTAAGTACTTAGATTTCTTTCTTTTTCATGTCTAATATCTTTAACATCTCTTATCGATATCCTTTCTATCTAGGTTTTGCTATTTCAATATCTGTTCTTTTTATTTTATAAAATTTTTTCTTTAAAACTCACTTGAAGTTGATATTGTCCTTGTCGACATCAATTATAATCGAAATCGAAGTACAACTAGAATATTCTAAAATATTCTAATGGGCATCTTAACGGACATCCACGTATGGATTTATTCATAATAGGTTTATCATTTATGGATGTTTTTAACTTTTGACACTTAAAACAATCAAAACAGTCTAGACTTTATAAACAATCTTAAATTATCCAAGTCGAGCTAAGAGCTAAAATAGCCCAACATAAAGAGCCCATTAAAAAGCCCATATAATGAATGCGTTAAAGAGAGAAAAACTAAGATTCAGATGGGACCAACAGAAGAACCCCAAAACAAAATGGGAGATATCAAAACGCAGAAACAAGGCCCCGTCACGATTATTCCACGAAAACACCGCGTTTATGTTTTGACATTTCTTCATCTCTCTCTCTTCGCCGCCAGGGTTTACCCATTTCTCGGCCTCCACACCCTAGATTTTCTCGGGAAATTTCCCAAAACCTCCGACTGAAACAAACCGATTTTGTTCAAAGTAAGAGGTACGATTTTACTTCGTACTTAGAACTTTTTGTAAATAGCGTATGGATTTAGTTAGTTATGGATAGAATCATTGCTCGTATGAAGAAATCGTCAGGTAGAAGAGAAGATAAAACTCCGGTACGGAGGTTAGATCGTCGTGACGCGGCGAGGCATATTAACTATGACGCAGCTTCTTCTTCTACTAGTTCATCTATTGAAGATCTTTCCGTTTGTACTGCTTCTTTGATGACTCGCTCTTTGGAGTTTCCCGATCCGACTAGTTTTCGAATTGGTGGAGGTGACGGAGAGATGGATCGGATTTATCGGTCTATTGGTGTTTTAGGTCCTGACGATTTAGCTATTTCTTATGATGCTTGGGAAGCTTCTAAGAAGCGTTCGGCATCTGATATTACTGATAGGGCTAAGTCTTTTGACCTTGATGATCATAAGGTTAAGGATCTGGATTTGAGTGAAGCAGGTCCTAGTGGTGTTGTTGTTGATGATGATACTGAGTTGACTCGTTCAATCGGGAACTTAACTTTGACGCGTTCTGAGTCGAGTGTGACCCCAATGAACTCCTCAGCTGCATCGCTCGTAGGGGAGATTGGGAATTTTACTACTCCGGTGGATAAGGACGTAGTTGTTGGTGGTATTGTAGAGAATAAGCGTGGTATTGAGCGAGCACCGACGATTTTGGTGAAGTCTAAAGGGTATCTTGTTCCAAATGATGCTGTGGCTGTTGGTGGTGGTATAAAGGGAGTAAGACCACCGGTACTTAAGCCTCCTCCGTCAATGAAACGACCTCCTATTGATTTTCAAGGATCATCTTGGGATATTTTTACGCATTTCTCTCCCAAAAGTGAAATGGATAAGTGGCCGAGTTCCTCTTCTTCTTCTGACAATGGCGATGAAGAGGAAGCTAGGGAAGATGAAGTGGAAGCCGAAGATACTGGAGCTATGTTTATCCAGTTGGAGGATACAGCTGACGAGGCATGCTCATTCTCTACAAAGGAGGGTGACTCCTCAAGCACAGTATCCAATACTTCCCCGATTTTTGCCTCGGTAGGATCTATTATCACTTCTTGGCAGAAGGGTCAACTTCTGGGACGAGGATCATTTGGCTCCGTGTATGAGGGCATTTCAGGGTAAGTCATACTGGTTGCTATTTTCTATTTAATTAGATACTTAGTTGAGAATAGACTTTAGTTGGAAAGATGTGAGTATGAAGGCATCATGCCTATTAGGTACGATGAGATTTTGAATGAGGGATGTTAAGGTATTGAGTTGACGAATATGGTGTAACGCGAGTTTTCCTTATTGCTTTTAGCTGATATCAACCAAGATATTTTTTGATGGTTGTTTATGTTAAATGTAGAGATGGGGACTTCTTTGCCGTCAAGGAAGTTTCACTACTTGATCAGGATAGTCAGGCACAAGAATGTATACAACAACTCGAAGGGGTAAGATATACCTGGTCTATGATCTGCAACATAGTTCATTACCATTGTAGCATTCTCTCATTGCCATATTTTTCATTTTCTACAATGTCTTGCTATCTGAACTTTTAGATTCTGTTTGTCAGGAGATTGCACTTCTTAGTAAGCTTCAGCATCAGAATATCGTGCGATATCGCGGCACAGCCAAGGTATGATCCTGTTCTGGCTTTCCTGTTCTCATTTGCACAATCAATTACTCATAAAATATAACACGTTGCGTTGTTTGTAGGACGAGTCGAATTTGTACATCTTTCTTGAGCTCGTAACCCAAGGGTCCCTTCTAAAACTCTACCAAAGATATCAGCGGCTTCAGAACTCTGTAGTCTCCGGGTACACAAGACAGATTCTTGACGGTTTGAAATATCTCCATGATAATAGTTTTATTCACAGGTTAGACTAGTAAACTATTTTGTCATAGCTGTCCCTGTATTTCCGAAGCTTCTGATTCCCTGCATATCACGGGTCGCTTACTTTTCTCATCTGATGTGACAAAGGGATATAAAATGTGCAAATATATTGGTTGACGCTAATGGAGCCGTCAAACTTGCAGATTTTGGATTGGCAAAGGTTATTTTCCATTAATTGATGTTTATAGTGTTTGATCTAAATTAATAACCTAGGATCTCTAATCCCTCTTACTTGATACTTGTGTCATTTTGTTATTTAGGTGTCAAAGCTGAACGACATTAAGTCCTGCAAGGGATCTCCATTTTGGATGGCTCCAGAGGTAATTAAACATTGATTTGATTGTGTAATACAATGGTAGACAAACATATAATACGATGGATATTGAACTGTTTATTAAATAAGTTTGCGCATATGTTGTGATCTGGGCATGATAACCTCAAAAAAACCTGTTTATGTTTCCTTCAAGTATTTGATTAGGCTGGAACTAGTCTTAAATTTCATTATTCCAGTTTATGGTGTTTATAACTGTAAGTAGTAATCATATGTAGCAGATATGTTGTTTCTAAATGTAACATAATGATTTGATCAGGTTATTAACCGCAAGGGTAATGATGGTTATGGAACTCCAGCTGATATATGGAGCCTAGGCTGCACTGTATTGGAGATGTTGACTAGTCAGATCCCCTACGGGAACCTAGAACCCGTAAGTCTTCAAGATTCTTAAACTTTCTTTATATAAAATAGGGAAACTCCCATAAAAATCATTAACTATTTATCTGAAAGATACACACTTTTTGGATTTCTAAAAAGAAAACATGAACGAAGCATTTGGTTCAGTTTAATATTCACTGTCAGCAGAGTGTTTTTTTCACCTTCCAGTTAGTAGATGTTAACATAAATGGAATTTGAACATTTATTTTATTTTTATGGGATTTTCCCACTTAAATAAGAGTTCAAATGTGCAGGTTCAAGCCCTGTTTAGGATTGGAAGGGGTAAGCTTCCGGAAGTACCTGATACTTTATCACTAGACGCTCGGCATTTCATACTTAAGTGTCTCAAAGTGAACCCAGAAGAGCGGCCAACTGCAGCTGAGCTGCTGAACCATCCATTTGTGAGGAGGCCCTTAACATCCTTGGGCTCAGCAGGCTCGGGATTAGCATCTCCGCGTCTCCTTAGATGAGTCCAATTTTAGTAGATTGCCTCTACAGGTGAACGTCGGGGTATCAATTTGATGAGAATATATTAAAATCAAAAGCTGTATATTCTAACACTAGAGTCCTAATTGTATGAGAACAGGCGTAAGCAGAAGAGTTGTGAGAGATTAGACCCCATAGATACTATTCTGGAGACTCGAGATATGATTCTTCGACAGACAGGTGCGGTTGGGTTGCTCAGCAAGAGCTACACCGCCTAAGGATATATATATCCTCAGGTTGTTTCGGTCTCATTCTTTGGTCATTTGTTGTAAGTTGTGTGTGTTGGGCTTAATTTTTAAAACTGAAGAGCCCATTTAGAGTGTCGACCTTGGGGTTTTGGGTGTATAGGTTTTGTTAAATTATAGTGTATGTATGTATCCTATATGTAATGTAATGTATAATTTATATAGTTATTGCTTGTTGTAACTGTGTACACATCTTGTCTTCCCGATGGGTTTTATCTTCTGTTTACCTCACTTTTATCTCTTAACTATTTTGCAAGTGTCTTTGAATCTTACGCTAAAGAAATCTGCTACTCTAATCATCTATTAAAAAGTATCGTCAAAATAAAATATTTTCTTAGATTTTTGCAAAAGCTACTTTTACTGGTCTCCCGTCGATGTATATTTTTTTATTAAAAAAATACATGCAGAGACAAGTCCTGCATGGGAACTCAATTCTGGATTACCAACCCGAAGCAAAATAATGGGTAATGAAGTCCAGCTGATATATGGAGCCTTGGGTGCACTATACTCGAAATGTGTGTACTGGTCTGATCCCTTATGCCGATCTAGAACCCGTAAGTCTACAAGATTTTCGAACTTTCTTCATATAAAAAAGGGAAATTCCCATAACTATCACCAACTATATAGCTATTTTTGAAATATATGTGAACTTTTTGTATTTCTATAAAAAATTAAAAATACAAGAACAAAACATTTAGTTCAGTTTTTTATATTGAGTCTCATGACAGTGCTTTCTTTGCACCTTCAGTTTAGATATTCACATAATTGGAAAGACATTTCAACTTTACCTTTTATGTTATATGGGATTTTAAGAGTTAATGTCACAATTTGTGCCAATGCCCAGGTTTCAGCTCTGTTTAGGATTGGAAGGGGTAAGCTTCCAGGAAAACCTGATACTCTATCATCAGACGCTCTACATTTCCTACTTAAGTGTCTCAAAGTGAACCTTGAAGAGCAGCCAATTGCAGCTGAGCTGTTGTACCATCCATTTGTTCTGAACCATTCATTTGTTAAAAAGTCCTTATTATCCTCGGGCTCAGGCTCAGGTTCAGGCTTACGATTGGGATCAGCATCTCCCCGTCTCCGTAGATGAGTCTAATTTTAGTAGATTGCCTCTATAGGTGAAGCTTGTGGTTTCATTTTCATGAGAATATATTAGAATCACAAGCTGTATTTTCTAACATTGATGTCCTAATGTATGAGAACAGGCGTACACAGAAGATTTGTGAGAGATTAGTCCCTATAGAAACTTTTGGGGTGACTCGAGATATGATTCTTTGACTCTGGGGTTGTACAGCAAGAGCTAAACTGCCTGAAGATATATATCCTCAGGTTGTTTCAATCTCATTCTTTGGTTATTTGTCGTAAGTTGTGTGTGTTTGGCTTAATTTTTTTAAACTGAAGAGCCATATTTTACCAGGGAACTAGAGTCTTGTACCTTGGCGTTTTGGGTGTATAGGTTTTTTTAGATTTGTTAAATTATATTGTATGTTTATGTATGTATACCATTGTAATGTAATGTATAATTATAGTTGGTTTTATAGTTATTGCTTGTTGTAATTGTGTATACATGTCATGTCCCGATCGGGTTTTATCTTCTTTTTGCTTCATATTTATCTGTTAATTATCACAAGTCTTTGAATCTTGCTTTGAAGAAATTTGCACTCTAATCATTTATTCAAAAGTATCAGTTAATTATCTAGCCATTGTTCTTTGGATGCCCCGTAGTTTTCCGATCATACCCTATCTCACATCAAGCTCACTATATACCCTTTTTCTTGTGGCAAGCGATCTTTCCAATTTTTTAACACCCACTTTTCCTTTCCACCATCCAAAAGGCATGTATTGAAGCAGGAGACTCGATAAATTCTCTCAAGAAGTTCTTTCACAAGTTAAAAAGTCTAAAGAGACCCTTAAAATCCTTATGTAAGGAGAACTTTAGTGAGATTGAACAGAGGGTTTTTGAATATAATCATTTACTTTAGTCTATGCAGGTTTTGGCATTGGAAGATCCTTCCTCAACCAACATTCAAAATGAGAAATTGGCCCATGAAGAATGGCTATCCTTACGGATTGCTGAAGAATGTTTTTTCAAGCAACACTCTCGCATTAAGTGGCTAGCTGAGGGAGATTTCAACACATATTTCTTCCACCGGGTCACCATTGCAAGGAATGCAGCCAATGCTATCAAATTTGTAATCAAGCCCAATGGTACAAGAACAGATTTGACAAAGGGCGAGAAAGTGTTATCTTTCCATTCATATTAACATGAGTATTTATACAAGAGAGTAGTATGACCTAGGAGAATATTCTAGATAAGATACAATCACTAGAAAATAGGAGATAGATATAATCGCCAGAAGCAGATTGTTTCTTCTTTGTTCCAACAAGTTCTGCACATATTATCCTCCAATACTCCCCCTCAAGTTGGGCATTCCCCTCAAGTTGGCGCTTGAGATCTCGAATGCCAACTTGCGAAGAACATGATCAAGTTGTGAAGAACCAAGGGCTTTGGTAAGCATATCAGCAAATTGATTCGAAGTATGTACCTTTGTCGTTGCCAATACACTCGTCGTAATTGCATCACGTATAAAGTGACAATCCCGTTCGATGTGTTTAGTGCATTCATAGAAGACTGTATTGGTCACAATATGGACTGCTGTTTGGTTATCACAATAAAGTATCATGGAACTCTTGTGAGTAATGCCGAAACAAGAAAGGAGTTCAGAATCCCATTTCAGCTCACGTGTTGTATAGCTCATGGCCCAATATTTCGCTTCGGTCGAAGACATGGAGACAATCTGCTGCTTCTTAGTCTTCCAAACATGGTGAACTTCCTAAAAAGAATGATATAACCTGTCAAAAAACGACGAGTGATAGGACACGAAGAAAGATTTGAGTCAGTATACGCCAAAATACTGAGATCATTAGCAACACTCAACATAATGCCTTGTCCTGGGGAACTCTTTAGGTAACGAACAACCCGAGTAGCAGCATCGCAGTGCTTAGTCTTAGGTTGTTGAAGAAACTGAGTCAAAACATATACTGCATATGACAGTTTTGTGCGTGTGATGGTAATGTAGCCAAGCCGACGCACAAGATGACGATATTGAACCAGATCTGTATAGAGCGTATCATTGTCATCAACAGCTTGGATTCAGTGATTTTGTTCAATAGGTGTAGCCATAGGTTTCCCCGCCAAGTATCAACACTCGTTAATAATGTCAAGCGCATACTTTCACTGAGACAAATAAATTTCTTCCGGAGAACACACTACGAAGAAATAACATCATAATCATTTCCACCAATCAACAAATCATTCATATAGACCAGCACATAAAGTCGAAGCTCCCCACGAGACAAGAAAAACAAAGAGTAGTCAGAGTATGTTTGAATGAAACCATACCCTATTAAGGCAACAGTAAGATTGGTAAACCAACAACGGAGTGCTTGGCGAAAACTGTATAAGGATTTACGAAGATGACTGACCTTATTATGTGTAGAAGAATGGAAACTCGAAGGAAGCTTTATATAGACCTCTTTTTCTACGTCTCCATGAATAAAAACATTGTGAATGTCCATTTGGTAAACTTCCAAACACTTTACAGCCGCGACTTTGAGAAACATGCAAGCCGTGGTCATTTTGGTTACCAGAGCAAAATTCTCATCATAATCCTTTCACACAATCTGAAGATCACCACGAATAACTAGTCGTGCTTTATAACATTAAATCTCACCATCTGCTTTATATTTAATTGTAAACACCCATTGACAATCAATCACTTTTTTATCCGGTGAAAGATCTGTTAGGTACCATGTATCATTCTCTTGTATGGTTGTACTTTTGCCACCCATCGCATCACACCACTCACGATATTTCACTGCTTTTGCATTGGTTTGAGGAATAGAGTGCAATGTAATTGAAGCAAGAATGATCTTGTTCTTAGGAGAAAATCATTCACAAGTAACATAGTTGGAGATATGATAAGGAATTGTACCTTGAGAAAACACTGATGCTGGTGCGGGAGTTCGAGGCGAGGGGTCTGTGGTGCATCGAGTAGTATAAAAAACATAATCATGCAGACGTGGTGGAAAATTATGTTTGTGTTTTCCAACTTCTACCTATTATGCAACCGGTTGCTCGACATTATTATCAGATGAACTCCCATGTCATTGATATAAGTCAGCATCGTTCTTGGATCTTTCGAAAAAGAAGAGGTATTCGAGCTCCCCCTTACATCATCAAGTGGTGTTGCTGATAAAGGAAGTGCAACATTAGGCGAGCCAACCTCAGTGCTAACATTCCTTCTTGGTAACAATGAATGATCTGTTTGTATCATTGGCCGTTAGCAAAATTCCATCATCCCAAACTCCAACTTGTGGGAATAACGAAGGATCTATTTGTATTATAGGCGATGGAAAAGATGTAGAAAACGGAAACTCATTCTCATGTCAATATCAAATACACGCCAACCTTTCTGTCTATATGGATACCCAATGAAATCACACCGAATACTATGCTCACCGAACTTGTCTTTATCACGAGATTTCTTATGAGCATAACACAAGCACCCAAATACCATTAACATGTCAAACGATGGAGATAACCCGTACAACATTTCATAGGGGGTCTTAGCATACAATAGAGTTGATGGGGTTCTATTAATTAGATGAGTTGCTGCCAAAACGCATTCACCCCAGAAAAATGAATCAAAAAATGTGCTTGGAACATGAGTGCCAGAAAAACATTAAGGATATGACAATGTTTCCGTCCAGCACGACCATTTTGTTGTGGTGTATAAATACATGAATTCTGATGGAGAATCCATTTTTTCTCGATAAATGGCTTTAAGCACATAAATTCGGACCCATTGTCGCTGCATACCACGCAAACCTTCTTATCAAATTGTCGTTCAACCAGAGCAAAAAACTTTTGCAAGGAACCAGTAACCTCACGTTTCTCCTGTAAGTGGAATATCCAAACCACACGAGAATAGTTATTCACAATCGTGAGAAAGTATGTAGTAGCCAAAGAAGATATCGTACGATAAGCATCAAAAATGTCATAATGAATCAAATCAAATAAAAATCTCCAAACTTTTTAGAACTCTCATAAAAGAAATTATAGGTTTGTATAGCCCGGAAGCAAGTATCACAAATAACCTCTGTCTCAGAAGGTTGCCTAACATCAACATAACTCGATAAAAATGACAAGATCCTATTATTTGGATGTCTAAGCAACGACTCAAAAGATCATGTGCCCCTGAAATCTTTGCTGCATGAGCTTGAGCACCGATGACACCACAAAAAACATAGACCCCTCCACACTCTTCACCCGCACCAATGAGCGTCTTCGAAGTACAGTCTTGCAAAATACACAAATCCTCAGTAAATGTAAGTGATCATTTTAGCGTTTTAAGTAGCTTAGCCACAAAAATTAAGGAATACTTTAATTCCAGAGAATATAGAACTTCACCAAGCCATAAATTTCCACCAAAAAACATATCTCCTTGTTTGATGATAACAACCAATCTCCATCAGGTAAACCAATCGAACACGGAAAAATACCAACCATATTACTCAAGATTTTTAGGTTCCACGTCATGTGGTGTGAAGCTCCCGAGTCAATAGTAAATTCAAAAATATCTTTCTTACCAGTCAACTTGTCAACGGAGTCTGAATGTTTGGTGTTAAGAAACTTTACAACTACAGACCATTGATCATATGTAAGTTGAGAAAAATAACCATAATCAAATTCTTTCTTCTCAGTTGTTGTCGTTGGCATAAGTTGAGCTGCATGTCCAGCGTAAGCAGCATGAGCTCTCCCTGCAGGTGTTCCACCATGTCCTTGTCCTAAAAAGATCCCGGTCATGCTACCACCACATCTAGAACGACCACCATGAGCTCATCCTCTTCCCCACTACTTCGACCTCTTTCACCTCACCATTTCGAATCACCTTTAATTTGAAAGCAATCCAAATTTCCATGACCATACTTGCCAAAATGTGTACAAGTAACATTCTTTTCTTGATGTCCAGCGTATGCAACAAATCTAACAGCGTCAGTCTTAGTGTCTCTGTCGAGCGACATGCTTTGTTGTTGTTTTTCTCGAACAATACGCTGATAGACATGTGATAGTTTTGGTAGTGGTTCTAGGCTCATGATAGTGGATTGTACCATGCCAAATTGTGTGCTATTTAAACCATTGATAAATGTGTTGGTGTGTTCCTCATCACGATCTTTTTTCAGTTGCGCAACAATCTCCCCAAAAGTACATGATCGAATCGGTTTGTAAACAGCAAGTTGATCCCACATTTTTTAAGCTTTCCATAATACACCATCATGGTGTCCCCTTGTTGACTACAGTTAGCCAAATCGCCTCTCTATTTACCAATTCTTGGTCAATTCCCAGCCGAGAATTGAAGCTTCAAATCATCGCATAAAATTTTCACCTTTTCTACCATCAAAATCGAAGTCCTGAGACTGGGTTTGATGGTGTTCATAATCCACACCACCAGCATAGAGTAAACATCTTCCAACTGCTCAATCTCTGTCGCATATGTGGGTTTTGGTAGTATTCCATCGATGAAACCTAATTTTTGTTTCGTCTACAAGGCATTCCGCATATGCTTGGACCAATCTTCATAGTTTTCTCCACGTAGTTGTTCGGTTGTGATCAAATTCCATGGTCCATCCGAGGGATGAAGGTAAAGTAGTGACAATGCGGCCGTCTTGAGCTGCACGCACCACCATAATATTATTGGCTATCGTCTTCTTCTTCATCTTCTCTGTTTCGTTGCTCTATTTTTTTTATGAATCCCGCTCTGATACCATGAATATTTATACAAGAGAATAATATGTCTTAGGAGAATATTCTTGATAAGATACAAACACTAGAAAATAGGACATAAATACAATGGCCAGAAGAACACAATTTCTTGTTTGTTCAAAAAGGTTTTGCACATATTATCTTCCAATAATTCACTCAAAGGAGTTCATGATTTGGCAGTGGAGTATTATGAATCTATTTTGGGTTATATGAAAGGCACCTTCTCGTCAGGTTTTCTTGGCTTCGTGGAACATATTATTGAGGAAAAATGTTCATCTCTCTAATGCTCTTTCTTGTTTCTCCGATCACCTCTGAGATAATCCACTTTTCTTTGCTAGGAATACCCTCTAAGTAAGGCTCCAGGCTCGGATGGTATCACAGCGGAATTCGTCAAAGCCACCTTTGAGAAAGCGTTCCTTCCAACCTCTCTTAATGCAACCTCACTGGTTTTGATTCCAAAGTGGCAAGGAACAGAAGAATTGAAGGAATTAGAACTATTGCATGCCTTAACACGGTTTATAAACTCATTACTCGCATTGTGGCTGATCAGTTGAAGAAACTCCTGCCAGATATCATTTTTCCCAACCAAACAACATTTGTGAAAGACATGTTACTGCTGGAAAATGTTTTGTTGGCCTCAGAAGTGGTACAAGGTTATCATAAAACTTCTGCCTCACCTAGTATCACTTTAAAGGTTGACATCTCAAAGTCGTTTAATTCGGTAAGGTGATATTCTTGCTAAGAACCCTCAAAGCGTATTGGATGCCTCAAAAGGTTATTTAGTGGGTTAAAAGCTATGTGTGTACTCCCTCTTTCTCCCTGAAAATTAATGGTGTATGCTCAGGTTTCTTCGAAGGAAAGACTGGTTTGAGACAGGGAGATCCTTTATCCCCTAGTCTCTTTGTAATGGTGATGAATGTTCTTTCTCTTATGCTCAAAAAAGCAGCTGAAGATGAGATTTTTTCATTACTACCCAGAATGTGAAAAGTTTAAGTTGACACACCTTTATTTTATAGACGACCTACTAGTTTTTTGGGTGGTTCAATGCAATCTCTCTTTGGTGTTCTTTCGGTTCTCTCTGTGTTTGAGCAAATTTTAGGTTTGGGCGTTAATATCTCCAAGCCATCGATGTTTTATTCAGGTCTTGATGAGAATTTGATAGAAGAGATCAACCAAAGATTCAGGCTGGACAGAGGAACTCTCCTAATTTGCTACATGGGTTTACTTCTTTGCTCTAGGAATCTTAGTATCTCAATCTGTGACCCTCTCCTCTCCCAAATAAGGAAGAAGCTTAACGGTTGGACGCATAGGTTAGCATGTCACTTTTCTCTTATATCAATGGTCATCTCTGGCATAATATGCTTTTGGATCCGGAGAAGACCTCTGGAGCTAGAGTCTCTTTGATGTACCCCAAGGGACTAGATCCAAGGACCTAGCCACGGATACTCGTCGGTACAAGCTACGACTCGGCTAAAAGCCAGTTGCCGGTAAAAGAAAAGACTAAGGATAAAGGATGGAGCAAAGAACCGAGGATGACTCGACCCAATCCTTTGCGAAATAGAGGGAATGGAGTGAAGTACGACACAAGGGGTATGAAAAGTTCTTTGATACGGCAAGCCGGTAATGGTTCCGAGCCCGGCTCGAGGAAACGAGACCGGAGAAGGAGATTCAAGAGAATGAACTCGATTGAAACTCGAAAGAGAAATGAGTCTAAGTGATTTTGATGCAAAAAGTGTAACCTTTCATTAATGGGGAGAAACGCCTTTTATAGGCATACAAGGAAGGATCTAGGCGTCCTAATTAAGGCCTTAAACGAACATACTCGTTTGGACTGCTTAAAGACAAACAACACAAAGGAAAATAAAAGACTTAAGTAAACGAAACCCAAAACGCGGGTGGGCTTCGGTTGGATAGAAACACGCTTCGTCAACCTTCCATAGCCCGGACGTTAAGAAGGTTTGACCGAGTGAAGCGTGTTGCGCCAACTATCCGTGCCTCATTAAAAACCTATCCGGGAAACCTCATGGGATAAATCCGGACAGGGAAAAGGAGTGCATTTCTCTTGGCGTCTTAGATGCGTCTTCACCTTGTGATGGTGAAGAAATTTGTTCCTTAGCGTCGGTGTTGGTGTGGGTCGGCTCGGTCTCGGTGGTCTCGTGGTCCATGAAGCGTTGTACCATTCGTACGAACTTATCTCTATAGAGCTTGACCTTGCTTCTTTTGATGGGTCCAGACGGAAGGACATGAACCACTATGGCCGTGTCTGGATCGGGTGATGACGAGTCTGGGTGCTCGGCTTCGCCTGTCTATAGATTGGTCTCGGACGGGTAGAACTCGTCTATGGAACGTGTAGCGATCGGGACAGACTTGTCTGCGGATAGTTCAGCGGAACGAGTAG
Organism: Cardamine chenopodiifolia; assembly: GCA_963922655.1. NCBI lineage: Eukaryota > Viridiplantae > Streptophyta > Magnoliopsida > Brassicales > Brassicaceae > Cardamine > Cardamine chenopodiifolia. The sequence continues at coordinate 4,235,741 of OZ000490.1, forward strand.
TGCTCGGGACGGACTTGTTTACGGAACGTCAAGCGGAACAGGTAACGATCAGGCCAGACTTGTCTGCGGACTTGTGTGTGGACTGTCCGGTACGCAGGTTCCTGTCACTCTTGGTCTGATCTATGCTCACCAAAAGCAAAGGGAGGACTAGGCCTAGGAAACATCGATAGCTAGAACATCACGTGTGGTCTGAAACTGATATGAATGCTATACTTTAGAGCATGATCCATTTGGATTGTTTGGATTAGGCATAAGTACTTATCTTCATCTCCTTTGTGGGCTCTCAATGAAAAGAACTATACCTACTCATGGATGTTTAGAAAGGTGCTAAAGCTCTGGGACAAAGCGGCTGTTTCTAAGGATACAAGTGGGAAATAGCGACGATACTTTCTTTTGATAGGATCCATGGATAACTTTTGGACCTCTCTACTTCTTTCTCAGTCAAGATGGTCCTACACTACTCGGAATACCTATGTTTTCAACTGCTAGAGAGCTACTCTTACAAAATGGATGGAACCTTCCTCCAGCAGCCAGGTCTGATAACATCCTCTCTCTCTACACTTTGATATTCTTTCTCTCTACACTTCGATATCCTCTCTTCAGCCTTAGCCAACCAGTGACTCTACATGATGGTATATTGATGGGTGTCTTCAACAAAAATTCTTATCTAAGATGACATGGAATGCTAAAAGCCGAGGGTCTCATTGTCTTCACTGGTTTGGGATAAAGTAGTTATTCCTCGTCACACAACTAATACATGGCCTTTCATGATCCATCGTAACCCAACCTCAAATGTCTCTTCTTGGGGCTTTGATGTGGAAAAATGTTGCTTGCTTTGTGGCTCAGGTACTGATTCAAGAGACCATCTCTTTTTCGAATGTTTTTATTCTGCTGAAGTGTGGAAAAGTATCACAAGAAAGCTTCTTCTTTTCTCTCCTCCACTCTCGTGGAATGCCACTCTTCTTTGGCTTCTATCAACCTCCTCAAATGGTAATCTATCCTTAGCCTACTCCAAGGTTGGCAGGTGTAATTATATGAAATTTGACGGGAGCGGAACAATAGGTTCCATGATGGAACTACCATCCCATCAGCGCAAAATGTGAGTAGAATCATCTGTACTCTAAAGAACAAATGCCAGGCTTTGCAATAACTAAGATCAAACCGTGGCAGCTCCCTTCTTGAATGTAGGTCGGCTGATTAGCTTATCTCAAAGCTACTTCTTAAAACTTTCTCTCTCCGTATTTCTCTCTAGATTTAGCTCTTGTTGGGCACTCATTTCCTCTATCTAAACTGTGGTTCTTATTTGATTCCATGTACTTTTATTTAATTAGTTCAAGAAAATATTTTAACAAAAAAGAAAAAGAAAGTATCGTCAATCAAAATAAAATATTTTCTTAGATTTTAGTCAAACCCACTTTCATTGGTTTATGATTTCCCTTTTATAAAAAACACATGCTTCCGACTCCTTACAATTTCGGAGAACATGTATCATTATTCTTATAAACAAAAAAAAAATACATATATATATATATATACTGTCCATCTATATATATAGTGTTATAAAAAGAATTATAAATTATCATAAAGATAAATATAACTAAAAACTAAAAAATTATACCCATGAAAAAGGATATCAGATATTTGAAGAGAGAGAGAGTATTGAATGTTTTTTTGTGTTATTGATGTATTATAATCGATTGAATTCAATGGTTTATATAAAAGAGAAAAAGCAAGTTATTATGCATGCATAGTGATGGTGGACTCCACTTAATATTTATAAATCAAAAGTTATGGTCGCTACCTCTGTTTCTTTTGATATTTTATAACACTCCCCCTTGGATACCAGAGTCACTATCGTCCCTTGCGTTATATGTTTTTTTGCCTCATTAAAAACTTTTCTAGAAAAACCCGGTGGGAAAACCATAGTAGGTAAAAAGAGTACAACACCGCAAGCCCCCTCTCGAATTATCAGAATCATATCTTATAAGTCTTGTTAACGACGCATTCCAATATTATAGACATGTTTCCTGAACATAGTGGTAGGTAATGATTTCGTGGAGAGGTCTGCAGAATTCTTGGAAGATCAGACATATTTTACTTCAATGTCTTTATTCTTCACGAGTTCTTGGGTGTATGAGCAATGCATGCAGCATTATATTCATATAAGATAGTTGGTTCTGTGTTTACGTGGATTCCACTGCTTGATCGGATGTGTCAGTTTATTGATCTCAACCATATACACTCTCTACTTGCTTCATGTAGCGTGATGATTTCAACATGATTTGAAGAAGTAGCCACAAGTGTTTGTTTCTGAGAGCGCCATGATATAGCAGTGCCTCTAATTGTAAACACGTATCTTGTTGTGATCGAGCTTTATGTGGATCTGATAAATATTCTGCATCTGCAAAACCAATCATTTGATCATTTAAATTCTTAGGATAAAATAATCCTAAATCAATATTCCCTTGAAGATAACAAAAGACATGTTTAATCCCATTCCAATGTCTTCGTCTAGGAGACGAAATAAATCTAGCCAAAAGTTGACAGAAAATGAGATATCAGGTCGAGTGCCATTTGCGAGATACATAAGTGCTCCGATTGCACTTAGATATGGTACTTCAGGACCAAGTATCTATTTATTTTCTTAAGGTGGTCGGAATGGGTCACTTTCAACATTAAGTGATTAAATACTCTTTTGGTGTATGTGGATTAATGTACAAATATACCCTTTTGAGTATGTTCAATTTGTAGGCCAAGACAAAACTTTGTCTGCCCGAGATCTTTCATCTCAAATTCCCCTTTTAAATATTTTGTTGCTTTCTGTATTTCTTCTTGAGTCCTGATTATATTTGGATCATCAACATACACCGCGATTATAACAAATCCAGATATTGTTTTCTTTATGAAAACACATGGGCATATAGTATCATTCACATATCCTTCTTTAGTTAAATGTTCACTAAGACGATTATACCACATTCGTCTAGATTTTTTTAACCCATATAATGATCTTTGCAACTCTCATATAGATATCGGTATCTAATGATCTGTACAAGTATGCTGTAAGAACATCCATGAGACGCATCTCCAACTTTTCATTTGCGGCTAGATTCATCAAGAATCTAAACGTGATTGCATCCATAACTGGGGAATATGTTTCCTCATAATCAATTCCAGGTCTCTGAGAGAATCCTTGAGCCACAAGGCAAGCTTTATATCTCATAATCTCATTTTCTCATTTTGTTTCCGAACGAATACCCACTTGTATCCAACGGGTTTCACATCTTCGGATGTGAGTGTAATTGGTCCAAATACATTTCCCTTATTAAGCGAATCAAGTTCAACTTGTATTGCACCTTTCCATTCCATCCAGTCGTGTCTGTTTTAACATTTATATACAGACTTTGGTTCTACATCTTCATTTTCCTCATATATTTCTTTTGATACAAGATATCAGAAAACTTCATCATCACTATCAATTTCCTTTCGTTTTCATATCTTTCCATTATGGATATAATTGATAGATATTTCATGATTCTCTTCAAGTTCATGATGTTTTACATCATCACCAGCCTCATGATTTGTCTCCTCCAAAATATTTTCTGCTATTACGGGAATATTGGTCTTTTCAGCTTCCTTTCGCTTTCTTGGATTTTTATCCTTAGAACAACATGTCTTCCACGCTTCAGGCGTGTTTTAGACTCATGTGTATCATCTGCTCTTCTATGTTTTAATTAGGAGCGGGAACATTTGCAGCTGGAATATGTGATTTGGTTACCGTTTCAGTATCTGCAAAAGCATCAGGTAACTGATTTGCTACACTCTGCAAATGCATAATTCGTTGAACTTCTAGTTCCGAATATTTTGTAGGAGGATCAAGATGTAAAAGAGATGGTACACACCACTCTATATCCTTTCCTACTTATTTATTTTCTCCCCTAGAACCGGTAATACTTTTTCATTGAAATAACGTGTCGTAAATATATCTCCAGTCTGCGGTTCTAGGTATCGTATAATTGATGGAGAATCACAACCAACATATATTCTCAACCTTCTTTTTGGTTGGCACGTACACCGCATAACCAAAAATTCTTAGATGAGAAATATTTGGTTTTTGACCAAATGCTAATTGTAATGGGGAATACTTATGATATGCACTTGGTCTTATCCGAATAAGTGTTTTTGCATGCAAAATGGCATGTTCCCATACAAAGATTGAAAGTTTTGATCTCATGATCAATGGTCTTGCAATCAATTATAAACGTTTAATTAGTGATTCAGCCAAACCATTTTGTGTATGAACATGAGCTACAGAATGTTCAACTTCGATTCCCGTTACCATACAATAATCATTGAAGGCTTGGGATGTGAATTCACCAGCGTTGTCTAGTCTAACTCTCTTAATGGGATAATCAGAGAACTGAGCTCTTAGTTTGATTATCTGAGTTAGAAATCTTGCAAATACCATATTTCGAGATGATAAAAGACAAAAATGTGACCATCTGCTGGATGCATCAATTAATACCATAAAGTAGTGGAATGGTCCACATGGTGGATGTATTGGTCCACAAATATCTCCTTGAATTCTTTCAAGGAACTTTGGTGATTCTTTATCAATTTTGGTAGGTGATGGTCTTACGATCAATTTTCCAAGAGAACATGCAGTACATGTCATTTTATTTCCCTGATATATCTTCTGGATATTCAGTGAATGACCATGTGAGCTCTCAATAATTTTCCGCATCATCGTAGTGCCTGGGTGACCAAGGCGATTATGCCATAATGTGAAATCTTCTGGATTTTTTTAATCACTAGATGCGATTCGATTGCACTTGTATGAGTATGATGCAATCCTGAAGGAAGTTTTGTAAAGTTTTCCAATATACGCCTTTTTCCTGATTCATCAGAAGCTATATATATATATATATATATATATTTTTTTTTCCATTTTCCGTTGCGGACTGAGTATCATACCCTTGAAGGTATATGTCTTTGAAACTCGACAATTTTTTTTTAGAATTTGGAGAATATAAAGGATCATTTATGGAAAATTTTGTTCCATTAGGAAATGTAAAGTTAGCATTACTAATTCCTTCGATCAAATCTGTAGGACCTGATATTGTATTGATGATAATGTTTGCTGGTTTTAAATTAGAGAAATAACTCTTTTGCCTCAAAATAGTGTGCGTTGTTCCACTATCTGGTATACAAATTTCTCTAATATTTCCTTTAGATACCGTTCCGTTTTGATCGATGTCCATTTCTGTAATCAAGGTAAATATCAATAAAAGGAAGTAAATTTCATTCATATGAGAAAACCACACAACAATTATACATTAGTTACTTATTAAACACAACATTATTCTTTAACGATAAATATAATATTATACATGGCATAATTGGAGACTATTCAACAGCCTCGCTATATATATTTCACTTATTTGCAAAGGTGGTCTCGTCGAAATCATTTGCAAAATCGGGAGAGTCGAGGTACGATGTACCCTCAAAGTGTTCTGCTAGATTCACTTCTTTCCCTTTTCATTTGGTAGATTCCATGTATAACTTACAAAGGTGTGGAGGGGTCGACATGTCCGGGCCCAATGTCCTTTAGAACCGCCTCTGTAACACACATTCTCACGCTTCTGGGTGGAATTTTCTTGGTGTTCTTTTCTTTTGAAATTTTGTTCGGAATGAACCCATTTGAACGACCCTCTCCCTCGTGGGTTGTAAGTTCTACCACGTCCACGATTAAATCGACGGCCACAGCCACGTCCATGATAGGATTGATTATCCTTTTCAGGATATTTCATGTTTGTTGCATTCACTTCTGGGAATGCTTTCGTTCCCATGGGACGAGAATTATGGTTTTGAATGAGAAGTTCGTTATTCTTCTCCGCCAACATGAGTGTCACCATTAACTCAGAGAACCTTTTGTATTCCCAGCTCCTGTAAAGTTCTTGCAGGAGGCGATGTTCTCTATGAAAAGTCTGGTACGTCTTTTCGAGCATTTCTGTTTCAGTGACTGGCTTGCCACAATATTTTAGTTGTGACACTATTCTCAAAATAGCGGAGTTATACTCATTCACCTTCTAGAGCATGATGAAGCGTTATTTTCCTTTGGTTGTCAAATCTTTCCTTTAAAGCTACCCACAACTCTGTTGGGTCTTTTATGTGTGCATAGTCATGCGTCATATTTTCATCGAGATGTTTTTTCAGGAAAATTATCGCTTTTGCCTTATCCTTGGCAGGCGATTTATTTCCGACTTTTATAGTGTCAGAAATATCTTGCATCTCTAGATGAAGTTCAATGTCGGTGGTCCATGCAATATAGTTTGCTCCGGTTATTTTGAGAGATAGAAACTTTAACTTCTCAATATTTGCCATTTGATTCTTTTTTAAAAACAAAAACACAAAATTTTTATTAATAGGATGATATTACATATTTAAAATGAACCATTTATGTTAATAACACAAGAGATTACAAAGAACATTATTACATAAAAGATTAAACTGATGTTTACAGTGAACTCTCCATGAGTAAATTCTCCAACGAAGAGACAGTAAACACATGCAAGAATTACAAACAAAATAATAATTAAAAGAAAGCTAATCATTCTTCAAAACGACTTTTTCTTCTTTTTTCGGAGAGAGGTTTTAAGAGAGATGAAATGTTTGGATGAAATGAATGAGTGAAAATGAGTGTATTTATAGATTGAAAATTACTATTCATACCCGTTTGAAAAGTGAAAATTTTTGAAAAATTTCTTTGTGACCGTTGGTGAGAAAGAATTTAATCATAAAATCAATCCAAAATTTTAACAATCAATTAGTTCATTTTACCAATTTCAGATAAAATATTTATATACCGGTGGCTGAGCCTCCATTATATAATCATAATATAAACATATATTTAACAGTAATATTATGGTGACAGAGTCATCCACATCAGAATAATAAAATATATGGCGGTATATATATGGCGATATAGCCGTCCAATAAATATATATATATATATATAGTGCGTTAAGCAACCATGACGTAAGAATAGTAAAATAATATCGAGGCAAAAAACCGCCTACAGTCAAATTGAATAAATAGTGGTGATTATACAACCACTTAAAAATAATACCAAGACGAAAACCGTATACAGTAAAATTAAATAAATAATGTGAAAAGAAATATCAAATGTTTTTAAAAAGAAAAAGTATTAAATGTTCTTTTTTGTTATTAATATATCATAATCGATCGAAAAAACAAGTTATATATATGCATAATAATAGTGGGTACTACTTAATATTTATAAATCAAAAAAGTTTGCCGCCACCTCCCTCCGTTTCTTTTTTACATTTTATAACATATAGTTAATTTTTGTTTTGATTTCTTCGTTCTTATTCATTTGCAAAGTATCTTCCTTGTAGGACCTTAAAGACTTGAGGAATTGAGTCGTCGCATACTTTTCTAAACCTGAGTAGATAAATAGTACCATGTTTAAATTGGGGAAGATGCCATATCTACAACTCTTAAGCAATTTTACCAATCACTCGTTCAGTCGCCATTCGGATGAAGAAATCGTCGGATCCGAGGGGAGCTCAAACGCCGGTGCGGCAGCTAGCGTTGCGGAGAGAAGCCGTGGAGCAAATAAACTATGACACAGCGTCTTCGTCTTCAGAAGATTTATCTGACGCTAATTCTTCTTTCATGACGCCCTCTTTGGAATTCCCAGATCGCTTTAGTCTCCGAAACATCGGAGAAAACGAAGGCGAAATAAATCAGATTCCCGACGATTTGAGTGAAGCAAGTCCTAGTGGTACTGTTGTTGACAATTCTGAATTGAAGCGTATTAAGATAACTATTAAGCAACTTTACCAATCACTCTTAGTCGCCACTTGGATGAAGAAATCGGGAAAAAAAAAGGATCAGATTCCCGACGATTTGAGTGAAGCAGGTCCTAGTGGTACTAGTTTGCGAATCGCTGGAGGTGACGGAGAGATGGATCTGGCGTATCGGTACCTTTGTGTTTCAGGTCCTGACGATTTTGCGATTTCTGATCATACTTGGAAAGCTCATAAGATGCGTTCTTCATCTCATATTGATGATATAGTTAAGTCTTTTGACCTTGATGATCATAAGGTTAATGATCTGGATTTGAGTGAAGCAGGTCCTAGTGGTGTTGTTGTTAATGATGATACTGATTTGACGCTTTCTGAGTTTAGTACTCCGGTGGATAGGGAACTAGTTAGTGCTGGTATGGTCGAGAATAAGCGTGGTATTGAGCAAACACCGACCATTTTGGTGAAGTTTAAGGAATATCTTGTTCCGAATGATGCTGTGGCTGTTGGTGGTGGTATTAAGGGGGTAAGACCACCGGTACTTAAGCCTCCTCCGTCAATGAAACGACCTTCTATTGATCTTCATGGATCATCTTGGGATTTTATTACGCATTTCGCTCCCAAAAGAAGTGAAACTGATAAGCGGCCGAGTTCCTCCTCTTCTTCTGACAATAAGTATGATGAAGAGGAAGCTGGAGAAGAGGTGGAAATGGAAGAGATAGGAGTGAGTTTTCTCCAGTTGGGTGATACGTCTGACGAGGCATGCTCATTCACTACAAACGAGGGTGACTCCTCAAGCAATACTTCACCGATCTATGCCTCGGGAGGATCTATTATCACTTCTTGGCAGAAGGGTCAGCTTCTGGGACGAGGATCATTTGGCTCTGTGTATGAAGCCATTTCAGGGTAAGTCTTACTGGTGGCTAATGTCTGTTGAACTTGCAGATTCTTAGTTGGGAAGTAAAAGCACAAATACAGTGCAGAGTGTGTTTGCCTTAATGCATTTTTAAAGGATGTTTATGTTAAATGTAGAGATGGAGAATTCTTTGCTTTCAAGGAAGTTTCACTACTTGATCAGGGAAGTCATGCACAAGAATGCATACAACAACTCGAGGGGGTGAGATATACCTGGTCTATGATTCACAATATATTTCACTACCATTGCAGCATTGTCTCATTGCCACATTTTTTACAGGAGATTGCACTACTTAGTCAGCTTCAACATCAGAATATTGTGCGATATCGCGGCATGGCCAAGGTATGATCCTGTTCTGGATTTCCTGTTCTCAGTTGCAGCTGTCTCATAAAATAGAACACATTTTGTTGCTTGTAGGACGGATTGAATTTGTACATCTTTCTTGAGCTTGTAACCCAAGGGTCCCTTCTAAAACTCTACCAAACATACAAGCTTTCGGACTCTTTAGTCTCCTTGTACACAAAACAGATTCTTGATGGTTTGAAATATCTCCACGATAGTGGTTTTATTCACAGGTTAGAGTAGTAATCTCTCTTGTTATAGCTGTCCCTGTATTTCCCAAGAATCTGATTAGCTGCATATCCTGGGTTACTTACTTTTCTTATCTCATGTATAAAAGGGACATCAAATGTGCAAATATATTGGTGGACGGAAATAGAACCGTCAAACTTGCAGATTTTGGATTGGCAAAGGCTAGTTTCCATTCATAGATGTTTATAGTAATAACCTGGTACATTGCTTATCCCCCTTACCTTTTTCATTTTTTTATTAGGTGTCAAGGTTAAACGACATTAAGTCCTGCAAGGGAACTCCATTTTGGATGGCTCCGGAGGTAATTAAACACTGATTTGATTGTGTAATATAATGATAGACAAACATATAATACATTATCAGAAACATTGGATAATGAACTGTTGTTTAAATATGCTATCTCATATGTTGTGATCTGGGCTTAATAGCCGCAAAACCCCCAGTTGTGTTCCTTCAAGTATTTTGTTAAGCTGGAACTAGTTTTAAATTCATTTATTTCAGTTTGTGGTGTTTATTTCTGTAACTGTGTAAGTAATCATCATACTAATAGATATGTGGATTCATTGCACTTTAGGCTGTACTTGTAAAGTTGTTTCTAAATATAACATAATAATTTGATCAGGTTATTAACCCCGATCGTAATGATGGGTATGGAACTCCAGCTGATATATGGAGCCTTGGCTGCACTGTGCTGGAGATGTTGACTAGTCAGATCCCCTACGGGAATCTGAAACCCGTAAGTCTTCAAGATTCGTAAACTTTCTTCATATAAAATAGGGAAATTCCCATAAAATCACCAACTATTTGGCTATATCTGCAATATACATGAACTTCTTGGGTCTCTACAAAAAATACACGAATTTGGAGTTTCAATTTAGTAGATGTTAACGTGATTGGAGTTTGGACATTTATTTTATTTTTAGGGGATTTTCCCAGTAAAATAAGAGTTGAAGTTCTAATTTGTGCAAACTAGCAGGTTCAAGCCCTGTTTAGGATTGGAACAGGTACGCTTCCAGAACTACCTGAAACTTTATCACAAGACGCTCGGAATTTCATACTTGAGTGTCTCAAAGTGAACCCAGAAGAGCGGCCAACTGCAGCTGAACTATTGAACCATCCATTTGTTAGAAGGCCCTTACCATCCTTGGGCTCGGGCTCATACTCATGTTTAGGATCGGGATCAGCATCTCCGCTTCCCCCTAGATGAGTCTAATTTTAGAAGATTGCCTCTATAGGTGAAAGCTTGTGGTTTAATTTTCATGAGAATATATTAGAATCACAAGCTGTATATATTCTAACATTGATGTCCTAATGTATCAGAGCAGGCGAAACCAGAAGATTTGTGAGAGATTAGACCCTATCGAAACAGTTGGGGAGACTGGAGATATGATTCTTCAACACACATGTGCTGTTGGGGTTGCGCGGCAAGTGCTAAACCGCCTGAAGATATATGTCCTCAGATTGTTTCGGTCTCATTCTTTAAGTTTACTTTAGTTTAATAGTGTATGTATGTGTATCCTAACATGTAAATGTAGTGTAATGTATAATTATAGTTATTGTGTGTTGTAACTGTGTACGCATCTCATGTTCCCGATGGGTTTTTATCTTCTATTTGCCTCGCATTTATCTCTTAACTATATTGTAAGTGTCTTTGAATCCCACGCAGAAGAAACCTGCTACTCCAGTTATCTATTCAAAAGTGTCCTCGAAATATTTTCTTAGATTTTGGTCAAACCTACTTTTATTGGAAACTAGACTAATTCCCGGTTTCTTTCTCGTACATATTTTTTTTTTATATTTTACTTCACTTCATATAATAAAATTTGAGATATAATTATTTAAATGAATGTTCTATTATAATATATAAAATATTAAGACGAATTGTTTACTTGTAAAGAAAACCAACAAATTAATTCAAAAATAGATAAAAAAAACTAATTATTCTTTTGATTTCTTATATTGAAAAATAAAAATAAATCATAGATTTATTGATCATAGAAACCAATATGCATTGTAACTATTTAAATATAACTGAAAACGGTAATGATAAATATAATAAAATGTGTAAAAAAAATGATGAAAATGTAAGACAAGTTAAAGTTTCAAATTATGTAATGTTATAATTTTTGGATATTAAAAATTCAATTTAAATTGTTTATGTATTATGATTTTTAAAATAATTAAATTCAAATTAATTAATTTGTTATATAGAATTAATAGTTGTCACCATTGATGTGGTGGCTGATGCTTAGTAATATGGTTGAAGAGTAGGTAAGAGAAAAAAATATGGAGAAACTCCTTTTAGTCATCTTATCTAATAAAATATGATTATCTTTTTGTGAAACTCCGAAATGATGTCACGTGTCCACTTCAACCATGAACCATGTCCTCTTTCCTAAATTTCTTTTATTTGGATTTTATTCTTTCGAACAAACAAATTAAACAGCAATAAATTAAACCATTCTAAATAAAAATACAAATTAAAGACTATCTTATCTAAACTTCCCATCATATTTCTTCCAAATTAAAAACTATGCAAAGTAAGGTTTATCAAAACAAAATTGAAAATTTTGTTTTTCTTTCACCCAGATTTTCAATTTAAGTTTAATATTGTTCATTCCGATTTATATAAAGTTTTCATCATGTTTTCTTCCAAAATAAAGACTTGTCAAAGTAAGGTTTATCAAAACTAACGATTCAATTCTTTTTTTTTTCACCCAGAATTTTCCAAATTAAAAACTCTGCAAAATAAGGTTTAACATAACTAATTTTTCAATTCTGTTTTTCTTTCACCCAAATTTTCAATTCAAGGTTAATACTGTTCATTCTGATATATATATATATAAATATACATATATATATATAGTTTTCATCATGTTTTCTTCCAAATTAAAGACTAGTCAAAGTAAGGTTTATCAAAACTAATTATTCAATTTTGTTTCTCTTTCACCAGGATTTTCAATTAAAATTAATATTGTTCATTCCAATTTATATAAAACTTTTATCGTGTTTTCTTCCAAATTAAAAACTTGTCAAAGTAAGGTTTATCAAAACTAATTATTCAATTCTGTTTTTCTTTCACCCAGAATTTTCCAAATTAAAAAACTCAGCAAGGTAAGGTTTATCAAAACTAAATTTTCAATTCTGTTTTTCTTTCAGCCAGATTTTGAATTCATGTTTAATATTGTTCATTCCCATTTATATAAAGTTTTCATCATGTTTTCTTCCAAAGTAAAGACTTGTCAAAGTAAGGTTTATCAAAAACAATGATTCAATTCTGTTTTTCTTTCACCCAGAATTTTTCAAATTAAAAACTCGGCAAAGTAAGGTTTATCAAAACTAATTTTTCTTTCACCCAGATTTTCAATTCAAGGTTAATATTGTTCATTCTGATATATATATATATATATAGTTTTCATCATGTTTTCTTCCAAATTAAAGACTAGTCAAAGTTAGGTTTATAAAAACTAATTATTCAATTCTGTTTTTCTTTCACCAGGATTTTCAATTCAAAGTTAATATTGTTCATTCCGATTTATATAAAGTTTTCATCGTGTTTTTTCTAAATTAAAGACTTGTCAAAATAAGGTTTATCAAAACTAATTATTCAATTCTGTTTTTCTTTTACCCAGATTTTTCCAAATTAAAAACTCGGCAAGGTAAGGTTTATCAAAACAAAATTTTCAATTCTGTTTTTCTTTCACCCAGATTTTTAATTCTGTTTTTCTTTCACCCAGATTTTCAATTCAAGATTAACATTGTTCATTCCCATTTATATAAAGTTTTCATCATGTTTTCTTCCAAATTAAAGATTAGTCAAAGTAAGGTTTATCAAAACTAATTAGTCAATACTGTTTTTCTTTCACCCAGAATTTTTCAAATTAAAAACTTGGCAAAGTAAGGTTTATCAAAAGTAAATTTTCAATTCTATTGTTGTTTGCATAATGTTGGTCGTTATGTACTCTTGTGAGGATTCAGATTATAGCTTCACGCAGCAGCACTTATCATATCGATGAGTATCTGCGGGTTTGGCGAATAGTAGAGTTACAATACAAGGCTCTTATTAAGACCACTTGCACAGCCAAAAAATGTAAGACTACCAAGAGAGCTGCAATCATTATTATTCCAAATAAGCTTTATATTTCCAATATTTTTTATATACGGACGTTTCGTTAGTTTATGATTAATGTTGAAACTGTAATTTGGTAGAGTTGGATGATATATGCATTCATTTTATTTTTAACGCTTAAGAATAGTTATTGCAAAAAAGATTGGTATTAAACTCTAAACATGTTTCATTTTGTTGAATGCTTGAGTTTTCATTCCCTATCTTCTATAAATAGTGGTCATATTTCAAGAACAAATATCGTGAAACCTAAAGTTTAACTTAATCTAATAAATAAATAATTATTTTTCAATTTAACATATATACAACACAATAAAAATTATTATTAAATAAATATGATTTTTTATTTAATAATTTAAATTATTTTTAACATATTTATGATTTTATATATTTTAGATTCAGTCATTATCTTTGCTATATTTTTAAATTATTTTAACTTTAGTTATTATATTTTTGGATATTTTAAAATTTTTAGAATACATACTTTAATAGGTAGAAAGTGTAATCTAATTTTCCTATAACATATTGTTGAAATGATAGAATAAGTATTTTTAATAGTTCAGAATATATATTCTAAATATTTCAGAATAAGTATTATAATATATTTATTTTAAAAATCTTAGAACATGAACGATTGCTAGAATACGTAATATAATATTTTCATACCGTGAACAAATATAAATTTTCCAAAGTCCCCATTAGTGTTCTCTCTCTCAGGTATGTTTCTATATACATTTTCAAATGAATATATGCATCTTTATATTCTGTGCCTCGGATAGACGTTCTTCCATGAATCATTTTCATTCTATCAGACAAATCTTTGGAACAAAAAAAGGAGGCAAGAGTATCTTGCGTGTACTGGTCATAGCTATTAACGTCATAAGTTACTCTTGAAATAATTCAACTACAAGTAGTTTACATATCAAGATCTCATTGCATTTATGGTATTCTCTTCTTCACTGAATTTAATATTTAGCATTCAATTGTTATCTGTTAGAAACAATAGCAAGAAAGGGAAAAATATTCGTCACATTGAGCTGAGTCTCCTCAATAATAGGAAAGCTCAAAGCGGATTCCTATGCTCGATAAAATTCTTCTACGTTTTGGTTTTCAATCCATGATTTATTATTTTTAGAGAGAAAAGAATGATAGACGACATGGACAAGGTAGAAATTCTTAATCTTACCTCACCCGCGCAATTGTTAGAGTTATACAAGACCGAATAGTATCTCTACACTACACCCTGTACAGAAAACTTAGCAGCCTTCTACACCGATGGATCACCACTAGAGGTTAAAAGATGTTAAGTATTTTTCAGCTTTCGTTGTAAAATGCACACTCATCATTCTGTTAAAAAAACATTCTCATCTTAATATTAATTTAACATTTCATCAAAAATATATTCGTCACAGATAGGGGTGGGCATTCAGGTTTCGGGTTCGACTTTGGATATTTGGGTTTAGAAATTTACAACCCAATGGAATAATTTGTCGGGTTCAGGTTCGGTTCAGGTAAAACTTATCGGGTTCGGGTTTCAGAGTTAAAACCCGATCAAAACAAAAAAATTTGGGTTTTGATCGGGTTCGGGTTTTCTGTTTTTTTGGTTTTTTTGGGGTTTTTGTGTTTTTTCAGAGTTTTCGGTTTTTTTTGGTTTTTTTCTTCGGATTTTCCTGTTCGGATTTGTATATATTACACATACAAAACTCACATTTAGAAGATAGGATCCTCGAATTAGGGTATTTTCCATGGGTAGTTATGTATTTTTGGGTTTCAGATTCGGATCACGTTTGGTTACCATTTTCGGGTTTAGAGATTTATAACCCAATAAAATAATTTTTCGGGTTCAGGTTCAGATACAAGTTTTCGAGTCGGGTGCTCGTTTACGGGTTTTTTGCCCACCTCTAGTCACACAGGAGAAAGTTTGGGACTTTTGCATTCCTGCATGTCACACTTCCACTCTACAAAATCAAAGTAGTTATTTTGTCCTTTATATCTTTTTATTTTCTAGAAATCTTTTTGGATTCTCTAAAGTTGGTGTTGATTATTACTGTTATATCTTTCTAAGTTTGGTGTGAAACAATGCAAAAAGATGAGAACAAGTAGAATAAAAGCTACTCTCAGAAACTCATTCACAATTCTAAATGATAACTACTATTTCTTCACCTCTTTTAACTTGCCAACACTTATCTCTTTTCCACAAGCAATATTATGTTCATCTTCTGTGAATCAAGGTCCCCAACATGGTAATGATGCATAGATGAGGAACTATACTAATTTTACTGATTCTTAATAATTGACAAGTTGATTTGGAAAAGAGTCTATTGTTTTGTGGTTAAAAAGAGATTAAGAAGATTATGAAAAGGGTAGAAGTAGGATGCAATTCATTAGATGGGGTAGACAACAAGAGGTAAACAATTGTATGAATAAATTCTTCCCCTTTTTAGATGGATTTTGCATTTGCCTAACATTTTTATGTCTTGAGAGCAATTAGCCAAAGGAAAACACTTTTGAAACCACCTTAAAGACCTTTCACTCCATACCCGATTTACAACGATTTGATTTTCCTTCTCGAGACATCCTTAATGACTGTTAAAGAGATGTTTTCGATTTGATTATGAGCTTTTGCTTAAGTTTAGGGGTTGCATTACAAATTTGTATTGAGATGGACATGGAAAAGTACGAAAGAGTGAGATGTTTGTTCTTGTATCATCTAACTATCTTTAAGAATAATGCGTTTAATTTTTTGTTTGAAACTTTGTGGCTTGAATCCCCATTTTCACACTTCCTTCTCGACTTTTTCCTTATTGTTTGCTTGCGGATAAGCAAGAGATAAGTTTGGGGGAGTTGATATATTGAGCTTTTACCATCATTTAGTTTGCATATATTTCTTGTTTTATAGGTATTGAAGTAAACTATGTAATAAGAGGGATCATTTGGCTACAAAGAACATAAATGATAATCCAAAACTAGTCCAAAGTGTTCGAAAGATAGACTCAAATTAAGGCCTTACACTAAGATTTAGCTCTAGAACCCTTGCTGAATGTTATACAAAATTGAGTTAGCTTTCCAATGGTAGTGGTATTGAGTGATTTGGATCAGAAGTTAAGGAGATACAACCCATTTAGTGAAGACCTGTACGACCCAATGGCCTTATGCAGCAGTCTCGTATGCCCGCTGGCGATTAGTAGAGTTTAGACTTTTAACACCATAGATCCTTGCTTAATAGGTTGTATTAATTATAAATTAGCTTTGATTATGTTGGTTTATAACTTAGGCATTTTAGCATCCACAACGTGTTTGATAAAATGGTTGAACCAAAATATCAAGTGTTTCACATACTTGGCCTAAAGAAATAGTTGATTAAGGTGTTTGGTGGTTAGTTATGCTTGTAATTAATGATTTTTAATTACTTGATCACTAACAAAAGTTATTGATGATTAAGTGATTAAGGAAAAGGTTAATGCCTTGGAAGTGGATTAGTTGAGATTAGTGATGTAAGACTGAAAGATTAGTTATGTTAAATAGATTAAACTGCATTAGTTGACAAGTCATCACCCTAGTCACATACCTCTATCTCGAGAGTTTTTTTTCCTTTATTGAATTCTAAAACCATTTTTAGCATTTCCTGCTTTTATTTACTTGGAATTTGGTTTCCTAAACACAATTTTATTTGCTTAGATTGAAATGAGTTTTGTATTCTTAGTGAGTTGATCTTGTTTCTCCATAGATTCAACACTAAAGTGCTATGCATGATAGGTTTATTTGATACATAGGAATTATCCTTATCACATGCCAAGGCACGGAAATACACCGCAAAACACTAGCGATCGCACGAAGCCGGGAGAACTACCTGCTGGGTTTCTCGGTTATACGAGACCGCTGCATGACATCGTGAGAGCTGCCGTGAGTGACATGTTTCTCAAACTCTATTTTG
Source organism: Cardamine chenopodiifolia (assembly GCA_963922655.1). Taxonomy (NCBI): domain Eukaryota; kingdom Viridiplantae; phylum Streptophyta; class Magnoliopsida; order Brassicales; family Brassicaceae; genus Cardamine; species Cardamine chenopodiifolia. The sequence continues at coordinate 4,253,137 of OZ000490.1, forward strand.
CATCTCATTAGAATCAACCTATGATCCAAAACAAATAAAAATACATAAAATCAAAATATAATAAAATGATTATGTACAAGGATAACATGGGATTGCCTCCTAAGTGCAATCGTTTAGCGACATGAGCTCGACTTTCCTTGGTTTTAGGCAGATTTTGGTTCAGAGAGGGACACCTAGGTTCCTTCTCCAATCAAGTCGGTTGCCAAGTATGGCTTTAATCTTTGTCCATTAACCACAAAGTCTTTGCCGGTCTTGTTGTACAACACAAAGGCGCCATACAGTTTCACTTCCTGGATCACAAATGGTACCGACCAACAAGATTTAAGCTTTTCCAAAAATAACCTTAACCACGAATTGAACAACAACACTTGATCACCAACTTTAAAATCCCTTGGAATAACCTTCTTGTCATGGAATTCCTTGGTTCTTTCTTTATAGATCTTTGAACTCTCATAGGCTTCGAGCCGGATCTCATCAAGTTTGTTCAATTGGATCAACCGCTTCTCCTTGGTGGTTTTGATGTCAAAGTTCAAGAGCTTTGGTGCCCACATAGCCTTATACTCAATTTCAACCCGCAAGTGACAAAACTTCCTATAGATAAAGTTGAACAGAGTACGGAAATTGTTCCTATATGTCTAAAGTGCATCATCAAGGTTCACCGACCAATCATTCCTAGTTGTACCAACTGTCTTCTCCACGATAACTTTGATTTCCCTGTTGGCAATCTCTACCTGACCACTAGTTTGTGGATGGTACGGGGTAGCAACCTTATGCTTCACTCCATGCTTCTTTAGCAAGCTCTTGAATACCTTTTTGATGAAATGTTTGCCTCCATCGCTTATCAAAACCCTTGGAATACCAAATCTTGGAAAATGATGTTATTAAACATCTTTAAGAGAACTTTCGCATCTTTGGCAGGACTCGCAATAGCTTCAACCCATTTTGTCACATAATCCACCACAACGAGGATGTAGAAATTCCCATATGAAGAACGATATGGTCTCATGAAATCGATACCCCACACATCAAATATCTCTACTTCAAGGATTGGATTTTGAGGCATCTGGTTTTGCCTACTAATGTTACCTTTTATTTGGCAAGGATCACACTTTATTATAAACTCTTGAGAATTCTTAAATATAGTCGGCCACTAAAATCCCGCTTGTAGAGCTTTTTTAACCGTCTTGAATGTTTTGAAGTAACCACCATAGGATGAGCCATTGCAATGCGTCAAGATTCCATCTACTTCTTCTTCTGCAACACATCTTCTATAGAGGTTGTCCTTTGCAAAGAGTGTACAAATACCTTTCATCCCAATTGTAGCGATACACATCTTTGAAGAACTTCTTCCATTAATATCCTTCAAGGGTTAGTGGCTATTTTGCACATTCTAAATAGTTCACATAATCAACATACCAAGGCAATATTTCCTTTAAATCCATGACTTCTTGAAGCATCTTGTGAGTCTCGTGAGTCAATTATAGAAGTTATCCGCCATTAGTTGCTCCTGGGGAAAAGATTCGTTGATTGGTATGTTGTTGACAATCTTCAACCAAGAGAGATGATCCGCTACACCATTCTTTATTCCATTTTTGTCTTTAATCTCCTAGTCAAAGTCTAGGAATAGCAATATCCATCTCAAAAGTTTTGGTTTGGCATCCTTCTTAGCCAATAGATGCCTCAATGCAATGTGATCCGTGTGAACAATCACATTCAACCCGACCAAGCATGACCTAAACTTCTCAAATGCGGATACAATGGCAAGTAGTTCTTTCTCAGTCGTGGCATATTTTACTTGTGCATCATCAAGGGTCCTACTTCTATAATATATCACATGAAGCTTCTTATCTTTATGTTGAACAAGTACCTTTATATAGAGCATTTACAACATTGTCTTTTACAGTTTTTCTTACCTTTGGGAGAAAAAATCTCTTACTCTTCTAGAAGTGTTTTCCGAACCCTGTTATTGATATTTTGATATTTATGAAAGCTTTGAATTCATTTTTGATGACTGCATTTATGTCTGAGTAATCCACCAGTTGGGTTTAGGTTTTGTTCAAAGGGATTCATTTGTTGATTATGTTTAAGTTATTAGATTAGGAATTTACCTTTAGGTTTAGGTAGGCTAACTTTATTGTAGTGTTTCGAGTTTGAGAACGATTAGTTTATAAATCCCTAGTTAGTTAGATAACTTAGTCGATCATTGATACATGCAACATTCCCTGTGCCCAGCGTCTTTCTCCATTCATTTACAAACAATTTATTTTACTGCGTTTTACATTTTGTAATCGTGACAAACAAACCATATTTTCGTCCTAACTTTTCTTGTTTCATCATAGCTTCTCATGCAACTTTGGTCTCTGTGGGATTCGACCCTAATCTTTACTACAGCATAGCTATGCCCTTGAAGTGATTGAGAAGGTTAAAATCTGAGACATCAAGTTTTTGGTACCGTTGTCGGGGACAAAAACGTTTCCTACAAGTTTTTGTTTCGAATTCTCGTCTAAGAAATTTTTTTAAATTTTTGCGTAGAGTTCGACTAATCCGTACAAGGATCGATCGATCCTCTTTTATTTTTTTTCATTTTTTTATAGTTTTTAAAATTTTCTTCTGAGTTTGTTTCACATACAAGCGTGGATGACCGACTAGGAACAGCCCCAGCGCAGTTTTACTTTAGGAGAGCATCATACTCCTTTTGCAAATGATAGGATTCTCGCAGCTATCGTCCCACCACTCCTTGATCAACAAGACTACAAAATCAAGCCTAATATCATTGTTCTTGTCAAGCATATTCTATTCCATGGTTTGTCTACCGAAAACCCAATGGAGCACATCGATATCTTTGAGGAGATTTGTAGTGGTACTAGCTCAAACGGTGTTCCTCCTGACTACTTTTGTTGTAAGCTCTTTCCATTTTCTTTGAGTGATAAGGCACATTGGTTATTAAAGTCCTTACCATCTCGATCTCTTACTAATTGGAAGAGTTTAGAGCCGCGTTCTTGAGTCACTTTTTTACCAGGACTTAGTCAGCTGCACTCAAGAACAAGATAACGACTTTCCAGCAAAATCTTAATGAGTTTTTCTATGAGGTATATGACCATTTCAAGGAGTATCTCAGAGATTTTCTACACCAAAATTTCTCTGATTCAGACACAATGAGCTTCTTTTATAATGGGATTGAGTGGAAGTTTCAAATGTCTCTAGATACAGCAAGTTGGGGCAATTTTATAAGCAACACGTTTGCCGAAGCAACTGAGCTTGTTGAGAATTTAGAAGAAACCAACGCTAATCACCGTTCCAATGATTGGGGATTAAGAGGGGCTCCAAAGAGTAGGGACTACAAGAAAGCAACCAGAAAACCGACAAAATTTCCGACAGAATCAGAATCCGTCGGAAAAATTTGATGGTTTTCCAACGGTTTTACGACTGCAAATTTCTGACAGAATTCCGTTGGACAAGCACAAATCTGTTAGAAATCTGTAGAAAATTATAAACGTTATGTTCCGATGGATTTCCAACCGTATCTGTCAGAAATGTCGGAAAGTTGTCGATTAATAAGAAATATAATATGACCGTTGTATAGGCATTTGAAAAATGTGTATTCCGATGGATTTCCAATAGATTTCTCATGGACATGACTTCTATATATATGTTTCCACATTTCTTCATTCATGTACACCACTCATTTACTCATTCAATCTCTTTATAGCAAAAGTTAAAATATGTCTTCTGATAATTATTTTTGGTCATGGATGGACGAATCTATGATGGATCTGGAGTCAAACTTCCTGAAAGATGATTATGCACGAGGAATCTTCGAGTTCATGGGATTGGCCGGAAATCAATGGGGAGCAAAATAAATTGGTAAGTTTAAATGTCTCTGTAGTATATGCCAGAATTCTCATAATGTTAATCTTGAGTTAGTTTGGCATCACTTGTATAGTAATGAGTTTATGCCCGATTATAAGATTTGATATTTACATGGAGAAAAAAATTATGATTATGATAGTACTAGTGAACCAAATGTTGTGGATAGGATACGAGATAGAAGGGAACTAGATGTAGGTGCTAGTACGGTTGAGATGGTGAATGATGTGTTTAGGGAGAACATGCCATCGGACGGTAATGATGCAGATAGGGCTAAAGAACCAAATGCAGAAGCGCAAATTTTTTTTGATATGTTAGATGGAGCGAAACGCCACTATATAGTGGTTGTAGAGAAGATCATTCACCGTTATCATATGCAAGTAAAATGATGACTATTAAGACGGACTACAATTTGGCGGAAGAATGTGTTGATGCAATAATAGATATTGTGAAAGATATTTTGGCTGAAGATAATCTTTCACCAGCATCATACTATGAGGTACAAAAACTAGTTGTTGGTCTTGGTTTGTCGTATCAGACGAATAAATGTGTGCATTGATAACTGAATGATATATTGGAGAGAAGACGAAAACCGTAAAAGATGTAGGTTTTGTCAAAAACCGAGGTTTTAAGAAACTAGTGGGAGAGTTTCAGTTTCTTATAAACAGATGTGGTTTTTACCATTAACGGAGAGGTTATATCAGTCTCAACGCACAGCAGAGGCAATGAGATGACATGCAGAGCATCATCAAGATGGAGAGATTACGCATCCGTCGGACGCAGAAGCGTGAAAACATTTCCAATCATTGTATTCAAATTTTGCGTATAAGCGACGAAATGTATATCTCGAGTTATGTATAGATGGTTTTAACCCATTTAGAAAAAATGGAAGACAATATTCGTTGTGGCCGGTAATCGTAACACCTTACAATTTGCCACCATCTTTGTGCATGCGTAGAGAGTTTTTGTTCCTTTTCGTACTAGTTCCCGGCCCAGAGCATCCAAGGAGGTCACTTGATGTATTCCTCCAGCCATTGATCTATGAGTTACAAATGCTATGGAAGCATGGGGTTGAAGCATTTGATGTTTCATTGTAGTAGAATTTCAAGATGCGTGCGGTTCTTATGTGGACCATAAACGATTTTTCAGCATATGGTATGTTATCTGGATGGACAACACATGGAAGATTATCATGCCCGTATTGCCAAGACAACATTGATGCATTCCATTACATCACGGAAGAAAGACGTGTTGGTTTGATTGCTACAGAAGGTTTTTACCTAATGATCATCCTTATCGTAGGTCTAGAACATTGTTTATGAAGAACAAACAAGGGAAGACGAAAGACAATATGAAGTTTAAATTAGACTTCCCACTGATTTTTTCTCTGGATTTTCTTCATGTTATCCCTAATGGTAGATGTCCTATGTCTGCCTAGGGTTAGACACAGCTAGGAAAGAATCATTGTTTGATTGGATTCGAGACGATGTAAAATTACCGGATAGATACGCATATAATCTACTGAATTGTGTGGATTTTTCTGAAGGGAAGTTTATTGGAATGTAGAATCATGAGTTTTATGTTGTGATGTAGCGTCTTCTTCCATTTGCCTTTGCACATCTTATTCCATTTGCCTTTGCACATCTTATTCCATTTGCCTTTGCACATCTTCTTCAAAAAAAGTCCACGAAGCAATTGCAGGTATATATTTTTATTTTCATAATCTTAATTAACCATTTTTGTAACATATATATTTTATATATATTAAATTTTTTATTTTTTCTTGTGTTTTGTAAGAGTTGGTGCTTTCTTTCAAGATTTATGTACGAGGACACTTACAATAGATGGTATACGCAATTTACAGGATAATGTACTGGTTATCCTTTGTAATCTTGAGAAGATATTTCCACCGTCTTTCTTTGATGTAATGGAACATCTCCCTATCCACCTCCCACGAGAAGTTGCACTTGGAGGTCTTGTTCAGTACCGTTGGATGTATCCATTTAAGTGTTACATATTCCAACTCAATAAAAAAGTTAAAAATTTAAGCAAAGTTGAGGGATCAATTGTCGCACATAGTCTCAACGAAGAAGCCTCACACTTTGCTGAACATTACTTTCCATCGGAAGTGCATACTAAGATTAGAAGGCTGGCGCGACATGATGATAGAGGTGAGAAAGCGTTTTATTTGGTGTATGTCCCTGAGTTATTTGCTCAAATTGGTCGAGTAAGTGGAAAAGAACAGAAATGGAAACTATTAGAATCGGAGTTTGCACACTTTCATACGTATATTCTCACAAATTGCGAGGATATTGTGGAGTATGAGAAGTAATGATTAATTTATTTATGTCAATTACCAATTATTTGAAATTAATTACAATGTGATTATTAAATTTTTTGTTATGATACAGCATTTACATGGCGCTAGGACGGGACTATTATCTAGATACGACGGAATCCGAACTTGATATCCTAAAAGAACAAGAATTTTCATCTTGGTTGCGATTTTATGTAAGTTTTTAAACAATTTTACTAATTTATAATTGTATTGTAATATTTATCTCACAATAATTTATAAATTTTATTTATATTTTTATAGGTATCTGAAGTCATAGAAAATGGTCAAGAATTTTCGTCGTGGTTAATGGAGTTTGTTAATGGTCCAAACAACATTGCAACTTCATATCCTAGGTATTGCTCTAAGGGATATGCGTTTAGGATTCTTGAGGAGGGAAGAACAAGACCAACTTCAAAATTTGATGTTTCAGGGCAATCAGGGGATGTAGTTTACTAATACATATTGAATGAAATCTTAGAAGTCTGATATCCATGAATGTTGGACTTGAGGTGCATTGTCTTTAAGTACGACTGGTATGATCCATTCATTGGCCATGGTGTTCAAATTAACCAATTCGGCGTGACATCTATACATTCAAGATGAAGACTTCTTAAATACGATCCATTTATTCTAGCATCACAAGCAGACCATGTATGATTAAATTAACATATTTTACTGTTATTTAAGTTACTAATATTTTTTTTAACAAATTATCCTCCTTTTATATAGGTTTGCTACATTCGTTACCCTCGGGTATCTTATCGGTCTGATCTCTGAATCATAATTACTGCAATTAATCCACGAGGAAGAATAAATAAAGTTTCATAACATGATGCCCTGCTGCCAACTAGAATTTTTCAAATGGATCATGTTGAGCGTTCGGTTGATATTGAGCTCGTGGTTGACTTCACACAAACCGGTGATGATATATTTCATTCAGACTCAGAAGAATCACGTGGCGAATTCGAGGACGATTCAAACTCAATTCCTTCGGACGGATCATCTGAAGATGAGTAGTAGTATGTTTGTATTTTATACTTGTTATTGTATTGTAATTAGTTTTATTTAGACATGTCTTTTTTTTTTGTCAAAACACACAATCCGTCAAAAATACGTCGGAATTTACTAAAAATCTGACGGATTTCTGACGGATTGTGTGTGCTTTAAAAAAAAAAATTGATCTGTTGGAAAAATCCAACGGATTTTACATGGATACGTGGTTTTAAAAAATTTATAAAATGATCCGTCGGATTTTTATAAAATACAACGGATTTCCGACGGATGATTTAATAATTTTTTTAAAACCACGAATCAGTCGGATATCCGTCGTTATTTTTTGATGGATTTGGGGTTTTGGAAGATTTTGGATACAATATTGTTAGACATTAGTATATGCATTTAATATTATATAAAATAATGTATTTTATAAATTCTAACATTTAAGACGATTTTGATTAAATGATACTTATAGATACATATTAACCATATAACATATCTTTGAAACTAACATAAATTTTTGTTTTTGTAAATTAATGACTTATATAAAGTTGATGTTGTAATTTTGTATCCAAACAAACGTATTCCAGTCCCGATATTTGGAAAAAACCTTCAAACCCCTAAATCCATCAGAAATCCGTTGGAAGTTTCAGACAGATTTCCGACGGATTATAGGTTACACGTGTAGGTGTTAAGGTTGACTGACCAATGATAGGACAAGGTTATAGGTTATACCGGGAAACAACGTTTCGAATGTCGTGTAACCTAAATTTTTGAGAATCGTAAACAACTTTTGAAATTTCCAACAGATTTTCGACGGATTCGCAAAATTTAAGTCATTGGAAACTGTCGTTGATACGATCAATTAATTTTCTTAAGTATTTCGACCGATCTATCTGTCGGAAAGTTTGTCTTATATATAAAGCCTTTTTCTTCGCGAAATCATTCGCAAAAACCCTTAAAAATTCCCAAAAATCCCAAATCTCCAACACTCCGTCAAATTTAACCAACCTCAATTCCAATGGATATAAACCGGTCAAATATGTAAGTTGCTATGTTTTTTTGTTGATTTGGAATGTATGTTTGGGGAATTGGAATGTAGATTTAGGGTTTATGAAAAAGGATTTAGGAGTTATTGTCAATTTCATTATGTTTCCGAGTCAGGTGGGTCGAGAAGTGGTCGAGGAGCTAGTCAAACCGCTTCATTCCTGTTCTGGAGACACAATCTTAATCAGCTACTCTTCAAGCGGTTTCCGCTCCGACCCTGATGAGCATAGAGGACTTCATTTCTCAACCCGGGCGGGAAAGATTACTTATTTTCATCTTGATTGTGACGGCAACAATACTTGGTAATTTTATTTTTTAAGGTTTTTTATTTAATTTGTGTATTATTTAACAATTTTAAATTAAATTTGTTTTATAGGTTCCATATATACCATAATGGGATATCCAAATCTATCAACCGTATGCTCAACAGAATGCTTCAGGGTCCGTATGCAACATACTCTCTAATGCCGTTGCCTAACCGTGATCTTTGGTTTTGCCAATTTGCGGTATGTTTTACTTAACTTTTTAGAATTATAATTTTAAATTTTCATATTTATGATAATAGATTTTTATGAAGTTTTTATATTTTAACTAATTCATTTTGCAGCAAAATTTCACTTGGGTTAGAGACCTCACGTCTCGCGTTAGACGTGAATTCAATGCTAAGGCATCGAAAATATACTCAAGGAAGCTGAATGAGTGGAAGGACAAGTGGAACCGGAATGATATTCCGAGGGATCTGGTAGGAAACCCAGACCTCTGGAACGGGTTGGTTGAGTATTGGAGGATGGATGAAACCCAAGCAATATTGGCTACTTAATCAACCAACCGGAAGAGTGCCCGGAAGAGCAAAGAATTGCCACTCACAATTTGGGAGCAACGAGCAAGGCTTCCAGGGAACAACAACTAGTAAGTATTTTTAAATTTAACTTTAATTTCACTTTGTTTACTTACTTTAAGTTTTAATAAAATATTTCAGTTCCATCAAGAAGGTGGCCGTCCATCCCATCTTGCTTTGCTACAAGATGCGCACACAAACCACAAGACGGGAAAAATCCAAGATCCGGTTGCTCGGGAGATTTTCGAGAGCGTGACAAGATTGGGAGAGGAGTTTCTGCAATCCCATCTAATTGTTGACGGAACTCCTCCTTGCACCGAAGTTCCCATTGATTTTTTTTTTCCTTTAATTAATTATTTTTTAATGATTTACTATATTTTGTTTCTTAGGTCACTCCAAAGTCCAAATGCCGTATTTTTGGACTTCCAGAAGAGTACTCCTCGCCATCTTTAACAACTTCGAGGTTCTACGGAGATCCTCAGCTTAGAACGCAACTCGAAGAAATGTAAGCCGAGATCGAAGCTCTCAACAACAAGATTGAGACGATCGAAGAATACATGGCTGCACAGCTCAAAGCAATGCAGGATCAGATGGATACATTCTTCCGTGCGTTCTAGCCGCTTCCTCAGCATTAGAAAATTTTAAATTTCTCATTATCTAGTTTTATTTAATTTCGCATAATTTACATTTTGTTTTGAATAATTTTTATTTTTGTTAAGACTAATTGTTATTTTCGAATGGAAACCACTCGGTTTGCACGTATTATGGATTCTACTAAAGGCGTAAATAAACTTTCATTCACCAACATCAAAGAGACACAACAGAAATTACCATGTTCCTCAATATAATCTAAACAGATGCAGAGATTGATAGATCCATCCCCAGGATCAATCGATCCATCCCCAGAATTGATCGATCCTAGTTCATCAAATTCAAAACCAGAAGCAAAAATATCATCACAGATCGATCAAGTCAGAGCCATATCGAATGACAACAAATCTCTGATGTGTTGATATAATCCTTTGAACTTTGATAGGAGCGAGCTGAAAGCTCCAAAGTACATTGTGCCAAGACAAAGAGTTCAATAGTGATCGTATGAAGTTCAACACTACAACACCAAGGATCTGCACTTGAAGTTCACAACAAATGGACAACACCTCAACCACCTCCATCACACCATGATCCAGACGAGGAAGTTTCCAATCATCATATTGATTCTCATCACGCTTGGGGGGCATTACAGTCAGCCTTGTGACATTAAACAAACGCTTATAGGAGGAACCCACATGTTTTTCTTTCCTTTCTTTTTAAAATTATTTATAAGTTGTCGAGTTTAACCTTTTTACTGGATTTTATTTCACAGCGGGACGCGGTGAAGTAAATCTGGGGAAAGGGTGATTCCTTGTTACTAAACTCGTGTTTTATTTTTATTTTTTATCTCGTCAAACCTTTGGGAATTTTTAAGTTGTTCTTATATTTCAATATTAGCGTTGACTAGCTTTCTAACAAACTTCTAAAATTGATGGTTCTTAGTTTATGAAGATTGAAAACACCATTAGTTGCTCGACTTAACCTGAAGTTCCTTATGTTTTGGAAATCTGAATGGTATAAGATTGACTTTATTTTACAGGACCTTTAACACTGACTTAACTTCTCACTTAGGGGCTTGATATCATACAATGGATCGTAACATTCAGAGTTTAATTTTTCTTTTTCTACCATCCTTTTCAGAACTCTGAATGGTCAAGCACATCTTTAGCTTGGTACCACACTTTTACCCCATCCATTAATTTAGACCACATGCCTCTATTACATCTTTATAGGTGCAATCGTATGCAAAAACTACGGAGTATACGGACCAACAAAACATTTTGTTCTAAGGATCTCTTGTAAAATTCAATGCTCTTTACATAGTTATTTACGTTTTGATTTTTTTCGTTGGTGCATCAATGTTAACTAACTGGTTCCAGCTTCTCCTTCTCAAAAAGAAAGAAAAATAAAATAAAATAATGATGAAGAGATCGACCGATCCGCTGGAGAACAAGAAAAAAAAGAGCATAAAACAAGAAGGGAAAGAAGAAAAAAAAGGAACCGGAATAAATTATGTTAGAGTCTAATGTGTAATATTAGACACCATTACAACTCATTTAGGACATTTATCGAGCTTTACGGAGATTCAAAGGTTCATGAGATTGTGTCTAAACATTTGGTCTTAGTCTCACTGTGATTTTGCACAATGATTTGCATCCATCTTCATCTGCTGAGCCTAAACATTTCAGCCACCACCAAATAACCTTTCATTCCAAGCCCTTGTTTCGAACCATGTTCCCTTTGTGAGACCGCACTTAGAAAAAATTAATGAATGTTAAAAGGTTGACAATGGAGATTTCAGATATTTCTTAAGATCTCGGGAGCTAGAGTATGGTAAGATCAATGTGCTTATGGTAAAGTACATGTAGTACTAATTGGTTCTTGATTGTTTGAAGTTCTTAAGGATTGGAAGTTCAATGCGGTGGAGTTTAAAGGAGTGCATAAGTTCTTTGTTTTCAAATCTTTCTTTTATATTTGAATCCTTTACTTTGTTCTTGCTTGAGGACAAGCAAAGGTTCAAGTCTAGGGGAATTGATGTGTCAATGGTTTTAGTGGATTTCATTCATTGATTCCATATGATTATTGAGTCTTTTATCGATTCTAGGATTTTGTTTCTTGTTTTTTCCTCTTAATTTAGAGTTTATATAGGTTTTAGGTTTCTTTGTAGGAAAAAATGATATTTTAGGATAAAAATGCGGATTTGGATATGAAAAATAATGTAAAAGCTTCGGAAGTTTGATATTCGCTGGAGGTCTTTTTTATATCGAATTTAGATGATTTTTGGATACATGATCGCCTTTTGAGTTAGCTTTCATTTGGAATCAGTTTCAAGGCATAATGGTTAATTGTAGAAGATTTATGCCAGTTTTAGTGAAGATATGTCAATCAGGCGCGTAAACTAGGCATATGCATAAACTTTGTCCGAGAAGTTCAGATCGATCGATCTACTGCCACATGTTTTCCTTTTTCAATTTGGATTAGTTTTTTAGCTTTATTTTCATATAAATAGGGATGCTCAACCCCAGAGTTGTTACAACCTTGAGTTTTACAGTTTTTCTTGCCTTTATTTCGTAGCTTTGGGAGAAAAAATCTCTTATTTTTTTAGAAGTTTTTTTTGAACCCCTTTATAGTATTTTGATATTTATGAAAGCTTTGTATTCGTTTTTTGATTACTGCATCTAAGTGTAAGTATCCACTAGTTGGGTTTAGGGTTTGTTCAATGGGATTCAATGATTGATTAGGTTTAAGTTATTAGATTAGTGATTTACCTTTAGTGTTCTTCATTTTTTGTGAACTCAATACTTATGTTAGGTAGAAGAATCCAAAATATGATTTGTAGGTTTTATCTATACGCCAAAAGCGATAGTTAGGTTACCTGAATCAACAATTAATGAGCTTAGTATCAATAGCCAACATGAGTTGAAGATATTCGTCTAAGTGAACTTATGAAACTAGTTTAAAAAGATGATATATCTTCTAAGGCAATTCAGAAGTCTAGTGTCTTAGAATGCATATTTGGATAGTAAGCACTACGGAAGTAGGCTACCTTAACTATGATATTTCGAGTTTGAGAACGGTTTGTTTACAAAATCCTAGTTAGTTAGATAATTTAATCGATCATTGGTACCTGCGATATTCCCTGTGCCAAGCATCTTTCTCTATTCATTAATAAACAATTTACTTTACTGCTTTTTCGTGACAAACAAACCATATTTTTGTCCTAACTTTACTTGTTTCATCATAAATTTTCGTGCAACTTTGGTCTCTTTGAGATTCGACCGTAATCTATATAATAGCAGAAATTATGCACTTGTAGTGATTAAGAAGGTTAAAACCTGATACATCATCTTTAGGATTCTCAACATTGGTACTACGGTAATAGAGGTTTGGGTAGTTTTTGTAGTTGGGGTGGAAGCCTTTTTATTGATAGCCATCAACAAAGTTCATCTCCTCTTGAGTTGTTTCACATATCTCAACTTGAAGTTTTTGATAACATTGTTGCCCTTCAAAGTCTCTCACATAGTTTACTTGCCTTTGAGTGGCTTGCATCATCTTATCAAACTTTTCTCTCAAAGCTTTTATATCCTGTCGAGTTTGGTCCTCATGAACTCTACTATCCCTTGTAGCTCTATTGTAGTATTCACTATAGTTTCCATCACTCATGGCAAGATTATCAAACAAGATCATTCCTTGATCTGCTTCTTGACCCAAGAAGTTACTGTTTCTTATGGTATCCAAGAGCATTCTAAACTTTAGTAACACACCACGATATAGTTTGAAAGTAGTGACTCTTTGGACAAACAATGGTGAGGACATAGAAATGTGTAACCCTTGAAATTTTCCCATGCTTCACTAAAGCTCCCATTTCCGTTTTGGGCAAATCCAGAAATCTCATTCCTCAAGCGATCCTTTCGCGAAGTAGAGAAGAACTTCCCTAAGAATAATCTCTTGCGTTCATCCCAAGATGTGTTGAAGTTGCGAGGCAAATTTTTTTCCCATTGGTGCGCCTTATCACCAAGAGAGAATGGGCAAAGCCTTAGCTTGAAAGCGATCAAATTGATCAAAGTGGTCTAGAGGATCCTCCATTGGTAACCCATGAAACTTGCTATCTTAGACAATGTTGATGAGGTTAGCCTTGATCTCAAAATTATTTTTTCCACTGGTGGTGGATAAATTCCGGCTTGATTCCCATGAATGTTGGGCTCATCAAATATTCCAATCACAAGTAGGTTCCTTTGAGGATGATTTGGTCCTTGACCCGCTCCATTACTTTTCTCAACCCCCTTTTGATCAAAATTACACTCAAAACCTGGTAGAGCGCAATTCTCACCCATGCCTAGTTGTGCTAAGTGTTCTAACTGTTCTATTGCCACTCTCCTAGTATCTCTTTCTAACCGAATAATATCCTCAACTCGATCAACCAAGTGTTATGTACCGTGGCTTCTCAAATTTATGCACCAATAGGAAAGAGAGATGTAAAAGGCTAACAAAAGATTAGATAATAAATGCTAAAATGAAACTTACTCTCGATACAAAACTAAATCCTAATGGCTATTGCTTTGTTTTCCCGGCAACGACACCAAATTGATAACTATACTTTTTAGGTCTATCAATTAACCAAATTATGTTAAGTACATTAGGATCGACCACGGAGAAACAAGAACAACTCATTAGGAATGGAAATCTTGATTCGATCTAAGTCGTAAAAAGGTTTTTGGTTTGCAACAAAATTTGAATTGAAATAATGTGGGAAATACTAAAAACGGTTTTAAAGTAAAATAAGAAAAATGAACTCCCAGAATAAAGGTAAATGAATAAAGGTAATAGATTAGAAAATAGTGGAGCATACTCTACTCAATGAGCTAATCCTTCGGTCTTAGATCACTAATATCGACTAATCCATTTTTGTGGCATTAATTTTTTTCTTAATTACCTCATCCTCAATAACTTTTGCTAGGTATCAAGTAATCAAAGACATTTATACTAGCCAAACAAACCACTAAACATCTTAATCAAACATTTTCTTAGGTAAGTAAAGCTCTTGATATTTTGGTTCTGGAATTTCATCGAACACCTTGTCGGTGTGAAAAATTCTTAGTCTTAAACTAATATGATCAAAATTAACCTAGCTTTAATAACAACTATCAAATAAAGATCTAAGTTGTTACAATCCTAAACTCCACTAATCAACAACCAAACACCCTAAATCTACCAGTCCCAAGAGTCCTAAAAAAACTACTTACTAATCAACATGAAAACACAAAAAAAACAAGGTTGAGCTTTGGTTTATCATGATGCTTTGGTGAATAGATGAAATATTTTAAAAGAAAACAAGTTCTTGAAGAAATGCTTAAAAGAGGCTAAGAAAATCTCTCAAAACATAACATCCTCCTTCTAATTAGGTTTAGAGACTATTTATAGTAAAAGATAAAAGAGTTTAGTCAACACATAACCAACTAGGTGAAACTCCATTTAGCAACAAATCAAAACAAATCAGATCGGTTATCGGTGATACAGAATCGCTATTATCGGCTGTTGGAAGCTAGCAGTGTGCTTCTGCCCGCTGGACTTGATGTTCGAACGTAGCGGTTACACGAGACTGCTCAACTTGGCCACTAGACCTCCTCGGTGTCAACAGGCCACTAGACTAGGCCGCTGGAGTTCCACGACATCCTCTGACCGCTATATGAGACCGGTGGCATCTTGCGGCGTCTTGTGGCCGCTGGATCTCCATGATGCACTCCTTTCTCTTCATCAATTCCACTCTCTTGTTCTCCTTTGGCTCAAATTTATTGTCCTTTTGCTCATTCCATTACCTACAACACAAGGAGATCCAAATGCAAAACATGCACCTATACACTAGAATGAGATCCAAATGAGATAAAACCAATGAAAAATACAATGGAAAGTATGATGAAAACTCAATATATCAAGTTATGAGTTGCCAAAGTATTCTCCTATTTTGGTAAGCTCAATTGAAAATTTGAGATCCTTGCATCTAATGTAAAATCCCTTCATCACCAAATCAATCAACCCACCTCCACCTCAAAAAGGCTAAGAGAAGAGTATTGCAATGCCATTTCTTTGAACTGTAAAGAGGAAGTTGAAACTGAACCCAAGAAAATCTCAACGAGCCAATTCTAGGAGAATAATGAAGTCATCAAGGAGATTGATAGACCCCTCTTGTCTCTAAATGATGTACGCACGATTGTTGAGTGTGATGGGAAGGTGAACAAAACACCAAAGGAAGGAGCAATACGCCAAGAAGGTTGTAGAGAAAGGAACCCCTGAGGATAAAGTATCTCCATATGACCCAAACTTCCATTTCCATCTTAATCAAAAATGAAAAGAGAGAAGGTAAGGAGAACTCCAATGAGTTTAGGGGTAATAATGAGGATGCTATGGTTGAAAAAGTGAAACGAAAAATACCACCACTTGGGAAGTTTGACAACTATTATGAGTTCTTGGATGGAAACTACATTGGATTTCTATTTTTAAATAGAAATGAGATGTCCAAGGAGTATCACAAATATTCCCACCCACCCTCACCAAAGAATAACCTCAAGAGCATACAGAAGAAGAAAGTAAATGCTATGAAAAGGACAAAAACGAGCAAAATGAGCTCAAGGCTTCCTCTACAATTACCTTATATCCATTAATGTACATAAATTGCACAACTGAGAATAAAGTAATGTGCAAAGGAATGTCAAAACCCTTTGCTTTGGTAAGGCGTTTATCCATCCGAAAATGAAGATGCATGATCTAGAGGGTTTCCAAAAGATCATGAAAATGATGTTAAGTATCGAGTTATATGCTAGTGGAACACATATAAATCTACTTCACAAACCTCATTCCACCTCAAATGATCTACTTCATAAGCCTCATTCCACCTCAAATGATCCATTCGTAAAAAGCAAAATTGTTTTGAGAAGTTTGAAAAAATAAAAAGAAAATCATGTAGTTTCATGCTTGTTTTTATTTTTAGGATCGAGTCTAGACGCATCGTAGGATTACATTTACATATGCATAGGGGATGATAATTTTTACTACCATAAGAAGATCTTGCCTAGCTTGCAATGTGATTCCTTTGATAATGCTCTTGTACTGCCTAATCAATTTTTGAAAGATTAGAATCTTTGCACTTTGATCTCTTCGCTGGAAAGGTTAATTCCTTGGTTATGATTGCTTCATTTGATTCCAATTCTATGAATATTGGACTTAGTTGAACATAATTCTCTTACTTAGGGGATCTATATTCACAACCATGGTATTACATATATACTCACTTAGGGGTTATCTTTTTCCTTTTTGCCACCATTTGCTAAGCTGAATGGCCATTCTCGTCTTTTCTTGAAAATGCATACTTGTGCAAAATCTTGTAAAATTGGAACGACAAAGAATGAATTTCTTTAGGCTAGCCTTGGGAATGTTAAACTAGGGGTTTTAGGATCGTTTGTGATTGAGGTTTTGGCTTTGTGAACTTGAAAATATTGGTTGATTTAAGAAAGAAAGGGGCCATAGTTCAAAAAGAAGGAAAATGTCTTTGGGAGTGAGAGAAAAAGTATGCTAGGAGAACAAAAGAAAGATAGCTCTAATATTTGAAAAAACAATGATAACTGATGAAAACTCACTAAGATAGAAAGAGAAAATAAAAACATGAAAGAAAAGTGGATTAAGGAAAAACAAAAAGGAAAAGAATATAGCTCGAATAAAAAAAGCAATAAAGAGGTTCTCGCATGCGAATTCAAAGATGATAGATCTTAAATGTTTAAGTTTGATGCTTGGTTTCTTTTCTTGAAAAGGATATGAAAAGGTTGAAAAGAAAGAAAAAAAGAACAAGACAAGGGTAGAAGTAGGAGTGAAAGCTAGGGTTAGATAGAAAAGGGAAGTTATTCTTTCTATGCACCGATTGTTCATTATCTTCCTTGACTTTGTGTGATGTTTTGCATTACGATTTCTTTTTC
Source organism: Cardamine chenopodiifolia (assembly GCA_963922655.1). NCBI lineage: Eukaryota > Viridiplantae > Streptophyta > Magnoliopsida > Brassicales > Brassicaceae > Cardamine > Cardamine chenopodiifolia. The sequence goes on from OZ000490.1 coordinate 4,270,778, forward strand.
TACCAAGCCGATTGGATTAGATAAATTGCCCCTTTTTGAGAAATCACTTTTGAAACTACATGAACGTAGAGAGTTGGTTGAAGTGAAAGCTTATGGATACATGAACGTAGACTTGCTCTTGAGTCTAGAGTAAAAGATTGGAGTTGCGATGAATGTAAAGATTAAAGTATCATCATTGATTTGTGTATCTGCATCATGATTAGTGAGTAGATCATTTAGAGCTTTTAGGTATGATAAATTGATTGATGATGTTTAGGACTTAGACTTCTGTCGATCCTTTCTTGTAGGGTGATCTTAAGACTAGATTAGCTAAGACAAAGTTGATTTAGAAGATAGGAAATTTCATACTCCTAAGGTGTTTGATAAAATTCTCTAGTGAATCATATATAGAGTTTTTGCATGCTTAGCCAATTGGAATTAATTTCTAAAGTGTTTAATGACGAGTAAAACTTGAGATTAATGCATACTTATCACTTTTCGTGAATGAAAATTAAGTGTTAATGAAGATGATTAGTAGAGGATTAGTGTCATGTGAGCTCTATTTTCTATGTAAAATAATCGAAATAGCCAATGTAGAATTCTATTTTCTACACAGGGTCTGTATTTCTGGATTTTTCTAATATTCTCTCAAGCTTATTGAGGATTGGACAGTTGTCCACGCTGTTTGGCAAGAACGAAACAACTGCATATTTAACTTGAAGAACACTCTCACGAAAAGACTTTTCAGAGACGTCACTGATCGAAGGGGTTAGAAACTTTTGATTTAATTTTCTTAGCGTCATCATCCACGAATAATGGATTCTCTATCGCTTTGGTTTCAAAAACCCTAATAAAAGTGTGTTTGGGCTCAAAATGTTTGTATTTACAGTGGCAAACTCAGTGAGATCACTATTTAGATCTATTTAAATTCATGTATTGCTTTTCTTTTAATAAAGTCAAAAACTATACCCAAAAAAAATAATCTATTTTCTAACCCATGTTTGATTCTTTTGTTAAATATAGCTAACCCATGTGGATTTTCCCTGTAACAATTAAAAACATACACTTCATAGAGAAGATCGAACGCGTCCATTTGGTGCCAACAAAATATTCAAATTGAAACTCAACACTCCCACAGCCACAAGAGTGTTGGTTAAAACGCAGAAACACAAAACACGTTGTCGAAAAACTTCTTGGACCAGAGTCTCATCTTTCGTCTCTTCCTCTTCAATCCACAAAATTTATATTAAATTTTCGTTATTTACTTTCCCCTATTCTGAGATTTGGGGTTTCCTGGGTTAATATGTAGCTGTTGCAAGCAAAGGTTCCAAATCATTGGCTCTAACTAACTTTAAATATATGGAAAAAGTCGAAAATGTTCAAATATGATGGGATCACTCATTGGTATTAGCTGTCTAAACTCTAAAACCTAAGCTAGGTGGAACGTTTAAATCATGCTGATGGGTCACTAACACTAAGGAGAGAGTGGTAGAGTAAAAGGTATTAACAGAATCTATTCTCACCATCTGAATTTGGTGTCGTCATGGCTCTTCCTCCGTTTCTGGTTCTTCTTCAAGAATTGTCTCACTGCTTCTTTGTTAATCTTGAACGCAAAGGTTATTCCTCTAATCTGCAAAATTTGGGCCTTCTAATTATAAAAAGATATATAAACACGCTTGTACTAAGCATAAGCTCGTACTTACATCGATTGAGCTACACGATATAATGAGTTACAATCTGTCCTGTATCGAGTTTTTCTCCATCTACAAGGATATGTTGCTTTCCAAGGTTCTTTATAGAGAATGATCCGTTGTTCTCTAGCTTCACCAATGCCTTTGAAAAACATGGAGAACAAAAAGTATAACACAAAGCAACTAATTAGAAAGGTGGTAATTAAGAAGTTGGCTAATTTAAATTTGGAAAACGGAGAGAGATGACGCCGAGATATCTTGCTTCCATAACCATATTTACCCAAGTCAATGTCAACTTTCAGGCCATCAGATTGTCTCCCAATAATTACCCGTGACAAGTAAATGATCTTGTCATGTAACTAAGATGACTTGATACGACATGGAAATTCCAAGACAATAGAAAGGGATTTGCCTTACATACCTCGTGTTTTCTAACAAATTGCTTTGAATCACGACAATGCAGGAGGGCAAATACCCCTTGAGACATAATTTCTCTTCGCATTCTTGTGCATTGTTCCAATCCAAGTAATGCATGGCTTGGGTGCTTAGTCATGTTCCATTCTAGGTATCAAAAAGTGAACCATAATTGAGACAACTATAGTTTGAGAGACAACTGTTCTTTACAATACTTGTGGATGCAACAGAGTGATCAAAAGTCATATGAGTTTACCTTCCCTGTTTAAGCACGAATCTGAATCATCTGGGACTAGATTCAATTTCCAAATCTGGAGATATTTTCATGTGAAGTCAGAGATCAGAAACACATTTAAGGATAATTTGTGTCATTCTTGTGTAAAGAATAATTGCTGCTCTGCCGCCGGATAACGGTGCCGGCGTCGCCATCGTACGTCGAGTTTCAGGTGGCGATCCTGCTGCACCTGCTACCACCTTTGTTTTGCTTCCCAGCTTTGTTTCAGAAGGTTCCTTGCAGAATTCTAGTTCGGCTTTGCAGAATACGACTTCGGCCCCTTCGCGAGTTACTCAGACAGTTGCAGACGACCAAGAAACTGCTCACCCGCTCCCTACTCTGGGGATAAGCTCTGTTCCACGAAACACTCGAAACTCTGTCTTGGAGAGTCCGACACCATCACACAAAAAAATCCAACTTCCGACATCGTCACCAGTTATTGTAGAAGTTCCAGTCGTCTCCCTCGCAGTCAAAGGGGGAGCAATCACGAAAACCTGGGCTCAGGTTGCTTCTAAGGCAGCTTTATCCAAGTTTGATTGTGAAATTGTATCAGTTAATGGCAAAGACACTCTCTCAGTACCAGATGAAATTTTCTCTGAAGCACCACCGTTATGGGAGGATCTCCTAATCGGCCGGTTCGTATCTAAAGCTCCCCAGAAAGCAAAAATCCATGTCATTGTCAATAAGATATGGACGTTGGGAGACAAGAACTTACGTATTGATGCTTATGAAATAAACGAGACAACCGTCACAGTTCCGAATTAGAAATGTGGCAGCTCGACGACTGGTCCTCCGTAGGGGGATGTGGAACTTATACGACATCCCTATGTTGGTAACCCAATGGACACCTATTGCCAAAGACGCACAACCAGCAATAACATCTATGCCCATGTGGGTTGAATTGAAGAATGTTCCGCATGCATTATACTATTGGAAAGGCCTAAGCTACTTAACCAGCCCCCTGGGCATTCCCTTGAGATTGCATCATGATACCGAATTTTTTTCCACCTTTGATGAAGCTAAAATATTTGTTGATGTTGATCTAACGAGAAAACTTCCAACACAATATTATTTTCAGGTAAGAGGGGAGGAGGTTTGTGTGACATACGAATATCCATGGCTTCCACCACACTGTTCAAACTATTTAAAATGGGGGCATGTTGATGACACATGCGCGCAGAAAACACAGAAACATATAAATCATCATCCTCAGCCTTCGGAAGGTCAGGCCTTGGATTCTATGCCAAAACAGGAGAACCTGCCGGTTAAGCCAACAATTACTACTGCAGCTCCGGTTTCGGCAGTTGAAATATCTGCTCCAGAGGTTCATTTGATCACTGAGACTATTACTCAGAACCCTCCCAACATCAGAGTAGCGCCGGAATCGGATATCGAAGATGGCGAGATAAGTCTAATGTCCCCTGTTTTAAAGAACACCAACAAGAACTGGTCTTTGGTTTCTCACTCCCATGGTAGGAAGGCTCCTCAGCATCAGCTTTCGCCACCTCAACAATCTCACTCACCCAGCTCATCACATTTGGTCTATTGCCAAGTTCAGATTGCCTCTCCATCGCGTTATGCGGTCCTAGCAGACCACGAAGATGACAATACATTGGAGGAAAACGCTAAACTGAGTCACTCGCCACCACAACTCTTAGCAGCTGCTGTGCTGAGCTCCTTAGAAGGTTCAATGTAGGAAAATACAGAGCAGATACCTATTGCGCATGGGAAAGCAGAACCGTTATCTACATTGGGTGACAACGAAGCTTCACTTAACACCAATCAATCAAGTATTAGCACCAAAGAAACAAAGGCTGAAACAGCCACTCGGGTAACTCTTCCGCGATCTTCAAAGGTTTCTCATAAATACTTCACGAAGACATCAAAAAAATCGATTGACCAGTCCCATGGTCTCATTGGCAAACGTCCTCCTGACAAAAAAAATTAATGTCGTGTTTCTCTTGGAACATTCACGGTTTTAATAAATTAAGAAAGCATTCGGTGGTGAGGAATATGGTTTGTTCATACTCTATGGATTTTGGGGCTTTGTTGGAGACTCGGGTTACTGAAAACAAAGCTGCTCAAATATCGAATTTGGTTTTTCAAGGCTGGTCTATGGATGCAAATTACGAGCATAATACTCTTGGTAGAATCTGGGTCCTTTGGAGCAACAGAGTGAATCTTGTTGTGGTTTCTAAGTCGATGCAGATGGTATCTTGTTTGATTACGCTTCTGGGATCGACAGATGATTTTCTCTATAGTTTTATTTATGCTTCAAAACACTTAGCTGAACGGAATGATCTTTGGCGTGAGCTTAAAGCTCCTCACGACTCCTCTCAGTTTTGTGGTAAAGCTTGGATGTGTGTAGAAGATTTTAATGAAGTACTCAACTTGGTGGATCACTCTCTTTCGTCGTTTACCCCTGTAGCTCTTCCCAGTATGAGAATGTTTCAGGAAACAACACAATATTGCTCTTTGATGGATATGGTTTCTCATGGACCTCACTTTACTTGGTGTAATAAGCGGGAAGTTGGTTTGATCTGTAAAAAATTGGATAGGGTGCTAATCAATAGTCACTGGCTGCAGCATTCTACTCACTCTTCTTGCGTATTTGAAGCTAAAGGGTGTTCAGACCACTTATGCGGGATCATTCGGCTAAAACCTCTCTACAAGCCTAAAGCTCCTTTTAAGATTGTGAATGCTATGCTCGAGAAAGACGAATTTCACGAGCTTATTCGGCACTACTGGAATCACACTCAGCCTATATTTAGTTCTACATCAGTTCTTTTCCGGTTATCAAAGAAGCTAAAGATGTTAAACCCAGCAATCCGCCAATTCAGCCGCAGAGCACTTCATCATCTTTCCCGAAGGGCTGCGGAGGCTTATAAGCTTCTTTGTGAGAAGCAGCAACAAACTCTTTCTCATCCTGACACCACTTTAATCCAGAACGAAACCACAGCCTTAAGGAGAAATATTTGAGGCAACACTTTAAACTCCATTGGTTGAATGTTAGCGACAAAAACAATAAGTTCTTCTATAATGCCATCAAAGAAAGGGAAGCCTATAATTCTATTCATATGGTGCATTCACCGAGTGGGGAGTTGTTAACCCATCCAGATGATATAAAAACTGAAGCAAATCGTTACTTCACTGATTTGTTTAGTTTGAATTTTCAGGGTCACCTTGGAGCAGCTCCGGAAGAGCTGTCTGATATCTTAAGTTTCAGATGCACGAATGAAGATAGAGCACGGGTCATGGCTGAGGTAACGGATGATGAAATCAAGAGGGTCTTATTTGCCATGCCTTCGAATAAAGCTCCAGGCCCGGATGGATATACGGTGGAATTCTTCAAAGCAGCTTGGACGATTGTTGGGAATGATTTCATTGCAGCGGTCAAATCCTTTTTCATTTTCTGGTTTCTACCAAAGGGAATCAACACCACGATCTTAGCTTTAATCCCTAAGAAGACCGGTATCATTGGAATGAAGGACTATCGGCCCATATCATGCTGCAATGTGATCTATAAGGTCATCTCAAAGCTCTTGGCGAGTCGTCTTAAGCTGATCCTACCCAATTTCATCACTCACAATCAATCCGCTTTCATAGAAGACCGATACATGATGGAGAACCTGCTCTTGGCTTCTGACTTAGTGAACAAATACCACAAAGAGAATTTCTCACCTCGTTGTGCTATGAAGATCGACATCTCCAAAGCTTTCGAATCTTTTCAATGGGGTTTCCTGCTCAATATCCTACACATAATAAAGATGCCTCCACGCTTCATCCGCTGGGTTGAGCTTTGTGTTACCACTCCATCTTTCTCCATTCAGCTAAATGGTGAACTCACAGGGTTTTTCTGTAGTGAGAGGGGTCTACGCCAAGGTTGTTCCCTTCCTCCTTATCTCTTTGTGATATGTATGAATTGTCTCTCTCGGTTGTTAGACAGGGCAGCACGTGGTGGCCGGTTTGGGTTTCACCCGGGCTGTAAGAGTCTAAGCCTTACACACCTATGCTTTTCCGATGACATAATGGTTTTCACGGACGGGAGAGTCAGCTCGATTCAAGGTATTCTTATGGTTTTTGATCATTTTGCTAGTATTTCTGGACTCACCATTAGCTTGCAGAAGACGTCATTATTTATAGCGGGAGTCTCTTCCGCTACTCGCACATCCTTGGAGAGGTTCCCATTTACCATTGGTGACTTGCCGGTAAGATATCTAGGGCTGCCCTTACTCACCAAACGTATGACCACATCCGACTATCAACCCCTCCTAGAAAAAATCTGTTCTCGTATTGGTTCTTGGAAAACTCGCTTTTTTTCTTTTGCAGGTCGTTTACAACTAATCTCTTCCGTTATTGCGAGTCTTACCAACTTCTGGATATCTGATTTTAGACTAGCCAGGGCATGAATAAGGGAAATAGAATAGATAAGTTCATCGTTTCTTTGGTCCGAGACTGACTTGAATCCAAACAAAGCTAAAGTTGCTTGGGAAGATGTTTGCAAACCAAAAAAGGAGGGGGGGGGGGCTAGGCCTCAGATCTTTGGAGCTTGCTAATAAGGTGAGTTGTCTCAAGCTGATCTGGAGATTGGTTACTTCGAGGACATCAATTTGGGTCCGTTGGATTCACAAACATCTCAATAGGACGGCTACTTTTTGGTCGATAAAGTCAACAACACAAACAGGTTCTTGGATGTGGCATAAGCTTTTAAAGTATCGTGATGTAGCCAAGGGTTTCCACAAGGTTCAGGTTCATAATGGCACTCACACATCATTTTGGCACGACCATTGGAGTAGTTTGGGGAGACTGACTGATATTCTAGGAGATCGATGATGCATAGACATGGGTATTAAGTCAACGGAAACACTAAGAGAGGTTTTTGACAATCATTGTTGCCGTCGCCATCGCACAACAACTCACTCTCAGCTAGAAGATGAGATCCAAACGCTTAGGGAGAAGCGAACTTCAAACCTGGATGTCTCCTTATGGCGTGGAAAGGGAGACAAATTCAGGCGTCATTTCTCATCAAAGGACACTTGGACCCATCTCCGAGTTCACTCACCAGTTCTGGCCTGGGCTAAAGGAGTATGGTTTACCCATTCTACTCCAAAATTCTCTTTTATTACTTGGTTGGCTATCTTGAACTGGTTATCCACAGGAGATCATATGGTTTTATGGAATCTAATACCCGATCGAGTTGTGTTTTATGCTCCAATTCAATGGAGACTCGAGACCATCTTTTTTTCTCTTGTTCTTATGCTTCACAGGTCTGGTGGCGACTAATGGCACGGCTTCTCCAACACAGGTATACTGATTGTTTTCACAATATTCTACTCATGATTTTGTCTTCAGGTGGAAAGGAAACACGTGACTTCATTGCAAAATACATATTCCAAGTTACGGTTTACTTCTTGTGGAGAGAACGAAATAAGAGAAGACACGGGGACAATCCATCTACCATCGACTACTTGACATACGACATAGGGAGGACAGTTCGTAACCGCCTCTCTACACTCCAAAGTCAAGGCATAATGAAGTTAGGACTTCAAGAGTGGTTCGCCACGTGACCATGATCACCGCTTTGTAGAAGTCTTTAGGTTCTTTTTAATATTCTATCTATTTTTTCAGCTCTATCGATAGTGGGTGTACTCTTTTTCCAACGAGTTGATTTTGTCCCAATTGAGTTTTCCAGCTCGGGGGTTTTAACGAGGCAACCAATATCGATAAATTCATATGAGCACTTCTACTTATTTTAATTTTAACTTTCAAACAATCTCTAAAAAAAATTTGTAAAAAGGGTTTTTCTTGAATATAATTTTACATAATATTCAAAAAAAAAAAGAGTAATCAGGGTTTAAGGGTTTTTGTTACTGGTATTGTAGAGATTTCAAGGCCAATATTATCATCATGAACGTTGTGCTGATAGGTATTGGTTCTGAAGAAACTTTTAAAACAGTTTGAAGAGGATGATGAATAGATTTCTTATTGATTTATTTCAACTTAACAGAGAGGATACAATGGGTTTCTCTTATATAGGCGACATTACAAATGGAGTAGAGGAGCGTATGTTGATAAAGATGACAGATCATTCACCAGCTGTGATGATGTTTTAGCACACGGTTTGAGCTGGCAGAGTATCGAATCTGTTCGTGGTCTTCGTCCTATACTCCATACCACTTGCTTTCCTTTTGTCTTTTGCCATAGTCGACCGTTGCTGCTGTTTCTGTTTTGAAACAGAGAAAGACTCTGTTTGAGAGAGAGTCTCCGCTTTGAGTTCTGTTTTCGGCAAAACCTCTATCTGTGAGAGAGTCTTTGCATTAATGAGTTGCAGAGGAGCCTTTTGCTTGATAGGTTCATCGTCCTTATTCCACAATCTTAGCTCATCATTGCTGCACATATTCTCCATAGATTTCTTGGACCAGAGTCTCATCTTTCGTCTCTGCCTCATAAATCCACAAAATTTATATTAAATTTTTGTTATTTACTTTCCCCTATTTTCCATATATTTAAAGTTAGTTAGAGCTAACTTTGTAATCTACTGCTTCGCTTTGTATACCCAGAAGGAACAGTTCGTCTTAAAGCCTTAAATAAGAATCTTACTTATGAGCATCTCACTTATCATTAAGTAGATTGTAGTACATAATCATTCGGAAGTAGAACCAAAGCATGTGAACTTGATCATAACTTACCTTTTCTTCTGAACTCTTGTGATCTTGTTCTACTATAACGAGGTCGTAATGTAACCAATTTTGACGATTAAATCTTGATTTTCTCAAACATGTTCTGCAATTTGAAAGATACAAAACGTAAAAGTTAATTTGAAGCAGATAGCTTTGTGAAGAAGTTTGTGGTAGCAATTATCATTAACCAAACAAAAGACGGAAGGCAAACCTTGATTTTAATTGCGCTTATTATTTAAATATATCTAGTATAATTTATTATTTAACGATCAAAATTCGACAAAATTCTTTTAGCATTCGTGTAACAAAAAGTTTAGTGACTTACGAGTTTGAGATAAGGTGGTCTAGCCCGTGTATATATTCTAGAGCAGGAGATAAATGAAGTTTATGGTGGGAAATTGTAAAACGACTAATATTTAAGCAAGTCTGGTTTAATTCATCACCAACTCATCAATACAAGCATATAAGTACTGGATTCTCTACGTACATCTTGTGATCAAACAAATAAACAATCAAAAGATGGAAGGCAAAAATGTGGTTTTGACTGTCCTCATAATGAGTCTGGTCATGGCGCAAATTCAAGTAGAAGCCAAGAAGAAGAGCTGCTGCAATACAACGACTGCTAGATATTGTTATAATACCTGCCGTCTTGTATCCTCCCAGGGAACTTGTGCTAAACTCTGTGGATGTACACACATTGATGGGACTATATGCCCTAAGAGCTGGAAAATGGGCGGAATTTTCGAAAACTCAGGTAAGTTGATTTCATTTTATTTGTTACAAGATTGATTAAGATTTCATTTTCTGATGAAGGTGCTTCCATGGTTTTTTTGACTCAAGATGATGCTAAAAATGAGTATTGCAACTTGGGATGTGCATTATCTGTGTGCGATGCCATGGTCACTCTCCAGAACATTAGTAAAGCGAACTCCCAAATTAATCTCATTTAGTTAATATTTTCTATTTTGAATAAGAGACAAGAGAATAATCCAATATTCTAATTTTGTTTGGTGACCAGATGCAAATGAAATTGTGAATGGAGCGGTTGAACAATGTGCCAAGGCATGTTCTACAGTTGAACAATCGCAGTTGAAACTGCCTAAACATGCATATCCAGGAATACATCTGAGTGAAAGGGTGGTAATCTTTCACAATATTGTTTTTTCTTTGTTTTAAATAAATGTCGTGTATGTGACAAAAATGCTAGACTCTAGTGCTAGCATTTTAATAAGTTATTTCCGCTTTGTCTATGTGTCGTAGAAGCTTGTCTATGTAGGATGCGAAAATCCGGATGTGAAAACTGCAAAATAAAACTTTGAATTACGGAAAGAAAATGAGACGAAAACGTTTTTCAGAAACCAGAAAAACGTGGAGGCGAGATTTGATCTCTTTCCTTAATTCTTATAATCGCCCGTAGTGTGACGGTTTTCAACGATTAAGAATCCCAGGATACAACCACGAGGAAACCGTAATCGCAACACTCGATAAACGGAGTATGCGAACAACGAATCTACGGTATACATGAGAGAGTTGGTTAAGTGTTAACTTTTAGTCAACGAAAATGTAGACTGATTGGGTCCAAAACTTGGCCCAAAAAGAATATCTTTGACGTGGGCCAAAGGCCCACATTCACCAAGGCCCAAGGCCCAAGACCCGAGCCCGAGCCCGGCTCGGCACGGCACGGCGCGCGCGCGTGTGTGGTATTTTGCATAACCCCCTTTGTGTCTCCATAGCATGTTAAACTATGTTGATCACACACCTATATTTATACTTGAGAAAATTTTTCTCAAGTTCCAATGTGGGACAATTTCAAGTTTTGTCATTTAAACCACATTGGGCCTCTCCATTCTTATTCACATTTAAGACCCATTTGCATGTGATATGGGTTCAACAATGTGATGCCCATTTGCATATAAATTATGGGTCCAACAATCCCCCACATGAATATGAATTACTCTAAACATATGACAACTCGACTGACTCTACTGACTGGACAGACTAGACAGACTGGACATACTAGACAGACTCGATAGACTCGATAAAAAGACTTTTCGAGAGTATAAACGAAAATTTACTGTGTCTGAAATGGTAGCATATTTCAGCCTTGAACCACTCATTGTTAATATCTGTCGGGTTTACTGGCCAGGAGGTGAACATGATGTCTTGAACCACCCGGATATTTCTGTAAACCGAGACAACAGTTATAACGCAGCTCATTTTCTCGTAGAACTATGTTCTCTATTGTGTTCATTTTTGGCCGTGAACTTGCCTGGTTATTCGTGAGTGAACTTAGAGAGTATAGCCTGAACTTCATTCTCCTAGAAACGGCCTCATTTCACACTCACTAGGTGTTCCCCATAAGTCTTTGTTTTAAGAAGTATCCTGTAATACTCCACATACAAAGCTATGGACTCGAATCATTAAAAGCTAACGCTTATCCTTATTTATATACAGGAAGCACTGTTTATCATCTTGGGAATTGAGTAATGACATAAAACTCTATCAGTGCTTTTAGATTATGTTTGATTTAGTTATCTCTTTGAACCTACATCTTGGGATCTCCAGTCACGTAAATGGAGTTTCCATCAAACATCCTCTTTAATTTGTAGGCAATAAACCCATTCCCTTTGATGATTTTAAAACTTGATCCCGAGCCAAACCTTTAGTAAACGGATCCGCTAGGTTGTCGGCTGATTTGATGTAATCGATCGTTATTACACCACTTGAGATCAAGTGTCTAATGGTTTTGTGTCGTCTTCTGATGTGACGAGATTTACCATTATAGAGATTACTCAGTGCCCGGGCTATGGCCGATTGGCTATCACAGTGTACACGTAATGCCGGGACTGGTTTCTCCCACAGTGGAATATCTTCCATGAAGTTCCGAAGCCATTCTGCTTCTTCTGCGGCTTTATCAAGAGCTATGAACTCTGACTCCATGGTTGATCTAGCCTGTAGGGTTTGTTTTGGAAGATTTCCAAGATACCGCTGCACTTCCTAAAGTAAAGACGTATCCACTCGTGGATTTCGAGTTCTTGGAATCTGAAATCCAGTTTGCGTCACTGTATCCTTCCAGAACTGCCGGTTCTTTACCGTAGTGCAGCCCATAACTTTTTGTATATTTTAAGTAATTTAATACTCTTGTTATGGCTTTCCAGTGTTTATGACCTGGATTACTCGTGTAGCGACTTAATACGTTTACCACATGTGCTAAATCGGGTCTTGTGCAATTTGTTAAGTACATAAGACTTCCGATAACACAAGCATATTCCACTTGAGAAATTGCTTCACCCGAGTTCTTGGTCAAGTGGAGTTGAGAATCAACAGGAGTTTTTGCAGTCCCGGTTGTGTATTTCTTGAATCTATCAAGAATCTTTTCAGCATAATGAGTTTGAGACAAGGTGATTCCGTCAGAAGTTCTAGTGATCTTGATCCCTAGGATTACATCTGCGAAACCCATGTCTTTCATGTCGAACTGGCCGCTAAGCATGTTCTTAGTTTGTTGGATTATGTCTTTATTGCTACCAATAATGAGCATGTCATCCACGTATAGGCATAACAAAATATACCCGCTAGGAGTAACTTTGATGTAAATGCACTTATCACATTCATTAATGCTGAAGCCATTTGACATCATTACGTTGTCAAATTTTTCATGCCACTGTTTTGGAGCTTGTTTAAGTCCATATAATGACTTCACAAGTCTACAGACTTTGTGTTCTTGTCCAGGAACGACAAACCCTTCAGGTTGTTTCATGTAAATTTCCTCTTCTAAATCACCATTTAGAAAATCGGTTTTAACATCCATTTGATGTATCTCTAGGTTTCTCAATGCTGAAATTCCTATCAGCATTCTGATGGAGGTTATTCTTGTCACTGGAGAATAAGTGTCAAAGAAATCCAGGCCTTCTTTTTGCCGGAATCCTTGCACCACAAGCCTAGCCTTGTATTTATCAATTGAACCATCGGTTTTCAACTTGGTTTTGAAAATCCATTTACACCCTAGTGATTTAAACCCTTGGGGTAGATCGGTTATTTCCCATGTATGGTTTTGCATAATGGAGTCGATCTCACTATTGACGGCTTCTTTCCATGATGGTGTGTCCGGAGTAGACATGGCCTCTGTGAACGTTTTTGGTTCATTCTCTGCGAGAAATACCATTAAAAAATCGTCACCAAAAGATTTTTCCTTTCGGGCTCTTTTGCTCCGTCGAGGTTCATCTTCAACCTCTTGTGATTCATTAAATGAAATACCAGAAGTGCTTGCCACGTTCGTTGGTTCAACCTCTTCGCGAGTTCGTTTTGGATTTTTTTTATCCTTACACGGAAAAATGTTTTCAAAAAATGATACATTTCTTGATTCCATAATTGTGTTTACATGAATATCCGGTATATCTGATTTATGAACCAGAAACCGGTAAGCACTGCTATTGTGTGCATATCCGATGAAAATACAATCTACGGTTTTAGGTCCTATTGAAACCTTTTTGGGAGGCGGCACTGCGACTTTTGTGAGGCACCCCCACACTTTCAGGTATTTGTACGAAGGTACTTTACCCGTCCAGAGTTCATATGGCGTTTTGCCAGTTACTTTGTGCGGTATTTTGTTGAGGATATAATTTGTGGTAAGGAAGGCTTCCCCTCACAGGTTCTGGGGTAACCCAGATTCCTGCAACATTGCATTCATCATTTCTTTTAGAGTTTGGTTTTTCCGTTCCGCAACTCCATTAGATTCCGGTGAGTAGGGAGCAGTTGTTTGATGAATAATGCCTTGTTCTTGACAAAATGCATTAAATGGACCATCATATTCGCCTCCTCTATCACTTCGAACTATTTTAATAGTTTTCTGAAGTTGATTTTCGACTTCAAGTTTATATTGTCTGAATTTTTCCAAGACTTCATCTTTACTATGTAGTAAGTATACATAGCAGTATCTTGTACAATCGTCTATAAAAGTTACAAAATACTTTTTACCGCCTCTGGTTTGTATATACTTTAAATCGCACAAATCTGTGTGAATTAATCTGAGAGGTTCGGTTGTTCTTTCGACTTGAGGAGAAGGTGTTTTAGTGAGTTTTGCTTGAACGCATACTTCACATTTATCTTTAATAAATTTGCATTTCGGAATTAAGTTCAAATTAATTAATCTTTGTAAAGATTTATAATTCACATGTCCTAACCATTCATGCCAAATATTAAAAGACTCGACCAAGTAAGCAACTGGTTTCTTATTCATTGAAACTTCAGAAACGGATACATCAGAGATCTTAAGGACTGTGATACAACACATTTTCACAAGTCCTTCCTTAACATACCCCTTACCCAGAAACACCCCATTCTTCCTAAGAATTAGCTGGTCGGACTCAAAGCTCGTGGCGAAGCCATGCTTGCTCAGTAGAGATCCGGAGATGAGATTCTTCCTCATGTCTGGCACGTGCCTCACGTTGGTGAGAGTTATGGCATGTCCAGAGGTGAACTTCAACACCACTTTGCCCGTGCCTTCAATCTTGGAGACAGACTTGTTACCCATCTTCATACCGGCGTTAGACTTGGTCTTCTGATAGGTGTTGAACATTGTCTTGTCAAAACAGATGTGAGTAGTTGCACCCGTGTCATAAAACCACTCTTTGTTCTCTTCATCAACCACATTTGCTTCCATAACCACCGCACACAGGTCATTTTCTGTCAAATTGGCTTGATTGAGCGTTTTAGCCTTTTTGAAGCACTCCTCAGCTTTGTGCCCTTTCTTGTGGCAATAAGAGCATTTTCCGGTGAACTTGCTTGGCGCACCTTACTTCTTGAAGCTCGTGGAGGCTTGAGGTGCAACCTTTTTAGGCGGCCCCTTGCTTGAATTAGGCAGAAATTTTCCTTTTCCTTTGTTCTTGTACTCAGCTACATTAGCATTGTGAGTGAAAGTCGGTTCAACCCTGCGTTTGAACGACTCATTTTGCAGCTTGGAAATGAGATTTGCCAAAGTTAAAACCTTTTGCTTGTGGCCGAGATAATTTTTGAAGTCGACCCAGCACGGAGGTAGCTTTTCCATGATGCAGTTCACTGTGAATGTTTCACAGATCTTCATACCCTCATCAGCTATCTCTTGGATTATCAGTTGCAGCTCATGAATTTGCTCCATGATGGGCCTAGAGTCCACCATTTTGAAGTTCAGGAATTTCACCGTAGCGAGCTTTCCCGAGCCTACATTGAAAGACTTGTACTTCTTATCCAAGGAATCCCAAATTTCGTTTAAATAATTAAATAGCGTTTAAAGTATTTAAATCGCTAAAAAAAAAATTAAATGCGTTTTTCAAAACATATTTATTTTCAAAACGAGAATAAATAACGTTTTTAGAATTCGCGATAAAGCGTAATTCAAACGAGTATTTTTTTTTTCTCTCTTTGGAAAATAAATAAATATCGTTTCCAAATTCGCAATTAAGCGTAATTCAAACAATAATATTGAAGAACTGTTCGCAATTCTCAATCCGTTTTAAGCGATAAGCAGAAAGCGGATTTATCCAAAACTTGGCCCAAGACCCAAGACCCAAGACCCAAGCTCGGCTCGGCACGGCACGGCGCGCGCGTGTGTGGTATTTTGCATAACCCCCTTTGTGTCTCCATAGCATGTTAAACTATGTTGATCACACACCTATATTTATACTTGAAAATTTTTTTCTCAAGTTCCAATGTGGGACAATTTCAAGTTTTGTCATTTAAACCACATTGGCCCTCTCCATTCTTATTCACATTTTAGACCCATTTGCATGTGATATGGGTTCAACCATGTGATGCCCATTTGCATATAAATTATGGGTCCAACAGTCTATCCCTAAATTGTTTATGCTTTCTAAACAAATAATATTGTGTCTTTGTTAATCTTCTTCGCTCGACCATTTTCATTTGCTTTCCACTTCTATTATTATTATTCCATACTTGCTACATATATTTTGTTAAGACTAGACAATATGTAATATCAAATTCTGGTGACAGAAATTCCAACCTTCTATTGTAATTTGTTTTGAGAACCGTATATCCCGTATAACAAGTTGAAAATGAACATCATTTATGTGGCAAATAAGCTCCTGAGGAGAGCATCATAGCAGCAGAAATATGAGCCAAACAGCTTAGCTTCGTGTGCCAAACAAGGTCCTGAGGAGAGCATCATAGCAGCGGTCTCCTTGGCCACAAACGAAAATGAGTTTATCGCAAACCGTTTTATCAATAATGCTCACTAGTTTTGCAACCAAATATTTGTACAGAACCATGACTTCTTCGGTTACGTTCACACTAGATTTGGTAAATGGAGCATTGGAAGGCAAAACGAAGTAGAAACAAACCTATTCATCGATTTTTTCATACTAAACGGATATCTTTACGATTCTCCCAGTTTTTCTGCATTTTTGAAACCCTTCTTTTGTTAAGGATTAGTTTCACATATGCCACACTGAATTTTTCTAAAAATACGATACAAACTCTTTGTGATTCTCGGGTCTAAATTTTCCTGAGATAGAGTGACCACCAAACATGTGGCAGCCACTATCTAGACTGTAAATCATTAGATAAATGTGGCAAATGAAGTTTGTGCGGTCTTGTATCTAGCACTAGCTTGAGATAAGGGTGGCAAGCCAAGTTTGTGGTGCCAAGTGAAACTTTTAATATTTTAGAAAAACTCAAAGTTGATGGGACTATTCACACTAATACAACCTTATCTAATAACTCTACAAATCCCCCTGCGGTTGAAGCATAAAAATCATTAATGCCCAACTTGAAAATTGCTATATATTCATCGAGGTTTATCTGGATTGTGTTACCGTAAGTGCATTCCTGATGTATCACGTTTTTTTATCGATTTTTAATCTTTTCTTTCTCTTTTATCGAGTAAAATGTTTTTAAAGTCTTTTAGTCCTCTATTGACTCATTTTATGTTTTATGTTTCATTTGGAGAGACACTACAAGAAAATCGGAAAACCGATAGGCGTATCCGTTGGAATGTCGTCGGAAAGCCATATTCGTTGGAATACTGTCGGAGAGCCATATCCCGATGGATATCCGACAGATTACCGACGATCATTTTTTATGGAGGTTCTGACGAATTTCCGACGGATTTATTTCCAAAGAATTTCCGACGGATGTATTCCGGACAGATTTCCGATGGATGCAGTCCCGACGGATGTATTACATTTTTTTTTTATAAATATAATTAAAATTTAATTTCTTTTTGATTTAGTTTTAATTCAATAACATAAAATATGTTATTGAAACTAAAATTTTTAAATATATTAAAATTTTCAAAATCCAAAAAAATAAAAAATCCAAAAGAAAATTATAAATATAAAAACATTAAAAATCCAAAAACATTAAAGATGTTTTTAAAAAAAACTACAGAGCCGGAGAAGGGGTAATGTGCGAAGAAGGCGTTCATCCATTCTTCTATAGCACGCATCTTCGCTAGATCGCATGCTCTCTCCTGATCTCTCGTCGCTTGATCTTGTGCTCGCTCCTCACGTATTGTGATGATGTCGCTCTTCAACACTCGAACTCGACGGGCTTCTCTGCTAATTCCACTCTGAGTTTGGCGGCTTCTTCAGAAACGCGGTATGAACTAGCAAATTGGGATGATGGATGGTAATCTTGCAGAATCCCAAAAATTCTTCCTTTGGTGTGTGGAGTTGTCTGAGAAACCAAATAACGTAAAAATCATAACAATATATATTAGTTATCGATAATACAAAAAAGAACAAAAAATAAACTTACTTGTAAGACCAAGTCGTTCTACAACTCCGTTGACACTTCCGGTGGAACCTCTCTTTCACTGTCTGGTTGGGAAATGATGTACTCTTTGCCAAGCTTCTTCACGTTCTCGATGACTTTCCGACCAACCGGATCTTGAATCTTACCGATCTTTCGGTTGGTATGCGCATTTTCTAGCAACCTAAGGTGCGAGGGACACACACCATCTTGTTTGAACTATAACAATACATAATATAAGTTATGAATAACTTAAAATTAAAATTCTAGACATGAAAAAAACTTACGAGTTGTTATTCCTAGGAATCTTGTGGGTCGCTATCTCTTTTCCCTTCTGGTTGCTCATCCGGTTGGTAGATTGGATTTTGGAGATACGAGCTGTTTCCTCCTGGTTCCAATAGTCGACAAACCATTTCCATAGGATTGCGTTCCCAATGAACTTCTTTGGGATCTGCTCGGTTCTCCATTTCGCCTTCCACTCGTTAAGCTTCCTAGAATATACGATTGCAGCTTTTTTCTCGAACTCCTGCCTAACTAAGACCGTAAATTCACGGTCCTAGGAAAATTGTTGCTGCAAAATTATAGAAACTTATTAAAACTGAAATCTCGATAATCGTGTAAACCACAAAAAATATTAAAATTTTTTAAAAATAAAGAATGTTAAAATTTACCGCAAGCATCCTAAACCAGAGCTCACGATCTTACACAGGCATCTCCGCAAACTTTTCATATGGATACATTAACATCCCGATAATCATGTTGTTGATCGCCTTCGAAATCCCGTTAGTGGAGAAATTAAACTTGGAAAGAATAAATTTTGAAAATATATTATGAAACATATAAATTATAGAAAACTTAAATAAGGTAAATTAAATAAATGTTAACTTACCAAGTAGCACAAAAAATTATAAAAATTATAAAAAATTTCATAAATTCATAAAAAATCTAATTATTTCATAAATTCGTAAAAAGTGATTAAAATTTAATAATTTCATAAAAATCCTAAAAATTCATAAATTCCTAAAAATATAAAAATTCATAAAAATAAAAAATAAAAAATTATAATTAATCCAGAAAAATCCTTAAATCAAAATCTAACAACCTAAACCCTAAATCAAAATCAAAAACATAATTCCTAAATCAATTTCAAATCCTAAATTTTACAGTAACTCCTAAAATCTACAAATCTAACAATCACACACTTTAAATCCTAAATTTAACAATCTCAAACTTATATTTCACAACCTGACACACTAATCTAACAATATAACTCTTAAAATCAACTCCAAATCCAAAAATCTATTCTAACACACTAATCTTACAATCTAATTCATAAAATCTAACTTTTGAAGCAATAAACTTGAAAATCAAAGAAACTTACATGTTATTAGGGAGATTGGCCATATGTGATGAGGTTTAGAGAAATCCGAAGTTTTACACAAGATTTGAGAGTGATTTTGATGTTTATGAAACGTTTTTGGATAATTTTGAGAAGAAGAAGAATTGATATATTCTAATTAAATAAAATTTTGGTAACCGCAGGAGACAAAAAGTTTGTTTCCGCGGTAAAAATTCACTATTCATTGAAAATCCGTCAGAAATTTCTGACGGATAGTGAATTTTCATGCATTTGTATTGGTTCGTCAACACACGAAGGGACATCTCTATTCATCAGATATTTCCGTCGGAAATCCGTGAAAATTCCCGACAAATTTAGGGTTTCGTTCATATTTTCAATCCGTTTTGCTATTTAATTGATTTATATATGTTATATTACACATTTCCCAAGTGAATTATGTTAATCATCTTCGTAAGTATCAAAAATATCAAACTAATTATTTCGTAACATGTTTCTTACATCTACAACCTCAAGTTTAAGATTCGTTATCTAACACTTAACTCATAAACAACAAAATTTTTGTAATTTTGTTTTCTAAGATGTTTTAATGGCTATTTTGTTTTAAATGTTTTAGTATTAAGCTAAAAATTATGTTTCAATGGATCACATGTAAAAAACTTTATAATTTAACCATAAAACTCTAAATCCGTCGGAAACACGTTTATAAACATGTGATACATGTTTTACTTATGAAAAATAATATTTTTATTTATCCGTCAAAAATTTTCGACGGATTTCCGACGAATTTTGGATTTTATATGATTTAAATAATATATATATATATATATATATTTATATTTCCGACGGATTTCCGATGGATATATTAAAATACTATTTTTTCATACGTAGAACATATATATATGTATATATATGTAGAGGAATTGCTATATTTAGAGGAAAATTTTTAAAACACTAAAATAAAATCCATAAATTAAAAATCCATAAAATACTAAAATAAAATAAAATAGTATTATTGAAACTAATTTTTTAGAAATATTCAAATAAATAAAGAAAACTATAGGAAATCATTAAAAATCCATAAATTTGTAAAAATCTAAACTACTCAGACTCTTCTGAAGATCCATCAGAAGGAATTGATCATACCAATCACACATAAATATAATGCATCTTAAGTTCAACATTCCAGGGTAGTAGATTTCTAATATTTGTTGAAAAATGCCGTAGTAAACAATATCACAAGATTTTGCAGAAATCTTGTAATCAGATGTTGCCCTCGTACTTCCCTCATTCTAAACTTTAAACACATATCCCCTAGTGCAATACCTAGGGTATGAAGTTGCAATGTAGTTTGGACCATCAACAAACTCTACTAACCATGATGAAAATGTTTGTCCACTATTTATTCCTTCAGCAACCTAAAACAATTATAAGAAGTAAAAGGTTAAAAATTATTGAAAAGTAAAAAATTAACAAACTTACATAATATAGCAACCAAGGCGAAAAATAATTCTCTTTTAGAGATTCAAGTTCCTCTTCTGTCTTATTCGGATAGTAACTACGAACTATCGTCATGTAAATCCTGTAAGAAAACCAAGTGAGAGTTAAATATGTAACTAAGATCTTAATAGTTATGTTGTAAAAAATTTAATTTTCATACCTTTCATATTCCATAATATCCTCACAATTTGTGAGAGTATATATATGCAAGTGTGCATGTTCATGCTCTGTAAGTTTTCATTTCTTTCCTTTCCCACTAAGCCAATCAACTTGGGCAAACAACTAAGGGACAATCACGACATAAGTCGGTCTCTCGCCTCTATCATCATGGCGAGTTGGCCATCAACTATTCGTTCGAACTTCTGATGGAAAGTAATATTCAGCAAAGTGAGAAGCTTCTTCGTTGATGCTCTATGTGACAATAGATCCCTCAATTCTGCTTAAATTTTTAACTTTTTTCTTCAGATGGAACATGTAATGCTCAAATGGATACATCCACCAGTATTGAACAAGGCCTCCTAGTGCTGTTTCTCGTGGGAGGTGGATTGGAAGATGTTCTATAAAATCAAAGAACGACGGGGGAAATATCTTCTCGAGATTGCAAATGATCATTGGTCTACCATCAATTGTAAGTTATCGTGTGCACAAATCTCGAAAGAAACCACCAACTCCTGTATTTAAACATTTAATACATTAAAAATAGATAAAAACATTTTAATTATTAAAATTATGGCAAAATAATATATACCTGCAATTGCTTGGTGGACATCTTCTGGAAGAAATTTGGGAAACGCACATGAAAGGAGGCGCTGCATCACAACATGATAGTCATGACTTTTCATTCGAATAAATTTTCCTTCTCCATAATCAACGCAATTACGCAGATCTGATGTGTATCCATCAGTGAATTTAACATCTTCACGAATCCAATCGAAAAATCTTTTTTCTTATATGGGTTCAACCGAGAACAAATCAATGGCAAGTCTACTCTAGACTTTAGATTGTAATTTGTCTTCCCTTGGACGTTTAAAACTGTGTTCATGAAGTTGTCAAAGAAGTTCTTCTCAATGTGTATAACATCGAGATTGTGCCTTAATAAATAGTTTTTCTAGTAAAGAAAGTCCCAAAAATACTATTTTTGTGCCAATTATGATTTTCACCCACTACAAGAAAACAGCTGCAAAACCGACAGATATTTTGACGGATTCAAAATACGTCAGAAATTTCCGACGGATTTCCGACTGTATTACGACTGCTAAGTTCTGACGAAATAACTAAGGGATTTGCGACGAAAAATAGAAATCTGTCGAAAATCTGTTGGAAATTGTATATGTTATAATCCGACAAAATTCTGATGGATATCCGTCAGAAATCTGTCGGAAATCTGTCGTAATGTCGTCGGAAAGTTGTCGAGTAATATGAACGTTAATATATCCGTTGTATATCCGTGGTAAAAAGTTACATTCCGACGGATTTTCGATTGAATTCCGACGTACGTGACTTCTATATATATGTTTCCACATTTCTTCATTCATTCACACCACTTACTCAATTCAATCTCTATATAGTTTTGGTCGTGGATATATCTTCTGGTAATTACTTTTGGTCATGGATGGACGAACCTATGATAGATCCGGAGTGAAACCTAATGAAAGATGATTATGCACGAGGAATCTGCGAATTCATGAAATTGACGGAAAATCAACTGAGAGCAAAAAAAATGGTAAGATTAAATGTCTCTGTAATATATGCCGGAATTCTCATAATTTTAAGCTTGAGTTAGTTTGGCATCACTTGTATAGCAATGGGTTTATGCCCATGTATAAGATTTGGTATTTACATGGAGAAACAAATTATGATTATGGTAGTACTAGTGAACCAAATGTTGCGGATATCATAGGAGATAGAAGGGCAGTATATGTAGGTATCGGTACGGTTGAGATGGTGAATGATTTGTTTAGGGAGAACATGTCGTCGGCCGGTTATAATGGAGATAGGGTTGAAGAAGCAAATGCTGAAGCGCAAAATTTTTTATATATGTTAGATGCAGCGTAACAACCACTATATAATGGTTGTAGAGAAGGTCATTCACCGTTATCATATGCAAGTAGAATGATGACTATTAAGACGGACTACAATTTGGCGGAAGAATGTGTTGATGCGATAGAAGATTATGTGAAAGATATTTTGTTTGAAGATAATCTTTCACCAGCATCATTTTATGAGGTACAGAAACTAGTCGCTGGTCTTGGTTTACCGTATCAGACGATAGATGTGTGCATCGACAACTATATGATATATTGGAGAGATGACAAAAACCGTAAAAGATGTAGATTTTGTCCACAATTGAGGTTTCAAAAAACTAGTGGGAGAGTTTCGATTCCTTATAAACGGATGTGATATTTACCATTAATGGAGAGGTTGAAGAGGTTATATCAATCTCAACGCACAGCAGAGGCAATGAGATGACATGCAAATCATCGTAAGGATGGAGAGATTACGCATCCGTCAAACTCAGAAGCGTGAAAAAATTTTCAATCAATGTATCCAGATTTTGCGTATAAGCGTAGAAATGTATACCTCGGGTTATGTATAGATGGTTTTAACCCATGTGGAAAACATGGAAGACAATAATCGTTGTGGCCGATAATTGTAACACCGTACAATTTACCACCATCTTTGTGCATGCGTAGAGAGTTTTTGTTCCTTTCAGTACTAGTTCCCAGCCCAGAGCATCCAAGGAGGTCACTTGATGTATTCTTCCAGCCATTGATCTATGACTTAAAAATGCTATGGCAGCATGGCATTGAATCATTTGATGTTTCATTGCAGCAGAATTTCAATATGCGTGCGGTTCTTATGTAGACAATAAGCGATTTTTCAGCATATGGTATGTTATCTGGATGGACAACGCATGGAAGATTATATTGCCCATCTTGCCTAGATAACACTAATGAATTCCAATTACATCACGGAAGAAAGACGTGTTGGTTTGATTGGCATAGAAAGTTTTTACCTAGTGATCATCCTTATCGCCGGTCTAGAACATTGTTTACGAAGAACAAACAAGTGTTTGACTGTGCACCTCCGGAGATTGATGGACGTTGTATATTAGAGCAATTAAGAGATTTTGGTGCTGAGAGAATTCCTTACTACGGAGGTAATGGGCATGATCCTGTTGACGGTGTCGGTGAATATCATAACTGGCATAAAAAGAGTATTTTTTGGGATTTTCCTTATTAGAAAGATTATTTGTTGAGGCACAATCTAGATGTAATGCTCGTTGAGAAAAAAAAATTTTGGCAACATCATGAACACTGTTTTAAACGTGCAAGGGAAGATGGAAACAATATGAAGTCTAGATTAGATTTGCCACTGATTTGTTCTCCGGATTTTCTTCATGTTATACCAAATGGTAGATGTCCTATGCCTGCCTATGGGTTAGACACAGCAAAGCAAGAAGCTTTTTTTGATTGGATTTGAGATGATGTAAAATTCCCGGATGAATATGCATATAATCTGCGGGATTGTGTGGATTTCTCTGAAGGAAAGTTTATTGGAATGAAGAGTCATGATTTTCATGTTGTGATACAACGGCTTCTTCCATTTGTCTTTGTACATCTTCTTCAAAAAAATGTCCACGAAGCAATTGCAGGTATATATTGATACTTTCATATTGTTACACTTATCCTGCTGTCTCGTATAATAAATATCTATGCAATCAAAATCCATAGCAACTAAACCATCGTTTGTCAATAGAAATCCATGCATACAATGAAACCCTAATTCGATGTGTTCACAAAGTCCAATAAATTTAACTGTCGTTGGCTAAGGACACTTTTATCCTCAAGGATAGATCCATCAATATAACAACATTTTTGGTGATACGATAAGATCGATTGAGGGCAAAGCCTAATTGGCTTATCTCATTAGAAAACTATATGAATCATTCTTAAACAACCTAGCAAAGATCTACATGCTTATCTCATTAGAAAACTGAATACATGAGAATACATGAGAGAAATAAATTTATTAGCAAAAGAATTACAAAAGAGTTAGGAAAAAAATCTCCAAAGAATAAAACTAAGAACAAGACCTTAAAGTAGGGTTTCTGAGTATTTTCATGTCTTTCTTTCTCTGTGGCCGACACCACCTATTTATATAACAAAGGAGAAAACCCTAAAATGGAAATAGGCAATTTTTGTAGAACACATATCGATCGGTTACAAGTTATACCGATCAGTTGCCTTTGTCTTTGATACCTATCAGTTGCCTTCGTCTTTTATACCGATAGGTTGCACATTCATACCGATCGGTCTTCGTCTTTGTTCATTTCTTCTCTTGACTATGTAATGCTATAATTCCAATCTAGGGTTCTCCTCTTGACTCCAGCAAGTTTTAGTATCTAAAAAGAAAAAAAAAACACTGAAAGCTATCTTGTTCTTACTAAAAAGACTCAAGACTCGGTGTTAAAAGACTAAAAAAACTTAGAAAAATAGTGCCTAATATAATTCTTCCAGAATTGAATCCTTGCTTGTCCTAAAGTAAGAACAATTTGTATTTCAAAATCCAAAGAAATAATTTGAAAAGCAAGAACTCACATATCCTTGGGAGCATACTTACCTTGGTCTTCCTATCCATATACCGCATCCAAACCACGCCAGAGCAGACCTACTACATGTACGAGACCAAGTGTAGCAATAGCCAATACTCTAAATCCCGAGATCACAAAGAACTCTTAAAATCCATGAACTTAACATTTTGACATTCACTAAAAGTGTGTTCATTCTCGCAAAGGAAATATTAAACATGTCAAAGGGTTTTGGTAATAAGGCTCTTTTAATGGTGGATCATGTGATTTGGATATCCTACAAGATCTAGGGATGCAAATCATAATGCAAAATCACAGTGAGACCAACTGATGCATACATAGCCTTAACACTTGGCCCTCAATTTTCCTTGATTTTTCTTAAAATACATCCTAGTTTCTCTTCTTTTCTCCTTTTTCCGTTTCTCTGTTTTTTTTGGATGAATGAATGGAGAATAAATAAAACCCAGTACCAATCAGTTGTCAAATCAGTAGTCCGAGCTCGCAAACTGCTGTCCCAGGTCTATCAAGTGTAGAGGAGGGAAATGAGTTTACCTTCAATTAGCGAGATACAGCTTCAAACGTTGACCGTTGATAGTGAAATATGTTATGCTTTCTCCCCATAAAACAATGTCTCTATAAGGTTTCACTTATTTAATTGTAAAAGGCCCAAACCATCTTGAACGAAGCTTTCCAGGAAACAGTTTCAAGCGAGCATTGAAAAGTAAAACCTGATAATTGATGTTGAAAGTCTTAATTATGATCTTCCTACCGTGCCACACATGTGTCCTCTCTTTATAGATTATGTTGTTCTTATACGCATTCATGCGGATTTCATCAAAGTTCATTGAACTGAACTAGACGTTGATCCCCAACTTCCTTAAGATTGAAGTTCATATTCTTGGTTTCCCATAAGGAATTGTGCTCTATTTCCACAGGAAGGTGACAAGACTTCCCATCCACCAATTTGTATGGAGTTGTTTCAATTAGGACCTTGTATGCTGTTTTGTAGGCCCATAAAACATCGTCAAGCTTCAATGACCAACTTTACGTGTCACACTCACAGTTTTTTCTAGGATCCTCTTGATTTCACAGTTTGATACTTCAACTTGGTCATTCGTTTGCGCATGGCTTAAACTTTTTGTAGCAATGCTCGACTAATGACATGCTGCACACATTCTCCTAGCAAAGTCTATCATCAATGGGAATATCATCCTAAATTTGTATTCTTGAGAGATGGTCAGAAACGTCATTCTCTATTCCTTCTATCCTTAATTTCCAAGTCAAATTCAAAATTTCTCGAAAGAAAATACTATTGCTAAAAGTTCTTTTTCAGTGGTGGCGTAAAAAACTACGGAAAGTGCAGAAACTACAGATATTTTCACGGATTTTGGTGGTTGTAAACCCGTCATAACTTCATTTTTTATTTATCAACTTCAATTTTTTTTTCGGATATCTAGTGGCCGACGACTATTCCATCTGTAACCATGAAGGGGCACTTCTCCCAGTTTAATACCAGATTCGTATCAACACAATGTTACAAAACCTTGCTTAAATTTTCCACGCAAGAAGTAAAAGAGGATCTGTACACTGAAAAATCATCCATGAAGACCTCGATTACGTCCTCTATCATATACAAGAATATGGACATCATACACCATTGGAATGTAGCCCGAGCATTACATAAACCGAATGGCATCCTGGGATAGGCAAAAGTCCCTTAAGAACATATGAACGTTGTATTCTCTTGATCTTCTATGTGTATAGGAATTTAGAAAAATAAAAAATAACCATCCAAAGAGCAGTAGTAAGGATGATTTGCCAAATGCTCCATCATCTAATTGATGAAAAGGAGGGGAAAACGATCATTCATAGTGGTTGTGTTTAGTTTCCTGTAATCAATGCACATCCATTCTCCATTTACCGTTCCTGTATTAGTCAATTCTTTATTCTCATTGGTGATGAAGGTAACTCCTCCCTGCTTAGGAACCACATGAACAAGGCTTATGCAGGTACTGTCAGAAATGGGGAACATAACACTTGCTACTAGAATTTTAAGGATCTCTTTCTTTACCACTTCCCTTAGGTTAGGATTTAGCCATCTTTGATTACAATTGATGCCTTTCAAGCATCTTCCAAATGGATACGATGAGTGAATAACTTAGGAGAGATCCCCGTGATGTCGTCCAGAGAATATCCCAATGCTTTACAATATTTTCTCAACTCGCAGAGCAAGAAAGCAATGTCCACATTGTTCAAATCAGTGTAATGGTAACCGGATAAGTCAAATTCTGCCCGAGATATACATACCTTAATCCTGTAGAGAGTGTATCGAGCTCAATATTTGGAGCTTTCTACTCACTTCAATCAATTGACTCAACTATTTGCGATGTTCGACCGGTCGATAATGCTATAGTATTGATCGTTATGTGGTCATCATCAATACCAATCATTCCATATGAAGTCATCTTCCTCCTTATTGTTTTCATCCTCTTTGAGAAGCAAGAAAACAACTTCATTTTCCATGACTGGAGTATAGTCAAGCATACATACTGTCTCAATCATCTCCCCATAAAAAGAAACCGAATTCGGGCTCTTCAGTGGTTACTGCTATTACCAAAGTATTATCCATTTGGAATTCCTCATACAATTCACTAGCAGTTTCTTCCATAGTTTCAAGCCAAAAGGATTGCCCGTCAATCATAGGTTTCTTGATGAGTTTATCAACATTGTATTTCAACATTGTATTTCAACACGATGTCATCGAGATAATGATCTACCTTTTCTTCTTTAATGTTAATCATAACTCCAGCTATAGTAAGGAATGGTCTTCGAAGGATGATCGGATCTTCTAGTTCCTCGTCAAGATTTAAAACTATGAAGTATGTATGGATCCAGAATTCTCCCACATCGACAGGTATGTTTTCAAGTAATCTTTGAGAGTGTCGTATTTTCTCTAGATAATGAGGCTCATTTCGATGGAATAAAGAAATTACATGTCTTTCGTGTTATGGAAAAATATTTTTTCAAGAAGAGGGATATGATATGATCATTGGAAGCAGCAAGGACAATCTATGAAGAAGCATGGCACAACCCAATTGGATCAATGGCCAAATGGAGTTTTCAGCATTCAAAGATGAACTTATTGGACTAATTTAAAGTTCTGGACATTGAGAGCATTAAAAAATCCATCTATGATGTTAACTATCAAGCCCATTCCATTTTAAATCTATTATAACTTCAAGAAAAGCCCAAAATCATCATTATATTTTCTGGCAAAAATAGGTGATGAAAATTGAAGATCATGAGTCATTTGGAGGCCAAGAGTTATTCAGCTCTATTTATTTTCTTTCATTTAGTTTTTAGTTTTATTCTATTATTAAGGCAATTGATTTCCTAGTTTTTACCACATTGTCTAGTTTCCTATAAATACTATGTAATTTCCTTTGAATAAGATGAAGCATTTCTTTTTATTTGTGGAAATATTTTTGAGACTGATTCTCGTTGTGTTCCTTAGTTCGGTATTATCATTCTGTCATCTTCTTTCATTCATCTTTTATCTTCTCATCTTCTTTCTCTCTTCTTTTACCCTTTCATCTTCTAAAAAAATGAAAAAAACAAAAAAAGAAAAAAAGCAAAAGAAAAAAAATGAAAAAAAAGTTAATGGTGTGTAATATCTATTAATCAAAAACCTACATACAATATTTTGGGATTGATCGTTAAAAAGGGAAGCGTCTTTGAAGGCAAATATAGAGCGATCGAGCAAGCGATTAGGTCAAGGAGTTTTACTACCCTTTGATGGCTATGCCGCCTCCTGAGAAGGCCTCAGGGGTGGTTGTTTCGCGATGGGAGACTAGTGGTGCTGGCCTCATCCCTGGTCCGATCTCGGAGGATGGTATTGTTACGTTACATGTACCTAATATTATTTGTGGGCTTGGTGATGTTTGTTCTTCTACAAGTTAGGTTGTCGAGAGGATCTCACGGTTAACGGTTTTGCAGATTGCAAGGTCTGTTTTAGCGCGTAAAACAGGGCAACAGTCGATGAATGGTTTAGCACCACAGTTATCAGAGGGGGACGGTTTGGCAGCGTCAACGTCAGGTCCAAGGGTTGATACAATTGTAGGTCCTTGTTTGTTGATAGGATTAGCTCTGCCGAAGTAGGCTGCTTGTTCGGTGATAGGATTAGCCACCACTTTGGGAGGACTTCTTGGTAGGTCGCTTCATTTCACAAGCTCCAAATATTGCTAAAGTACATGTAATCATTAACAAGATATGGAATTTGGGTGATAAATCCAGTAAATTCGATGTTTTCGAACTTAACTCTATGACAATTAAATTCAGGCTTTGTAACCGGGCTGCAAGGCGTCATGTTCTCCTTCTGGAAATGTGGAATATTTGCGATATTCCAATGATAGTATCCTGGTGGTTTCCAATAGCCGAAGAAGCTCAGCTGGCTATAAAGACAATGCCAATGTGGGTGACTTTAATGAATGTCCCGGCCTCGTTGTTTTCATGGAAGGGTCTCAGTTTTTAAGCAAGTATGTTGGGTAATCCGATTCGTATGCATCGTGAAACCGAGCTTGCAACCAGCTTTGAAGAAGCAAAGATCTTTGTTGATGTTGATTGGACCAACATAATTCTCGACCACTATTATTTCAGATAAAAGGGGAAGGAGTTTGAGTTTCGTATGAGTATCCCTGGTCGCCTCATCGATAAAATGTCTGTGGTAAATGGGGTCACGTGGAAGAGTGTTCCCTGACCTAAGTCCAGAAGAGGTTAGGCACCGATTTTGCTTATGTAGTTGAGCTCAGTTTGGAGAGTGAGACCCCTGCTCTTTCTTCTCTACGGTAGTTTCTTCTTCGAAAGCTGTCACTCACCAGCCGGCTGGGGTTTCGTCTCCTTAAGCTAGGGAGCAAGTTAGGTAGTTGTCTATTTCTCGTTTGAAAGTGTTACCAACAGTTAATTCAAAAATCGTACAAAAAACGAACAACATAGTAGGGGATGCTACTCTTGGGGGTATCAAAGAAAAAAATCTCAAAAAAACCGTTGATGTCGTGCTTTTGTTGGAATATCCGGGGTTTCAATAAACCAAAAAAGCACTATGTGATAAGGTCTTTTATAAAATCTAATGATATGGTTTTAGGAAGTTTGTTTGAAACCAGAGATGTTGAGAGCAAGGTTGATCGTATTGTTGGCTCTGTATTTGGGGATTGGTCAATAGCTTCGAATTATGAGTATGATCCGCTTGGGAGGATTTGGGTGGTTTGGAGCAAAAAGATTCAGCTTCAAGTGTTTAAGAAAACAGGTTAGATGATTTCTTGTTTGGTAAAGCTTGAGGAGAATTCCGATGTTTATATGTGTACATTCTTCTATGCATCTAATGTCTTGGAAGAGGAGCGTGAGTTATGGCGGGACCTCAAGTCCATTTAAGAATTAGCTCAGTATCGGGGTAACGCTTGGCTGTATGCTGGTGACTTTAATGATGTTTTAGACACCTCCGAGCATTCGTTATTGTCTATTCATCAGGTTTCGTTACCTTGTATGGTAGACTTCCAAAAGATGGTTCGTTATTGCTCCTTTGTTGACATGGCTTATCACGGACCCCTTTAATATGGTGTAACAAGCATGAGGATGGGTTAGTTTGTAAGAAGCTTGATCGAGTCCTTGTGAATTCTTCTTGGCTTCATCGACCGTATAACTCCTATTGTTTGTTTAAAGCAAGGGGTTGCTCGGATCATCTTCGCATGCGGATTTTGTTGGCTGGAGTCTCTTATAAGCCTAAGGGCCCTTTCAAAATTGTTAACGCTATAGTCATATAGAGGATTTCAAGTCCATAGTGGCAGATCATTGAAGGACCTTTGCTTATATTTATCAGTCAACTTCAGCTCTTTTCCGATTTTATAAGAATTTAAAGCTTCTAAAGCCTGCTATTTGTCCCCTAAGCCGTCAAAGGCTTCACCGTCTATCACAGCAGACTAAAGATGTGTTTCAGGTTCTTTGTGACAAGCAAGCAGCCACTCTCGCCAATCCAAATACTTCAGCAATGCAAGAGGAGTCTAAGGCCTTTAAACATTGGGAATCAGTGTCAAGTTTGAAGGAAAATTATTTGAGGCAGAAAGCAAAACTTCATTGGGTTAATGTTGGCAATCAGAATAATAAGTTTTTCACAATGCGATTAAAGAAAGGGAGGCCAAAAACTCAATAAATTTGGTTAAGAATCAAGAGGGAGGGGGGGCTTTTAACTACTCAGGAAGACATTAAAGCTGAAGCGGAAGGTATTATTCGGATCTTTTCTCAACTCAGCCTCACGGCTTTTGGAATCTATCCGAGATAGAGATGGCTACACTTTTGAATTAGATTTGTACAAAGGAGGACAATGCGAGTGTTCTTGCGGAGGTCACGGATTTGGAAATCAAGAAGGTATTATTTTCTATCTCGTCTAATAAATTTCAGGGTAAGGATGGTTTCACAATGGAATTTTATAAAGAAGCCTGGCACATAGTGGGGAAGGATTTTGTTGAAGCTCTCAAGTCTTTCTTCTCCTATGGTTTTCTACCAAAAGGAATGAATTCAACAATCCTAGCACTAATTCCCAAGCAGACCGGTACTATAGAGATGAAATATTATCGTCCAATTTCCTGTTGCAACGTGATTTACAAAGTTATCTCGAAACTTCTAGTGAATAGATTGAAGTGTATTCTCCCCGGTTTTGTGTCGCCCAATCAGTCAGCTTTCATCAAGGATCATTATATGATGGAAAATATTCTCTTGGCCTCTTAACTAGTAAAGGATTACCACAAGGCTAACATCTCGTCTAGGTGTGCAATGAAAATCGACATATCCAAAGCCTTTGACTCGGTCCAATGGGGGGTTACTTATCAATATGTTAAAGGCTCTGAGGCTGCCACCAAAGTTTATTAGATGGATTGAGCTATGTGTAACTACTCTGTCGTTTTCGATTCAGATAAATGAGGAACTTGCTGCTTATTTCCAGATTCAGAAGGGTGTACGAAATGGTTGCTCTCTCTCCCCCTATCTTTTTTGTTATGTGTATGATTGTTTTATCTCATCTTTTGGACAAAGCAGCTTTACAAGGTAACTATGGATATCACCCGTGATGCAAGAGTTTAAATATCACTCACTTATGTTTTGCGGATGATGTAATGATCTTTGCGGATGGTAGAATCTGATCAATCAAAGGGATCATTGCTGTTTTCTATGATTTTGCTCATTACTCCGGTATAAACATCAGCTTGCCAAAGACTTCTCTATTTATTTCTGGTATCTCCCCTCATACTCGGTCCTCTCTAGCTTGTTTTCCATTTAACATTAGACCACTCCCGGTTAAATATCTAGGCCTGCCTTTGATGACTTAACGGATGTCTACTCTGATGTTCAGCCACTTATTAAGAAAATTAGATTGCGTATTGGCTTTTGGAAGAACATACTTTTATCATTCGCGGGGAGACTCTAACTTTTAACATCGGTCATCGTTAGCTTGAAAAACATCTGGACTTCAGCATTTAGACTTCCTAGTGCTTGCGTCAAGGTGATAGAACAGATTAGCTCTGCTTTCTTATGATTGGGCCCAGCCTTAAACAAAAGGAAAGCGTAAGTGGCTTGGTGTGACATTTGTAAACAGAAATAAGAAGGAGGTCTAGGTCTTAAATCTCTGTCAGAGGAAAATAAGGTTAGTTGTTTCAAGTTTAATTTGGTGCCTGGTCTCTTCCACGACATCTCTGTGGGTAAATTGGATGCACAAGAATCTCATTTGGATAATTTTTGTTTTGGTAGACTAAGTTAAGTAGGAGTGCTGGCTCGTGGATTTGGAGAAAGCTCCTAAAATACCGTGATTCAACCCGTGAGTTTCATAAAGTGGAGGTAAAGAATGGTTCTTTAACTTCTTTCTGGTTTGATAATTGCAGTTATTTGGGTCGATTGATTGAGATTTTGGGTGAAAGAGGTTGTATTGATATGGGGATTAAGCTAACGGATAAAATTGATCATGTGCTAGAGTGTCACCGCACTAGGCAGAGAAGAAATCACATCTTATCTTTGTTAGATGACGAGATCACTAAGGTTCGAGACTGTGCTCATATGGATCTAGACCAACCTTTATGGCGTGGCAAGGAGAATACGCTCAAGCCAACATTTTCTTCAAAAGATACATGGAATCAAATTCAGAAAAGACCTACGCAAAACCCATCTCAAAAGTCTATGTGGTTCTCACATGCTACGCCAAAATTCTCCTTTATCGTTTGGTTGGCGGAAAGAAATCGATTGATAATGGGTGATCGAATGAGTTCTTGGAATACTAATGTTCATGCAGGTTGTGTGTTCAGCTCAGCCACAGTGGAGACTCAGGATCACCTATTTTTCTCATGTCGTTTCACTTCTTGAGTTTGGCATAATATCACTTATGGTTTGTTCCATCAAAGGTACAAAACTAGATTTCATGATATTATCTCTTCTATTCTAACCCTTGGGTGAGGTGCTACTCATGCTTTTATTGTCAAGTATGTTTTCCAAGTTACTCTCTATTTACTATGGTGGGAGGGCAACCGGAGAGGCATGGAGAAATCCCAACTACCATTGACATTTTAATTCGAGACATGGGCAGGGATACGTAATCACCTATCTACTTTGCAGAGGAAGGGGATAATGATAGACGGCTTGCAACTTTGGGTTTCATCTGGAGTCTAATATGTTCGATGTACCATTTCTCTTTCTTGGCTTCAGCGTTTCTATTTGTTTGCATTTGCTCTATCGATAGTGGTATGTATTCTTTTTCCTATCTATGGTTTTGTCCCAAATTTTTTTTCCATATTTGGGTTTTAACGAGACATACTACTATTGATTTTCTTCTAGAGGGCTTTTATTTTTCAGTTGGAAACTCAAAAAATGGTAACATTCGTTGTAAAAAAGTCTTTTGAATATAATTTTACATATTATTCAAAAAAATATCTATTAATCATACCGGCTTATCGTGAGGTTTTCATCCCTTGTGTGGAGCCCATCAATCCATTTTCTATTCTTCTTGAATTTGTCTTCATGTGGAATATCTAAGGGATTCAAGTTGATGTATCTATCTTGTCAATTTTTGGAGTGCAAATTTTTGGAGAATCTTATCAAGTGGTATCAGAGCACACTCTTGAGTTCGGTATTAATTCATCATCTTCTCATCTTTTTGCCTACTTATGTAGAAAAAAAAAATAAGAAAGGAAAAGTAAGTTTTAAGGACAAAACATTTTCAAGAGGGTGAGCATGATATGATCATGGGAAGCTGGGCTTAATTTCATGGCATGAAGTTTTTGTGGGCTTAGTTTCTTAGTGTTGGAGTTTCTTGAAGTCAAAAATACCATGAAAAGAGCTAGTTTCATCCACACTTAAAACTGCATTTATTTTACTTTATTTATCTCTCTTAAATGCAGCTTGTTGTTTGAATTTCGTTTCCCTAGTTAGTGCATGTTAAGATGCTTATATCAATGTTTTCCTTGTATTTCTTTTATATAATGAGGCTCATTTCGATGGAATAAAGAACAGACATGTATTTCTTGTTATTTTTGGAACTTTTTGAGAGTGATTCTCATTTTTAATAATGGTATGTAATATCCATTGGTAGAGTGATTCTCATTTTCGTCAATGGTATGTAATATCCATTGATTCGATTAATGGTGTGTAATATCCTTTCATCAAACCATCTTATCATGAGGGTTTCATCCCATTTGTGGCGTCCCTTGATCCATCTTCTATTCGTCTTGAATTCGTCTTAGTGTGTCATATCTAAATGATTCAAGTTGATATATATCTATCTTGCCTACTTTAAAGTGATGATTTCCCTGGGAGGATCTTATCAAGTGGTATCAGAGAACACTCATAAGTTTGGTTTTCAATATATTATCATCTTCTGAAAAAAAAAAATTTCAAAAAGAAAAAAAAATGAAAAGTTAAAAAAAAAAAATGAACAAAAAGAAAAAAGGAAAAGAAAAAAACAAAAATCAGAAAAAAATGAAGGAAAAAAAGATAAATAGAAATTCTTGTTTGTTTTGCAATTCTAAATTTCTTTTTGATCTTCTGTGTTGTAGAACAAAGTTCTGGTTTTGTTTAAACATACTGCTGTTTCAAGTTCTATCAAACATCGCTTTGTGGAGTGTAGTCTTCAGCATTCAAAGATAGACTTATTGGACTAATTTAAAGTTGTGGATATTGAGAGCATTCAAAAATCTATCTATGATGTTAACTATCAAGTCTATCCCATTTAAAATCTATTATAAGTCCAAGAAGAGCCCACAATCATCACTTTATTTTCTAGCCAAAATAGGGGACGAAAATGGAAGATCAATAGTCATTTGGATGCCAAGAGTTATTCAACTCTATTTATTTTCTTTCATTTAGTATTTATTCTTATTTGATTATTAAGGCAATTGATTTCCTATTTTACAACATTTGTCTAGTTTTTAGCACAAATATTTCCTATAAGTACTATGTAATTTCCTTTGCATAAGATGAACCACTTCTTTTTATTTTTGGAAATATTTTTGAGAATGATTCTCATTGGGTTCGTTGTGAACATGCCGATTTTTTGTGCATACTATCCATTGATCAAAATATGATCTGTCTTGATCCGTTATATCCAAGGTGTTTTGACAATTGTTTGGTGTATCATATCCATTCAATCAACCTTGAATTCATCTTACTAAGTCATATCTAAGGGATTCAAGTTGGAATAAATCAAAAGCCATTCCGTAACTTCTGTGAGACCTCTCTATCCACCTTACCTTATTCTTTCAAGAACATTGCTTCTTAGTTCTGACGCCTACCCATCAATCTTGCCAACTCTAGAGTGACGATTTCCCAAGGAGGATCGTATCAAGTTGTATCAGAGTAAACTCTTCAGTTCAGTATTATCATTCTATCATCTTCTTTCTTTATTCTTTCACCCTTTCATCTTCTGATATATTTTTTTAAAGAAACGAAATAAGGAAAAAGTGAAAGAAAAAAAATTCAGAAAAAAATTAATGGTGTGTAATATATATTAATCAAACTGCTTTATCACACTACAAGAAAACAAAACGGGAACGGACAAAATTTCATATGTCTAACTGACGTATTTCCGACTATTCGTTACCCGTCAGAAAATTACCCGGGGGGAGGGGGATTAAAAACCGTCAGAAACTTCAAAAAATATGAACGGTTTTTTTCACTACCCATAGGAAATCCGTCAAAAAATAGATACGTTTATGTATCTGTTATATAGCCGTTTGATATTTTAAAAAATTGTGATAGATTTTTGATGGATTTCCAACGGGCTACGAGTTTATAAATATGTTTCCACACTCCCACATTCATTCACAACTCAATACGTTACTAAACATTCTTTGAAATCATAAATAAATGTCTTCTTCTGGATATTTTTGATAATGGATGGACGAACCGATGATGGATCTGGAGTCGAACTTAATGAAAGAAGAATATGCACGAGATATATGCTAGTTCATGGAATTGGCAAAAAATCAACATGTCGCGAAAAAGTCATAAGCTAAAATGTCCATGTTCTAATTGTCAAAATTCGCATAATCTTAAGATAAAGTTTGTTTGGAATCAGTTGTGTATGATTGATTTTATACCGGGTTACAAGATTTGGTATTTACATGAGGAACCAAATTATGATTATGGTAGTACTAGTGAACCATATGTTCCAAAAACATTTGGAGAAAATAAAACATAAGTAGATTTTGGTGTAGGTATCGTTGAGGTGGTGAATGATTCGTTTAGAGCGACTATGTCATCGACCGCTGTAGATGGAGATAGGGTTGAAAAACCTAATTTAGAAGCACAAAATATTTTTGATATGTCAGACGCAGCGAAGCAGCAACTATATACAAGTTGTACAGAAGGTCATTCCTCTTTATCATTTACAAGTAGAATGATGACTATTACGACGGTTTACAATTTGGCGGAAGAATGTGTTGATGGGATAGAAGATTTTATGAAAGATATTTTGACGGAAGATAATCTTTCACCAGCTTCTTACTACAAAGTTCAGAAGCTTGTAGCTGGTGTTAGGTTTCCATAGCAGATGATAGATGTGTGCATCGATAATTGTATGATATATTGGAGAGAATACAAAAATCAAAAAGATGTAAATTTTGTCATAAACCGCAGTTTCAGGAAACAAGTGGGAGCGTTCCAATTCCATATAAACGGATGTGATATTTATCGTTAACAGAGAGGTTATATCAATCACAGCGTATGGCATAGCCAATGAGATGACATGCAGAACATAGTCAAGAAGGAGAGATTACACATCCTTCAGATGCAGAAGCGTGGAAACATTTTCAGTCAAAGTATCCAGATTTTGCGTATGAGCGGAGGAATATATACCTCAGATTATGCATGGATGGTTTTAACCCATTTGGAAAGCATGGAAGGCAATATTCATTGTTCCTAGCCCCGATCATCCTAAGAGATCACTACATATATTTATGCACACATTTATCTATGAGTTACAAATGTTATGAATGATGGTGTCGAACCGTATGATGTTTCATTCCAACAGAATTTTCAGATGCGTGTTGTTCTTATGTGGACCATAAGCGATTTCCCATCATATGGTATGTTATCTAGATAGACTACCCATGGAAGATTTCTTGGTTTGATTGTCATATAAGATTGCTACCGAGTGAACATATATATCGTCGATCGAAGACATTGTTTACGGAAAATAAACAAGTTTTTACGGTCTGCCTCCTCATGTAGACGGTTATAGATGAATCCTTGCTGTGGGGATAATGGGCATGATCTCGTTGATATTGAATATGCATCTAATCTACGTAATTGCGTTGATTATCAATAAGAAACAAACATTTTTTATTGGATTCAGGCATATATGAAATTCACATATGGATATGCATCTAATCTACGTAATTGCGTTGATTATGGAGAAGGAAATTTTAGTGGAATGAAGAGTTATGACTGTCATGTTTTCATGCAACGACTACTTCCATTTGCATTTGCCCAGCTTCTTGACGAAAATGTCCACCAAGAAATTGCAGGTAAATATCATTACTTCCTTGATTGTTAAACTAGCAGTATATCATTACAAGAGGATATGCGTTTCGGATTTATGATGTTGGGGATTATCCAGGATTGGTAAACTAGCAGTATATTATGTTTATGTGTGATTGGTACTATCCCTTCCTTGGTCGTGGTGTTCATGTTGACCAATTCGGTGTTACATCGGTACATTCAAGACGACGACCCTTAAAATTCGATCTATTCATCCTTACGTTACAAGCTGACCAAGTAAGTTAACATAGTTTGAGATTAAAATTTGTGACCATTACCAATATTTTTGGAAGTTCTAACCATTAATTATTTAAGGTTTGCTATATTCTTTATCTTCGCATCACAGTTCAGAATGACCCATGCATTACAGTGACATTAATTAACCCAAGAGGAAAAATATATCGAGTTTCTGAACACGATTCTTTGCAGCTAACTGGAAATGTTCCAATGGATTCCAAATTAACATTATAAACAGTATTTGACGATGTTTGATGGATTACAATAAAATACGCGTACATAGACTACTAACAATGCATATACATGAACAAGAGACTTTCTATAACCGAAGAATCAAAAATGTAATTTTATTTATTTATACATTGTACTTGAAGTTCTGAATTTAATGTATATGTTACTTACAAAGCACATTAAGAACTGATTCAATGGGTCAGCAAATTCGATTGGTGGTCGAAACCCTAAACCCGTCAGAAATTTCCGATGGGTTGAGGGTATACATGTGTCTATCATGCTTTCTTGTAACGTAACAAAGACTCAAATTTATGGTGGATTTCCGATGGGCAATCAAAATTTATCGCACGGTTACGTTTTGTAAAATGATTTAATAAGATTTTTAATGACTTTCCAATGGATTCTGACAGGTATATCCATCGGAAAGCCTTAAAATTTAAAGTTCATCTTTTTTTCGCGAACCATAAGCAAAATGCAACCGAAAATCATCACATATCCAACCTAAAATCATTCCAATGGATAAGAATCCATCTAATTTGTAAGTTTTCTTTGTTTTTTTGTGTGTTTACAAGTTTCGAACCTTAGATTTAGGGTTAGATTTAGGTATTGGAAGTTAGATTTAGTATTATGGCAATTAGATATATGGTTTATATGGTTAGATTTAGGTTGTTGATAATCTATTTAATTTTTTGGATGGATTTTGATTTTATTTATATGCTTACATATAGTTTGTGATAATCTATTGAATTATTTTGATGATTTTTTTATTTTATAAGAATTTCTATGGTTATAAGAATTTTTATAGATTTTATTTGAATTTTTAGAAATATATATGATTTTTAATTAATTAAAAACGATTTAAAGGTTTTCATTTTAAGTTTAATTTTGTAATGTATATGATAGTTAAATTGTATTTATTATGGTTTTCAAAAACTTGTTAGATTTTTTTAAGAATTTTGTTAAGTTATTTCAATAGAATTTTGTTTATGAATTTTATTAAAATTATAAAGTTGTTAGATTTTTTGAAGAACTTTGTTAAGTTATTTCAATATAATTTTGTTTTTCTTAATAATTTATTTGTTATTATTTTATTTACATTTATTAATTTTAATTTTGTACTTCAGTAAGAGAAATTTGGATGGTTTTGTTAGTTCTGGTAGAAGCCTCGGTTTTGATAATTCTCTTGGCCTCCCACGTAGCTTATCTCTTCAGTTCCTTCATACTAAACCATGTATTTCATCTCTTGATAGTTCTCAACACCATTCCCAACTGCCTGAACCTCTCTTAGAAACTTTCAACAAGTAGTCAACCTTTTCTATTAGCTATTTTACCTCATCAGTTTCCACACTGTGTACAACAACCTTCCGGGACCTATCATATTCTGGACAGTGGATGTTACTACTAGATGCAAGATTCTCAATCAAAATATATGCTTCCCTGAAAATGTTGGTAGCGAAGTTGCCTTTACTAGCGGTGTCCAATGTTATCTGATACTTTTGAGCAATCACTTGATAAAATATGTGCATCAATATCTCGGGAGTGTATCCATGATGTGGAAAATCCTTCAAATACTCTCTAAATCTGTCCCAAGCTTTGAAAAATGACTCAATACCACCTTTCTAAAACATGGAGATCTTATTCCTTAGTGCAGTCGACTTCAACTTTGCTTAATGAACTGATCTCTGCACAGCACCCAAGTAGTGATTGATCTCGGCACTAACAACTTGAGCCATCTTGATGTCTTGTCTCCTAGAGAGAAATTAAATAATGTGAGCATCAAATAGTCTTGAGGTAATCCATTAGCTTCCGTCATACTGCAAAGCTTCTTAAAAGACTCCACATGATCCATTGGGTTCTCTAAAGCCATCCCATTGAAATTATTTTACTTCACAATTGAATGATCTGTGGTTTGATCTCATAATTAATTCTTTGCGGTAGAGGTTGACATATTATGGACCTATCAGCATAGAACATGTTAGACGTGTTGTACTCTCCCAATGTTCTATATCTCGCAACTGGATCACAAACTCCCTCAAGTTGCAGATTATTTGGCACCATATCGGTTAGTGGTGGGTTGTTATCAATCGGTAAGACTGGCGGATTCAGTGCATCTTCTCCTGCTCTAAGAAAGTTTTATGGTATCTGATCATAAGCAATCATGGAGTTCTGCTTCCTTTGACCTTCTTTCTTGATTCTTGCTAACTCGTAGTTGTTCGGATTTACAAAAATAGAAAACATGTGGCTTCTTCTCTGCATGCATTGGATACAATCACGAAAGCAAGTTAGTAACTAAAAATAAAAGAAAAACTTAGACTAAATTTAAAACAAAAGTTCAAAGGCACTAGTAATTAGTCTCCGATAACGACGCCAAAAACTTGTTATCCAAAGGTTTTATAGTAAAATATACAGCAATTGCACAGTAGCATTCGCAGTAGTATAATTGTAATCGAATCCACAAGGACCAATAGAGTACACTATGAATTTAGGATGATTTAAATCAA
Organism: Cardamine chenopodiifolia; assembly: GCA_963922655.1. Lineage (NCBI taxonomy): Eukaryota > Viridiplantae > Streptophyta > Magnoliopsida > Brassicales > Brassicaceae > Cardamine > Cardamine chenopodiifolia. The sequence goes on from OZ000490.1 coordinate 4,312,043, forward strand.
GCTAAGATGCAAAACAGATTACGTGATACTCGGTGTGAACACTTATTAAATTCAATAACATAAAAGCATTAGGTAGTGAGAATTCATTCAGAGAATCATGATAATGAATGCATCAATTATTAGGAATGCATTCGTTCTAGAATTATATTTAAAGTTAAATTTTTACAACAAATGCAACTGTCCTTTGAAAATTTTTATAAAGAAAAAGAGATCTAATTTTGATGATCGATAAGTGGTTGACTTATTAAAACCCAAAACTGGAAAATGCATTTCCGACAAAAACCAGTTTTTGGGAAATATATTACAAGCCACTTTCGAAAAGAGTTGAATAAAGTTTTAAAGAAGATGGCTGAAATATTTGCAAAGTGATTCATCCTTTCTTATCTTAATACGAACCAAATCTCCATACACTATCTTGTCTTCTATCCCCTTGTTATCGTGTGGATGATAGCCGGTTTCGAACTTGCTTATCCAGCAAATGTATCATTTGGGTCGGTGGTTGTGGGACTTCGCCATATCGTCTTCTGTTTCTTTCTTTCCATATTGAATGGATCACAAGCTGGAAGACATATCTTAACAAGAACATACATCTTTCCATGCCACTTTAGACTTTTTCGAATTCACTCTGGACCAGACAATAAAAAATTTGAGCATAAGTTATCAATCTCGTTAATACAAGCGCTTGGTAATCGAAAGGCAGACATAAAAAATTTTGTAAGTCTATGAATTACTGAGCTTATGAGCTATAAACGTCCTCCAAAAGATAAGTGTCTTACTGAATAACTGCCTATTCTCTCACGAATCCTTTCTAGAAGCGGTGTGTAGTCACTTGTTGTCATTCTCTGAGATAAAAGCGGTAATCCCAAATATCTTACCGGCAAAACACCAGATTTAAACTAAAAATCATGTAGAACCAGCTCCTTATCCCTTTCTCTAACCCCTGCCATGTATATCGTCGCTTTCTCTAGGCTTATCTTCAACCCCGAAAATTCTGAAAATTTTCTCAAAGATCTTTTTTTATCATCCCTCTATAAATTTTGTTCTTCCCATTGGTGAACACAAATAAGTCATCTACAAAACATAAATGAGTTAGCTTAAGATTCTGACACCGAGGGTGGTAGAAAATATTCTTTTCCACTGCAGTCGTGTCAATCATGGTTGATAGCACGTGCATGCATATAACAAACAAATAAGGAGATAATGAGCAGTCTTGCTGGAGACCCCTTTCACTTAATATATTCCAGCAAGTTCCCCATTTACTTGGACTGAAAACAAGGCTGTAGTAACACAAAACTCAATCCATTTAATAAATTTATACGGGAGATTCAATTGAACCAAAGCAAAGCCTTCGAGATGTCAATTTTTATTGCACTACGAGGTGATATGTTTTCTTTATGACAATCCTTTACCACTTCAGATGCCAGAAGAACATTTTCCATCAACAATCGATTCTTGACAAAAGCAGACTTATTCGGTGCATGAGATCCGGTAGAATAACATTGAGTCTATTAGGTAAGATCTTCGATATTACCTTATATATGACGTTGTAACAAGAGATAGGCCAATAACACTTCAACTTATTTGCTTCTTTCTTATGGTGGTATTTACTTCTTTCGGAATGAACCCGAATAGGCAAAATGATTGAACAACCATGACAAAATCCTTTCCAACTACTGACCATGTTTCTTTTAAAAACTCCATTGTATATCCATGTGGCCCAGGTGCTTTATCACTAGGCATGGAAAACAAAACCCCTCTGATATACCCATATAGTTAGGTGGTTTGTGAGACAAAAAATCATGATAATAAATCTCGGCTGCCAACGATTATAAGCCGTAGCTTCACTTCTCATTGCCATTCATGTTGGATATTCAGAGTGACTAGCTGACATTGACAAAGCTTCTCCAATGCTTCATTTTTCTTCTTTGTTAAATCCCCAAAACGTTCACTCATTTCTTTGGATCACTTTTTTGAGAACCTATAAACTGCTGATGTCAAATGATGAATCCCAAAGCTCCCCCGTCATCCTTAAAAATCCTAGATCTGTAGCCAAAGCATTTATGAACTTGAAAGGCTTTTGTATATAAGGCTTATCTGCTTTTATCTTAATTATGCATCTTAAATGATCAGATCAGCCCAACTCCCCCCCCCCCCCCAACTTCAAATACTCCATAAGATTGTTGATAATCAACGATCCATTTATCATTCACCAAGACCCAGTCTAACTTTTTGCACAAAGCTGATCGCCTTCTCTCTTGTTACACCATGTAAACATCTTTCCATGATATTGCATATCCATCAAAGAACAATATCGTACTACCTCTTGAAAATATTCCATTCCCACCGGCACTACAAGGGTTAAATCATGTACCGAATGCTCCTCACATCTTAGAATTTCCTTAAAATCACGATAAATCATCCATCGTTTATTTCTAAACAAAGACATGTCATGATGCTTTCTCAAGTCCTCCCATAACATCTTTCTTTCTTCAACCGAATTCGCTGCATAAATAAATGAACACACATTTTTTTTATCCATCCCCTCCATCCAAACTGAATAAGTGATCATATGACTACCTGTAAAACAAGGTGTCAAACAAACATTCGGACCCCATACTACCTAGATCCTTCCTAATCGATGAGAGCTATAGTTAGAAAGGAAAGACCAACCTTGAAAGATAACCTTAACTATACTCTCCGGTCTGCATTCATTCCTTCACCCTTGTCTTAAGCAAACGACAAAACTGAAATTTATCCTTAAAAATCCAATCTCGACACACTGAATGTTTAGACATTTTGTTAAAAATGTGAACATTCCAAAACAAACTCGAGATAAAAATTAGGTGGGAATGGACCTTACACTCTTATCTCTAGGATGGTCCCTACCGGATTGAGCATAAGGAGTTGAACTTGATGGATGAGTTTTTTATATGCGAGGGAGAAATAGACGTTGTGGTAAATCCAGCTTCGATCCTCTTCTTTTAGACGTGTGTCCCATATTTTCCTGTACCCTCTCCATTACAGCTAATGTCTGTGTATAACTAACAGCCTCTTCGCCCTCTCCTTTCCTTCTACGAGCCAAGAAAGAATTTGATAATATAGCAACTTCATAGAAATTTGAGCCTTCTTTTTTCTCTTTTTTTTCCTTGGATACATCATCTCATCAATAAACAAAACTGAATAATACTTTTATTTTATTTTTTGCCGACCTTCCTTTGAATATTTTCCTTGGGGAAATTTGTTCCCAAACCTCCATTTCAGCTCTTTTCGAGGCTCCCTAAACAATCAGGATGTATTGTACCTCCGAGAGTTTTAGCATTTTCTTCTCCCTTAGATGAAAAATTAGTAAACTAAACTTTTTTTGAATTTTTTGAGGAATCTTAAGTAGTCTCCTCTCCTACAACACCCAAATCTGCATCTTTACATGCAGGATGTGCTGTACCTTTGAGAGGTTTAACATTATCTTCTCCCATATTTGAAAGATGAGTCGACGGAACTTATGTTGAATCTTTTTGGGAATCTAAAGTAGTCTCCAAAATCAGATTAGAATCATTTAATATATGATCACCCAATGGTGCAACAAATCCACCATCCATTGTAAAGCTGCTATGTTGTCGCGTGTAATAACTATCTATGCAATAAAAATACATGCATGCAATGAAACCCTAATAGGTTCACAAAATGCAATAACTTCAACTATTTTTGGCTAAGGACACTTTGTTCATTAAGGATAGATCCATCGATTTTAATAACACTTTTGGGGTCATGATAAGATAGATTGAGAGCAGAACCTAATTGGCTAAATTAGATAAAGCAATGAAGAACAATCCTAGATGAAAAACTATATGAATCATTCCCAAACAACCTAACAAAAATTTACATGATTATTCCCTTAGAAAACTCAAAACCTAATGATAGACCTACTCACACATGCAAGGGAAATACATGAGTAAAATAGATGAAGAAGCCATAATAGATTAGCGAAAGAATTAAAAAAGGTTTAGGAGAAAAATAATAAAACTAAGAACAAGACCTTAGACTATGGCTTTAGAGTATTTTCGTGTCTCTCGTTCTCTGTGGCCAAGGCAACCTATTTATATATCAAAGGGGAAAAACTCTAAAAATGGAAAAAAAAAAGTTTTGTAGTTCGCATACCGATCGGTTACAAGTTTTACCGATCAGTTGCCTTCGTCTTTGATACTGATTACAGGTTTTACAAGTCTTTGTTCATTTCTTCTCTTGACGATGTAATGCTCTAATTGCACTCCAAAGTTCCCCACTTGACTCCAGCAAGTGTTAGTTCCTAAAAAGACACAAAAACACCGAAACCTATCTTGTTCTTACTAACAAGACTCAAGACTCGATGTTAAAAGATTCTAAAAACTTAGACAAATAATGGTTAACACTACGTACACATATGGTCTGCATTTCTTAATTGGCTGGCTATCCCTCATCTGATTCTTCTCATAATTGCTCAAGCTTATTGCGGCTCGGTAGTTGTCAACTTTGTTTAGCAAAAACAAAAAAACTGCATATTTAACTAAAGAACACTCCCACGAAACGGCTGTTGAGAGATGTCACTGATCAAAGGGTTTAGTCACTGATCAAAGGGTTCTATTTGGCGTCATCATCCTCGATTCATGGATTCTCTACGGTTTTGGTTTCAAAAAAACTAATTAAAGATTGTTTGAGCTCAAAATGTTTCTTTGTATTTCCAGGAGAAAACCCAGTGAGATCACTATGTGATCACCAACCCTCTCTTCTAATTTATGTATTGTCTTTTCTTTTTATAAAATCAGAATTATACCCAAAAAAAGAAAATCTATTTCTATCATCCATGTTCTAATTGATTTATCATTTTTCCAAACAGATTAAAAGGAATTAGCCAGCAAGCAGTCCTTTCCTTCTACATGATTTAATTCTGAACTCACGACAACACAGTGAATCGCTTTGTATTTCCATTATAAACATCCCAAGGGATCACTTCTTCTAAAAGGTTAATTTCGATAGAATCTAATTTCAACATACTATCAAAGAACACTATAATAGCTAACCCATGTGGATTTTTCCTGTACTAATTAAAAACATACACTTAAGATAGAAGATCGATAACGTCAATTTGGTGCCAGCAAAATATTCAAATTGAAATTCAACAGTCCCACAGCCACAAGAGAGGTCGTTAAAAGGAAGAAACACAAAACAGGTTGTCGAAAAACTCCTTGGACCACTTTCTCATCTTTCGTCTTTTGCTCTTCAATCCACAAATATATATTAAATTGTCATTATTTACTTTCCCCTATTCTCCATCCCTAGCTTACTATGTAATCTACTGCTTACGTTTAAATGCTGAAGAAAATAAAAGGCGATTGATTTCATCTGCATGTGTGTATTTTACAGATAAAAAGTAAAGCAATAATGGTTTGTGGTCATAGTGTTGTTCTAGAAGGAATCTGTTGTAGATGCAGATCAGCAGTGGATGAAAACAGTTACGTGGAGAATAATAATCTCATACCTTTCGATTTCGTTTCCAAGGGCTTGAAATTGAGCCCTCAATACGTCGGTTTTATGAAGCGTCATGTCATGATAAAAACTTTACAGGAGAAGAAGAAGCTTCACTTGGTCCTTAATCTACGCGGCACACTGTACGACTACGGTCAAATTTCTCATAAATCAGGTCTGACGAACTGTTCCTTCTGGGAATACAAAGTGAAGCAGTAGATTACAAAGTTAGCTAGGGATGAAGAATAGGGGAAAGTAAATAACAAAAATTTAATATATATTTTGTGGATTGAAGAGGAAGAGACGAAAGATGAGACTGTAGTCGAAGAAGTTTTTTGACAACGTGTTTTGGGTTTCTGCGTTTCAACTGTAAGAGAATAACTCCTATGGTATGGGCAAATTGTTAATTGTGAAGAAATCATATAAAAATAAATATTACCGATAAAAGAATTAGAAAAAGATTTGCAGAGTCGAGACGAATCTCTTTCTTTAATTCTGTAAATGTCCCATAGTGAGACGGTTTACATGACATTTCAAAATCCCAGGATACAACTGCAATATCTTTGATTTGCATCACCCAAACTCGAAGCCCGGTGAACTTTTTTTTGTGTTGTACTTTTAAAGAAAAAACAAGACAAAAACCAAGAAAGATTTCTACCATGGGTGAAACAGAACGAGATCATCCATTTTTGTGTCTTTTTTTCATTATTTATCATCTATCCTCTATCATCTTTTTATGTGTATAAAGAGTCTTTCGTTTATAGCACAAAAATTCATAGATAATAATGCACAAAATTAATCACCATTAATTTGCGTCTTTACACAAAAAAATGGAAGTTACTCAATATGTATTAATCATTGTATTAACCATAGAATTAATCACAATATTAACAATTTGTTGACCAAGGTTAGTCATGTGTAGTGACTATTAGACAAACTAAAATTAAATAGGTCCAACAAGTGTTGGTTATTAGATCTACACGTCTATAAACCCGCATACGAGTCTCAGCCTAAACTTGACTCACAATCTCTACTTTTCCATTTCTCATTCAAACGAACTTCATATAACAATGAGTTCCAAAAATCTCCCACATGAATAGAAATGACTTTATACATTTGACGACTCGATAAACTTGACTCGATAGACACGACTCGACAAGACTCAAAAATGACTTTTGAGAGTACAAATAAAAAATCATTGTATTTGAGATGGTAATGTTGACATCCTTGAACCATTCTTTCATAGTGAATAGTTATCGGATTTACTCGACCAAGAGGTGACTTGATGTCTTGAACCACCCGGACTTTTATGTAAATCTAGACAACAATTATCACACGGTTTAATTTTCTCACAAAAATAGGTTTACTATTGTGTTCATTTTGGCCTTGAACATGCATGTTTTCATGAGTGAACTTGGAGAATATAGCATTTATCGTTCATTCTCCTAGAAACGGCCCTATTTCACACTCACATAGGCGATTTCCCATATGCTTATCCGTTTTTGTTGAAAGCATTATGTTGTACTTCATGAGAATGAAAGTATGAAATCATTAAAAGCTCAACGCTTAACCTCATAAAAATAGCACTGTCTAATCATCTTAGGAATTAGGTAGAGACATTAGTCTCACAGTGGTTTCAGCATAATCATTTCAATTTAGTTATCCCTTTGAACCTTATTCTTGGGATCTCCAGTCATTGAGATTGAGTTTTCATCAAACTTCATCATTAATTCATACGCTAGAAACCCATTTATCTTAATGATTTCACAACTTGATCTTGTAACCAGCCTTTAATAAAAGGATCCTAGGTTGTCAACCAAACTAGTATAATTTATTGAGATTATACTATTTAAGATCAATTGTTTTATGGATTTATGTCATCTCCTTAGAAGACATGTTTTATCATTACAAAGAAAAACTTGTGACCATCAAAAGATCAAGTGGTTTCAGCATAATCATTTCAATTTAGTTATCCCTTTGAACATTATTCTTGGGATCTCCAGTCATTGAGGTTGAGTTTTCATCAAACTTCATCATTAATTCATAGGCTGTAAACCCATTCATCTTAATGATTTTACAACTTGATCTTGTGACCAGCCTTTAATAAAAGGATCCGAAGTTGTCAACCAAACTAGTATAATTTATTGAGATTATACTATTTAAGATCAATTGTTTTATGGTTTTATGTCATCTCCTTAGAAGACATGTTTTATCATTACAAAGAAAAATTTAGCACCCATACTATAGTCAATTGAATATCAGAACGTACTTACAACGTTCGCATAAATTTTTCACATTAAATATCTTTCGAGCCTTTATGAATGCCGCTCAACTTAGTTTAACTCTTCTTCAAGCTATTTACTCAGATTCCATTTTGGATCTTGTCTTTATAAGTTGTTTGAAAGATTTTGATTGATATTTGTATGTCGTGGTACTGTGATATTCTTCAGCTACCAGCACACTTTAAGTATTTACTATTTACACAAGAGTACTAAATTTTCATAGTTCATTGAGATATTATCAACAACTTTATGTGGTATTTTGTTGAGAATTTATTTGTGGTAAGCAACGCTTTCCCCCACATTACTTGAGATTACTCAGTTTTTTCACAACAAATCATGCAAAGTCTCAATAAAGTTTTCAATTTTCTTTCTATAACTTTATGAGATTCAAGTGACTAGAGAATTTGTATTAAAATACTATCATCCTCTATCACTTAAAGTAAATATGATTGGTTTCACCAAAATCATATTACTACTATAGAAAATACATTATACATGTATATTTCAATTTATTTGCTCTAAGACTTATCATTGTCTCTGTTTGAGTCAAACTTGTTACCACATTTGTCATCTTTGTGATTCAACTTATACATGATCTTTATGCAAGTAATGATTCTTTTACGAGTCATGATCTTGTTACAAGGTCATAAATACATTTTGCATACTGAGCCACAAGTGGCAGACCTTCGCGAATCAGGATGTCGCCTCACCATACTCGTTGCAAATATTAGAAACCTCCGTTTATTTATAACAAATTTAGTCATACTTCACAATTCGAGTTACAACATGTAAACCCAAATTTGTATACTAAATTGTATATACATTCATTGTAAAAGAATTTGTCAAATTAAATTCATTATTTTTCTGGAATATGCAATTAACGATAGTAATTTATTCAAAATAGATCACAAAATATATTAATTATTTCTGAAATTTAGTTGAAATAATCAACAAATATCAGACCTAATAATTGATAAATTGCATAATCTATTTACAATATTTTATAGATCATGTTATAAGACCTTATAATTTTCTTTTATAAGTCTTTATAAATTCACTCTATAAGACCGTATAAAATACAATCGCTATTATTAGCGTTTACAGCGTTTCACAAATTTGCCTATGAAGCGTTCGTGGAAATCGCTCTACTCAAACAAAAATGCGTTTTGCAAACTTGCTTAAAAAGTATTAGCAAAAACCATTATTGTTGTGTTTTACACCATTTAAATCATTTCGCAAACTTGCTTGCAAAGGATTAGTGAAAACGTTTGAAACTAATAGAAATCTAGTTTCCAAAAACAACTTTTATATTTTTGGCTGTTTCATTACAGACTCAATATCTTTCTTTGTACTAACTTAAATTATGCTATATATATCATTAGAAAGATAATTTTGATATTTACGCACAGACACTAAGATCGCTTAATTCCAATAACATATCGGAAAGTTATGAGCTATACACTATTTGATCATATAATATCACAATATTCGATCAAATATTGATATTTGGATATTATGATAAACATCATAATTCCAATGCATATCTCATATAGATGTGGCTGACCCCTCCCAAGTTGGGGCATCAACTTACATAATCTATTATGCACTTATTGGATTTAATTCATATGAATCCATCACAATAATATTTCATAAATAACACAAAATCGGTTCACATCCGATAGTCTAAACAAGCATTTTTGTGTATTTATCTTTTATAGTATTTAAATTTCAACTTGGTAAAAAAATAACCAAAGTAAACTCATATATGAGCATTTTAATCTGAATAAATTCATAAGAATTATTAAATTAACTACTCAAGTTAAACAAAAGACTTCGGAATCAATTAGTCGATGACCCAATAAAGGTACTTTCTTTTGTCTTAACTTTTAATTGACAAACAAATTTAGAATTCAACTTGGTCATCTACTAGAGAATTCAGTTTTTGTTTTTCTTGTCAAGTTTCAATTTTTTCCGATTTAAATTACTATGAAGTATCTAAATCGAAAAAATGATGTGCAAAAAATAAATTTCAGAATTTAAATGCATTAAACGGCTGAAATTTAAAAACACAATTTGAACAAATAAATTAAGCCAAACATGGTTAGTTTCCACCATTACGGATCTGCACAAAAATGGTTAGACTTTGGTAAAGTTCATAACGCTTGAACAATTCATGTTCTTTTATCAAGACTCACAAAATATCAGTTTTTTCCGTTGAGTGCATCAAAGTAAAAACGAAAAATTTACAGAATTAAGAATGTAAGAGCATAACTCTTACGATATGGGCAAACTGATAATTGTGAAGAAATAATATAAAAATAAATATTAGATAAAAGAATTAGGAAAAGATTTGCAGAGTCGAGACGAATCTCTTTCCTTGATTCTGTAAATGCCCAGTAGTGAGACAGTTTACATGACATTTCAGAATTGTAAGATACAACTGCAATATCTTAGATTTGCATCACCCAAACTCGAAGCCCGGCGAACTCTGTTTTGTGTTGTACTCTTAAAGAAAAAAACAAGACAAAAAATAAGAGAGATTTCTACCATGTGGTCTCAGAGTATTTTCGTGTCTATCATTCTCTGTGACCGAGACCACCTATTTCTATAACAAAGGGGAAAAACCTAAAAATGGAAAAGACAATTTTCATAGATTGCATACCGATCGGTTACAAGTTTTACCGAACAGTTGCCTTCGACTTTGATACCGATCGGTCTTTGTTTTTATTCATTTTTTCTCTTGACGATGTAATACTCTAATTCCACTCCAAAGTTTCTCTCTTAACTCCAGTAAGTGTTACTACCTAAAAAGACACAAAAGCACCGAAAGCGATCTTATTTTTATTAAAAAAAACTCAAGACTCGATGTTAAAGGATTCTAAAAACTGAGACAAATAACGGTTAACACTACATATGGTCTGCATTTCTTAATTGGCTGGGCTACCCCTTATCTGATTCTTCTCATAATCCCTCGAGCTTATTTCGGCTCTGTAGTTGTCAACTTTGTTTAGAAAAACTGAAACAATTGCATATTTAACTTAAAGAACACTGCCACGAAACGGCTGTTGAGAGACGTCACTGATCGAAATGTTTAGTCACTCCTGCTCTACTTTACGTCATCATCCACGGTTCATTTGCTATAAATCTGATTATAATCATCCCAAGGGATCACTTCTTCTAAAAGGATCATCTCAATAGAATATAACTTCAAGATACTATCAAAGAACACTATAATCACTAACCAATGTGGATTTTTTCCTGTAATAATAAAAAACATACACTTAATAGAGAAGATCGATAACGTCAATTTGGTGGCAGCAAAATATTCAAATTGAAATTTAACAATCCCACAGCCACAAAAGAGTTGGTTAAAACGAAGAAACACAACACGTTGTCAAAAAACTCCTTAGACCACTGTCTCATCTTTCGTCTCTTACTCGTTAATCCACAAAATATATATTAAACTCCTTGGACCACGTTTTCGTTTCTTCCTCCTAAAGAACACTCCCACGAATTGGGTGTTCAGAGACGTCATTGATCGAAGGGTTTAGTCACTCGTGCTCTACTTTGCGTCATCATCCAAGATTCATGGATTCTCTATCGATTTGGTTTTCAAAAACACTAATTAAAGATTGTTTGGGCTCAAAAGTTTTCTTTGTATCTCCAGGGACAAACCCAGTGAGATAACTATGTGATCACCAACCCTCTCTTCTAATTTATGTATTGTATTTTCTTTTAATAAAATCAGAATTATACCCAAAAAAAAGGAAATCTGTTTGTATCATCCATGTTCTAATTGATTTATCATTTTTCCAAACAGATTAAAAGGAATTAGCCAACAAGCAGTTCTTTCGTTCTACATGATTTAATTCAGAAATCACGACAACACAATGAATCGCTTGGTATTTCCATTATAAACATCCCAAGGGATCACTTCTTCTATAAGGTTATTTCGATAGAATCTAACTTCAATATACTATCAAAGAACACTATAATAGCTAGCCCATGTGGAATTTTTCCTGTAATAATTAAAAACATACATTTAATAGAGAAGATCGAGAACGTCAATTTGATGCCAGCAAAATATTCCAATTGAAATTCAACAATCCCACAGCCACAAGAGAGATGGTTAAAACGAAGAAACACAAAACAGGTTGGCGAAAAACTCCTTGGACCAATTTCTCCTTTTGTCAATCGTTCTTTTCGGACTTCCACACTCTTATCATGCCCTTTTATTGTGTCTATCAATTCTGTTATTGATAGTTCTGATAGGTTTTTCGTTTGGACCGTTTGATAGTCCGATTTTTCTTCTCCATAAAATCTAAGGTTATTGCCTATCTCAATCCACTTTTCGTGAAAATGTGAATGTTGTCACTTTCATCCATCTTCAAATTCTCATACTCCGTTCGTAGATATTGAAGTTTTCTTATTCTCACTTCAAAACTTCCTTGGAATTCCATTTCCAATGCATCCCATTCACCTTTCGCACTCGTTGCTGGTGCTATGCGCGGAAAGATGGCATATGAAACCACCATTTGTAGTATGTGCAGTATCCCTAAATCCCGCATGACTTGATCCTCTTGATCCTTTTTTTTTTCTCTGTTGTGTTCTCGCTTAAAGAAACGATCGATGACACTTCATTCTCGACCACTTCACAAAGTTTTCCCTTGTTTAGGATTGTCTGTATTTTGATGCGCCAAAACCGGTAGGCCTCTCCATTGAAGATTGGAATCAATTTGTGTGATAATGTCTCCATAACTTTAATACCATGTAAGACTTTACTTAAAGTATATTGTGGGAACAAGAACAGAGTTGTCTGTTCCATTCCTTTAACTCTCTCGGTTACTTGTGTAACTCTATGATTTGTATGATCGTGTCTCGCTTTGTTTGTTTAATAAAAACACATTGGATTTGTTTTATTGATTCACAATGAGGATATAAATAAATAAGTGAAGATACACAAGTGAAGAGATGTCTCTTTGACATAACCAACTAACGGTTATGTTACATGATAACCAACTAGCGGTTATTTATGTTATACGAAATACAATATAACAGTTATACAAAACTATATGAAACTCAATTATAATCTAACAAAATATAGCTAACCTATGTGAATTTTTCCCTGTAATAACTAAAAACATAACACTTAATAGAGAAGATCAAACACGTCTATTTGGTGCCAACAAAATATTCAAATTGAAACTCAACACTCCCACAGCCGCAAGAGAGTTTGTTAATGTTGGAACTCGTTGTTATATGGAGTTCGTTTGAATGAGAAATGAAAAAGTGGAGATTGTGAGTCAAGTTTAGGCTGAGACTCGTATGCGGGTTTATAGATGTGTAGGTCTAATAACCAACACTTGTTGGATCTATTTATTTTTAATTTGTCTAATATTCACTACACATGACTAACCTTGGTCAACAAGTTCTCAATATTGTGATTATTTCTATGGTTGATACCATAATTAATACATATTGAGTAACCTCCATTTTTTTGTGTAAAGACACAAATTTGGCCAATTAGCATGTGCTCTCAATCGATCTTATCGTGACACCAAAAGTGTTGTTAAATCGATGGATCTATCCTTGATGAGCAAAGTGTCTTTAGTCAATAAAAATTAAAGTTATTGCACTTTGTGAACATATCGAATTAGGGTTTCATTGCATGCGTGGATTTTTATTGACATACAACGGTTTATTTGCTGGGGATATTCATTGCATAGATAATTATTATACGCGAGAACGGGATAGCTTTACATTTGTAATTATATATATAGAACGGTTTTAACACATTCCTAATAATTGATGCATTTATTATCATGATTCCTTGAATGAATTCTCACTACCTAATGCTTTTATATTTTTTAATTTAGTTAGTTTCCACACCGAGTTTCATATAAACTCTTTTGCATCTTATCTTGATTTAAATCATCATATATTAATATTGTACTCTATTGTGGATTCGATCACAATTTTACTACTGTGAATGCTAATGTGCACTTGTGGTAGATTTTAAGATAAAAACTTTGGATAACAAGTTTTTGGCACCATTGTCGGAGACCAATTAATAGTGCCTTTGAATTTTTGGTTTAAATTAAGTCTAAGTTTTTCTTTTATTTTTAGTTACTAACTTTCTTTCTTGATTGTTTCAGGTGCATGCAAAGAAGAAGCCACATGTCTTCTAATTTGGTAAATCCAGACAACTACGAGTTACCAAGAATCGAGAGAGAAGGTGTAAGGAAACAGAACTCCATAATTGCTGAACAGATACCACAAACACATTCCTGGTGCATCAGAAGATTCGCTGAATCTGCCAATCTTACCGACCCGTAACAATTCACCACCGATCGGTATGCTGCCAGATAATCCGCAAGTTGGGGGAGTTTGTGATCCAGTTGCCAGATAGAGAACCTTTTGAGAGTACAACAGGCCTAACATGGTCTATACTGATAGGTCCACAATACGTCCACCTTTACCGCAAAGAAACGAGTATGAAATCAAACCACATATCATTCAACTGGTAAAGCAGAACATGTTCAATGGGATGGCTTCAGATAACCTAGTGGATCATGTGGAGTGTTTTCAGGAGCTTTGTAGTATGATGTAATCTAATGGAGTACCTCAAGACTATTTGATGCTCCCATTGTTTAAGTTCTCTCTGGGAGACAAGACAACAAGATGGCTCAAGCTGTTAGAGCTGGGATCAATCACTACTTGGGAGAAGTGCAAAGACTAGTTCATTAATCACTTCTACCCAAAGTCGAAGTCGATTGCGTTGAGAAATAAGATCTCCACTTTTTAGCAAGGTGGTATTGATTATTTTTCAAAGCTTAGGACATATTCAAAGGGTATTTGAAAGATTTTCGCATCACAGATACACTCCCAAGACATTGATGCACATATTTATTCAAGTGATTGCTGAGACGTATCGGATAGCATTAGACACTGCTAGTAAAGGCAACTTCGGTACCAACACTGTTAGGGAAGCGAATCTTTTGATTGAGGATCGTGCGTCGAGTAATAACAACCATTATCCAGACTATGATAGGGTCTGGAAGGTTGTTGTACGCACTATGGAGACTGATGAGGTAAAGGAGCTGAGAGAGAGGTTCAAGCGGTTAGGAATGGTGCTGAGAACTATCAAGAGACAAAAGACAGGGTTTGGTACATAGGCTTTGAAGAGATAAGATAGGTAGGAGGCAAAGAGAATTATCAAAACCGAGGCTTCAACCATAACTAATGGAACCATCCAAATTACTCTTACCGAAGTGCTAATGTCGAAGACCCACATGATCAAGTATATCTGCATAAGCCTTATGTGAGCTACTAGAATGGATTTCAAGGAAGAGGAGCAAGGTACAAAGATTTTAACCAAGCTAGTTTTCAGGCACCTAGCAAACAAGCTCTGCAAGACTATCTGCTCCCATTGAAATCGTGGAGAAAATTCGGGGTACAAGTAAAGAAAAGGGAACATTTGAATGAGCCATACTAGAAACCAAACCCAAAGTTTCAGGAGAAACAATATGACAAAATGAAATATGTGGTAGGAGAACTTAAAGTCCGACTCCTGCTCATCAAAGCCATCAAAATGGTTCAGTCATTGCGAAATCTAATGAAGGAAATTCTCTCCAATAATTTGATTGTAGAAAATGGGGTTTTGCATTTGATACATGAGTGTAGGGCTATCCCCCAAAACAAGATCCCAAAGAAAGTTGGTGATTATGGACCCTTCACAGTTTCATATTCAATTAGTAATCTGAAAATTCCAACATTGCTTTGTGTTATCCTCCAAACCAAGATGGCTAAGAAAGTGTTATTCCATGCCACTTGATATATCCCCGAGTGACAAAGAGGTTCTGAAACTGGCTTTAACTCTCTCTTGGAACCGAGAAGATGGAAGCGATGCGAGGAATCGACGAGTTGGCATGTGCTCTTTCTTGTGGATTCAAGTAAGGGTGTGAGGATGGACTAAAGTGCGACACAGAGGGGTGATAAGTCTCTGATACGACAAGGGTTTCTCTCGAGCTTAGGGGGTAGTTGCGCCTAAGTTGCAAGAGCTAAGGTTTTTTTCTTAATAAAAGGTGAAAGCTATTACATATTTGCACGGGGACTTTATAAGAGTCCATCAGCTAGCCCTAGGGCCGTGAAGAGTAAAACCCATCAAGTAAAAACCAAAATGCAAAACTGAAGAGAGCTATGCCATTTTTACATCTCGGCTTACACAATAATTGAAAAATAAATAGCTCTGTTAAAGATACTCTAATAGAACTAGAGTCTTCAGTTTGAACCATCAAAGACAGCAAAAATTGATTTCATGCAACTTACCTTGGCGTGGGTGAGGCTGAAGCTCGAAAGCTCATCGTTGAAGCCTCCTCGGGTATTTTTTATTCCAGCTCAATTATTGCCTATTTCTTCTCGGTAATTAAACTTTTCGTGATAGGTTTCCAAGTATAATTTTTATCCTACCTTCAACGCTCGTATGGCTTTGCTGTAGATAACTTCGCCGTGTCTCCTCAGTCTTTGGACTTGGCGATAGGCTTTTCACATACCAGTTCTATTTCCACGCAAAATCTCTTGATTTTGTCTCGAGCACGAGCTTCCTGGGTGTTTATCTCTTGGTGAATATTGAGGCTTAGCAATTTGGCCCAAGGGAATTCTCTTGTAGCTCCTGGTGTTGTCTTCTTGGTGTTTCCTCGGTGATTCTTGGTGCTCTCGGCTATTTTCTGGTTCGCTCATGTTTCCTCCAATATCTCTCGATCCAACGTAATTAAATACGGTATTTTCCGAAGGAAATTATAACTTACCTCATGTGTACGAGTCGTTATTTCTTTGGGCCATGGAGCTTGAGTTTTCTCGGCAGTGGCTACGCGGTACGCGGTGTAGCTCGGTAATTATGCTTCCCCTTCGATCAATAAGCCTGTACATTGTCATTAAACTTTTTCCTGAGTCTCTTGAGTTTATTTCGTGTAATGGGGCCTTTCCTTACAATCAGTATCTCATGTATCTCAGTGGGTTCTAATACCGGTATTCCGAGTTCACTACGAATGGCCTCATCATTCTCTTCCCCTTGAGAGGTTTCTAATCTCAAAACTACTTCTTCTGTGTTAAAAGGAAACAAGTTAGTCACTTTAAACTGCCTCTCGGGCCTCATACATAGCCAAACCCACTCTCCTTGCTCAAAAAGTACTTCTTTTTGGTGTCTATCCGTTTGTAACTTGTAGGCCTCGGTCTTTTTCTCAATTCTCTCTTTGACGTCTTCATGTAATCTCCTCATGGTGTGCATGTAAAGTGGCTTCAATGGCTTGAATCCATAACCACCTCAAATGGGGACAACTTAGAAGTAGAGTGAGTAGCATGTTTATATGAAAATTCAACATAAGGAATACACTAACCAATTCTGAAGATTTTTACCGATAGTGGCTCGTAGTAATGTAGAGAGAATATGGTTTACCACTTTTGCCTGACCATCCATTTGGGACTGACAAGTGGTGGAGAAGAGAACCTTCATTCCTAACTTCTTCCACAAGGTTCTCCAAAATTGAGTAAAGAACTTAGTTTCTCGGTCGGATACTATGGTTGTCGATAAGCCATGTAAGTGCACAACCACCTTGAAGAATAGGTCAGCGATTTGGGAGGCATCACTCGTCTTAGCGCATGGGATGGAGTGTGCCATTTTGGAGAAGCGATCTACCACTACGTCTTTGTGTTGGATTTTTGGTAAACCTAGACAAAAATCCATGGAAATATTTTCCTAAGGGTAGTTAGGAATAGGTAATGGAGTATAAAGACCATAGGGATGTGACCTCTACTTTGCCTTAAGAAACATGATGCATTGAGAGCAGAACTTCTCCACAAATTTCTTAAGGTGAACCCAAAAGAATGGTCCTATACGATTGCTAAGGTTTTATCCCTTCCAAAGTGTCCCATCAACCCCCCACTATGAGCTTCACGTACTATCAATTCCTTCATGGATCCATGCGGTAGACACAAACGTTTTTCCTTGAAGAGAAAACCTTTATGCATGTAGAAATTTCCGTAGGCTCCTTTCTCATAGTTCTTGTAAATGGTTCCTAGGTCCGGGTCGTCCACATAAATTGTTTTGATATGCTCGAGTCCCAAACCTTAGCTTCCAGTGTAGTGAAAAATGCATGCCTCCTTGATAGTGCATCTGCTACTATGTTCTCTTTCCATTTTTATACTTAATGACGTAGGGAAAGGTTTCCACAAACTCTAGCCACTTAGCATGTCTTTGTTTGAGTTTTTTTTGACCTCTTAGATGCTTGAGCGTCTCGTGGTCGGTGTGGATGACAAATTCCTTGGACAAAAAGTAAGTTGACAAGTCTTCAGTGCTCCTTATCGTAGGTTGGATAGTTGAGGGTTGCTCCGCTTAGTTTCTCACTAAAGTAAGCCACCGGTTTTCGTCTTTGTGCGAGCACTGCTCCAATACCTAATCTTGAAGCATCACATACAAACCTCAAACATAACATAAAAATATGGTAAACGAAGTACCAACGCCTCGGTGAGGATTTTCTTTAGAGAGTTGAAAGGAACTTCATTTTCAGGCCCCCAAGACAATGGTCCATTCTTCTTGATCACGGCAATGAGTGGGGCTGCTATAAAGCTAAAGTCTCTAACAAACCCTAGGTAGAAGCTTGCTAAGCCATGGAAACTCCGAAACATGTCCGATGCTAGTTGGAGTGGGCCATTCTTGGATTGTCTTGATTTTCTCCTCATCGACTTGTAATCCCTGGGAATTAACGACAAAACCTAGGAAAACAAATTGATCAGCGAAAAATATGCACTTTTTAAAGGTTAGCATAGAGCTCTTCTTTTTGGAGAACCTCTAAGACTTGCTCAAAGTGCGTTAAGTGATCCGACAAACATTTGCTATAAACCAGATTATAAACATCCCAAGGTATCACATCTTCTAAAAGGTTAATTACAATAGAATCTAACTTCAACATACTATCAAAGAACACTATAATAGCTAACCTATGTTGATTTTTCCTCTCATAATAAAAAACATACACTTAATAGAGAAGATCTATAACGTCAAAATGGTGCCAGTAAAATATTCAAATTGAAATTTAACAATTCCACAACCACAAGAGAGTTGGTTAAAACGAAGAAACACAAAACACGTTGTCGAGAAACCCTTGGACCACTGCCTTATCTTTCATCCCTTCCTCTTTAATCCACAAAATATATATTAAACTTCTTGGACCACGTTTTTGTCTCTTCTTCTTAAAGAACACTCCTACGAAAGGGTGTTCAGAGACGTCATTGATCGAAGGATTTAGTCACTCCAGCTCTACTTGGCGTCATCATCCTCCATTCAAGGATTCTCTATCGATTTGATTTCAAAAAACAAATTAAGATTGTTTGGGCTCAAAATGTTTTTTTTTTGTATTTCGAGGGGAAAACCCAGTGAGTTTACTATGGGATTACCAACCCTCCCTTCTAATTCATGTGTTGTCTTTTCTTTTAATAAAATCAGAATTATACCAATTGGTCAAGGACATCATTTTGACTCCAACTACCAAGTTCCTCATCAAACCCAAGGAAATAAACTTTTTTAAGGTCAAGTTATACTCAACCTCCCTCTAAAGAAATTGGTCCAAATGATACTAAAGGGACAAACCAAGAGTAATGCGGATTTTAGTGAGAGATTTATTGAGATACATAACAAGATAGAAGAAATTTACAATGAGCTTAATGAGAAGATTGGGAGATTGGCCTCTCATATGAAGACTATAGAGCTATAATAGCTAGACTTTTTAGGTCTATCAATTAACCTAACGACGTTGAGTACGTCAAGATCGATCAACGGAGAACCAAGAAAAACTCACTAGGAATGAAATCTTGATTCAATCTAAATAGTAAAACAAATTTTGGTTTGCAACAAAATTTGAATTGAAATAAAGCGAGAAATACTTAAAAATGGTTTTAAATTCAAATAAAAGATAACGAAATCCCGGGATAAAGGTAAATGAATAAGGAGATCAATTGCTAAATAGTGGAGCGTACTCTACTCAATGAGCTAATATTTTGGTTTAGATCACTAATATCGACTAATCCACTTCTATGGCACTAATATCTTTCTTAATTACTTAATCATCAACAACTTCCGGTAGGGATCAAGTAAAAAGAGAACATTAATTATAAGCCTAACCATCCACTAAATATCTTAATCAAATATTTCCATAGGTAAGGAATGTAAAACTCTTGATATTTTGGTTCGAGAATTTCATCAAACATCTTGTGGGTGTGAAAATTCCTTAGTCCTAAACTAGCATGATCAAAGCTAATCTAGCTTTAATAATACCTATCAAGCAAGGATCTAAGTTGTTACAAACCTAAACTCCACTAATCCACAACCATGCACCCTAAATCTACCAATCCCAAGTGTCCTAAAAATAATACACACTAATCAACATGAAACACACAAAACAAAAGGCTGATCTTTGGTTTATTTTGATGCTTTGATGAATAGATGAAATTTTTTTAAAGAAAAATAAATTTGATAGATTAAAATAGAAAGATTCATACAAGTTCTTGAAGAAATGCTTAAAAGAGGCTAAGAGAATCTCTCAAAACATAACATCCTCCTTCTAATTATGTTTAGAGGCAATTTATAGTAAAGATAAAAAGGTTTGGTCAACACATAACCAACTAGTTCAAATCCAGTTTAGTAACAAATCAAATTAAATCGGATTGGTTATCGGTGAAACAAAATCGCTTGAACCAGCCGCTGGACATGGATGCTCGAATTGGCCGCTGGACCTCCTCGGTGTCATCTCGCCGCTGCATATGCTTGGCTGATCCCGAGGTGAGTTTCGTTGATTCTTTTTCGGACACATCATTCCACTAGACAAGGTCTTCGAAGTTCCACGACGTCCTCTATCTGCTACATGAGAACGATGGCATCTTTTGGCGTCATGTGGGCCTCTAGATATCCCAGATGCACTGCCTTCTCATAATTAATTCCACTCTTTTGTTCTCCTTAGGCTCCAATTTTCTCCCTTTATCTCATTCCACTTCATGAACCTACAACACTTGGAAAACATGCAAAACATACACCTATACAGCAGAATGAGATGTAAAATAAGATAAAACCAATGGAAACTATGATGAAAACTCAAAATATCAACACCCCCATACTTATCTCTTGCTTGTGCGCAAGCAAAATATTAAGAGAAAAGTCGAGGAAGAGGTGTGAAAGACGGTGATTCAAAGCCACAAAGTTCAAAAATGGATTCAACGCGAAATCTTAGAAATAGTTAAACAGTGCATAACTCAACACTTTACTCTTTCGTACTTCTCCATAACCATACCAATCAGTCACTCTAATCACACCTGATACCAAAACTAACTTGCAATCAATACCAAAATAACTGTCTCAATTAATCTTTCAGGCGCGGTCTTGCTAAGGGAAACTCAATCAACTTCATTTGGCTAGGTGGAAAAAGGCTTTAGTATGAAAAGAGAGGGTTCAATGATGTTTGGATTTTCTCAAATCAAATGAAATGCAAGTCATTATGCAAAAGTAATGGTGAATGTGACCAAATGTTGATACAAGATTCTCTTCCACTTTTCTACCCATAGTCTTGCCGATGTCTATCCAATGAGTAAAAAAACTCATTTCCCAAACTCTTAGGCACTCAAACATGAACTTAAAACCCTACACAGAATCTTAAACTGTTTATTTTCTTTTCCTTTTCTTTGCTACTAGACCATTCATTTTCAAACTCAAAGCACAAGCTCATTTTTTCTTTTCTCTTTTTCTTTTTCTTTGGTGCTCTCTCTTTTATTATCCCTTTCTCTTTTTTCTTATTATCTCTTTTCAAACTTAGAGTAGTAGCACTATTTTTTCTTTTCTTAATCTAACTTGAGCATTTCTTTCGTTTCTTAAGTATTCTCTAGTAGGTTTCATCTCTACATGACTATTTTTTGGATTTCTACCTTTTTCTTTGATTCTAAAACACCAATTCCCCAATGAGATCACTATCCAACCCTAAACTATCATTACATTCTTAAGCTTATGGAAGAGAGTTCTTGTCGATCACCTTCTCTAGATATTTTGCAAATGAAAGCACACAAGAGACCTCACTCAATCAAAATCAATGCAAGGCTTGAAAGTAAATGGCTAGGGTGAAGGTGGGGAAACCATCTTTACATTGAAGATGGACATTTGAGTTAACAAGGACGGTAAAAATAGATAAAAGATAACTCAAATGTTACTTTGAAAACCCACGGACAAGAATTTTGATTCGCTAAGGAAGAAACTAAAATTCAAATTAAAATCTGATTATAAATAGAGTTGTTTTGAAAATCAAGCAAGCTCCCAAAGGTCGGGATTTTCAAAAAAAAGGAAAAGGTGCAATGATAGATTTTCTGGTTTTTTCATGGGATTTTCTAAGAGCCGGCTCTCGGATAGGCTAATCTGAAGGTTGGAATTCATATTGTGAGCTTCTATCAATCGGGTTGTGATGTGGTGGTGATTAAGGAGCCTCTTCCAAAGGACCCGCTATCTCTTTTCCCCAAACCTTCTTCCTTGGCATTAGAATCTTATCAAGAGTACCATCCCTTCTCTTATCAAACATATGTTCCTCTCCATGATTAAAAGAGACATTTCCCTTAATAAGGAGAGAGGTGAGGTGTTATTTTGTTAGCATATGAAAAGAATCCCTAGGGAATAAAGAAACAGTCAAGAAGATCTAAGTTTCAAGTGCAAAAAGAAAAAAATGTAGCTACCCTAAGATTGTACAAGAAATAAGTGATGGGAGTAAAAGAAAGCAAAGAAAAGGGATAGAAAATACCTAAGTGTTGAATGAAAGTGTTTTTCCTAGGAGACTAAGAAACTAGATTGATCATGAGGTTGAGTGTTAAAAAGACCAAAGAGTCTAATGCTTTGGGGTTGAAAAGAGATTATGAAGATTATGGAAAGGGTAGAAGTAGGATGCAATTCATGAGATGGGGTAGACAACAAGAGGTAAAACTTTGCATGAATAAATTGTTCCCCTTCTTAGATGAATTTTTCATTTGCCTAACATTTTTATGTCTTGAGAGCAACTATCCAAAGGAAAACACTTTTGAAACCACCTCAAAGACCTTTCACTCCATAACCATTTGACAATGATTTTAATTTCCCTTGGCGAGACACCCTTAATGAATTTTAAAGAGATGTTTTCGATTTTATTGTGAGCTTTTTCTTAAGTTTAAGGGTTGCATTACAAATTTTTATTGAGATGGGAATGGAGAAGTACGAAAGAGTAAGATGTTTGTTCTTGTATCATCTAACTATATTTAATGATAATGCGTTTAATTTTTCGTTTGAAAATTTGTTGCTTGAATCCCCATTTTCACACTTCCTTCTCGACTTTTTTCTTATTGCCTGCTTGCGAATAACCAAGATATAAGTTTGGGAGAGTTGCTATATTGAGTTTTTACCATCATTTTGTTTGCATATATTTCTTGTTTTATAGGTATTGGAGTGAGGTATGCAATAAGAGGGATCATTTAGCTGCAAAGAACATAAATGGTAATCCAAAACCAGTCCAAAATTTCTGAAAGATCGACTCAAATGAATGCCTTACTTAGGGGTGGGCAATCGGGTATCCCAATAGGGTAACCCAATCGGGTTTTGGTTTTCGGGTTTAGAAATTTAATACCCAATGGAATAATTTTCCGGGTTCAGGTTCAGTTAGGGTAAAATTTTTTGGGTTCGAGTCGTGTTTGGGTATGAGAGTTGAAACCCGGAAAAAACCCAAAAAATTTGGGTATTGATCTGGTTCGGGTACGAATTCAATTTTTTTGGGGTTTTCGGGTCGGGTTCTTGATTTTTGGGGTTTTATGGATTTTTCGGTCTGGATTCGGAACGGTTTGTGTATTTTACACATAAAATTTTTCACATTATAAGATATGATTCTTGAATTAGGGTATTTTTTTATGGGTAGTTATGTATTTTCTGGTTTTCTTTTCCGATTTCGGGTTTCGGGTTTCGGATTCGGAACGGGTTCGGGTACAGGTTTTTTGGGTTTAGGGATTTTATACCCAATGGAATACTTTGTTCGGGTACGACTTTTTGGGTCGGGTTCGGTTCGGGTACATGGGTACGGTTTTTTTGCCCATGCCTAGCCTTACTCTAAGATTTAGCTCTATAACCCTTGGTGAACGTTATACAACATTGAGTTAGCTTTATAATGGTGTCGAGTGATTTGGATCAGTGGTTAAGGAGATACAACCCATTTACTGAAGACCTGTACAACCCAACAGTGTTATGCAGCGTTCTCGTGTGCTCACTGGAGATTAGTGGAGTTTAAACTTGTAACAACATAGATCCTTGCTTGATATGTTGTACTAATGATAAATTAGCTTTGATTATGTTGGTTTAGAACTTAGGCATTTTAGCGCCCACAAAGTGTTTGACAAAATGGTTGAACCAAAATATCGAATGCTTCACATACTTGGCCTAAAGAAATAGTTGATTAAGGTGTTTGGTGGTTAGTTTTGCTAGTAATTAATGCTTTTTGATTACTTAATCGCTAACGGAAGTTATTGATGATTAGGTGGTTAAAGAAGAGATTAATTCCATGGAAGTGGATTAGTTGAGATTAGTGATCTAGGATCGAAGGATTAGTTATGTTAAATAGATTAAGCTCCATTAGTTGACAAGTCATCACCCTAGTCACATACCTCTATTCCGAGAGTTTGTTTTCCTTTATTTGAATTCTAAAACCGATTTTAGGATTTTCCGCTTTTATTTACTTTGAATTTGGTTTCCTAAACACAAAATTTTATTTGCTTAGGTTGAAATGAGGTTTGTATTTTTAGTGAGTTGATCTTGTTTCTCCGTTGATTAGAACCTAAAGTGTTATGCATGATAGGTTTATTTGATAGACCAGAATTATCCTTATCACACACCAAGCCGCAAAAATATACCGTTGCACACTAGCGGTCCCACAAAGCCGGGAGAACTGCTTGCTAGGTTTACTTGGTTATACGAGACCACTCCATGATACCGTGAGAGCTGTCGCAACTTACTTATGTTTCTCAAACTCTATTTTGCATCTCATTAGAATCAACCTATGATCCAAAATAAACAAAGTACATAAAATTAAAATATAATAAAATGAATATGTACGATACATGGGATTTCCTCCTAAGTGAAATCGTTTAGCGTCACGAGCTCGAGTTTCCTTGGTTTTACACAGATTTTGGTTCAGAGAAGGACACCGTGGTTCCTTCTCCAATCAACTCGCATGCCAAGTATGGCTTAAATCTTTGTCCAATAACCACAAAGTCTCTATCGGTGTTGTTGTACAAAACAAAGGCGCCATCACAAAGGGTCCCCACCAATGAGATTTGAGCTTTCCCAGAAATAACCTTAACTGCGAATTGAACAAAAACACTTGATCACCAACTTTAAAATCCCTTTGAATAACCTTCTTATCATGGAATGCCTTGGTTGTTTCGTTATAGATCTTTGAACTCTCATAGGCTTCAAGCCGGATCTCATTAGGTTTGTTCAGTTGGATTAACCGCTTCTCCTTGGTGCTTTTGATGTCAAAGTTCAAGAGCTTTGTTGCCCACATAGCCTTGTACTCAACGTCAACCCGCAACTGACAAAACTTCCCATAGATCAAGTTGAAAGGAGTTTGGAAAGTGGTCCTATATGTCCAAAGTGCATCATCAAGCTTCACCGACCAATCCTTCCTAGTTGTACCAACCGTCTTCTCCAAGATAGCTTTTCCTAGTTGTACCAACCGTCTGCTCCAAGATAGCTTTGATTTCCCTGTTGGAAATCTCTACTTGACCACTAGTTTGTAGATGGTAAGGGGTAGCAACGTTATGCTTCACTCCATGCTTCTTTAGCAAGCTCTTGAATACATTGTTGATGAAATGTTTGCCTCTGTCGCTTATCAAGACCCTTGGAATACTAAATCTTGGAAAATGATGTTATTGAACATCTTTAAGAGCACTTCTGCATCTTCGGTAGGACTCGCAATCGCTTCAACCCATTTTTCACATAATCCACTGCAACGAGGATGTAGAAATTCCCATATGAAGAACGAAATGGTTCTCATGAAATTGATACCCCACACATCAAATATCTCTACTTCAAGGATTGGATTTTGAGGCATCTGGTTTGGCTTACTAATGTTGCCTTTTCTTTGGCAAGGATCACACTTTATTATAAACCCTTGAGCATTCTTAAATATAGTCGGCCACCAAAATCCCGCTTATAGAGCTTTTGTAACCGTCTTGAATGTTTTGAAGTAACCACCATAGGATGAGCCATTGCAAAGCATCAAGATCCCATCTAGTTCTTCTTCTGCAACACATCTCCTATAAAGGTTTTGCTTTGCAAAGAGTGTACAAATACAGTTCATCCCAGTTGTAGCGACACACATCTTTGAAGAACTTCTTCCATTTATATCCTTCAAGGGTTGGTGGCTCTTTTGCACATTCCAAATAGTTCACATAATCAACATACCAAGGCAATATTTCCTTTAAACCCATGACTTCTTGAAGCATCTTGTGAGTCTCGTGAGTCAATTGTAGAATTTGGATCGCCATTATTTTCTCCTAGGGAAAAGAGTCTTCGATTGGTATGTTGTTGACAATCCTCAACCGAGAGAGATGATCCGCTACAACATTCTCTATTCCATTTTTGTCTTTAATCTCCAAGTCAAATTCTTGGAGTAGCAATATCTATCTCAAAAGTTTTGGTTTGGTATCCTTCTTAGCCAATATATATTCCTCGATTCAACGTGATCCGTGTGAATAATCACCTTCACCCCGACCAAGTATGACGTAAACTTCTCAAATGCGAATACTATGGCAAGAAGTTCCTTCTCCGTCGTGGCATATTTTACTTGTGCATCATCAAGGGTCCTACTTCCATAATATATCACATGAAGCTTCTTATCTTTCCGTTGAACAACTACCACACCAAACACATAATCACTCGCATCACACATGATCTCAAAGGGTATTTTAAAATAAAAAACGCAGATTTGGAGATGCAGAATACTGTAGAAGCTCGGAAGTTTGACATTCGTTGGAGATAATTCTGGTAACTGATTTAGATGATTTTTGGACACAAGATAGCCTTTTAAGTTATCTTTCCTTTGGCGCTGGTATGAAGAAATCTGGTTAATGGTTCAAGATTTTTGCCCAATTTACGGAAGACATACCAATTAGGCGTGCAAACTAAGCAGATGCGGAAACTTTGTCCAAGAAGTTAAGATTGATCGATTATGGCCATGGAATGATCGATCCACTGCCACATGTTTTCATTTTTCAATTTGGATTAGCTTTTTAGCTTTCGTTTCATATAAATAGGGCTGCTCGACCTCAGAGCAGTTACAACCTTGTCCTTTATAGTTTTTCTTGCCTTTATTTTGTACCTTTGGGAGAAAAAATATCTTATTCTTCTAGAAGTGTTTTTCGAACCCTGTTATAGTTATTTTGATATTTATGCAAGCTTTGAATTCATTTTTGATGACATAATCTATGTTCGAGTAATCCACAAGTTGGGTTTAGGTTTTGTTCAAAGGGATTCGTTATGGATTATGTTTAAGTTATTAGATTAGGGATTTATCTTTAGTGTTTTTCATCTTTTATGAACTTAATGCTTATGTTAGGTTAACAAATCTAGCATATGATCTATAGGCTTAATCTATGCGCAGAAAGCGATAGTTAGGTTAACGGAATCAACAATTGATGAGCTTAGTATCCATAGCCACGTTGAAGTTATGTCGTCTATGTGAACTTATCGAACTAGTTTAGAAATCTGATATGTCTTCTAAGGCTCATTCAGAAGTCTAGTGTCTTAGATTGCATATTTAGATAGTTAGCACTATGGGAGTAGGCTAACTTTACAATAGTGTTTCGAGTTCGAGAACGGTTCATTTATAAATCCCTAATTAGTTAGATAATTTAGTCGATCATTGATACCTGCATCATTCCCTGTGCCCAGCATCTTTCTCCATTCATTTACAAAGAATTTACTTTACTGCTTTTTACATTTTTCAATCGTGACAAAACAAACCAGATTTTCGTCCTTGCTTTCCTTGTTTCATCATAGCTTGTTGTGCACCTTTGGTCTCTGTGGGATTTCACCCTAATCTTTACTATAGCGCACAGCTATGCACTTGAAGTAATTGAGAAGGTTAAAACCTGAGACATCAAGTTTTTGGCACCGTTTCCAGGGACAAAAACGTTTCCTACAAGTTTTTGTTTTGAGTCTTTTCTAAGAATTTTTTTTAATTTTTTGCGCAGAGATCGACCAATCCATACAAAGATCGATCGATCCTCTTTATTTTTTTTCATTTTTTATAGTTTTTGAAATTTTCTTTTGAGTTTGTTTCACGTACAAGCGAGAATGACCGACCAAGAACAACCCCAGCGCAGAGAGAGCATCATACTCCTTTTGCAAACTATAGGAGTCGCGCAGCTATTGTCCCACCACTCCTTGAGAAACAAGACTACATAATCAAGCCTCAGATCATTGCTCTTTTCAAGCATAATCTATTCCATTGTTTGTCTACCAAAAACCCAATGGAGCACATAGATTTCTTTGAGGAGGTTGTAGCAGTACTAGCTCAAACGGTGATCCTCCTTACTACTTTCGCTGTAAGCTCTTTCCATTTTCTTTGAGTGATAAGGTACATTGGTTGTTAAATTCCTTACCATCTAGATCACTTACTAATTGGAATAGTTTAGAGCCACGTTCTTGAGTCACTTTTTACCAGGGCTAGATCAGCTGCACTCAAGAACAAGATAACGACTTTCAAGCAAAATCTTAATGAGTCTTTCTATGAGGTATGGGAACGTTTCAAGGATTATCTCAGAGATTTTCCACCAAAATTTATCTGATTCAGGCACAATGAGCTTCTTTTATAATGGTATTCAGTGGAAGTTTCAAATGTCTCTAGATACAGCAAGTTGGGGCAATTTTACGAGCAACAAGTTTGACGAAGCAACTGAGCTTGTTGAGAATTTAGCAGAAACCAACGCTAATCACCTTCCAATGACTGGAGATTAAGAGGAGCTGGAAATAGTAGGGCTATTGATGATCTAAATGCTAATATGCAGATGATTCTAAAGGCACATACGAGGAATGTGAAATTTTGTGAGGATCAGTTTTATCAAGAGTGTGGTATTGAGAATGGGACTGCATCAGAGGTTAATTATTTAGGAGGACAAGGGAATTTCCAAAATCAGGGATTTAATCAGAACTACAGGAACCGCCTGAATTTGTCCTATAGAAGAAATAATATCGCAAGCCCAGCTGATTAGTTTTATCAACAAGGGCAAAAATTCCAAGTTAAGCCATTTTCCTCAGCTCAGCGACAACAGACCTTCATGCAAAGATTATAGAATAAAAAAGCTTGTTGTGGTAATACTGAGTTTCAGCCTAAGAAACAATTTGAGAATGTTAGTTCTCAAGACATCGTTGCGCTTATGTTCAAGCAAGTTCTTAATGGTTAAAAAAATGTTTCTAGTGATATTAGCGGATCGATGAGTTAGGTATCCAGTCGGCCTTCTTGAGAATGCGCCTTTACAAATTTGTGAGTGTTGGATCTTAATAGAATTCATTGTGCTTGAACTTAAAGAAGAACCACAAGATCCAATCATCCTCTGTAGACCTTTATTAGCAACTGCAAGAGCGATCATCAATGTTTAGAAGGGAAAAATTGATCTTCATCTTAGTGATTTAGCAATGAATTTTTATAAGAAGAAGATGATGAAAACGCCCGCAGTTGATGGCCAGACTTTCGGGGTAGATACCGTTGATGAGATCATAAAAAAGATAATGGAAGAAGACATTCAGAGGACCTCTTAGTGGTCGCATTGGTACAAGCAGAAGACAAGTTTGGGTATTGTCGAATGGAAACCACTAGGTTTGCACGTATTATGGATTCTAATAAAGGCGTAAAAAAAATTTCATTCACCAACATCAAAGAGACACAACAGAAGGACCATGTTTCTCAATAGAATCTGAACAGATGCAGAGATCGATAGACCATCCCTAGGATCGATCAATCCCAGTTCCTCAAACTCAAAACCAGAAGCAAAAATATCATCACGGATCGATCAAGTCAGAACCAGATCGATCGATCTCAATGACCGGAAGCATATTTTGAATGACAACAACTCTCTGTTGTGTTAATATAATCCTTTGGGCTTTGATAAGAGCAAGCTGAAAGCTCCAAAGTACATTTTGCCACGACAAAGAGTTAAATAGTGATCGTATGAAGTTCAACACTACAACACCAAAGGATCTGCACTTGAAGTTCACAGCAAATGGACAACACCTCAAAACACCTCCATCACACCTTGAACCAGATGAGGTAGTCTCCAATCCTCATATGGATTCTTATCATGCTTAGGCATCATTACAGTCAGCCTCGTGACATTAAACAAGCGTTTAGAGGAGGAACACACATGTTTTTCTTTCCCTTCTTTTCAGTTATTTATAATTTGTCGGGTTTCACCTTAACTAAATTTTATTTCATAGCGCGATGCGGTGAAGTAAGTCTGGTGATAGGTTTGGTTTTTAGTATGTGTTTTAGAGTCATTTTATCGAATTTTAGTATGTATTTTAGAGTCGTTCTATGTGTTTTTATAGTTTTATCAGGTCAAATCATGCTAGGAAGAGTTATAATCCCTTTGTGAGCAACGTTTGGAGCAAAAGATGCAGGATCATGTAGATACATCTAAAGTTTGGCTTTATTTGAGGAACTTTCCACCTATGGATTAAGCTCAGTTTTGGACACAATATAGATATTTGAGTTATCTTTCATTTAAAAGTGGTTTGAAGTCAATCCATAATTTATGACGAATTTCGTGAAGACAGTCCAGTCTGGCGAGCAGATGAAGCATGCACAGAGCTAAGACGGCGGAAAGAACCAGATCGATCGATCCCAAAATACCTTAAGTTTCCAAATCGATTGATCCAGACCAGATCGACCTGTGCAGAACTTGATCAACCTATTCAGAACAAGATCGATGGATCCTATACTCAAAATCTGCCCGAGAAAAATTGGAAAATTGCTTTTTTTCCTAATTTGTTTAAGATTTCAACGTAGAACTTTTTGAACCTATAAATACTTGTTTTTAAGCCATTGGCTATGCTTATTTTATGCTTACTTTATTCTAAGCTTTATTTTTATTGGAGACATATTGTTAAGAGATATATTTGAGATTTTTATTGGATTTCTTGATGAGTTCTTCATAAAACATTGGTTGTTTGTCAGCTTCCATGACTGAGTAGTTCTCTAGTTAGGGTTTAGGGTTTCGAAAGAATGAAAAACTATTGAATCAGACACAAATATGGCTTTTATCTTATGTCATCGTCAGCTATTGTTATTATTAATGCTTAGACTAGATTAGCTACCTAGTTTTATGATGCTAGATTGAATCTATTCTCCAAAAGCTTATAGGTTATCAGATAGAATATAAATGAACGGATCGTCTTTAGCCAACGAAAATTGATGTTAAGGCGATACGTGAACATATCAAACCCATTAGTTAATACTTGTTTAGGACTTTAAGTTCGAACAAAAGCTTAGATACTTAAGTGGTTAGACATAGTAACTGATGCTACGAAAGTGGATTGATTAGACGTTTCTGTTTGAGTTCGAGATAGTTCTTAATTAATGCCCTGAATAGTTGTCTTGTTCGTGATTTTTGAATTCTATAGAATTCCCTAAAGCCTAACGCTTTTAATCCATAAGTTTACTTCGTTATTTACTTTCATTTCCTTTCTTTAGTTTCATTCTCATACGAACAGTACTTCTTTTCGTATTAGCTTAGCATTCTTTCGATAGAATCATAATGCAATTTGTTCTCTGAGGATTCGATCTCTTCTATACTACTACTTTTGTCTGTACACTTGCAGTGCTATACTTGGGTTTAAGACTCGTGTATCAAGTTTTTAGGGACCAAACGTTGCCTTCGAATCTACGACTGAATCTCAGTCTAAGATTTACTAATTACGTTATAGTTTTGCTTGTTTTTGTTTCGCAGGTGTATGCAAAGGAGAAGTGACGGTTCTGAAGGTCTCCTACACCTCACCAATCAAGAACTCGCTAGAACAGAGCAGACTAACAATAGAGCAAGAAAGGAACAGTTGAACCTACCCATCATGGGTGATAACATCGACAACAACATGCATGTTGAAGCTCAAGCCGCTACAGCTGCTCAACTCCAAGACTTGCAACAGCATTTGCAGAAGTTGCGTCAACAGCAACAATAACAGCAGGCTCAGCAGCGCACTATTGAGGACATGGATACCCCTCACACGTTCTATCAGAACAGGGCTGCAATGTTTCCACCAAAGATTGCACGACAAGACTATGAGATTAAGTCTCAACTGATTGTATTGGTGAAGCAGCATCTCTTCCATGGGTTACCGGTTGAGAAGCAAATGGATCACATTGAGAATTTTGAGGAAATTTGCAGCACAACAAAGTCTAATGGGGTACCCATTGATTACCTCTGCTGTAAGTTTCTCATTCTTTTTAGCAGACAAGGCTTTGAGGTGGCTTAAGTCTTTACCTTCCGGTTCTTTGAGGTATTTGGCTGAATGCAGGGCAGATTTTCTTGATAATTTCTACACCAAGTCAAAGACAACTGCTTTGCGGAATAAGATCACAAACTTTGGACAGCTTTCCGGAGAGTCCTTTTGTGAGGCTTTGGAAAGATTCAAGGAATACAGTCGAGAGTGTCATCATCATGGGTTTTTAGATGAAAAAATGCTTAGTATCTTTTATGATGGAGTTGATTGGGACTAGAAGAACGCCTTGAAAGCTGCTAGCAATGGGGATTTCATGACTCAGAGTATCACATGTGCGTACACATTAATAGAGAACTTGGCTGCAAGTTCCAACATCAATTCTATCCACCTCAAGGCCAACAAATCCAACAACCCTCCACTACTATGAATGTTATCATAGTGAACTCAAGGGTATGATGCAACAACTCCTTGTTTCTCAGCAGAAATCCTCCAATGAGATCAATGCCAAGGTGGATGCCAAGTGTATAGGGAGTTGAATGGTAAGTTTGAGGGCGTCTACCCTCATCTAAGGTTGCATGATATTCAAGTTGCTCAGACTGCAAAAATGGTTAAGCGTCAACAAGGATTCCTTCCGGCGAAGGGAAAACAAAACCCAAGGAATAGAGATGGCTCTAGTAGTTCAACGGAAAATATATATATTATTAAAGAACAATCACAGCCTTGTAAAGAGCTTATATTTGAGAACATGCTGAAGAAGATCTTGGATGGTCATAGAAAGAGTGCACAAGAGGTGAATGATAGAATGGATAATCTAGAGTGGAAGCTTGTGTATTCAATCTTTGCGACAGCCTCAGATCGACCAATCCCATCTCCAACCAGGTTGATTGACTCGCAGGATCGATTGATCCATGAGCAAAACCGGTCGATCCAATCATCAATCAATCGATCCCCTGAAGCCACTATAGATCGTAAAACGACAGATCGATCGATCCCATCAACGATTAATCGATCGAATCATGATATCCTTAGCCATAAGTCTCAAGATCGATTAATCCCACCAACGATCAATCGATCCCTCCATGAGCATTCCAGCCATAACATTATAGAACAATTGATCCAACATCTGGATCGATCAATCTTGTCTCATAATCGATGTCCACCTACCCAGACCGATCGATTGATGCCATCTAAGTCCAGCCGTAATATTTTAGACCGGTCGTTCCAGTCAAGCAAAGGATCTCCGTAAGAATCCAGATCGATCGATCCAACCCCAAATCAATCAATCCAACAACCAGACATCGATCCATTCATCCACAACATATGTCTATGTTCCTAAGATTCCATATCTAAAACCCGCTCCAACTCCCACACTTAAGGTCTTTCTCAAATTACCGGATCCAAGAGAGTTCAATGTGCCATGCTCCATCTCCGGCATTGATTTTGAAGACTCCCTCTGTGATACTGGGCCTATATGAACGTCATGTCAACCGAGCTGCTGAATCTTTGGGTATTGATTCTATAAAGCCTTCAGACATGACTTTCTTTTTCGTGGATGACACATCGTCAGGTTCTTAAGGCTGCATCACCGATCTTCAGAAATAAATGGAAGACTGCTTGATACCTACTAACTTTCAGGTTATCAAGATGAGCAAGGATGCCTCTATACCCTTGGTTCTAGGAAGGCCTTTCCTTGCCACCATAGGAGTTGTAGTTGACCTACCTAACAAGAGGATCTGTCTCTAAAACATAGACAAATTGGTCTTCTACAAAGCTATCTCCACAAAACCCAACAAAGATTATGTTTCCTATGTTTGCAATGAGCAGAAGATTGATAAGTGTGACAAGCCTAAGTCTGGGGGAGTAAGAGTAAGTTCTATAATGACTCTAGCACCATCACACGGACCACGTCTTGACCCACCACCACCATACCCATATCCTTCTAAGGATTCTCCTAGAACCTAGGCGTTATGGCAGTCGAGCTAATGACGTCAAACAAGCGCTTGGTGGGAGGCAACCCACTGGTACATATTTATTTTATGGTTATTTTACTTTATCTTTATCATTATGCTACTTTTGACGTTTCTTACTCCCTTCTTAAGGACTATTTTCACACTAAAACGGTGTGAAGTAAGTCTTGGGGAGGGTTTGCTCGACTAACGGCATTTTTATTTTGGTTTTATTTTGAGTCTTTGTGTCGTTTTATTGAGTCAAACATGGGAATATTATTATGTTGTTGTTGGTTCTCATCTGGTGTTGACTAAGTTTCCGCAGACTTCTAGTAGTGATGGTTCTCAGTATAGGAAGATTCGAAACACCATCGGTGGATCAACTTACCCGAAGTTCCCTATCCTTTGGAAGTCTGAATGATTTAATGTTGACTCTATCTTACAGGACCTTTAACTTGACATAATCTTCTCACTTAGGGGCTTGATATCACACAAGGATGATAACATTCGAGTTCTATTCCACCATTTCTACCATTCTCTTCAGAACATCGAATGGCCAAGCTCATCTTAAGTTTGGTACCACACCTTCACCTTATCCTTTTGTTCAAAGCACATGCCTTCTATTTCATCACTATTATATACAATCAAGTGCAAAAACTACATTGTATGCAGACCAACACACTTCTTCGTTCCAAATATCTCTTGTAAGTCTTATGCTACTTAGAATAATATTGGTTGAGTTATCTTTGGTTCATGTAATGTATAATTAGGACTGGTTCCGACTTCCCCTTCTTGAAAAAAAGAGAAAAAAAAATGAATATATATATATATATATATATATATATAGAAGAAAAAAAGACGAGAAGGGAAAGAAGACAAAAAAAGAACTAGAATAAAGTCTTTATGTGTTAAATGTTTTATCATAAGCACTATTGCAACTCATTTAGGACATTTACATAGGTTTTTACAGAGATTCTAAGGTTTAGAGGATTGTGTATCAACATTTGATCTTCGTCTCACTGTGATTTTGTGCCATGATTTGCCATCTTCATCATCTGGGAACCTAAACACTTCGACCACCATCAAACTAGCTTTCCTTCCCAAACCCTTGTTGTGATTGATAATCCCTTTATGAGACTGCACGTTACAAAGAATTCAATGAATGTTAAAGGGTCGACAATGGAGATTTCAGAGATTCCTTAGGATTTCAGGGACTAGACTAAGGTTTGTTTGCTATGCTTATGGTAAAGTACATGTAGTACTAACTAGTTCTTTGATCTGTTCTAAGTTCTTGTGGATTGGAATTTCAGCACGGTGGAGTCTAAAGGAGTGCGTAAGTTCCTGTTTTCAAACCTTTCTTCTAACTTGTATTTATTTGTTTGGACTTACTTAAGGACAAGCAAGGATTCAAGTCTGGGGGAATTGATATGTTTGGTTTTTATCACATTTTAGTATGTGTTTTAGAGTCATTCTATGTGTTTTTATAGTTTTATCAGGTAAAATCCTGGTAGGAAGAGTTATAATGCCTTTGGGAGTAAGATTTGGAGAAAAAGATGCAGGATCATGTAGATATGGCTGAAGTTTGCCTTTAGTTTAGGAATTTTCCACCAATGGATTAAGCTTAATTTTGGACACAAGATAGATATTTGAGTTAGATTTCATTTGAAAGTGGTTTAAAGTCAATCCAACGGTGAGATCAAAAGTTATAATGAAGTTTATGAAGACGGTCAAGTCTGGCGAGCAGATGAAGCATGCGCAGAGCCAAGACGTCGGGAAGAACAAGACCAGATCGACCGATCCATACGTGATCGACCAACCAGATCGACCTTTCCAGAACCTGTCCAGAACCAGATCGATCGATCCAAGCAATTGTTAAAACTTTTAGAACCTATAAATACTTTTTTTAAGCAATTGTTTATGCTATACTTATTTTATGCTTACTTTATTCTAAGCTTTATTTTTATTGGAGACCTATTGTTAAGAGATATCTTTGAGATTTTTATTGGATTTCTTCATGAGTTCTTCATCAAACATTGGTTGTTTCTTAGCTTCCATGGCTGAGTAGGTCTCTACTTAGGGTTTTAGTGTTTCGAAGGAATGAAGAACCATTGAATCAAACACAAAAATGGCTTTTATCTTATGTCATCTTCATCTATTGTTATTATTAATATTTAGACTAGATTAGCTATCTAGTTTTATGATGCTAGATTGAATCTATTCTCCAAAAGCTTATAGCTTACCGTATAGAATATAGATGAACGGAATATCCTTAGCCAACGAAAGCTGATGTTAAGGCGATACGTGAACATATCGAACCCATTAGTTAATACTTGTTTAGGACTTTAAGTTCAAGCAAAAGTTTAGATACTTAAGTGGTTAAACATAGTAATTGATGCTACGAAAGTGGATTGATTAGATGTTTCTGTTTGAGTTCGAGATAGTTCTTAGTTAATGCCCTGAATAGTTTTCTTATTCGTGATTTTTGAATTCCAGAGAATTCCCTAAAGCTTAACGCTTTTAATCCATAAGTTTACTTCGTTATTTACTTTCATTTGTTTTCTTTAGTTTCATTCTCATACGAACAGTACTTCTTTTCGTATTAGCTTAGCATTCTTTTGATAGAATCGTAGTGCAACTTGATCTCTGAGGATTCGATCTCTTCTATGCTACTGCTTTTGTCTGTACACTTGCAGTGCTATACTTAGGTTTAATATTCGTGTATCATCTAGGGGAAGGGTGATTCCTTGTTACTAACGTCGTGTATTATTTTTTGTTTTATCAAGTCAAAAATTTGGGAATTATTATGTTGTTCTTGTATTTCATTAGTAGCGTTGACTAGCTTTCTAACAAACTTCTAACATTGATGGTTCTTAGCTTAGGAAGATTGAAAACACCATTAGTTGCTCGACTTTACCAGAAGTTCCCTATCTTTTGGAAATCTGAATGATATAATGTTGAATTTATTTTACAGGACCTTTAACACTGAGTTAACTTCTCACTTAGAGGCTTGATATCGCACAATGGATGGCAACATCCAGAGTTCAATTTTGTATTTTCTACCACCCTTTTCAGCACTCTGAATGGTCAAGCTCATCTTTAGTTTGGTATCACATTTTTACCCCATCCATTAATTTAGATCACATGCCTCTATTACATCTTTATCAGGTGCAATCATATGCAAAACTACGGAGTATGCGGACCAACACAACATTATGTGCTAAGGATCTCTTGTAAAATTCAATGCTCTTTACATAGTTATTTACATTTTTTCGTTGGTACATCAATGTTGACTAGAACTTGTT
Organism: Cardamine chenopodiifolia; assembly: GCA_963922655.1. Taxonomy (NCBI): domain Eukaryota; kingdom Viridiplantae; phylum Streptophyta; class Magnoliopsida; order Brassicales; family Brassicaceae; genus Cardamine; species Cardamine chenopodiifolia. Next base: position 4,349,604 of record OZ000490.1, read on the forward strand.
CCCGCTTCTCCTAAAAGAAAAAAATAAAATAAAATAATGATGAAAAGATCGATCGATCCACTGGAGAACAAGAAAAACAAAAGAGCATAAAACAAGAAGGGAAAGAAGAAAAAGAAGGAACCGGAATAAAGTATGTTTAGAGTATAATGTGTAATATTAGACACCATTACAACTCATTTAGGATATTTATCAAGCTTTACCGAGATTTAAAGGTTCGTGAGATTGTGTCTAAACATTTTGTTTTAGTCTCACTGTGATTTTGCACAATGATTTGCATACATCTTCATCGCAGAACCTAAACATTTCACCCACCATCAAATAACCTTCCATACCAAGTACTTGTTGCGAACCATATTCTCTTTGTGAGACTGCACTTAGAAAAAATCAATGAATGTCAAAGGGTTGACAATGGAGATTTCAGATATTCCTTAAGATCTCGGGAGTTAGAGTACGGTAAGACCACTATGCTTATGGTAAAGTACATGTAATACTAACCAGTTCTTGATTGTTTCAAATTCTTAAGGATTGGAAGTTTAATGCGGTGGAGTTTAAAGGAGTGCGTAAGTTCCCTATTTTCAAATCTTTCACTTATATTCGAATTATTTACTTTGTTCTTGCTTGAGGACAAGGAAACGTTCAAGTCTAGGGGAATTGATGTGTCAATGGTTTTAGTGGATTTCATCCATTGTGATTATTGACTCTTTTATCGATTCTAGGATTTTGTTTCGTGTCCTTTTCTCTTTATTTAGAGTTTTTACAGGTTTTAGGTTGGTTTAGAGGAAAACATGGTATTTTAGGGAAAAATTTGCGGATTTGAAGATGCAAAATAATGTAGAAGCTTCAGAAGTTTGATATTTGTTGGAGGTCTTCTTTATATTGTATTTAGATGATTTTTGGATACACGATAGCCTTTTGAGTTAGCTTTCATTTGGAATCAGATAAATGTGGCAAATGAAGTTTGTGAGGTCTTGTATCTAGCACTAGCTTGAGATAAGGGTGGCAAGCCAAGTTTTAATATTTTAGAAAAACTCAAAGTTGATGGGACTATTCACACTAATACAACCTTATCTAATAACTCTTCAACTCCCCCTGCGGTTGAAGCATAAAAATCATTAATACCCAACTTGAAAATTACTATATATTCATCGAGTTTTACCTAGTTTGTGTTACCGTAAGTGCAATCCCGATGTATTACGTTTTTATTGATTTTTAATCTTTTGTTTCTCTTTTATCATATCTTTTATCGAGTCAAATGTTTTTAAAGTCTTTTAGTCCTCTATCGACTCATTTCATATTTTATGTTTCATTTGGAGAGAAAAATGTCATTTAGGGTAGATACGAGCAACTCTAGATGAAGGATCATGTACAAGCGCAAGATGTTCAGCATTTGCTGAAAAGGTTTCCATCAATAGATTAAAAGAAAATTTGGACACAAGATAGCCACGAGAGTTTGCTTTCATTTGGTGATGTTTTAAAGTCATTCAGGCTAGCGGTTAAGAAAATATGCCTGTTTTGATTAAAATTATCATTATGGCGAGTAGTTTAATCAGTTGTAGAATTTAGGAAAAAGAGTGATGAACCGATCCATTAGAAGGATCGATCGGTCCCTTTCACAGATTGAGATTTTTTAAGTGAGATCAAAGAATCGACCGATCCATCAAAGGAGTCAATCGATCTCTTCCCCAGACGGTTGTTTATAGCGCACTTTCAATCCTGTACCCGAATCGAAATTACTCATATTGTCATTTAAACTCTAGGCTCAATTTTTCAGATTGATCCTCGATACTTTTAAGTTCTAATCATTGTTCTTCCGTGTGAATGCAATTTCGGACAAAGAAATTCATCCTCTTTATAATTGGAGATGCTTTCTAAACCTAAACTTTTGTTTATATTAATCAAATCATTTCCACATCGATAATTTTTGTTTCTTCTTTTGCCATGGGTGAGTATTCCTTTAATTGGGTTTAGGGTGCTAAGTAGGGGGGTCTATTTATTTGAAGATCTAATTTTAAAAAATTCTTATTATATAATTGGTTCTTTGATTTTCATGTTTTTAATGCTGAAATTGTCTTGATTACCCGATTTTAGATTTTATGATCATCTACAAAATAAAAAAGTTTGATGGAATGCCTAAATGAATGTATAAGCAATCATATTTTAGCTAATGAGAATTGAACGCTAGAAAATATTGTGGACCTAATGAATATGTTTGTGAATGCGAAATTGATATTGTACCAACAACTTGAAGATCATTCGAATATTTACATGAATACAATCGAATCTAATAACCATTAATATTCTTCAATAGTTTACGAACAATTTTGTTCAATATGGGATCATTTATCCATATTTCACAAAAGTTAAATTCCTTTTCAAAACTGAAATTATGGTGCAAAACTTTTCTTTTTCTAATAGAATTACGAAACTTAATCGATTTAACGAACATACCAGAATAAAAGAGTAAGCCATTTCAGGTTGAAACCCATTGAATTATTATTTTTTTTGGCGGAGAAGACTGCTTAATAGTCTTATCATTTACTTTCACCTTCTCTCATATGAGTTCCTTCATTCTTTGAGCCTTTTTTTTACATAAATTTCTACATTTTATACCTTTTTGAAATTATGGAGGTATGTTTCTGCTACACATTTCCTTTTGTTTTTTTCATAGTAGCATTCACAGTAATATAATTGGAATTGATTCCACAAAGACCAATGAATACACTATAAATTTATGATGATTTACATCTAAGCAAAGATGCAAAGTAATTTACGTGAAATTCAGTGTGCAAACTAATTAAATTCAATAATATAAAAACATTAGGTACTGAGAATATTCATTCAAGAAATCATGATAATGAATAGATCAATTATTACGAATGCGTTAAAAACCGTTCTAAAACTCAAATTATGGATATAAAGCTATCTCGCTATCGCGTGTAATAAATATCTATGCAATAAAAATCCGTAGCAACTAAATTTTGTCAATAGAAATCCATGCATACAATGAAACCCTAATTTGATATGTTCATAATGTGAGATAACTTCAACAGTTATAGGACTTTTTCTCATCAAAGATAGATCCATCAATTTAACAACACTTTTGTTGTTACGATAAGATCGATTGAGGGCTAATTAGCCAAATTATACAAAGAAATGAAGAAAAATCCTTGATTAAGAACTATATGAATCATTCCCAAAAATGATAGTAAAGACCTACATGATTACCCCCTTAGAAAACTCAATACCGAATGATAGATATACTCACACATGCACAAAAAATATATGAGAGAAATAGATGAAGAAACCATAATAGATAAGCAAAAGATTAAAAAAGATTTTGGAGAAAAATCTCCAAAGAATAAAAATAAGAACAAGACCTTAAAGTAGGGTTTCTGAGTATATTCATGTCTCTCTTTCTCTGTGGCCGACAAAACCTATTTATAGAACAAAGAAAAAACACTAAAAATAGAAAAAGGCAAATTTTGTTGATCGCATACCGATCGGTTACAAGTTTTACCGATCGGTTGCCTTTGTCTTTGATACCTATTGGTTTGCCTTCATCTTTTATACCGATCGGTTACACATTCATACCGATCGGTCTTCGTCTTTGTTCATTTCTTCTCTTGACTCTGTAATGCTTTAATTCCATTCCCAATCTTCTTCTCTTGACTCCAGCAAGTGTTAGTACCTAAAAAGACAAAAAATTTTATCTTGTTCTTACTAAAGATGACTCAAGACTCGGTGTTAAAAGACTCTAAAAATTGAGACAAAAAATGGTTACCACAATTCTTCAAAACTTGAATCATTGCTTGTCCTCAAGTAAGAACAATTAGAATTTCAAAATCCAAAGAAATAGTTTGAAAAACAAAAACTTACATATCCTTGGGAACATACTTACCTTGGGCTTCCTTTCCGTATACCGCATCAAAACCACCCCAGAGCATACCTACTACATGTACAAGACCAAGAGTGTAGCAATAGCCAATACTCAAAATCCCAGGATCACAGAGAACTCTCATAACCAATGAACTTAATCTTTTGGCATTCATTAAAAGTGCGAGAATTCTCACAAAGGGAATATCAAACATTTTAAAGAGTTTTAGTACCAAGGCTCTTTTAATGGTGGCTCATGTGTTTTGGCAAATAATTATGCAAAATCACAGTGAGACACAGACCAACTGATGCATACACAACCTTTCAATCATTGGATCTATCAGACTTAACACTTGGCCCTCAATTTTCCTTGGGTTTTCTTAAAATACATCCTAGTTTCTCCTTCTTTTTTTGCTTTTTTTGTTTTTTTTCTTTTCTCCTTTTTTTTAGATGAATGAATGGAGAATAAATCGATAGTATATACTGAGGACAAAAGCAGGTTGTATACGAAGGAAAAATCGGATACTTTGGCTCATAAACATTATTAAAATTCTTAACATTCCACATATCTATGTTGGTTCATATACGGCATAGTTTTTACACATGAATGCATAGGACAATGAATTCACAAGAATGAATGAGGTATCCAAAGATGGTTTAGGTGAGGGTAAGATACTAGACTAAAGATGAGTCTATTCATTCAGAGTTAGCAAGAGTGGTAAATTGGTGAAAAGAAAACTATGAATGTATGATCCATGACATGATTACCAATCCCGTAAGTGAGATTAATTAAGTACAAGTTCAAATTTTCACTTAATAGGGCTAAGTTCAATAATCCAAGTTTCAAAGTGATAGAAAATTTCCTGTTTATTTAGTCTACTCGTGGTTTTTCTAATATTTGGTTCTGACACCGAATAATGTATGAGTAATTCATAGGAAAGTCGTCCCAAGAAAGTAGGTTCCTAGAAAATCTCATCGTTCACAATAAAAACTGCAAAATGACTCAAAGGAAAAGAAAAATCATCAAAAATAAAAAGATATTAGTCACAAAGAGACATTCTCTCCCAACCTTAAATTACACCGTCTCAGTGTAAAAATAAATCAAATAAAAGATTACTCATCACAAAATATTCAAATACAAACCTAAAAATAAAATAAAAATAATACATTAAAAGAAAGACAGGGTACTGATCAGGTCTGATGAAGCGTTATACCAATTGGTAGTAACCCAGTACCGATCAGTTGTCGTGTGGATGAATCAGTCGTCCAAGCTCACAGACTGTTGTCCCGGGTCTGTCAAGTGTAGAGGAGGAAATGAGTTTGTGTGAAATCAGCGAGATACGGCTTCAAACGTTGACCGTTGATAGTGAAATATGTTCTTCTTTCTCCCTATAAAACAACTGCTCTATAAGGTTTTACTTCTTTGATTGTAAACGGCCAAGACCATCTTGAACAGAGCTTTCTAGGAAAGAGTTTCAAGCGAGCATTGCAAAGTAAAACCTGGTCATTGATGTTGAAAGCCTTTGGAATGATCTTCCTATCATGCCACACTTTTGCCTCTCTTTAAAGATTATATAGTTCTCATACGCATACATGCAGATTTTATCGAGCTCGTTTAACTAAACCAGACGTTGGTCCCCAAAGATTGAAGTTCATCTTCTTGATTTCTCATAGTGAGTTGTACTCTAGTTCCACAGGAAGGTAACAAGACTTCCCATACACCAAGTTGTATGGAGTTTTTCTAATTGGGGCCTTTTTATGCTGTTCTGCAGGGCCATAATGCAATCGTCAAGCTTCAATGACAAATCCTCACAATTTTTTCCAGAATCCTCTTGATTTCACTGTTTGAGACTTCAGCTTGGTCATTCGTTTTCACGTGGTAGAGCGCAGAAACCTTGTGCCGCTCTCCATGTTTCTTTAGAAGCCCGTCAAAAAGCTTGTTTTCGAAATGAGAATCTCTATTACTCATCACCACCCGAGGTACACCAAATCAAGGAGAAAATACACTCTTGAACATCTTAATCACTGCCTTTTAATCGTTTGTCGGGTTCGCAATGACTTCAATCCATTTGGAGGCATAGTCTATTGCTACTAAGATGTAGAGATTACCTCGTGAGTTTATAAATGGTCCGATGAAATCAATACCTTAACAATAAAACACCTCTACCTCCAAGATGTATTTCAATGGCATTTAATTTCTTCGACCAATATTAACTCTTCGTTGGCATGAGTCACACATCTAGAAATATATGCATGAGTGTCACGGAAAAGTGAAGGCCAGCATAGTCCAGTTTGAAGCATTTTTGTTTACTGTTTTGAAAGACACAAAATGGCCTGCGTAATCTAAACCGTGACAATGAAAAATTATTCCCGTCACTTTTGATTTGGGAACACATCTTTGATAAAGGTCATCGGCGCACAGCTTGTAAAATAAGGTTCGTCCCAAAATTAGTGTTTTACATCCCGTAAAAATTTCTTCTTCGCATATCCAATAAAATTAGGATGCTCTAGTTCAGCACACAAGTAATTTGCAAAATCAGCGTACCAAGAAAAAATGTTGACAACGCTAACCTCAAATTTTTGTCGCAATCCTCGACTAATGACATGTTGTAAACATTCTCCTCGTGAAGTCTATTAGCAATGGGAATATAATCCTGAATTCGTAATCTTGAGAGATGGTCAGCAACGCCATTCTCTATTCCTTTTTTCTCCTTAATTTCCAAGTTAAATTCTTGCCATAGGAGGATCCATCTCAATAGTCGTGTTTTAGCCCCCTTTTCGACAGCAAATACCTAAGGGCGGTGTGGTCAGTGTGAAAAACCACCTTGGAACCCACCAAACAGGACCAAAATTTCTCAAAAACAAATACTATTGCTAAATTTCCATTGTTAGTGGTGGCATAAGAAACTGCAGATGTCTTTCATGGATTTTGATGGTTGTAAACCCTTCATAACTTCATATTTTTCTTTACAACCTTCAATTCTTTTTTTCTGATATCCAGTGGTCAAGGACTATTCCATTAATAACCATAAAGTGGCACTTCTCCAAGCTGAGTACAAGATTCGTATCAACACAATGTTGCAAAACCTTGCTTAAATTTGCTAGGCAAGAAGTAAAAGAGGATTTGTACACTGATAATCATCCATGAAGACCTCCATTACGTCCTCTATCATATCAGAGAATATGGGCATCATACATTGTTGGAATGTAGAAGGAGCATTACAATAAACCGAATGGCATCCTGCGATAAGAAAAAGTCCCATTGTACCATGTGAACGTCGTCTTCTTTTAATCTTCTGGGTGTATAGGAATTTAGAAAAATCTAGAATAACCATCCAAAAAGCATTAGTAAGGATGATTGGCCAAACGCTCTAGCATCTGATCGATGAAAGGGATGGGAAAATGATCCTTCCTAGTGGTTGTGTTTAGTTTCTTGTATTCTATGCGTATCTCATGTCTAGTTACCATTCTTTTATGAATCAACTCGTTATTCTCATTGGTTATGAAGGTAACTTCTCCCTTCTTAGGAACCACATAAACAAGGCTCACGCATGTACTATTAGAAATGGGGTATATAACACATGCTTCTAGAAGTTTAAGGATCTCTTTCTTGACCACTTCCCTCAGGTTAGGATTTAGCCTTCTCTGTCTCTTAATTGATGCCTTAGAAGCATCTTCCAAATGGGTACGATGAGTGCACAACTTAGGAGTGATTCCCATGATGTCATCCAGAGAATATCCTAATGCTTTACTGTATTTTTTCAACTTCTAGAGCAAGAGTGCGGTGTCCACATTTTTCAAATCAGCGTTAATGATAACTTGATAAGTCAAATTAGATCCGAGATACATACCTTAATTCTGAAGAGATTGTTTTAAGCTTAATTTTGGATTTTTATGCTTACTCCAATCAGTTGACTTAAATATTTGCGACATTTTACCGATCGATAATTCTCTAGTAACAATCGGTATTGGTCATCATCAGTATAGATTGGTCGGAGTCTACTATCGTATGTATGAGATCATCTTCCTCCTTATCGTTTTCATCCTCCAGAAAAGTCAAGCATACATACCATCTTCCTCCTTATAGATAATGCTCTAGGAACAATCAGTATGTGGTCATCATCAGTACAGATTGGTCCGAGTCTACTATCCTATGTATGAGGTCATCTTCCTCCTTATAGTTTTCATCCTCCACAAAAGTTCATTTTCGATGCTTGGAGTAGAGTCAACCATACGTCCCATCTCAATTGTCTCCCTAGAAAAGAAACCGAATCGGGCTTTTCTGTGGTTAGTGCTAATGCTAAATTATTATCCATTCAGAGTTCCTCATACAATTCACTAGAAATTTCTTCCATAGTTTCAAGCCAAAAGGAATGCCCGTCAATCATAGGTTTCTTGTTGATTTTATCGACGTTGTATTTCAACACGATGTCGTTGAGATGAAGATCTATCTTTTCTTCTTTAACGTTAATCATAACTCCAGCTGTAGCCAGGAATGGTCTTCCAAGGATGATCGGATCTTCTGGTTCCTCGTCAAGATTTAATATAGTGAAGTTTTTCTGGATCCAGCATTCTCCCACATGGACTGGTATGTTTTCAAGTATTCTTTCTAGGCATCATACGGATCGATTGGCTGGCACTAATCTGATTCTTGATGGCTTAAATGAGTTGGTCCCAGTTTGGAGACAAAAAAATTGATATCATCATGGGAAGCAGCAAGGACAATCTAAGAAGAGGCATGGCACAACCCAACTGGATCAAAAACAAAGTGGAGTCTTCAGCATACAAAGGTGGACTTTTTTGATTAATTTAAAGTTCTGGACATTGAGAGCATTCAAAAATCCTTCTATGATGTTAACTATCAAGTCTATCCCATTTTAAATCTATTATCAATCCAAGACCAGCCCAAATCATCACTTTATTTTCTGACCAAAATAGGTGACGAAAATTGAAGATCAAGATTCATTTGGAGGCCAAGAGTTATCCAACTCTATTTAGTTTCTTTCATTTACTTTTTAGTCTTATTCTATTATTAAGGCAATTGATTTCCTAGTTTTTACCACATTTGTCTAGTTTTTAGCACAAGTATTTCATATAAGTACTATGTAATTTAAGATGAACCACTTCGTTTTATTTTTGGAAATTTTTTTGAAAGTGATTCTCATTTTGTTCCTTGTTAACATGCCGATCATTGGTGTATAATATCCATTGATCAAAACATGATCCGTCTTGGTGTGTCATATGTAAGGTATTTTGTCTATTGTTTGATTCATCATATTCATTCAATTAACCTTGAATTCGTCTTAGTGTGTAATATTTAAGGGATTCAAGTTGGGGTAAATCAGAAGCCAATCCGCAACTTCTGTGCGACCTTTCGATCCTCTTTGCCTTGTTCTTTGAAGATCATTGCTTCTTATTTCTGAGGCCTATCCATCTATCTTGCCAACTATAGTTCGTCGATTTCCCTGTGAGGATCGTATCAAGTAGTATCCGAGCACACTCATCCGTTGGGTATTATCATTCTATCATCTTCTTTCATTCATCTTTTATCTTTTCATCTTCTTTCTTTCTTCTTTTACCCTTTCATCTTCTGAAAAATAAAAAAAAACGACAAAAAAAGCATAAGAAAAAAATTAAAATCAGAAAAAACAAAAAAATTAAAGGTGTGGAATAGCTATTAATAAACTGGCTTATCATGAGGTTTTCATCCTTTGTGTGGTGCCCCTCGATCCATCTTCTATTCTTCTTGAATTCATGTTAGTGTATCATATCTAACGGATTCAAGTTGATGTATCTATCTTGCCAACTTTTGAGTGCTTATTTTTGGAGAATCTTATCAAGTGGTATAAGAGCACATTCTTGATTTCGCTATTCGTTCATCATCTTCTCATCTTTTTGCCTTCTTATCTATAAAAAAATAAAAAAATGGAAAAGTATATTTTGAGGACAACTTTCAAAAGGGTGAGCATGATATGATCATGGAAAGGTGGGCTTAATTTCGTGGCATGAAGATTTCGGGGGCTTAATTTCTTAGTGTTGCAGTTTATTGAAGCCCAAAAATACCATGAGAAAAGATATTTTCTTCCACATTTAAAACTGTATTTATTTCCACTTATTTCTCTCTCTTACATGCAGCTTGTTGTTTGAATTTTGTTTCCCTAGTTGTTATAAATGTTAAGATGATTATATTAATGTTTTTCTTGTATTTCCTCTATATAATGAGACTCATTTAGATGGAATAAAGAACGGACATGTAACTCTTGTTATTTTTGAACTTTTTGAGAGTAATTCTTATTTTTATCAATGGTGTGTAATATCCATTGGTAGAGTAATTCTCATTTTCGTCAATTGTATGTAATATCCATATATTTGATTAATTATATCTAATATCCATTAATAAAACCAGATTATCATGAGGTTTTAATCCCTTGTGTGATGCCCCTTGATCCATCTTCTATTCTTCTTGAATTCGTCTTATTGTGTCATATCTAAGAGATTGAAGTTTATGTATCTATCTTGCCAACTTTAAAGTGACGATTTACCTGGGAGGATCTTATCAAGTGGTATCAGTGCACACTCCTCATTTCCATATTCAATCTATTCTCATCTTCTCATCTTTTCATAATCTAACAGTTCATTTTCTTTTACAAAAAGTTATAAAAATACAAATAAATAAAAATAAAACCAAAAAACCAAAAAAACAAAAAAGCTAAAGAATTAAAAAATAAGATAAAATAAACGAAATAAAAGGAAAGAAAAAGATACAATGAAGTTCTGGTTTATTTTGCAATTCTAAATTTCTTTTTGATCTTTTTTTTGTTGTAAACAAAGTTCTGGTTTTGTGTGAACAAGCTGCTATTTTAAGTTCTATCAAAAATTGTTTTGTTCCTACTCATTTGATGAGACCGATTTGAAGACAAATCTTTTTTCAAGAAAAGGGGTATGATATGATCATTGGAAGCAGTAAGGAAAATCTAAGAACAGGCATGGCACAATCCAACTGAATCAAAGGCAAAGTAGAGTCTTCAGCATTCGAAGATGGACTTGGACTAATTTAAAGTTTTGGACATTAAGAGCATTCAAAAAATTCATCTATGATGTTAACTATCAAGTCCATCCCAGTTCAAATCTATTATAAGTCCAAGAAGAAGCCAAAATCATCACTTTATTTTCTGGCCAGAATAGGTGACGAAAATTGAAGATCAAGAGTCATTTGGATGCCAAGAGTTATTCAACTCTATATATTTTCTTTCAAGAGTCATTTGGATGCCAAGAGTTATTCAACTCTATATATTTTCTTTCATTTAGTTTTTAGTCTTATTCTATTATTAAGGCAATTGATTGTCTTGTTTTTACCACATTTGTCTATTTTTAGCACAAGTTTTTCCTATAAGTATTATGTAATTTCCTTTGAATAAAATGAATCATTTCTTTTTATTTTTGGAAATATTTTTGATTTTTATTGTGTTCCTTGAGAACATGCTGATCTTTGGTGCCTAATATCAATTGATCAAAACATGATCCGTCTTGGTGCATCATATCCAAGGGGTCTGGTCGATTTTTTGGTGCGTCATATCCATTCCATCCACCTTGAAATTCGTCTTATTGTGTTATATCTAAGAGATTCAAGTTGGGGTAAATCAGAAGCCAGTCCGCAACTTCTGTGCAACCTTTCGATCCACGTTACCTTGTTCTTGGAAGATCATTGCTGCTTAGTTTGGAGGCCTATCCATCTATCTTACCAACTCTAAATTGATGATTTCCATGGGAGAATCGTATCACTAGTGGCATGAGACTAACACTTGCTCCTAGATCACATTAGTAATGTCGGAATTTTCAGCTTACTAATTGAATATGGAAGTGTGAAGGATCCATGATCACCAAATTTCTTCGTCATTTTGTCTTGGAGGATAGCACTACACTCATGTGTCAAATGCATAACCCCATCTACTAGACTCATTATGTTGGAGAAAACTTCCTTCATTAGATTTTGCAATGACAAAACCATTTTGAATGGGACTTGAACTTGAAGTTCTCCTACCACATATCTCCACCCGTCTGAACCTCTCTCTTAGAAGCTTTCAACAAGTAGTCAACCTTCTCTTTTAGCTTCTTTTACCTAATTAGTCTCCACACTGTGTAAAACAACCTTCTAGGACCTATCATAGTCTAGACAGTGGTTTTATTACTCGACACAAAATTCTCAATAAAAAAATTCCCTTCCCTAACAGTGTTGGTAGCGAAATTTCCTTTACTAGAGGTGTCCTATGCCATATGATACTTCTCAGCAATCACTTGATAAAATATGTGCATCAATGTCTCGGGAGTGTATCCCTGATGTGGAAAATCCTTCAAATACCCTTTGAATCTCTCCCAAGCTTTGAAAAATAATTCAATACCACTTTGCTCAAACGTGGAGATCTTATTCCTCAATGTAATCGACTTCGACTTTGGGTAGAATTGATTAATGAACTGATCTCTACACTGCTCCCAAGTAGTGATTGATCCCAGCTCTAACAGGTTGAGCCATCTTATTGTCTTGTTTCCCAGAGAGAACTTAAACATTGTGAGTATCAAATACTCTTGAGGTACTCCATTAGCTTTTGGCATACTGAAAAGCTCCTCAAAAGACTCCATATGATCCATTGGGTTCTCTGAAACCATCCCATTGAACATGTTCTGCTTCACCAGTTGAATGATCTATGGTTTGATCTCATACTCATTTCTTTGCAGTAAAGGTGGACGTATTGTGGCCCTATCAGCATAGAACATGTTAGGCGTGTTGTACTCTCCCAAGGTTCTCAGTCTCGCAACTAGATCAAAAACTCCTTTAACTTGCGGATTATCTGGTGGCATACTGACCAGTGGTGGATTGTTACCGATTAGTAAGATTGACAGATTCAGCGCATCTTCTCCTCCTCCAAGAACGTTTCGTGGTATCTGGTCATCAGCAATTGTTGAGTTCTATTTCCTTTGACCTTCTCTCTCGATTCTTGCTAACTTGTAGTTGTTCGGATTTACCAAATTAGAGGACATGTGGCTTCTTCTCTGCATGCAACTGAAAGAATCACGAAAGCAAGTTAGTAACTAAAAATAAAAGAAAAAGTTAAACTAAATTTAAACCAAAAATTAAAACACACTAGCAATTGGTCTCCAGCAAAAATGCCAAAAACTTATTATCCAAAGGTTTTACCCTAAAATATACTGGAAATTCACTGTAGCATTCACAGTAGTATAATTGTGATCGAATGCAAAAGAACCAATATAGTACACTACAAATTTATGATGATTTAAATCAAACTAAGATGCAAAAGAGTTTACGTGAAACTCGGTGTGAAAACTAAATAAATTCAATAATATAAAAGCATAGGTAGTGAAAATTCATTCCAGAAATCATGATATTGAATGCATCAATTATTGGGAATGTGTTAAGAACCGTTCTAGAACTCAAATTACGGATGTAAAGGTATCTCGTTGTCGCGTGTAATAAGTATCGATGCAATGAAACACCCTAACAACGAAATCGTTGTTTGTCAATAAAAAAATCATAAATGCAATGAAACCCTAATTCGATATGTTCACAAAGTGCAATAACTTCAATTGCCGTTAGCTAAGGACACTTTGCTCATCAAGGATAGAACCATTTTAACAATATTTTTGGTGTTACGACAAGATCGATTGAGGATAGACCCTAATAGGCCAAATTAGACAAAGCAGTGAAGAACAATCCTAGATGAAGAATTATATAAATCATTCCATAAAAAAACTAGCAAAGATCTACAAGATTAACCCCTTAGAAAACTCAAAACCTAATGATAAATCTACTCATACATGCACAGAGATACATTAGAGAAATAGATGAAGAAACCATAATAGATGAAAACTCATCTGATTCTTCTCACTTCTCATAATCGTTCAAGCTTATTGCGGCTCTCTAGTTGTCAACTTTGTTTAGCAAAAACGAAACAAATGCATATTTAACTTTAAGAACACTCCCACGAAGCGGCTGTTGAAAGACGTCACTGATCGAAGGATTTAGTCACTCCAGCTCTACTTGGCGTCATCACCCTCGATTCATGGATTCTCTATCGATTTGGTTTCTAAATAAACTAATTAAATATTGTTTGGGCTCAAAATGTTTCTTTGTATTTCCAGGGGCAAACCCAGTGAGATCACTATGTGATCACCAACCCTCTCTTCTAATTCATGTATTGTCCTTTCTTTTAATAAAATCATAATTATACCCCCAAAAAAAAGAATGAAATCTATTTCTATCATCCATGTTCTAATTGATTTATCATTTTTCCAAACAGATTAAAAGGAATTAGACAACAAGCAGTCCTTTCGTTCTACATGATTTAATTTAGAAATCACGACAACACAATCGCTTTGTATTTCCATTATAAATATCCCAAGGGATCACTTCTTCTAAAAGGTTAATTTCTATAGAATCTAACTTCAACATACTATAAAAAGAACACTATAATAGCTAACCCATGTGGATTTTGTCGTGTAATAATTAAAAACATACACTTAATAGAGAAGATCGATAACGTCAATTTGGTGCCAGCAAAATATTCAAAATGAAATTCAACAATCCCACAGCCACAAGAGAGTTGGTTCAAACGAAGAAACACATAATACGTTGTCGAAAAACTCCTTGAACCACTGTCACATCTTTCGTCTCTTCCTCTTCAATCCACAAAATATATATTAAATTGTCATTATTTACATTCCCCTATTCTCTATCCCTAGATAACTTTGTAATCTACTGCTTTGTTTTCTATTCCCAGTTTGTCTTAAAGCCTTAAAAATAATCTTACTTATGAGCAGCTCAATTATCATTAAGCAGATTGTAGAACATCAATTCGGAAGTATCACCAAATCATGCGAACTTGATCATATGTAACGTACCTTTTCTTTTGAAGTCTTGAAGTCTTGTTCTACTATAACGAGGTCGAAATCATGTAACTAGTTTTGACGATAAAATTTTCATTAAACTAAGACAGTGAGCAAAGGATCAATCGATCGATCTCTTCCCCAGACGTTGGTCATTTTGTACGCTACTGAGATTTATTGCTAAAAATTATTTTGGACATAGTGAATATGTTTGTGAATGTGAACTTGACTTTGAGGGATCCTAATCCAGATCCAGAACGAATGAGCCAAACGTTGTAGTGAAACTAGGAGATGCAACACTGAGACTGGTAAAATTTGATCAAACTTAGACCGGAAGTAGAAGGGAATGCGAAACAAATGACGGCCCACGCTTGAGGGAGAGGAGGATATCTTGAAGTGCTTGACCAAATCAGTCCACGGTCCTAGCCCTTAAGCCATTCCACCGTAGAACACACACTCTGAACTCGCAGGTTCAAATTCAAAAGAAGAATTGCGCGAAAGTCCAAATCTGCAAGGAGAAACTGAGTTAAGGTAGTAAGTCGCCGTGAAGATGAGCTTTCAAGATGAATTTGCCGATCTAAGATCTGGTTAAACGGAAGTTGTGCTCTATTCATAGCGCTCCTGTAAGGAGGTCGTAATGTAACCAATTTTGACGATTAAATCTTGATTTTCTCAAACATGTTTTGCAATTTGAAAGACACAAAACGTAAAAGTTAATTTGAAGCAGATAGCTTTGTGAAGAAGTTTGTGGTAGAAATTATCATTAACCAATCAAAAGAGGGAAAGCAAAACTGTGATTGTAATTGCGCTCATACTACCTGCGGTCTTACGGGAGCCTCTAGAGAAACACTAATCTAAATATTCTAGTATAATTTATTATTTAACTATCAAAAATCGACAAAATTATTAAAGCATTCGAGTAACAAAAGGTTTAGTGACGCACGAGTTTGAGATAAGGTTTGTCCAGCCCGTGTATAAACTCTAGAGCAGGAGATAAATGAAGTTGATGGTGGGAAATTGTAGAACGACTAGTATTTAAGCAAGTCTGGTTTAATTCATCACCAACTCATCAGTACAAGCATATAAGTACTGTATTCTCTACGTACATCTTGTGATCAAACAAATAAACAATCAAAAGCTGGAAGGCAAAAATGTGATTTTGAGTGTCCTCGTAATGAGTCTGGTCAAGGCGCAAATTCAAGTAGAAGCCAAGAAAAAGAGCTGCTGCAAGACAACGACTGCTAGAAATTGTTATAATACCTGCCGTCTTGTATCCTCCCAGGAAACTTGTGCTAAACTATGTGGATGCACACTCGTTGATGGAACTATATGCCCTAACAGCTGGAAAATGGGCGGCATTTTCGAAAACTCAGGTAAGTTGATTTCATGTTACTTGTTACAAGATTGATTAAGATTTCATTTTTTTGATTAAAGTACTTGCATGGGTTTTTATTTTTTTTACTCATGGTGATGCTAAAAATGAGTACTGGACAATATGTAATATCATATTCTGGTGACAGAAATTTCCAATCTTCTACTGTATTTTGTTTTGAGAACCGTATATCCCTTTTTTTCTTTATTGGGTTTCAGTAGGTCTATCTAAATCTCAACAAGTTGAAATTGAACATCATTTATGTTCTTGTAATGTGAAACTTTATTGGAACAAAAAGAGTTTTTACAAGCAGATGTTTCTGTTCGGCAATGATTTTGAAATAATAGAAAGAATTTAAAGAATGAAAAAATTTGAAAAAGAATTAAGAAGAGTAGAAATATAAGCCAAACAGCTTAGCTTCGTGTGCCAAACAAGGTCTTGAGACGAGGAGACCAAAAGATGTTTCTAAAGAGGTACGTATTCCAAACTTGTATTTACTTTTTATGGAGAGAAAGGAATCAGCGCAGATATGGAAAAGTTCCATCGAGCATAGCAGGCATAATTAGAGGAGTGGAAGGGACAGTTCGGTTTCGACTTTCAATGCTACAGAATCAAGAAATATGGCGGGAGGCGGGAGGGATTGCAGAAATGGTTTGCGTCACGAGTTTAACTTTCTATTTTAATTTTCAGTTTGTTTGGTTATCTAGAATTCAGCTTGATCGAGGTGGAGGTACTCTTTTTCCAGGAGCTGGTTTTGTCCCAAATGGGTTTTCCAGCCTTGGGTTTTATGAGACCACTGCTTTCGATCATCTATAAGAGTTTAGGCATTCAAATCTTTCGTAAACGTTAGCACACATGTGTACAAAAGATTTTCTTTGAATATATTTTTACATTTATTTAAAAAAAACAAGGTCCTAAGGAGAGCATCATAGCAGTGGTCTCCCTGGCCACAAACGAAAATGAGTTTATCGCAAAACATTTTTATCAATAATGCTCACTAGTTTTGCACCAAAAATTTGAACAGAACCATGACCTCTTCGGTTACGTTCACACCAGATTTGGTAAATGGAGCTTTGGAAGGAAAAACGAAGTAGAAACAAACCTTTACGATTCTCCCAGTTTTTCTGCATTTTTTGTAATCATCGTAACACTAGCTTATCTCGATCACGCTAAAGTGTTATATACACACTCATACACTCCTCCCTGCTTAAGAACCACATGAACAAGGCTCATGCAAGTACTGTCAGAAATGGGGAGTATAACACCTACTACCAGAAGTTTAAGGATCTCTTTCTTACCACTTCCCTTCGGTTAGGATTTAGCCATCTCTGATTCCAATTGATGCCTTTGAAGCATCTTCCAAATGGATATGATGAGTGCATAACTTAGGAGAGATCCGCGTGATGTCATCCAGAGAATATCCCAAGCTTCCCCATCTTCTCTAACTCCATAATTCAAACTCAGTTCCGAACAATGAGGAGACGAAGAACAAGGACCTGCAACTAAACCATTCATTAAACCTGACGATGATGCTGCCAAAGCTTCCCCCTCTAATAACGGAGGAGTTGAACCCTTCACCGAACAAGAAGCCTACTTTGGCGGAGCTAATCCTGTTAACGAACAAGGACTTGCAATTTAATCAATCCTTGGACCTGATGCTGACTCTGCCAAACCTTCCGCCTCTGATAACTGTGGAGCTAAACCATTCATCGACTGCTGCTCTGTTTTATTCGCTGAAATAGAGCTTGCCATCTGAAAAACCTTCGACCCTGAGACTACTTAACCTGAAACCCTCACAAAAACCTAACCTGCAAAAGAACAAACATTACCAAATCCACAAATAAGATTAGGTACATGTAACGTAACAACACCATCCTCCAAGACCGTACCAGGACTGAGGCCAGCATCACTAGCCTCCCATCGTGAAACAACCATCCCCGGGGCCTTCCTTGGAGGTGGCGCAACCATCAGAGGGTAGCAGAAACTCCTAGACCTATATCACTTTCTCGATCGCTCTATACTTTCCTTTTTTAACAATCAATCCCAAAATATTTTATGTAGGTTTTTGATTAATAGTATTACACACCATTAACTTCTTTTTTATTTTCATTTTTTTCTTTTGATTTTTTCTTTTTCGATTAGTTTTAATTTTTTCAGAAGATGAAAGGGTAAAAGAAGAAAGAAATAAGATGAGAAGATAAAAGATGAATGAAAGAAGATGATAGAATGATAATACCAAACTGAAGAGTGTACTCTGATACCGCTTGATACGATCCTCCCATGGAAATCTTGACTCTAGAGTTTGCAAGATAGATGAATAGGCCTCAGAATTAAGAAGCAATGATCTTCAAAGAACAAGGTAAGGGGGATCGAAAGGTCACACAGAAGTTGCATAATGGCTTTTGATTTCCCTAACTTGAATCCCTTAGATATGACACGCTAAGACGAATTCAAGGTTGATTGAATGGATATGAAGCACCAAAAAATTGAGAAAACCCTTGCATATGATGCAACAAGACGAATCATTTTTTGATCAATGGATATTTATGCACCAAAGATCGTCATGTTCACAAGGAACACAATGAGAATCACTCTCAAAAAGATTTCCAAAAATTAAAAGAAATGCTTCATCTTATTCAAAGGAAATTACATACTATTTATAGGAAATATTTGTGCTAGAAACTAGAAAAATGTTGTAAAAACTAGGAAATCAATTGCCTTAATAATAAAATAAAACTAAAAACTAAATGAAAGAAAAGAAATAGAGTTGAATAACTAGTGGCCTCCAATGGACTCTTGATCTTCAATTTTCGTCACCTATTTTGGCCAGAAAATAAAGTGATGATTATGGGTTCCTCTTGAACTTATAATAGATTAAAAATGGGATGAGCTTGATAATTAACATCGTAGATGGATTTTTGAATGCTCTCAATGTCCAGAATTTTAAATTAGTCCAATAAGTCCATCTTTGAATGCCGAAGACTCCACTTTGCCATTGATCCAACTGGGTTGTGCCATGCTTCTTCATAGATTGTCGTTGATGCTTTCAATGATCATATCACACCCCTCTTCTTGAAAAATATTTGTGCACAAATTTGGCTCATCAAATGAAAGAGTAGACACAAAGCGATTTTTGATAGAAATTGAAATAGCAGCTTGTTCACACAAAACCAGAACTTTTTTTACAACCCAAAATATCAAAAAGAAATTTAGAATTGCAAGACAAACAAGAACTTTTTTCCTTTTTTCTTTCCTTTTTTTTTGTTTTTGTTCTGATTTTTTTGTTTTTTTCTTTTGCTTATTTCTTTTTGTTCGTTTTATTTTTATTTATTTTTATTTTTATAAATTTTCCCCTTTTTTTTCTTTTTGAAATTTTTTTTCAGAAGATGAAAGGGAAAAAGAAAACAGAAAGAAGATGAAAATATAGAAGATGAATGAAAGAGATAAACGGTTAGAAGATGAAAAGATGAGAAGATTATAATAGATTGAATACCGAACTTAGGAGTGTGCTCTGATACCACTTGATAAGATCCTCCCAGGGAAATCGTCACTCTAAAGTTGGCAAGATAGACACATCAAAATTAATTCCTTAAATATGATACACTAAGACGAATTCAAGAAGAATAGAAAATGGATCGAGGGACGCCACACATGGGATGAAAACCTAATGATAAGCTGGTTTGATTAATGAATATTACATACCATTAATCAAATCAATAGATATTACATACCATTGAAGAAAATGAGAATCACTCTACCAATAGATATTACACACCATTGAAAAAATGAGAATCACTCTCAAAAAGATCCAAAAAACAAGAAAGACTTGTCTGATTTTTATTCCATCGAAATGAGCCTCATGATATAAAGGAAATACAAGGGAAACATTAATATAAGCATCTTAACATGTAGAACAAATAGGGAAACGAAATTCAAACAACAAGATGCATGTAAGGGAGAGAAATAAGCTAAAATAAATGCAGTTTTAAGTGTGAACGAAACTAGCTCTTATAATGTAAGATGATGAACAAATACTGAACTGAAGAGTATGCTCAGATACCACTTGTTAAGATTCTACTAAAATTGGCACTCTAAACTTGGAAAGATAGATATATCAACTTGAGTCCCTTAGATATGACACACTAAGATGAATTCAAGAAAATAGAAGATGGATCGAGGGACACCACACATGGGATCAAAATCTCATGTTAAATAGGTTTGGTTAATGGATATTACACACACTTAATTGAATCAATGGATACTACATACCATTGAAGAAAATGAGAATCACTCTACCAATGGATATTACACACCGCTGACAAAAATGAGAATAACTGTCAAAAAGTTCAAAAAATAACAATAAAGACATGTAATTTCTTTATTCCATCGAAATGAGTCTCATTATACAGAGGAAATACGACACTCTCAAAGAGTACTTGAAAACATACCAGTCCATGTGGGGGAATGCTGGATCCAGACAGACTTCATAGTTTTAAATCTTGACGAGGAACTAGAAGATCTGATCATCTTTGGAAGACCATTCCTGGCTACAGCTGGAGTTATGATTAATTTTAAAGAAGAAAAGACATATCTTTATCTTGACGACATCGTGTTGAAATACAACGTCGATAAATTCATCAAGAAACCTATGATTGACGGGCAATCCTTTTGGTTTGAAACTGTGGAATAAAGTGCTAGTGAATTGTATTAGGAACTCCGAATGGATAATATTTTGGCGATAGCACTAAACACTGTAGAGCCCAAATTCGGTTTCTTTTTCTGGGGAGACAATTGAAACAGTACGTATGCTTGATTATACTCCAGTCATGGACAACGAAGTTGCTTTGTTTCTTTTTTACGAGGATGAAAACGATAAGGAGGAATATGACTTTATATGGACTGATCGGTACTGATGATGACCAAATAACGATAAATACTAGAACATTATCGACTGGTCAAACATCACAAATAGTTGAGTCAACTGATTGGAGTGAGTAGAAAGCTCCAAATCTCAATACACTCTCTATAGGATTAAGGTACGTATATCTCAGGCCAAATTCGACTTAGTTGAGAAAATACTGTAAAGCTTTGGTTGAGACGTGGTCGAGTTTGCTGGATGTGGCTACAGGAGGTTCGAAAAGTATTGGCAGTGGCAAGGGTATGCAAGCTTTGAGAGGTCAACTTCTTTCTTGAAACAAACAAGCTCCATAAACAGTGGTTAATGATGGAAATCGAGAAGTGGCTAAGAAATATTGGGTTCAAGTTGCAAACAAACAATGCTTATATAAATTCAATTGCAAAGTGATTTCAATGGAGAGTAAGAATGTGGTTGAAGTACCAGAGGAGGTATTGGCGGATACACCACCACTTTGGGAGGACTTCTTGGTAGGTCGCTTCGTCTCACAAGCTCCAAATATTGTCAAAGTACATGTAATCGTCAACAAGATATGGAATATGGGTGATAAATCCATTAAAGTCGATGCTTTCAAAATTAACTCTACGATAATTAAATTCAGGCTTCGTAACCTGGCTGCAAGGCGTTATGTTCTTTGACGGAAAATGTGGAATATTTGTGATATTCCAATGATAGTATCCCGGTGGTCTCCAACAACTGAAGAAGCTCAGCAGGCTATAAAGAAAATGCTAATGTGGGTGACATTAAAGAATGTCTTGGCCTTGTTGTTTTCGTGGAAGGGTCTCAGTTTTTAAGCAAGTCCATTCGATAATCCGATTAATCTGCATCGTGAAACCGAGCTCGTAACCAGCTTTGAAGAAGCAAAGATCTTTGTTGATGTTAATTTTACCAACAGACTTCTCGACCACTATTATTTCAGATAAAAGGGGAAGGAGTTCGAGTTTCGTATGAGTATCCTTCATTGCCTCCTCGATGTAATGTGTGTGGTAAATGGGATTACGTGGAAGAATGTTGCCTGACCTAAGTCCGGAAGAGGTTAGGCACCGATTCTGCTTTTGTTGTTGAGCTCAGTTCGGAGAGTGAGACCCCTGCTCTTTCTTCTCTATGGTACTTTCTTCTCCGAAAGCTGTCACTCACCATCCGGCTGGGGTTTCGTCTCTGGTAAGTTAATCAGGTTAGGGAGTTTTCTATTTCTCGTCTGAAAGTGTTACCAACAATAACCTCGCCATTGGAGGAGGGAGAGATAATTTTGACATCCCCTGTTTTAAAGTCAATGGAGGAGGATTGGTCTAAAGTATCGCACTCCGGGGAGAAAAATCAAGGAAACCTCCACCTCTAGTCTACGGTCAAGGCTGAGTTTGTAGTTTTGTTTGGGAAGGTAAGCACAAACAGTGTCTCTTCGAATGGTAAGGTGCTGGTTTCCCCGCGATCGATAGTGGTTTTATCAGAGGCTCTGACTAAGGAGGGGCTTTCAAAAGACCCAGTTCATGCCAATCTAGATACTAACCCAGCTCCAAGTAAAGAGGAGTTGAAGATCCGAGCTAAGCTTCCTTGATCTTCAAAAATCGTACACAAGAATTTTGCAAAAACAAACCACAGAGTAGAGGATGCTACTCTTGGGGGTATCAACAAAAAAACTCTCAAAAGAAACGTTGTTGGCGTGCTTTTCTTGGAATATCCGGGGTTTTAATAAGCCAAAAAATCACTATGTGGTAAGGTATTTTATAAACTCTAATGATATGGTTTTAGGAGGTTTGTTTGAAACCAGAGTTGTTGAGAGCAAGGTTGATCGTATTGCTGGCTCTGTCTTTAGCGATTGGTCAGTAGCTTCGAATTATGAGTATGCTCCACTTGGGAGGATTTGGGTGGTTTGGAGCAAAAAGATTCAGCTTCAAGTGTTTAAGAAAAAAGGTTAGATGATTTCTTGTTTGGTAAAGCTTGAGGAGAATTCCGATGTTTTTATGTGTACAGTCGTCTATGGATCTAATGCCTTGGAAGGTGGGCGTGAGATATGGCGGGACCTCAAGTCCATTCAAGAATTAGCTCAGTACCGGGGTAATGCTTGGCTGTGCACTTGTGACTTTAATGAGGTTTTAGACACCTCTGAGCATTCTTTATCGTCTATTCATCAGGTTTCTTTACCCTGTATGGCAGACTTCCAAGAGATGGTTTGTTATTGCTCCTTTGTTGACATGGCTTATCAAGGACCCCTTTATATATGGTGTAAAAATTGTGAGAATGGATTAGTTTGTAAGAAACTTGATTGAGTCCTTGTGAATTCTTCTTGGCTTTATCGACCGTATAGCTCCGATTGTTTGTTTGAAGCAAGGGGTTGCTAGGATCATCTTTGCATGCGGATTTTGTTGGCTGGAGTCTCTCATAAGCCTAAGGGCCCTTTCAAAATTGTTAACGCTATAGTCAATATGGAGGATTTCAAGTCCGTAGTGGCAGATCATTGGAGGACCTTGGCTGATATTTATCAGTCAACTTCAGCTCTTGTCCAATTTTCTAAGAATTTAAAGCTTCTAAAGCCTGCTATTCGTCGCCTAAGCCGTCAAAGGCTTCACAATCTATCACATCAGACTAAAGATGTGTTTCGAGTTCTTTGTGACAAGCAAGCAGCCACTCTTGCCAATCCAAATACTTCAGCGATGCAAGAGGAATGTAAGGCCTTTAAAAGATTGGGAATCAGTGTCGAGTTTGGAGGAAGATTATTTGAGGCAGAAAGCGAAACTTCATTGGATTAATGTTGGCTATCAAAATAATAATTTTTTTCACAATGCGATTAAAGAAAGGGAGGCGAGAAACTCAATAAATTTGGTTAAGAATCAAGAGAGCGAGATTTTAACTACTCGGGAAGATATTAAAGCTGAAGCGGTAAGGTATTTTTCGTAATTTTCCCGACTCGGCCTCACAGCATTAGGTATCTGTCAGAGATAGAGATGGATACACTTCTGAATTTTAGCTGTACGAAGGAGCACAATGTGAGTGTTCTTGCGGAGGTCATGGATTAGGAAATAGAGAAGGTATTATTTTCTATGTTGTTTAATAAATCTCAGGGTCTAGATGGTTTCACAATGGAATTTTACAAACAGGCATGGCATATAGTGGGGAAGGATTTTGTTGAGGCTGTCAAGTCTTTCTTCTCTTATAGTTTTCTACCAAAAGGAATGAATTCAACAATCCTAGAGCTAATTCCCAAGCAGACCGGTACTATAGGGATGAAAGATTATCGTCTAATTTCCTGTTGCAACATGATTTACAAGGTTATCTTGAAGTTTCTAGTGAATAGATTGAAGTGTATTCTCCCCGGTTTTGTATCGCCCAACCAGCCAGCTTTCATCAAGGATTGTTATATGATGGAAAATCTTCTCTTGGCCTCTTAGCTAGTAAAGGATTACCACAAGCCTAACATCTTGTCTAGGTGTGCAATGAAAATTGACATATCCAAAGCCTTCGACTCGGTCCAATGGGGGTTCCTTATCAATATGTTGAAGGCTCTGAGGCTGCCACCAATGTTTACTAGATGGGTTGAGCTCTGTGTAACTACTCCATCGTTTTTGGTTTAAATAAATGGAGAACTTTCTGGTTATTTCCGGAGTCCGAAGGGTCTTTGACAAGGTTGGGCTCTCTCTCCCTATCTTTTTGTTATGTGTATGATTGTTTTATCTCGTCTTTTGGATAAAGCAGCTTTACAAGGTAACTACGAATATAACCCGGGATGCAAGAATTTGAATATCACTCACTTATGTTTCGCGGATGATGTAATGGTGTTTGCAGATGGTAGAATCCGATCAATCAAAGGGATCATTGTTGTTTTCGATGATTTTGCTCGCTACTCTGGTTTAAGCATCAGCCTGCCAAAAACTTCTCTAT
The DNA here is from genome assembly GCA_963922655.1 of Cardamine chenopodiifolia. Lineage (NCBI taxonomy): Eukaryota > Viridiplantae > Streptophyta > Magnoliopsida > Brassicales > Brassicaceae > Cardamine > Cardamine chenopodiifolia. Next base: position 4,374,539 of record OZ000490.1, read on the forward strand.
TTATTACTGGTATCTCCCCTCTTACTCGGTCCTCTCTAGCTTGTTTTCCATTTAACATTGGAACACTCCCTGTTAAATATCTTGGCCTGCGTTTGATGGCTAAATGAATGTCTAGCCTGATTTTCAGCCACTTATTGAGAAATTAGATTGCGTATTGGCTTTTGGAATAACCTGTTTATATCATTCGCGGGGAGACTCCAACTTTTAACATCGGTCATCGCTAGCTTGAAAAACTTTTGGATTTCAGCATTTAGACTTCCTAGTTCTTGCGTCAAGGAGATAGAACAGATTAGCTCCACTTTCTTATGGTTGGGCCCAGCCTTAAACACAAGGAAAGCGTAAGAGGCTTGGTGTGACGTTTGCAAACTGAAATCAGAAGGAGGTCTAGGTCTTAAATCTCTGTCAGAGGCAAATAAGGTTAGTTATTTCAAGTTTAATTTGGCGTCTGGTCTTTTCTACGACATCTTTGTGGGTAAATTGGATGCACAAGAATCTCATTAGGAAAAGTTTGTTTTGGTCAACCAAGTTAAGTACGAGTCCTGGCTCGTGGATTTGTAGAAAACTCCTAAAATACCATTATTCAGCCCGTGAGTTTCATAAAGTGGAGATAAAGAGAGGTTCTCTAACTTCTTTCTAGTTTAATAATTGGAGTTATTTGGGTGAAAGAGGTTGTATTTACATGGGGATTAAGCTAACGGATAAAATTGATTATGTGCTGGAGCGTCACCGCACTAGGCGGAGAAAAACTCACATCTTATCTTTGTTAGAAGACGAGATAACTAAGCTTCGAGACTGTACTCATACAGATCTAGACCAACCTTTATGGCATGGCAATGAGAATAGGCTCAGGCCAACATTTTCTTCAAAGGATGCATGGAACAAAATTCAGAAAAGATCTACGCAAAACCCATCTCACAAGGTTATATGGTTCTCCCATGATATGCCAAAGTTCTCCTCTATCGTTTGGTTTGCGGCAAGAAAACGATTGATAATGGGTTAATGGGTGATCGAATGAGTTCTTGGAATACTAATGTTCATGCAGGTTGTGTGTTCTTCTCAGCCACAATGGAGACTCAGGATCACATGTTTTTTTCATGTCCTTTCACTTCTTGAGTTTGGCATAACATCACTTATGGTTTGTTCCATCAAAGGTACCCAACTAGATTTCATGATATTATCTCTTCTATTTTAACCCTTGGGTGTGGTGCTACTCATGATTTTATTGTCAATTATGTGTTCCAAGTTACTCTCTATTTACTATGGTGGGAGGACAACCGGAGAAGGCATGGAGACTACCATTGACATTTTAATTCGAGACATGAGCAGGGCAATATGTAATCGCCTATCGACTTTGCAGAGGAAGGGGATAATGACGGATGGCTTGCAAATTTAGAGTGCAAATTTATGGAGAATCTTATCTAGTGGTATCAGAACACACTCTGGAGTTTGGTATTTATTCCACAACTTCTCATCTTTTTGCCTTCTTATCTTGAAAAAAAAATTTTTAAAAGGAAAAGTAAGTTTTAAGGACAAAAAATTTTCAAGAGGATGAGCATGATGTGATCATGGGAAGGTAGGCTTAATTTCGTGCCATGAATTTTTCGTGGGCTTAATTTCTTATTGTTGGAGTTTCATGAAGCCAAAAATACCATGAGAAGAGCTAGTTTCGTCCACATTTAGAACTACATTTATTTTAGCTTATTTCTCTCTCTTAAATGCAGCTTGTTGTTTGAATTTCGTTTTCCTATTTGTTCTGCATATTAATATGCATATATTAATGTTTTCCTTGTACTTTCTTTATATAATGAGGCTCATTTCGATGGAATAAAGAACAGACATGTCTTTCTTGTTATTTTTGGAACTTTTGATTGTGATTCTCATTTTTGTCTATGCTGTGTAATATCCACTGGTAGGGTGATTCTCATTTTCGTCAATGGTATGTAATATCCATTAATCAAACCGTCTTATCATGAGGTTTTCATCTCATTTGTGGCGTCCCTGGATCCATCTTCTATTCTTCTTGAATTCGTCTTTGGGTGTCATATATAAGGGATTCAAGTTGATGTATCTATCTTGCCAACTTTTTAGAGTGACGGTTTGCCTGGGAAGATCTTATGAAGTGGTATCAAAGCACACTCATAAATTCGGTATTCAATCTTTTATCATCTTCTCATCTTTTCACCTTCTTTCTTTCTTATTTTACAGTTTCATCTTCTGAAAAAAAAAATTCAAAAAGAAAAAGAAACAAAAATTTATACAAAAAATTATATAAAAATAAAACGAACAAATAGAAAAAAGGAAAAGAAAAAAAAACGAAAATTAGAAAAAAAGGAAAGAAAAAGATGAAAAGAAGTTCTAGTTTGTTTTGTAATTCTAAATTTCTGTTTGATCTTCTGTGTTGTAGAACAAAGTTGTGGTTTTGTGTGAGCAAGCTGCTATTTCAAGTTCTATCAAAAATCGCTTTGTGGAGTGGAGTCTTCATCATTCAAAGATTGACTTATTGGACTAATTTAAAGTTGTGGACATTGAGAGCATTCAAAAATTCATCTATTATAAGTCAAAGAAGAGCCCAAAATCATCACTTTATTTTCTGGCAAAAATAGGGGACGAAAATTAAAGATCAAGAGTTTTTGGAGGCTATGAGTTATTCAACTCTATTTTTTTTCTTTCATTTACAATTTAGAATTACAATTTAGTCTTATTCTATTATGAAGGCAATTGATTTCCTAGTTTTACAACATTTTTCTAGTTTTTAGCACAAATATTTTATATAAGTACTATCTAATTTCCTTTGAATAAGATGAACCACTTCTATTAATTTTTGGAAATCTTTTTGAGAATGATTCTCATTGTGTTCGTTGTGAACATGACGATCATTTATACATACTATCCATTGATCAAAATATGATCCGTCTTGATGAGTTATATCCAAGGTGTTTTGACAATTTTTTTGGTGTTTCATATCCATTCAATCAACCTTGAATTCGTCTTAGTGTGTCATATATAAGGGACTCAAGTTGGGATAAATCAGAAGCCATTCCGCAACTAATGTGTGACCTTTCGATCCACCTTACCTTGTTCTTTGAAGAACATTGCTTCTTAGTTATGAGGCCTACCCATTAATCTTGCCAACTCTAGAGTGACGATTTCCCTGGAAGAATTGTATCAAGTTGTGTCAGAGTACACTCTTCAGTTTGGTATTATCATTTTATCATCTTCTTTCTTTATTCTTTTACCCTTTCATCTTCTGATATATTTTTTTTAAAAACAAAAAAAGAGAAAAAGAAAAAGAAAAAAAAATTAATGGTGTGTAATATCTATTAATCAAACTGGCTTATCACACTACAAGAAAGCAAACTGGAACGGTCCAAATTTCATATAGCTAACTGACGGATTTCTGATAGGCGGTAAAAAAACAGTCGGAAATCCGTCGCAAATTATGAATGTTTATTCACTACCCGTCAGAAATCCGTCGGAATATAGATACACTAATGTATCCATTATATAACCGTTTGATATTTTCAAAATTTGTGATAGATTTTTGGTGTCAGTATCGTTGAGATGGTGAATAATACGTTTCGAGAGAATATGCCATTTGCTGCTGTAGATGGAGATAGGATTGAAAAAACCTAATTTAAAAGCACAAAATGTTTTGATATGTTAAATGCAGCAAAGGAGCCACTATATACAAGTTGTGTAGAAGGTCGTTCGCCTTTATTATTCACAAGTAGAATGATGACTATTAAGATGGATTACAATTTGGCAGCAGAATATGTTGATGCGATAGTTTATTTTGTGAAAGATATTTTTCCCGAAGATAATCTTTCACCAGCATCATATTACAAGGTTCAGAAGCTTGTAGCTGGTATTGGGTTTCCATATCAGATAATAGATGTGTGCATCGATAATTGTAAAAATATTAGAGAGAAGACGAAACCATAAAAGATGTAAATTTTGTCGTAAACCGCGGTTTCAGTAAACAAGTGGGGGAGTTCCAATTCCATATAAACGGATGTGGTATTTACCGTTAACTAAAAGATAGAAGAGATTATATCAATCACAATGTACGACATAACCAATGAGATGGCATGTGGAACATAGTAAAAAAGGAGAGATTACACATCCTTCAGATGCAGAAGCGTGGAAACATTTTTAGTCAAAGTATCTAGATTTTGCGTATGAGCGAAGGAATGTATACCTCGGATTATTCAAGGATGGTTTAAATCCATTTCTAAATCGTGGAAGGCAATATTCATTGTGGCATGTATTCGTAACTCCTTATAATTTGTCTCCATCTATGTGCATGTGTAGAGAGTTTTTGTTTCTCTTCCTGCTTGTTACTAGCCCGAAGCATCCTGAGATATCACTAAATATATTCCTACAACCATTGATCTATGAGTTACAAATGTTATGGAATGATGGTGTCGAAGAGTAAGCGATCGATTTCCCAGCATATGATATGTTATCTGGATGGACTACCCATGAAAAATTATCGAGTCCTTATTGTCAAGATAACACTGATGCATTCCAATTGGTTAAGGAAAGAATTAGTTGTTGGTTTGATTGTCATTTAAGATTCCTACCAAGTGAGCATCTGTATTGTCGATCGAAGACATTGTTTACGATATATAAACAAGTGTTTGACGGTCCGCCTCCTGAGATTTCGTTGCTGAGATGAATTATTTCTATGGGGGTAATGAGCATGATCTTATTGACAGTGTTGGTGTAAATCATAATTGGCACAAGAATAGTATTTTTTGGGATTTACCTTATTAGAAAGACAATTTATTAAGACACAATCTAGATCTCATGCACATTGAGAAGAACTTTTTCGATAACATCAGGAACACTATTTTAAATGTCCAAGGGAAGAACAAAGACAATATGAATTCTAGATTACACTTGCCACTGATCTGTGCTCTGGATGTTCTTAAAGTTATGAAGAATGGTAGATGTCGTATGCCTGCCTACTGGTTAGACACAAATAAGAAACAAGCATTTTTTTATTGGATTCGGGCAGATGTGAAATTCACATATGCATATGCATCTAATCTACGTAATTGCGTTGATTATGGAGAAGGAAAGTTTAGTGGAATGAAGAGTCACGACTGTCATGTTGTCATGCAACGGCTACTTCCATTTGCATTTGCCCATCTTCTTGACGAAAATTTCCACCAAATAATTGCAGGTAAATATCATTAATATGTATATTGACACACTTGCATATGTATATTCCCACATATGTATATTTCCTATCTTTACGCACTTACATATGTATATTCTCACAAATTGTGAGGATATTATGCAATATGAAAGGTAATCCTTTTTATGATTACTTCGAGGAAGACCTTGAGAATTTAAAAGGGAAAGATTTCAGTCGATTAAAATTGTATGTAAGTGTTTACATAACCAATGATTTTTGATATAATTTTTTGATATAAATTTTTGCATGGAGTTTTACTTATAATCAATGATTTTCTGCAGGTTACATAAGCCATTGACAATGGTCAAACATTTGATACTTGGTTAGTTTAGGTAGTTAAAGGTCTGAATTACATTGTAACTTTAAACCCAAGGTATTGTACAAGAGGATATGCGTTTCGGATTTATGATGTTGGGCATTATCCAGGATTGTTAAACTTGCACTATATTATGTTTATGTTTGATTGGTACGATCCCTTCCTTGGTCGTGGTGTTCATGTTGACCAATTCGGCTTTACATCAGTACATTCAAGACGACGACTTTTAAAATACGATCCATTCCTTCACAAGCTGACCAAGTAAGTTAACATAGTTTGAGATTAAAATTTGTGACCATTACCAATATCTTAGAAGTTCTAATCATTAATTATTTTAGATTTTCTATATTCTTTATCCTCGCGTCACAGTGCGCAATGACCCATGGATTACAGTGACATCAATTAACCCAAGAGAAAAAATATATGGAGTTTCTGAACACGTTCCTTTGCAGTCAATTGGATCAACCTAAAATCATTCCAATGGATAACAGTCCATCTAATTTGTAAGTTTTCTTTGTTTTTTTGTGTGTTTACATGTTTGGAACCTTCGATTTAGGGTTATATTTAGGTATTTGAAGTTAGATTGAGGTTTTTGAAGTTAAATTTAGTATTATGGCAATTAGATATAGGGTTTCTATGGTTAGATTTAGGTTGTTGACAATATATTGAATTTTTTGGATGGATTTTGATTTTATGTATATGCTTAGATTTAGTTTTGTGATAATCTATTGAATTATTTTGATGGTTTTTGATTTCATAAGAATTTCTATGGTTATAAGAAATTTTATAGATTTTATTTAAATTTTTAGAAATATATATGATTTAAATTAATTAAAAAATGATTTAAAGGTTTTCATTTTAATTTTAATTTTTAATGTATATGATGGTTAAATTGTACTTATTCTGATTCTCAAAAACGTTTTAGATTTTTATAAGAATTTTGTTAAGTTATTTCAATAGAATTTTATTTATGAATTTAATTAAAATTATAAAAATTGTTTATGAATTTTGTTTATGAATTTTATTAAAATTATAAAACTTGTTAGATTTTTTAAAGAATTTTGTTAAGTTATTTCTATATAATTTTGTTTTATTTTATTTTTTGTTTAATTTATTTGTTATTATTTTATTTACATTTACTAATTTGAATTTTGTAATGTATATGCTTTCTAAATATATATTGTTTTCTTTTTATTTTTTTACAGGGATTACGGTCTGTATCATTCCACCTCGTCGCGTTTTTAACGAGATGAATCGAGTGGAGCTACGAGTAGGAGGAGTGCAAATAGGCCATCGAATTCTCAGAACCCACCAAGCCACATTCCGTAAACGTAACCACCAGCGTCAACGAAAAAAAATATTTTTTGTAGGTTTGGTTATACCAACAACGGAATAACCAAAGTCATCAACCGGATGGTGAACGGGATGATCAAGCATCTTTACCCGACTTTCATGGGCATGCCTCCGCAAGACCGCAAATTATGGTTTCAGCAATTTGTGGTTAGTTTTTCATTTTGAATACATCACTTTATATTATTTTATTTGAATTTTTACTCTAATGTTCTATTTTTTTGTAGTAAGAGTTTAGCTTGGATATGGAGCATCGTACGCGGATAAGAACGAATTCGAGTCGAAAGCTCCACGTATGTACTCGAAGAAGTTGTATGAGTGGAAGGACAAGTGGAGACACAATGACGTGCCCAGAGAGTTCAACCACAAACCCAAGCAGTGGAATGGGTTTGTTGACTAGTGGAAGCAAGATGAGACGGATAAAACTTCTAAGATGAACTCCGCCAACCGGCTTAGCAATCGTGGAGGCAAAGGCATTGCGACGCACAACTCTAGAGCGATGACTTTGTTGTCCCATGAAGAGCGGTTTGTAAGTTTTTAAATGTTTTCCTTCATTATCTTTTATTATTATTAACTTATAACTTTTTGTTTGCCTTCTTTTCCAGTTTCAGATCGAAGATGTCCGTCCATCGCATTTTCGGTTGGTGAAAGATGATCACACCAACAAGAAGACAAAGAAAATTCAAGATCAAGTTTCTCAGAAGCTCGTTGAAACCGTGAAGTTGCTCGGATATAAGTATCTTGAGTCTCAGCCTCAAGGAGAAAGAGTCTCTTCCAATGACATTCCAATCGAGAAGTGGAATGAATTCGTCATTGAGGTAAGCTATCTTTTTTTTTTCAAATTTTGATGTTTCTATCATTAAAAATTATAATATTTCGTTTCATTTAATTGTAGGCAACTCCAAAGAGAAAAAATCGTGTTTTCGGAGTTTCAAAGGCATACCACGACTCTTCTCAAGCCACTTCACAGTTTTCAGAAGAACCCGAGCTTTGGGCCTTACTTTAGGAGAGGACTTTAGAGATTGCGGATTTGAAGGATGAGATCCACACCGACAAAGAAGCATTGATGCAAAATGATCAACGTTATGAAGAATTGGCGGCCACTAACGCAGCGACGAAGGCAGAGATGGAAGCAAGGCCGAGATGCGAGGTTGTCGAGATTGATTAATTTATGTTTTTTATTTTTTGTTTTTTATTTTGTGTTTTTTATTTTGTGTTTTTTATTTTATGAATATTGTTTAACTTTTGGATTTAAAATATTTAAATTACCTTTTAATTTTATTTCATTATTAAAATTTATGAAATTACTAAATACACATTAATAAATACATTTAATATTATTTTTAAAAAATATAAATAATTTCCATTGGAAATCCATCACTTAAATCCGTCGGAATTCCGTTAGAAAAAACCCCGTCGGAAATCTGTCGGTTTATGTTTCCAATGGATTTTTTACGGACTCTATTCCTAAGGATTTGCGACGGTTGTTTCTAACAACATAATCCATCAGACTAGAATACTGACGGCTTTCCAATGGATATTTCCATCACTTACAGCCTTCATACTGTAGTATCATGAGGTTTTCCTCCCTTGTGTGGCGTCCCTCCATCCATCTTCTATTCTTCTGATATACGTCTTCGTGTGTCATATCTAAGATATTCAAGTTGATGTATCTATCTTGCCAACTTTAGAGTGCCAATTTTTAGGGAATCTTATCAAGTGGTATCAAAGCACACTCTTGAGTTTGGTATTCATTCATCATCTTCTCATCTTTTTGCCTTCTTATCTATAAAATAAAATAAAAAAGGAAAAGTAAATTTTGTGCACAAATCTTTTTCAAGAGGGTGTGCATGATGTGATCAAGGGAAGCTTGTTCTCCTAGTTGTTCTCCATGTTAAGATACTTATATTAATGTTTTCCTTGTATTTCCTCTATATAATGAGGCTCATTTCGATGGAATAAATAACAGACATGTCTTTCTTCTTATTTTTGGAACTTTTTGAGAGTAATTCTCATTTTTATCAATGGTGTGTAATATTTATTGGTTGAGTGATTCTCATTTTTTTCAATGGTATGTAATATCCATTGATTCGATTAATGGTGAGTAATATCCATTAATTAAACCGGCTTATCTTAATGTGTCATATCTAAGGGATTCAAGTTGAAGTATCTATCTTCCCAACTTTATAGTGAAAATTTCCCTGCGAGGATACTCCTTAGTTCGGTATTCAATCTATTATCATCTTCTCATCTTTTCATCTTCTAACCGTTTGTCTTCTTTCATTCATCTTCTATCATTTCATATTCTTTCTTTCTTATTTTACCTTTTCTTCTTTTGAAAAAAAAAATTTTAAAGAAAAAAATACCGAAAGTTAAAAAAATACAAATTAAATAAAAATAAAACAAACAAAAAGAAAAACAGAAAAGAAAAAACGGAATATCAGAAAAAAAGATAAAAGATGTTCTTGTTAGTTTTGCATTTCTAAATTACTTTTTGATCTTTTTTGTTGTAGAACAAAGTTCTTGTTTTGTGTGAACAAGTTGTTGTTGCAAATTCTATCAACAGAGTTTTTGTTTCTCTTCGCGTTTCTTCCTAGCCTCGAGCATCCTAAGAGATCACTAGATATATTCCTATAACCACTGATCTATAAGTTACAAATATTATGGAATGATGGTGTCGAACCGAATGATGTTTCATGCCAACAGAATTTTCAGATGTGTGATGTTCTTATGTGGACCATAAACGATTTCTCAGCATATGGTATCTTATCTGGATGGACTACCTATGGAAGATTATTGTGTCCTTATTGCCAAGATAACACTTATGCATTTCAATTGGTTAACGTAAGAAATAGTTGTTGGTTTGATTGTCATATAATATTCATACTAAGTGATCATCTTTATTGTCGATCGAAGACATTGTTTACGAAAGATAAACAAGTGTTTGACGGTCCACCTCTTGAGATAGACGGTAGTTCTATATTGGATAAGTTAAGAGATTTTGGTGTTGAGAGGACTCTTTGCTACAGGGGTAATGGGCATGATCCCGTTGATGGTGTCGATGTAAATGCTAATTGGCACAAGAAGAGTATTTTTTGGGATTTGCCTTATTGGAAAGACCATTTATTGAAGCACAATTTAGATGTCATGCACATTGAGAAGAACTTCTTCGATAAAATCATGAACACTGTTTTAAACTTCCAAGGGAAGACTAAAGACAATATGAAGTCTAGATTAGACTTGCCACTGATTTATGTTCGGGATGTTCTTAAAGTTATCAAGAATTGTAGATGCCATACGCCTACCTACCGGTTAGACACAAATAAGAAACAAGCATTTTTTATTGGATTCAGGAAGATATGAAATTCACATATGGATACGCATCTAAGCTACGTAATTGTGTTGATTATAGAGAAGGAAATTTTAGTGGAATGAAAAGTTATGACTCTCATGTTGTCATGCAACGGCTACTTCCATTTTCATTTGTCCATCTTCTTGACGAAAATGTCCACCAAGAAAGTGCATGTAAATATCATTACTTCCTTATCTTTCGTAATTAGCTTTCGTAATTTAGGTACTCCATTAGCTTTCGTCATACTGCAAAGCTCCTCAAAAGACTCCATATGATCCATTGGGTTCTCTGAAGCCATCCCATTGAACATGTTCTACTTCACCAGTTGAATTATCTGTGGTTTGATCTCATACTTGTTTTTTTGCGTTAAAGGTGGACGTATTTTGGACCTATCAGCATAGAAAATGTTAGGCGAGTTGCGCTTTCCCAAGGTTCTCTGTCTGGCAAATGGATCATAAACTCCCTCAACTGCGGATTATCTGGCAGCTGAAATGTTTTTTATTTTACACATTCTAACGTTGCTTTTAATAGTTGTTTAGATTTTTTAGAGTCTTATCAGGTCAAATCATGATAGGAAGAGTTCTAATGCATTTTGATGCAAGATTTGGAGCAAAAGATGCAAAATTATGCATAGACGTCTGAAAGTTTGTCGTTCGTTGACGCACTTTCCACCAATGGATTGAGCTAAATGTTGGACACAAGATAGATATTTGAGATATCTTTCATTTTAAGTCTAACAATGCGATCAAAATTTATACCAATTTTTTGTTAAGACGGTCTAATCTGGCGAGCATATTAAGCATGCGTAGAGCCAAGATGTTGTGAGAAACCAGATGGATCGATCCGATCTCAGATGGATAGATCCGATTTAGATGGATCGATCCGATTTACATGGATCGATCTCAAAGTGCCGTGAGAAAGCATATCGATCTGTCCATACTAGGTCGACCTGTTCAGACCAAATCAACTGATCCAGACCAGATCGACCTGCCATATTGACATGTGCAGAACAGATCGACCTGATGCAAAAAATGGAAAAATTGCTTCTTTTCCTAATTGGTTTAGGATTTCGATCTATAAGAGTTTATATCTATAAATACTTATTTTAAGCAATTGTTTAGGCCATCTCTTACTACTTTATTGCTTATTTGAGACCTATTGTTAAGAGATATTTTGTTGTTTTATTCGATTTATTATGAATTCTTCTTCTACCTTTGGTTGTTTTATTACTTTCATGGTTGAGTAGTTCTTCAGTTAGAGTTTAGGGTTTCAAAAGAATGAAGAACCATTGAATCAGACACAAATAGGACTTTAATCTTATGTCATCTTCATCTATAGTTGTTTAAAATGCTTAGACTAGATTGATCACTTAGTCTATGATGTTAGGTTGAATATATTCTCTAAAAGGTTATAGATTGTTGGAGAGAACATAGATGAGTGTATTTTTCTCAGCCAACGAAAGTTGATGCTATTGCGATACATGAACATATCAAACCCATTAGTTAATGCTTGTCTAGGATTTTAATTTCAAACGACACTTTAGATACATAGGTGGTTAGAGATATTAATTGATGTCACGACAGTAAATTGATTAGACGTTTATGTCCAAGTTCTAGGTAGTCTTTAATGAATGTCCTAAATAGTTGTTTGGTTCGTGATCTCTAATTTTTGGAGAATTCCCTAAAGCCTAATGCTTTTATCCAATAGTTTACATCATTCATTTATTTTAAGTTGCTTTCTTTATTTTCTTAACCAACAATCATTCTTTTTGTCTTAGCTTAGCTTCAGTTTCCAAGAATCATAGTGCAAGTTGTCCCTGAGGATTTGATCTCTTCTATACTACTGCACTTGTCTGTACACATGCAGTCTTATCTTTGGGTTTCAAACTCGTTTATCAGCGGCATACCGATCGGTGGTGGATTGTTGCCTAACCACTGATCAGTAAGATTAGTGGATTCAGTGCATCTTCTCCTACTCCAAGAAAGTTTCGTGGTATCTGAGATCATAAATTATGGAGTTTTGTTTCCTTCGACCTTCTCTCTCGATTCTTGCTAAATAGTAGTTGTACGGACTTACCAAATTAGATGACATGTGGCTTTTTCTCTGCATGCACCTTAAACAATCACGAAACCAAGTTAGTAACCAAAATTAAAGAAAAATTTAGACTAAATTTAAACAAAATATTCAAAAGCACTAGTAATTGGTCCCCAGTAACGACGCCAAAAACATTTTATCCAAAGGTTTTACCCTAAAATATACCGCAAGTGCACATTAGCATTCGCAATAGTATAATTGTGATCGAATCCACAAGAACCAATAGAGTACACTATGAATTTATGATTACTTAAATCACACTAAGATGCAAAAGAGTTTACGTGCAACACAGTGTGAAAATTTATTAAATTCAATAATATAAAAGCATTAGGTAGTAAGAATTCATTCAAGGAACCATGATAATGAATGCGTTAAGAACCATTGTAGAACAAAAATTACGGATGTAAAGCTATCCCATTGTCGCGTGTAAACTGTCTATGTAATAAAAATCCCAAACAACTAAACTGTTGTTTGCAATAAAAATCCATGCATGCAATGAAACCCTAATTACGGATGCAACTCCTATCTTTGGTAATTGCTAGTTTGACGAATTTCTGGATGTCGGCATTTAGATTACCCAGTGCGTGCATTAAAGAGGTTGAGAAGATTTGTTCGACTTTCTTATGGTCGGGTACGTCACATAATTCAAACAAAGCTAAAGTTTCATGGCAAGGGGTTTATAAATCCAAGGTTGAAGGGGACTCGGTCTGAGAGCTCTAGGGGATGTGAATAAGGTTTGTTGGTTTAAGTTGATTTGGCGCATACTTTCAGCTCAACAATCTCTTTGGATCAATTGGGTTTACAAGCATCTTATTAGGGAGGGCTCGATCTGGTCAATAAATATAACAACGAGTGCTGGCTCGTGGATGTGGCGAAAGCTTCTGAAGTATTGTGCTCATGCTAAGGAGTTTCACAAGGTAGAGGTGAGAAGTGGTTCTAACACGTCATTTTGGTTTGATGTTTGGAGCACATTGGGTCGGCTATTTGATCTACTAGGGGACCGCAGCAGTAAAGGAGAGTAAGTTTAAGCCAAGATTCTTGCTTAGACCCGGACATTCCTCTTTGGCGAGGAAAAAAAAGTAAGTTTAACCAAGATTCTCGTCTAGGGACACTTGGAACCAAGCTCGAGAGCCGTCTTAGCATATGTTATGGTATACGGGAATCTGGTTCAACCATGCAACCCCAAAATTCTCATATATTGTTTGGTTGGTTGCCCTTAATCGTTTGTCTACAGGTGATAGGATGGGCCTTTGGAGTGCAAATATTAATTCAGAATGTATCTTCTGTTTGGCACCACTGGAGTCTGTGGATCACCTTTTCTTTTCTTGTCCGTTTAGCTCTCACATATGGCATCACTTGGTTTACGGGTTACTTCGCCACATGTATACCACATGTTTACACACTATTCTTACTAATGTTTTGATTTCAGGAGATAGGGACACCCCGACTTTCCTAGTCAAATATACATTTCAAGTGGCGGCATACTCCTTATGGAGGGAGCGAAATCAAAGGCGCCATGGTGAGGCTCCTTTATCGGCAGACAGATTGTTGCGCAATATGGATCTAACGGTGTGAAATAGACTTTCAACTCTGCAAGTGAAAGGGATACAAATGGACGGCCTCCAAACTTGGTTCTCCACTAGAGCTTAATGCATTCAGCCTTTGTTTTGATTTTCTACCATGTCAGCTCTCTTGAAAGTTGGTTTGTACTCTTTTTCTTATTCTCTGGTTTTGTCCCAACTGGGTTTTCCGGAGATGGATTTTAATGAGGCAACCACTTTCAAAATCGTTTGTTGAGCTTTATCAAATTTTCACTCTAAAAATTATCATCCACAATTGTTGTAAAAAGGTTATTTTTTCTTGAGTATAATTTTACATAATATTCAAAAAAAAAATGAAACCCTAATTTGATTTGTACACAAAGTGCAATAACTTCAACTGTTGTTGGCTAAGAACACTTTCGTCATCAAGAATAGATCCATCGATTTAACAACACTTTTGGTAAAATTGATTGTTGGAAGAACTTAATTGGCCCAATTAGACAAAACAATGAAGAAAAATCTTAGATGAAAAACTATATAAATCATTTCCAAACAACCTACCAAAGTTCCCATCTTGACGTTAGTCAACCTAGATATTTTTGACGATGTAATGTTATAATTCACTCCAAAGTTCCCATCTTAACTCCGACAAGTTTTAGTACCTATAAAGACACAAAAACATCCAAAACTATCTTCTTACTAAAAAAAACTCAAGATTCCATGTTAAAAAATTTTAAAAACTGAGAAAAATAATGGTTAACAGTACAGATGGTCTGCATTTCTGAATTGGCTGGGCTATCCCTCATCTGATTATTCTCATAATCGCTCAAAATTATTGCGGCTCTGTAGTTGTCAACTTTGTTTAGCAAAAACGACAACTGCATATTTAAGTTAAAGAACACTCCCACGAAACGGCTGTTGAAAGACGTCACTGATCGAAGAGTTTAGTCACTCCAGCTCTACTTGGCGTCATCATCCTCGATTCATGGATTCTCTATCGATTTGGTTTCAAAAAAACTAATTAAAAAGATTGTTTGGGCTCAAAATATTTCTTTGTATTTTCAGGGGCAAACACAATGAGATCACTATGTGATCACCAACCCTCTCTTCTAATTCATGTATTGTCTGTTTTTTTAATAAAATCAGAATTATACCAAAAAAAAGGAATTAGTCAACAAGCAATCCTTCCGGTCTAATTGATTTATCATTTTTCCAAACAGATTAAAAGGAATTAGCCAACAAGCAGTCCTTTCGTTCTACATGATTTAAATCTGAAATCACGACAATACAGTGAATCGCTTTGTATTTCCATTATAAACATCCCAACGGATCACTTCTTCTAAAAGGTTAATTTCGATAGAATCTAACTTCAACATACAATCAAAGAACACTATAATAGCTAACCCATGTGGATTTTTTCCTGTAATAATTAAAAACATACACTTAATAGAGAAGATCGATAACGTCCAATGGATGCCAGCGAAATAGTCAAAATGAAATTCAACAATCCCACAGACACAAGAGAGTTGGTTAAAACGAAGAACTCCTTGGACCACTGTCTCATCTTTCGTCTCTTCCTCTTCAATCCACAAAATATATATTAAATTGTCATTATTTACTTTCCCCTATTCTCCATCCCTAGCTAACTTTGTAATCTACTGCTTTGTTTTGTATTCCCAGAAGGACCAGTTTGTCTTAAAGCCTTTATAAAAATCTTATTATGAGCAGCTCAATTATCATTAAGCAGATTGTAGAACATCAAGATTCGGAAGTAGAAGAAAATCATGTGTACTTGATCATATGTAGCGTACCTTTTCTTTTGAACACGGATACTACAAAATAAAAGTATGACCTGAATAAAGTATGCACATCATATATAGAGATTCCTAACAATTTTCTTAGAAGAAAATCTTGTTAAGCGAGTATATGCTTTTTGGGGAAGGGGGAGGGATCTATCTTTGCTTTATCCTGTTATTTCATTTTATCTAAATCTTTGCTTTGCTTTATGGGTGGCTGATAAATGATAATATATACATTGATATATTCAGCTTTTTCCATTTTGAAATTGTTCTCAATTCTCAGCATTTAGCACCATTAGAAAACCATTCGGTATCTCAGAAGAGAATAGAACGAGCGAGATAATTGAATATTTACTTGATTCCTTTTTCCACTACCACGTCTCGAATAGAATAAATTCTTTAAATAATTTCGAAATAAATTTATGATTAAGCGACAACGGAAATTTTATTAATGAAATATTAGTTTAGTCGCATCGGCAAATTATATTACAAATGATGAAAAATCTAACATAGTAAATTATATAAAATATAATATTACTGATTTTTTTATTACATCAAACCGAATTGCGTATTTGTATTTGCTTTTCACAAACTAAAAATTAAATCAAGATTTAACACAAAATGAGTTTTTTTATCACTTTAAAATCAATTATATTTGATGTTAACTTTGCGTGTTTCTATATTTGCTTTCACTCTAGCAGAATTCTTTGATTAATATATTTGTTTCTGTCCAGTAAAATACTGGAAAAGGTAAATGAATATAATAATAAGAAGAAAAAATCTTATTTCCCATCGTGAAAGACCAAATTTCATTATCAAAATTCAAGATCTTTTAAAAAAATTTAGGTTTGTCGTTACCGTTTATAAGTTATGAGATTGACCACTATAAACTGCAATGGTACTGTTGAATCCAATACGTTCCATCCAAATGTCTCTCCACAGACATCTGTCACATTGCATGTAAGAGGGAGAGAGAGGAAACAGATAAAAGCCAAAAAAAAACAGAGATAAGACTCTCTTTGAAGAGAGTGAGGGAAATTTTAAACAAAATATATTACGCTTTCTGAAAACTTTTTTTTTTTTGAATTTTGGGTGATTTAGGGGTTTCCTAAGGGTCTTCGAAATGGAGGAGTCGCCGCCTTCGTCCAAAGAGGTGGCCGACAGAGCATCACCAAAGACAACATGTGCAGATCATCACTTGACCTTCTCTGCAACCTGCAAAAACAGAGTGATTATTGGCAGTATGACAACTCAACAATGTGAACTCTCAGGGTTTCCTGCGCTTAACATGAATTTGAAACCAAGTCTCCCCTTTGACTTTGGCTTACACACATCGCTCAAAGCAATCTTGGCTTTCTTTGCGTTGAGACTCGGAGCAGACCATAAGAAAGCCGCACTGATTTTCTCAATCTCCTTTATACATGCTTTCGGTAAGCTAAACGCTGGGATCCAAAAATTCGTTAGAGCAGCAATTAACGAGGATAATGGTTGAAGTCTACCTGCAAAGGATAAAAACCGGTTCTTCCAGGTAGTAATTCGGTTTTGGATCTTGTCTATTAGAGGTTGATAGTCCGTCTTTGTCTTGCGTTTTGTTAGAAGAGGTAGGCCTAGGTATTTTACAGGCAAGATACCTTTGTGAAATTGGAAAACATTCAGGGAATTCCTCACTTCTGGCGAGTTTCCTGTCATGAACAAGGTCGTCTTGTCCATGCTTATATTCAGTCCCGAAACTGCTGTAAATCTCTCAAAAACCGTGATGATACCTTGTCTAGATCAAACTTGTCTATCAGCAAATTCCATGATGTCATATGCGAAGCAAAGTTGTGAGAGCACCATACTACCTTATGCCAAGAGTTCTGGATCCCCGGCTCCCTTAATTGATTCCATGTTTCTTTTGTTGAAAAAACCGGCTTGAACTTTGTTTCCTTGTACCTCCATACAGCCACGTCTTCTCCATCATTTCCCTGATCCCGTAGTCTGCATATTTCAGCCTCAATTTGCGCTAAGACAGCTGGTCTTCCCCGCCTTGTTCTGTGGTGTGTTAACACGTCCTCCAAAGTGTCTCCCTCTTTAATAGCAATGTCAATGAAACCTCTTT
Source organism: Cardamine chenopodiifolia (assembly GCA_963922655.1). Taxonomy (NCBI): domain Eukaryota; kingdom Viridiplantae; phylum Streptophyta; class Magnoliopsida; order Brassicales; family Brassicaceae; genus Cardamine; species Cardamine chenopodiifolia. The sequence continues at coordinate 4,392,292 of OZ000490.1, forward strand.
CCCCCTGCACGTCTACCAATATGCCTAACGAACACCAATCATCAAATTAAAATGATGTATTCGAGCAATTACATACCTCGACCTTATGAAAAGTTTTTACTTAGTCGCGGTACTTGTTTCCTCCACATCAAAGATCCTCTCGTCTTTGTATCTTTAGTAGACCCGAACGAGCCCCTTCGAATAAGATTCCTTTTAATCTAGTTTACCCACAACGAGCCCATGGAAGATCGTATGCGGCATATTAGCTTGTAACAGCTTCCCTTATTCGCCTCTACCATCGATTTTAAAGCAAGTCCCCCCTCTAACTTTGGCTTATATACATCCCTCCAAGCCACCTTGGCTTTCTTTGCGTTGAGACTCGGAGCAGACCATAGGAAAGCCACACTGATTTTCTCAATCTCCTTTATACATGCTTTCGGTAACCTAAACGATGCGATCCAAAAATTTGTTAGACCAGTAATTAACGAGGATAAGGGTTGAAGTCTACCTGCAAAGGATAAAAGCTGGTTCTTCCAGGTAGTAATTTGGTTTTGGATCTTGTCTATTAGAGGTCGATAGTCCGTCTTTATCATGTGTTTTGTTAGAAGAGGTAGGCCTAGGTATTTTACAGGCAAGATACCTTTGTGGAATGGGAAAACACTAAGGGAATTCCTCACTTCTGGCGAGTTTCCTGTCATGAACAAGGTCGTCTTGTCCATTCTTATATTCAGTCCCGAGACTGCTGTAAATCTCTCAAAAACCGTGATGATACCTTGTATAGATCAAACTTGTCTATCTGCAAATACCATGATGTCATCTGCGAAGCAAAGATTTGTAGCTCCTAAACTCCTACAGCGTGGATCGTAACCGAATTCACCATTCCTTGCTACTTTATTCAACATTTTCAAAAGATTATTCATGCAAATGACGAAAATGTATGGTGAGAGTGAGTAGCCTTGGCGCAATCCACGTTCACTCCGGAAATAACCCGCTATTTCTTCATTTATTTGAACTGAGAATGCCGGAGTAGTTACACATAGTACAACCCATTTGATGAAATTCGAAGGCATATTCATCGCTATCAGCATGTTTTCGAGAAACCCTCAATTAACCTTGTCAAAAGCTTTTGTGATATTGATCTTTATCGCACACCTTGAGGAAACCTCAGACTTGTGATAATCCTTAACCAGCTCTGATGCTAAAGGGGGTTCTCCATTAAATATCTATCCTCTATTAATGATGACAGATTACTCGTAGTAAACCTAGGGAGTGAGAGCACCATACTACCTTATGCCAAGAGTTATGGATCCCCGGCTCCCTTAATTGATTCCATGTTGGTTTTGTTGAAAAAACCGGCTTGAACTTTGTTTCCTTGTACCTCCATACAGCCACATCTTCTCCATCATTTCCCTGATCCCGTAGTCTGCATATTTCAGCCTCAATTTGCGCTAAGACAGCTGGCCTTCGCCGCCTTGTTCTGTGGTGTGTTAACACATCCTCCAAAGTGTCTCCCTCTTTAATGGCCATGTCAATGAAACCTCTTTCCCCCAGCACTTCTACCAATATGCCTAAGAACACCAATCATCATACCAAAATGACATATTCGAGCAATTACATACCTCGACCTTATGAAAAGCTTTCACCGAGTCACAGTACTTGTATTCTCCACATCCAAGATCCTCTCGTCTTTGTATCTTTAGTAGACCAGAACGAGCTCTTTCGAATAAGATTCCTTTTAATCCAATTTACCCACAACAAATCCATGGAAGATAGTATGCGGCATATTAGCTTGTAACTGCTTCCCTTGTTCGCCTCTACCATCGATTTTAAACCAAGTCCCCCCTCTGACTTTGGCTTACACACATCGGTCAAAGCCACCTTCGCTTTCTTTGCATTGAGACTCGGAGCAGACCATAAGAAAGCCACACTGATTTTCTCAATCTCCTTTATACATGCTTTCGGTAAGATAAACGATGGGATCCAAAAATTCGTTAGACCAGCAATTAACGAGGATAAGGGTTGAAGTCTACCTGCAAAGGATAAAAGCCGGTTCTTCCAGATAGTAATTGTCTATTAGAAGTTGATAGTCTGTCTTTATCATGCGCTTTGTTAGAAGAGGTAGGCCTAGGTATTTTACAGGCAAGATACCTTTGTGAAATGGGAAAACATTCAGGGAATTCCGCACTTCTGGCGAGTTTCCTGTCATGAACAAGGTCGTCTTGTCCATGCTTATATTCAGTCCCGAAACTGCTGTAAATCTCTCAAAAACCGTGATGATAGCTTGTATAGATCAAACTTGTCTATCTGCAAATACCATGATGTCATTTACGAAGCAAAGATTTGTAGTTCCTAAACTCCTACAGCGTGGATGGTAACCGAATTCACCATTCCTTGCTACCTTATTCAACATTTTCGAAAGATAATTCATGCAAATGACGAAAAGGTATGGTGAGAGTGAGTAGCCTTGGGGCAATCCACATTCACTCTCCATTTATTTGAACTGAGAATGCCAGAGTAGTTACACATAGTACAACCCATTTGAAGAAATTCGCAGGCACATTCATCGCTATCACCATGTTTTCGAGAAACCCCCAATTAACCTAGTCAAAAGCTTTTGTGATATCGATCTTCAATGCACACCTTGAGGAAACCTACGACTTGTGATAATCCTTAACCAGTTCTGATGCTAAAAGGGGATTCTTTATTAGATATCTATCCTCTATCAATGCACACAGATTATTCGTAATAAACCCAGGGAAGGAGAGCACCATACTACCTTACACCAAGAGTTCTGGATCCCCGGTTCCCTTAATTGATTCCATGTTTCTTTTGTTGAAAAAACCGGCTTGAACTTTTTTTCCTTGTACCTCCATACAGCCACGTCTTCTCCATCATTTCCCTGATCCCGTAGTCTGCATTATACAGCCTCAATTTGCGCTAAGACAGCTGGTTTTCGTCGCCTTGTTCTGTGGTGTGTTAACATATCCTCCAAAGACAGCTGGTGTGTTAACAATTCGGTTTTGGATCTTGTCTATTAGAGGTCGATAGTCCGTCTTTGTCTTGCGTTTTGTTAGAAGAGGTAGGCCTAGGTATTTTACAAGCAAGATACCTTTGTGAAATGGGAAAACATTAAGGGAATTCCTCACTTCTGGCGAGTTTCCTGTCATGAACAAGGTCGTCTTGTCCATGCTTATATTCAGTCCCGAGACTGCTGTAAATCTCTCAAAAACCGTGATGATACCTTGTATAGATCAAACTTGTCTATCTGCAAATACCATGTTGTCATCTGCGAAGCAAAGATGTGTAGCTCCTAAACTCCTACAACGTGGATGGCAACTGAATTCACCATTCCTTGCAACTTTATTCAACATTTTCGAAAGATAATTCATGCAAATGACGAAACGGTATGGTGAGAGTGAGTAGCCTTGGCGCAATCCACGTTCATTCTGGAAATAACCCGCTAACTCTCCATTTATTTGAATTGAGAATGCTGGAGTAGTTACACATAGTACAACCCATTTGATGAAATTCGCAGGCACATTCATCGCTATCAGCATGTTTTCGAGAAACCCCCAATTACCTTAGTCAAAAGCTTTTGTGATATCGATCTTCATTGAACACCTAGAATAAATCTCAGACTTGTGATAATCCTTAACCAGTTCTAATGGTAAAAGGGGGTTCTCAATTAGATATTTATCCACTATCAATGCTGACAGATTATTCGTAACAAACCTAGGGAGTGAGAGCACCATACTACCTTATGCCAAGAGTTCTAGATTCCTGGCTCCCTTAATTGATTCCATGTTTCTTTTGTTGAAAAACCGGCTTGAACTTTTTTTCCTTGTACCTCCATACAGCCACGTCTTCTCCATCATTTCCCTAATCCCGTAGTCTGCATGTTTCAGCCTCAATTTGTGCTAAGACAGATGGTCTTCGCCGCGTTGTTCTACGGTGTGTTAACACATTCTTCAAAGTGTCTCTCTCTTTAATGGCCATGTCAATGAAACCTCTCTCCCCCAATACTTTTACCAATCTGCCTAACGAACACCAATCATCATACCAAAATGACGTATTCGTGCAATTACATACCTCGACCTTATGAAAAGCTTTCGCTGAGTCGCGGTACTTGTTTCCTCCACATCAAAGATCCTCTCGTCTTTGTATCTTTAGTAGACCAGAACAATCCCTTTCGAATCAGATTCCTTTTAATACAGTTTACCCACAACGAGTCCCTGGAAGATAGTATGCGGCTTATTAGCTTGTAACAGCTTACCTCATTCGCCTCTACCATCGATTTTAAACCAAGTCCTCCCTCTGACTTTAGCTTACACACATCGCTCCAAGCCACATTGGATTTCTTTGCGTTGAGACTCGGAGCAGACCATAAGAAAGCCACACTGATTTTCTCAATCTCCTATGTATATGCTTTCGGTAACCTAAACGCTGCGATCCAAAAATTCGTTAGACCAGCAATTACCGAGGATAAGGGTTGAAGTCTACCAGCAAAGGATAAAAACCGGTTCTTCCAAGTAGTAATTCGGTTTTGGATCTTGTCTATTAGAGGTTGATAGTCGGTCTTTGTCATGCGCTTTGTTAGAAGAGGTAGGCCTAGGTATTTTACAGCCAAGATACCTCTGTGAAATGGGTAAACATTCAGGGAATTCCTTACTTCTGGCGAGTTTCCTGTCATGAACAAGATCGTCTTGTCCATGCTTATATTCAGTCCCGAAACTGCTGTAAATCTCTCAAAAACCGTGATGATACCTTGTATATATAAAACTTGTCTATCTGCAAATACCATGATGTCATCTGCGAAGCAAAGATTTGTAGCTCCTAAACTCCTACAACGTGGATGGTAACCGAATTCACCATTCCTTGCTACCTTATTCAACATTTTCGAAAGATAATTCATGCAAATGACGAAAAGGTATGGTGAGAGTGAGTAGCCTTGGCGCAATCCACATTCACTCCGGAAATAACCCGCTAACTCTCCATTTATTTGAACTGAGAATGTCGGAATAGTTACACATAGTACAACCCATTTGATGAAATTCGCAGGCACATTCATCGCTATCAGCATGTTTTCGAGAAACCCCCAATTAACCTAGTCAAAAGCTTTTGTGATATCGATCTTCATGGCACACCTTGAGGAAACCTACGACTTGAGGAAAGCTTTTCTGATGCTAAAAGGGGGTTCTCCATTAGATATCTATCCTCTATCAATGCTGACTGATTATTCGTAATAAACCCAGGGAGTGAGAGCACCATACTACCTTACGCCAAGAGTTCTGGATCCCCGGTTCCCAGAATTGATTCCATGTTTCTTTTGTTGAAAAAACCAGCTTGAAAATTTTTTCCTTGTACCTCCATACAGCCACGTCTTCTCCATCATTTCCCTGATCCCGTAGTCTGCATATATGAGCCTCAATTTGCGCTACAACAGATTGTCTTCGTCACCTTGTTCTGTGGTGTGTTAACACATCCTCCAAAGTGTCTCTCTCTTTAATGGCCATGTCAATGAAACCTCTCTCCCCCAGCATTTCTACCAGTCTGCTTAACGAACACCAATCATCATACCAAAATGACGTATTCGGGCAATTACATACCTCTACCTAATGAAATGCTTTCGCCGAGTCGTGGTTCTTGTTTCCTCCACATCAAAGATCCTCTCGTCTTTGTATCTTTAGTAGACCAGAACGAGCCCTTTGGAATCAGATTCCTTTTAATCTAGTTTACCCACAACGAGTCCCTGGAAGATAGTATGCGTCATATTAGCTTGTAACAGCTTACCTTGTTCGTCTCTACCATAGATTTTAAGCCAAGTCCCCCCTCTGACTTTGGCTTACACACATCGCTCAAAGCCACCTTGGCTTTCTTTGCGTTGAGACTCGGAGCAGACCATAAGAAATCCGCACTAATTTTCTCAATCTCCTTTATACATGCTTTCGGTAAGCTAAACCCTGGGATCAAAAAATTCTTTAGAACAGCAATTAACGAGGATAAGGGTTGAAGTCTACCTGCAAAGGATAAAAGCCGGTTCTTGCAGGTAGTAATTCGGTTTTGGATCTTGTCTATTAGAGGTTGATAGTCCGTCTTTATCATGGGCTTTGTTAGAAGAGGTAGGCCTAGGTATTTTACAGGCAAGACACCTTTGTGAAATGGGAAAACATTCATGGAATTCCTCACTTCTGGCGAGTTTCCTGTGATGAACAAGGTTGTCTTGTCCATGCTTATATTCAGTCCCGAAACTGCTGTAAATCTCTCAAAAACCGTGATGATACCTTGTATAGATTAAGCTTGTCCATCTACAAACACCATGATGTCATCTGGGAAGCAAAGATGTGTAGCTCCTAAACTGCTACTGCGGGGATGGTAACCGAATTCACCATTCCTTGCTACCTTATTCAACATTTTCAAAAGATAATTCATGCAAATGACAAAAAGGTATGGTGAGAGTGAGTAGCCTTGGGGTAATCCATATTCACTCTGGAAATAACCCGCTAACTCTCCATTTATTTGAACTGAGAATGCCAGAGTAGTTACACATAGTACAACCCATTTGATGAAATTCGCAGGCACATTCATCGCTATCAGCATGTTTTCGAGAAACCCCCAATTAACCTAGTCAAAAGCTTTTGTGATATCGATCTTCATTGCACACGTTCAGGAAACCTCAGACTTGTGATAATCCTTAACCAGTTCCGATGCTCAAAGGGTGTTCTCCATTAGATATTTATCCTCTATAAATGCTGAGTGATTATTCGTAATAAACCCAAGGAGTGAGAGCACTATACTTCCTAATGCCAAGAGTTCTGGATCCCCGGCTCCCTTAATTGATTCCATATTTCTTTTGTTGAAAAACCCGACTTGAAATTTGTTTCCTTGTACCTCCATACAGCCACGTCTTCTCCATCATTTCCCTGATCCCGTAGTCTGCATATTTCAGCCTCAATTGGCGCTATGACAGCTGGTCTTCGCCGCCTTGTTCTGTGGTGTGTTAACATATCCTCCAAAGTGTCTCCCTCTTGAATGGCCATGTCAATGAAACCTCTCTCCCCAAGCACTTCTACCAATCTGCCTAACGAACACCTATTATCATACCCAAATGACATATTTCTGCAATAACAAACCTTGACCTTACGAAACGCTTTCGCCGAGTCGCGGTACTTTTGTCCTCCACATGAAAGATACTCTCGTCTTTGTATCTTTTGTAGACCAGAACGAGCCCTTTCGAATCAGATTCCTTTTAATCAAGTTTACCCACATCGAGTCCCTGGAAGATAGTATGCGGCATATTAGCTTGTAACAGCTTACCTTGTTCGTCTCTACCATTGATTTTAAGCCAAGTCCCCGCTCTGACTTTGGCTTACACACATCACTCAAAGCCACCTTGGCTTTCGTTGCTTTGAGACTCGGAGCAGACCATAAGAAAGGCGCACTAATTTTCTCAATCTCCATTATACATGCTTTCGGTAAGCTAAACGCTGGGACCAAAAAATTCATTAGAACAGCAATTAACGAGGATAAGGGTTGAAGTCTTCCTGCGAAGGATAAAAGCCGGTTCTTCCAGGTAGTAATTCGGTTTTGGATCTTGTCTATTAGAGGTTGATAGTCCGTCTTTGTCATGCGATTTGTTAGAAGAGGTAGGCCTAGGTATTTTACAGGAAAGATACATTTGTGAAATAGGAAAACATTCAGGGAATCCCTCACTTTTGGCGAGTTTCCTGTCTTGAACAAGGTCGTCTTGTCCATGCTTATATTTAGTCTAGAAACTGCTGTAAATCTCTAAAAAACCGTGATGATACCTTGTATAGATCAAACTTGTCCATCTGCAAACACCATGATGTCATCTGTGAAGCAAAGATGTGTAGCTCCTAAACTCCTACAACGGGGATGGTAACCGAATTCACTATTCCTTGCTACCTTATTCAACATTTTTGAAAGATAATTCATGCAAATGACGAAAAGGTATGGTGAGAGTGAGTATCCTTGGCACAATCCACGTTCACTCTGGAAATAACCCGCTAACTCTCCATTTATTTGAACTGAGAATGTCGGAGTAGTTACACATTGTACAACCCATTTGATGAAATTCGCAGGCACATTCATCGCTATCATCATTGCATACCTTGAGGAAACGTCAGACTTGTGATAATCCTTAACCAGTTCCGATGCTAAAAGGGGGTTCTCCATTAGATTAAGTCTACCAACAAAGGATAAAAACCGGTTCTTCCAGGTAGTAATTCGGATTTGAATCTTGTCTAATAGAGGTTGATAGTCCATCTTTGTCATGCGCTTTGTTAGAAGAGGTAGGCCTAGATACTTTACAGGCAAGACACCTTTGTGAAATGGGAAAACATTCATGGAATTCCTCACTTCTGGCGAGTTTCCTGTGATGAACAAGGTTGTCTTGTCCATGCTTATATTCAGTCCCGAAACTGCTGTAAATCTCTCAAAAACCGTGATGATACCTTGTATAGATTAAGCTTGTCCATCTACAAACACCATGATGTCATCTGGGAAGCAAAGATGTGTAGCTCCTAAACTGCTACTGCGGGGATGGTAACCGAATTCACCATTCCTTGCTACCTTATTCAACATTTTCAAAAGATAATTCATGCAAATGACGAAAAGGTATGGTGAGAGTGAGTAGCCTTGAGGCAATCCACATTCACTCTGGAAATAACCCGCTAACTCTCCATTTATTTGAACTGAGAATGCCAGAGTAGTTACACATAGTACAACCCATTTGATGAAATTCGCAGGCACATTCATCGCTATCAGCATGTTTTCGAGAAACCCCCAATTAACCTAGTCAAAAGCTTTTGTGATATCGATCTTCATTGCACACGTTCAGGAAACCTCAGACTTGTGATAATCCTTAACCAGTTCCGATGCTCAAAGGGTGTTCCCCATTAGATATTTATCCTCTATAAATGCTGAGTGATTATTCGTAATAAACCCAAGGAGTGAGAGCACTATACTTCCTAATGCCAAGAGTTCTGGATCCCCGGCTCCCTTAATTGATTCCATATTTCTTTTGTTGAAAAACCCGACTTGAACTTTGTTTCCTTGTACCTCCATACAGCCACGTCTTCTCCATCATTTCCCTGATCCCGTAGTCTGCATATTTCAGCCTCAATTGGCGCTATGACAGCTGGTCTTCGCCGCCTTGTTCTGTGGTGTGTTAACATATCCTCCAAAGTGTCTCCCTCTTGAATGGCCATGTCAATGAAACCTCTCTCCCCAAGCACCTCTACCAATCTGCCTAACGAACACCTATCATCATACCCAAATGACATATTTCTGCAATAACAAACCTTGACCTTACGAAACGCTTTCGCCGAGTCGCGGTACTTGTGTCCTCCACATGAAAGATACTCTCGTCTTTGTATCTTTTGTAGACCAGAACGAGCCCTTTCGAATCAGATTCCTTTTAATCAAGTTTACCCACATCGAGTCCCTGGAATATAGTATGCGGCATATTAGCTTGTAACAGCTTACCTTGTTCGTCTCTACCATCGATTTTAAGCCAAGTCCCCGCTCTGACTTTGGCTTACACACATCACTCAAAGCCACCTTGGCTTTCGTTGCTTTGAGACTCGGAGCAGACCATAAGAAAGGCGCACTAATTTTCTCAATCTCCATTATACATGCTTTCGGTAAGCTAAACGCTGGGACCAAAAAATTCATTAGAACAGCAATTAACGAGGATAAGGGTTGAAGTCTTCCTGCGAAGGATAAAAGCCGGTTCTTCCAGGTAGTAATTCGGTTTTGGATCTTGTCTATTAGAGGTTGATAGTCCGTCTTTGTCATGCGATTTGTTAGAAGAGGTAGGCCTAGGTATTTTACAGGAAAGATACATTTGTGAAATAGGAAAACATTCAAGGAATCCCTCACTTCTGGCGAGTTTCCTGTCTTGAACAAGGTCGTCTTGTCCATGCTTATATTTAGTCTAGAAACTGCTGTAAATCTCTAAAAAACCGTGATGATACCTTGTATAGATCAAACTTGTCCATCTGCAAACACCATGATGTCATCTGTGAAGCAAAGATGTGTAGCTCCTAAACTCCTACAACGGGGATGGTAACCGAATTCACTATTCCTTGCTACCTTATTCAACATTTTTGAAAGATAATTTGCCTGATCTTCTCCATCATTTCCCTGATCCCGTAGTCTGCATATTTCAGACTCAATTTGCGCTATAACAGCTGGTCTTCGCCGCCATGTTCTGTGGTGTGTTAACACATCCTCCAAAGTGTCTCCCTCTTTAATGGCCATGTCAATGAAACCGTTTTCCCCCCGTACTTCTACCAATCTGCCTAACGAACACCAATCATCATACCAAAATAACATATTCGAGCAATTACATACCTTGACCTTATGAAAAGCATTCGCCGAGTCGCGGTACTTGTTTCCTCCTCATCAAAGATCCTCTCGTCTTTGTATCTTTAGTAGACCAGAACGAGACCTTTTCGAATCAGATTCCTTTTAATCTAGTTTTCCTACAACAAGTCCCTGGAAGATAGTATGCGTCATATTAGCTTGTAACAGCTTACCTTGTTCGCCTCTACTATCGATTTTAAACCAAGTCCCCCCTCTGACTTTGGCTTACACACATCGCTCAAAGCCAACTTGGCTTTCTTGGGGTTGAGACTCAGAGCAGACCATAAGAAAGCCGCACTGATTTTCTCAATCTCCTTTATACATGCTTTGGGTAACCTAAACGCTGCGATCCAAAAATTTGTTAGACTAGCAATTACGGAGGATAAGGGTTGAAGTCTACCAGCAAAGGATAAAAACCGGTTCTTCCATGTAGTATTTTGGTTTTGGATCTTGTCTATTAGAGGTTGATAGTCCGTCTTTGTCATGCGCTTTGTTAGAAGAGGTAGGCCTAGGTATTTTACAGGCAAGACACCTTTGTGAAATGGGAAAACATTCAGGGAATTCCTCACTTCTGGCGAGTTTCTTGTGATAAACAAGGTTGTCTTGTCCATGCTTATATTCAGTCCCGAAACTGCTGTAAATCTCTCAAAAACCGTGATGATACCGAGTATAGATTAAACTTGTCCATCTACAAACACCATGATGTCATATGGGAAGCAAAGATGTGTAGCTCCTAAACTCCTACTGCGGGGATGGTAACCGAATTCACCATTCCTTGCTACCTTATTTAACATTTTCGAAATATAATTCATGCAAATGACGAAAAGGTATGGTGAGAGTGAGTAGCCTTGGAGCAAACCACGTTCATTCTGGAAATAACCCGCTAACTCTCCATTTATTTGAACTGAGAATGCTGGAGTAGTTACACATTGTACAACCCATTTGATGAAATTCGCAGGCACATTCATCGCTATCATCATGTTTTCGAGAAACCCCTAATTAACCTAGTGAAAAGCTTTTGTGATATCGATCTTCATTGCACACCTTGAGGAAACCTCAGACTTGTGATAATCCATAACCAGTTTTGATGCTAAAAGGGGGTTCTCCATTAGATATCTATCCTTTATAAATGTTGACTGATTATTCATAATAAACCTAGGAAGTGAGAGCACCATACTACCTTATGCCAATAGGTCTGGATCCCCGGTTCCCTTAATTGATTCCATGTTTCTTTTGTTGAAAAAACCATCTTGACCTTTGTTTCCTTGTACCTTCATACAGCCACGTCTTCTCCATCATTTCCCTGATCCTGTAGTCTGCATATTTGAGCCTTAATTTGCGGTAAGACAACTAGTCTTCGCGGCCATGTTCTGTGGTGTGTTAACACATCCTCCAAAGTGTCTCCCTCTTGAACGGCTATGTCAATGAAACCTCTCTCCCCCAGCACTTCTACCAATCTGCCTAACGAACACCAATCATCAAACAAAAATGATGTATTCGAGCAATTACAAACCTTGACCTTATGAAACGCTTTCGCCGAGTCTGGGTACTTGTGTCCTCCACATCAAAGATCCTCTCGTCTTTGTATCTTTAGTAGACCAGAAAGAGCCCTTTTGAATCAGATTCCTTTTAATCCAGTTTACCCACAACGAGTCCCGGGAAGATAATATGCGACATATTAGCTTGTAACAGCTTACTTTGTTCGCCTCTACCATTGATTTTAAACCAAGTCCCCCCTCTGAATTTGGCTTACACACATCGCTCAAAGCCACCTTGGCTTTCTTTGCGTTGAGACTCGGAGCAGACCATAAGAAAACCGCACTGTTTTTCTCAATCTCCTTTATACATGCTTTTGGTAACCTAAACGCTCCGATTCAAAAATTCGTTAGACCAGCAATTGCCGAGGATAAGGGTTGAAGTCTACAAGCAAAGGATAAAAACCGGTTCTTCCAGGTAGTAATTCGGTTTTGGATCTTGTCTATTAGAGGTTGATAGTCCGTCTTTGTCATTGCTTTGTTAGAAGAGGTAGGCCTATGTATTTTACAGGGAAGACATCTTTGTGAAATTGGAAAACATTCAGGGAATTCCTTACTTCTGGTGAGTTTCCTGTGATGAACAAGGTTGTCTTGTCCATGCTTATATTCAGTCCCGAAACTGCTGAAAATCTCTCAAAAACCGTGATGATACCTTGTATAGATCAAAATTGTCCATCTGCAAACACCATGATGTCATCTGCGAAGCAAAGATATGTAGCTCCTAAACTCCTACTGCGGGGATGGTAACCGAATTCACCATTCCTTGCTACCTTATTCAACATTTTCGAAAGATAATTCATGCAAATGACGAAAAGGTATGGTGAGAGTGAGTAGCCTTGGCGCAATCCACGTTCACTACGGAAATAACCCGCTAACTTTCCATTTATTTGAACTGAGAATGCCAGAGTAGTTACACATAGTACAACCCATTTGATGAAATTCGCAGGCACATTCATCGCTATCATCATGTTTTCGAGAAACCCCCAATTAACCTAGTCAAAAGCTTTTGTGATATCGATCTTCATTGCACACCTTGAGGAAACCTAAGACTTGTGATAATCCTTAACCAGTTCCGATGCTAAAAGGGGGTTCTCCATTAGATATATATCCTCTCTAAATGCTGACTGATTATTCGTAATAAACCCAAGGAGTGAGAGCACCATACTACCTTATGCCAAGAGTTCTGGATCCCTGGCTCCCTTAATAGATTCCATGTTTATTTTGTTGAAAAACCGGCTTGAACTTTGTTTCCTTGTACCTCCATACAGCCACGTCTTCTCCATCATTTCCCTGATCCCGTAGTCTGCATATTTCAGCCTCAATTTGCGCTAAGACAGCTGGCCTTCGCCGCCTTGTTCTGTAGTGTGTTAACACACCTCCAAAGTGTCTCCGTCTCCCTCTTTAAAGTCCATGTCAATGAAACCACTCTTCCCCAGCACTTCTACCAATCTCCCTAACGAACACCAATCATCATACCAAAATGACATATTCGAGCAATTACATACCTTGACCTAATGAAAAGCTTACGCCGAGTCGCGGTACTTGTTTCCTCCACATTAAAGATCCTCTCGTCTTGAACTTTGTTTCCTTTACCTCCATACAGCCACGTCTTCTCCATCATTTACCTGATCCCGTAGTCTGCATATTTCAGCCTCCATTTGCGCTATGACAGCTGGTCTTCGCCGCCTTGTTCTGTGGTGTGTTAACACATCCTCCAAAGTGTCTCCGTCTCCCTCTTGAATGGCCATGTCAATGAAACCTTTCTCCCCAAGCACTTCTACTAATCTGCCTAACGAACACCTATCATCATACCCAAATGACATATTCGAGCAATAACAAACCTTGACCTAATGAAAAGCTTACGCCGAGTCGTGGTACTTGTTTCCTCCACATTAAAGATCCTCTCGTCTTTGTATCTTTAGTAGACCAGAACGAGCCTTTTCGAATCAGATTCCTTTTAATCTAGTTTACCCACAACGAGTCCCTGGAAGATAGTAGGCGGCATATTAGCTTGTAACATCTTACCTTGTTCGCCTCTACCATCACATTTAAACCAAGTCCCCCCTCTGACTTTGGCTTACACACATCGCTCAAAGCCACCTTGGCTTTCTTTGCGTTGAGACTCGGACCAGACTATAAGAAAACCGCACTGTTTTTCTCAATCTCCTTTATACATGCTTTTGTTTACCTAAACGCTGCGATCAAAAAATTCGTTAGACCAGCAATTACCGAGGATAAGGGTTGAAGTCTACCAGCAAAGGATAAAAACCAGTTCTTCCAGGTAGTAATTCGGTTTTGGATCTTGTCTATTAGAGGTTGATAGTCCGTCTTTGTCATGCGCTTTGTTAGAAAAGGTAGGCCTAGGTATTTTACAGGCAAGACACCTTTGTGAAATGGGAAAACATTCATGGAATTCCTCACTCCTGGCGAGTTTCCTGTGATGAACAAGGTTGTCTTCTCCATGCTTATATTCAGTCTCGAAACTACTGTAAATCTCTCAAAAACTGTGATGATACCTTGTATAGATTAAAGTTGTCCATCTGCAAACACCATAATGTCATCTGCGAAGCAAAGATGTGTACCTCCTAAACTCTACAGCGGGGATGGTAACCGAATTCACCATTCCTTGCTACCTTATTCAACATTTTCGAAAGATAATTCATGCAAATGACGAAAAGATATGGTGAGAGTGAGAAGCCTTGGCGCAATCCACGTTCACTCTGGAAATAACACGCTAACTCTCCATTTATTTGAACTGAGAATGTCGGAGTAGTTAAACATTATACAACCCATTTGATGAAATTCGCAGGCATATTCATCGCTATCATCATGTTTTCGAGAAACCCCCAATTAACCTAGTCAAAAGCTTTTGTGATATCGATCTTCATTGCAGACCTTGAGGAAACCTCAGACTTGTGATAATCCTTAACCAGTTCCGATGCTAAAAGGGGGTTCTCCATTAGATATATATCCTCTCTAAATGCTGACTGATTATTCGTAATAAACCCAGGGAGTGAGAGCACCAGACTACCTTATGCCAAGAGTTCTGGATCCCCGGCTCCCTTAATAGATTCCATGTTTCTTTTGTTGAAAAACCGGCTTGAACTTTCTTTCCTTGTACCTCCATACAGCCACGTCTTCTCCATCATTTCCCTGATCCCGTAGTCTGCATATTTCAGCCTCAATTTGCGCTAAGACAGCTGGTCTACGCCGCCTTGTTCTGTGGTGTGTTAACACAGCCTCCAAAGTGTCTCTGTCTCCCTCTTTAAAGTCCATGCAATGAAACCTCTCTTCCCCAGCACTTCTACCAATCTCCCTAACGAACACCAATCATCATATCAAAATGACGTATTCGAGCAATTACATACCTTGATCTAATGAAAAGCTTTCGCCGAGTCGCGGAACTTGTTTCCTCCACATCAAAGATCCTCTCGTCTTTGTATCTTTAGTAGACCAGAATGAGCCTTTTCGAATCAGATTCCTTTTAATCTAGTTTACCCACAACGAGTCCCTGGAAGATAGTAGGCGGCATATTAGCTTGTAACAGCTTACCTTGTTCGCCTCTACCATCACATATAAACCAAGTCCACCCTCTGACTTTGGCTTACACACATCGCTCAAAGCCACCTTGGCTTTCTTTGCGTTGAGACTCGGACCAGACCATAAGAAAGCTGCACTGATTTTCTCAATCTAATTTATACATGCTTTTGTTTACCTAAACGCTGCGATCCAAAAATTCGTTAGACCAGCAATTACCGAGGATAAGTGTTGAAGTCTACCAGCAAAGGATAATAACCGGTTCTTCCAGGTAGTAATTCGGTTTTGGATCTTGTCTATTAGAGGTTGATAGTCCGTCTTTGCCATGGCCATGTTAATGAAACCTCTATCTCCCAACACTCCTACCAATCTGCCTAACGAACACCAATCATCATACCAAAATAACGTATTCGAGCAATTACAAACCTTGACCTAATGAAACGCTTTCGCTGAGTCGCGGTACTTGTTTCCTCCACATTAAAGATCCTCTCATCTTTGTATCTTTAGTAGACCAGAACGAGCCCATTCGAATCAGATTCCTTTTAATCTAGTTTACCCACAACGAGTCCCTGGAAGATAATATGCGACATATTAGCTTGTATCTGCTAACCTTGTTCGCCTCTACCATCAATTTTAAACCAAGTCCCCCCTCTGACTTTGGCTTACACACATCGCTCAAAGCCACCTTGGCTTTCTTTGCGTGGAGACTCGGACCAGACCATAAGAAAGCCGCACTGATTTTCTCAATCTCCTTTATACATGCTTTCGGTTACCTAAACGCTGCGATCCAAAAATTCAATAGACCAGCAATTACCAAGGATAAGGGTTGAAGTCTACCAGCAAAGGTTAAAAATTGGTTCTTTCAGGTAGTAATTCGGTTTTGGATCTTATCTATTAGAGGTTGATAGTCCGTCTGTGTCATGCGCTTTGTTAGAAGAGGTAGGCCTAGGTATTTTATAGGCAAGACACCTTTGTGAAATGGGAAAACATTCAGGGAATTCCTCACTTCTGGCGAGTTTCCTGTGATGAACAAGGTTGTCTTTTCCATGCTTATATTTAGTCTCGAAACTGCTGTAAATCTCTCAAAAACCGTGATGATACCTTGTATAGATTAAACTTGTCCATCTGCAAACACCATGATGTCATCTGCGAAGCAAAGATGTGTACCTCCTAAACTCCTACAGCGGGGATGGTCACCAAATTCACCATTCCTTGCTACCTTATTCAACATTTTCGAAAGATAATTCATGCAAATGACGAAAAGGTATGGTGAGAGTAAGTAGCCTTGGCGCAATCCACGTTCACTCCGGAAATAACCTGCTAACTCTCCATTTATTTGAACTGAGAATGTCGGAGTAGTTACACATTGTACAACCCATTTGATGAAATTCGCAGGCATATTCATCGCTATCATCTTGTTTTCGAGAAACCCCCAATTAACCTTGTCAAAAGCTTTTGTGATATCGAACTTCATTGCATACCTTGAGGACATGTCAGACTTGTGATAATCCTTAACCAGTTCCGATGCTAAAAGGGGGTTCTCCATTAGATATATATCCTCTCTAAATGCTGAATGATTATTCGTAATAAACCCAGGGAGTGAGAGCACCGTACTACCTTATGCCAAGAGTTCTGGATCCCCGCTCCCTTAATTGATTCCATGTTTCTTTTGTTGAAAAAACCGGCTTGAACTTTGTTTCCTTGTACCTCCATACAGCCACGTCTTCTCCATCATTTCCCTGATCCCGTAGTCTGCATATTTCAGCCTCAATTTGTGCTAAGACGGCTGGTCTTTGCCGCCTTGTTCTGTGGTGTGTTAACACATCCTCCAAAGTGTCTCCGTCTCCCTCTTTAATGTCCATTTCAATAAAACCTCTCTTCCCCAGCACTTCTACCAATCTCCCTAACGAACACCAATCATAATACCAAAATGACGTATTCGAGCAATTACATACCTTGATCTAATGAAAAGCTTTCGCCGAGTCGCGGAACTTGTTTCCTCCACATCAAAGATCCTCTCGTCTTTGTATCTTTAGTAGACCAGAATGAGCCTTTTCGAATCAGATTCCTTTTAAACTAGTTTACCCACAACCAGTCCCTGGAAGATAGTATGCGGCATATTAGCTTGTAACAGCTTACCTTGTTCGCCTCTACCATCACATTTAAACCAAGTCCCCCCCTCGGACTTTGGCTTACACACATCGCTAAAAGCCACCTTGGCTTTCTTTGCGTTGAGACTCGGACTAGACCATAAGAAAGACGCACTGATTTTCTCAATCTCCTTTATACATGCTTTCGGTTACCTAAACGCTGCGATCCAAAAATTCATTAGACCAGCAATTACCAAGGATAAGGGTTGAAGTCTACCAGCAAAGGTTAAAAATCGGTTCTTTCAGGTAGTAATTCGGTTTTGGATCTTGTCTATTAGAGGTTGATAGTCCGTCTGTGTCATGCGCTTTGTTAGAAGAGGTAGGCCTAGGTATTTTATAGGCAAGACACCTTTGTGAAATGGGAAAACATTCAGGGAATTCCTCACTTCTGGCGAGTTTCCTGTGATGAATAATGTTGTCTTTTCCATGCTTATATTCAGTCCCGAAACTGCTGTAAATCTCTCAAAAACTGTGATGATACCTTGTATAGAATAAACTTGTCCATCTGCAAACACCATGATGTCATCTGCGAAGCAAAGATGTGTACCTCCTAAACTCCTACAGCGGGGATGGTAACCGAATTCACCATTCCTTGCTACCTTATTCAACATTTTCGAAAGATAATTCATGCAAATGAAGAAAAGATATGGTGAGAGTGAGTAGCCTTGGCGCAATCCACGTTCACTCCGGAAATAACCCGCTAACTCTCCATTTATTTGAACTGAGAATGCCGGAGTAGTTACACATTGTACAACCCATTTGATGAAATTCGCAGGCACATTCATCGCTATCATCATGTTTTCGAGAAACACCCAATTAACCTAGTCAAAAGCTTTTGTGATATCGATCTTCATTGCACACCTTGAGGAAACCTCAGACTTGCGATAATCCTTAACCAGTTCCGATGCTAAAAGGGGGTTCTCCATTAGATATCTGTCCTCTATAAATGCTGACTGATTATTCGTAATAAACCCAGGGAGTAAGAGCACCATACTACCTTATGCCAAGAGTTCTGGATCCCCGCTCCCTTAATTGATTCTATATTGCTTTGGTTGAAAAAACCGGCTTGAACTTTGTTTCCTTGTACCTCCATACAGCCACGTCTTCTCCATCATTTCCCTGATCCCGTAGTCTGCATATTTCAGCCTCAATTTGCGCTAAGACGGCTGGTCTTTGCCGCCTTGTTCTGTGGTGTGTTAACACATCCTCCAAAGTGTCTCCGTCTCCCTCTTTAATGTCCATTTCAATAAAACCTCTCTTCCCC
This sequence comes from Cardamine chenopodiifolia, assembly GCA_963922655.1. Lineage (NCBI taxonomy): Eukaryota > Viridiplantae > Streptophyta > Magnoliopsida > Brassicales > Brassicaceae > Cardamine > Cardamine chenopodiifolia. The sequence goes on from OZ000490.1 coordinate 4,411,143, forward strand.
AGCACTTCTACCAATCTCCCTAACGAACACCAATCATAATACCAAAATGACGTATTCGAGCAATTACATACCTTGATCTAATGAAAAGCTTTCGCCGAGTCGCGGAACTTGTTTCCTCCACATCAAAGATCCTCTCGTCTTTGTATCTTTAGTAGACCAGAATGAGCCTTTTCGAATCAGATTCTTTTTAAACTAGTTTACCCACAACGAGTCCCTGGAAGATAGTATGCGGCATATTAGCTTGTAACAGCTTACCTTGTTTGCCTCTACCATCACATTTAAACCAAGTCCCCCCCTCGGACTTTGGCTTACACACATCGCTAAAAGCCACCTTGGCTTTCTTTGCGTTGAGACTCGGACTAGACCATAAGAAAGACGCACTGATTTTCTCAATCTCCTTTATACATGCTTTCGGTTACCTAAACGCTGCGATCCAAAAATTCATTAGACCAGCAATTACCAAGGATAAGGGTTGAAGTCTACCAGTAAAGGTTAAAAATCGGTTCTTTCAGGTAGTAATTCGGTTTTGGATCTTGTCTATTAGAGGTTGATAGTCCGTCTGTGTCATGCGCTTTGTTAGAAGAGGTAGGCCTAGGTATTTTATAGGCAAGACACCTTTGTGAAATGGGAAAACATTCAGGGAATTCCTCACTTCTGGCGAGTTTCCTGTGATGAATAATGTTGTCTTTTCCATGCTTATATTCAGTCCCGAAACTGCTGTAAATCTCTCAAAAACTGTGATGATACCTTGTATAGAATAAACTTGTCCATCTGCAAACACCATGATGTCATCTGCGAAGCAAAGATGTGTACCTCCTAAACTCCTACAGCGGGGATGGTAACCGAATTCACCATTCCTTGCTACCTTATTCAACATTTTCGAAAGATAATTCATGCAAATGACGAAAAGATATGGTGAGAGTGAGTAGCCTTGGCGCAATCCACGTTCACTCCGGAAATAACCCGCTAACTCTCCATTTATTTGAACTGAGAATGCCGGAGTAGTTACACATTGTACAACCCATTTGATGAAATTCGCAGGCACATTCATCGCTATCATCATGTTTTCGAGAAACCCCCAATTAACCTAGTCAAAAGCTTTTGTGATATCGATCTTCATTGCACACCTTGAGGAAACCTCAGACTTGCGAAAATCCTTAACCAGTTCCGATGCTAAAAGGGGGTTCTCCATTAGATATCTGTCCTCTATAAATGCTGACTGATTATTCGTAATAAACCCAGGGAGTGAGAGCACCATACTACCTTATGCCAAGAGTTCTGGATCCCCGCTCCCTTAATTGATTCCATATTGCTTTGGTTGAAAAAACCGGCTTGAACTTTGTTTCCTTGTACCTCCATACAGCCACGTCTTCTCCATCATTTCCCTGATCCCGTAGTCTGCATATTTCAGCCTCAATTTGCGCTAAGACAGCTGGTCTTCGCCGCCTTGTTCTGTGGTGTGTTAACACATCCTCCAAAGTGTCTCCGTCTCCCTCTTTAATGTCCATGTCAATGAAACCTCTCTTCCCCAGCACTTCTACCAATCTCCCTAAGGAACACCAATCATCATACCAAAATGACGTATTCGAGCAATTACATACCTTGACCTAATGAAAAGATTTCGCCGAGTCGCGGTACTTGTTTCCTCCACATCAAAGATCCTCTCGTCTTTGTATCTTTAGTAGACCAGAACGAGCCTTTTCGAATCAGATTCCTTTTAAACTAGTTTACCCACAACCAGTCCCTGGAAGATAGTATGCGGCATATTAGCTTGTAACAGCTTACCTTGTTCGCCTCTACCATCACATTTAAACCAAGTCCCCCCCTCTGACTTTGGCTTATACACATCACTCAAAGCCACCTTCGCTTTCTTTGCGTTGAGACTCGGACCAGACCATAAGAAAGCCGCACTGATTTTCTCAATCTCCTTTATACATGCTTTCGGTTACCTAAACGCTGCGATCCAAAAATATCATTAGACCAGCAATTACCAAGGAAAAGGGTTGAAGTCTACCAGCAAAGGTTAAAAATCGGTTCTTTCAGGTAGTAATTCGGTTTTGGATCTTGTCTATTAGAGGTTGATAGTCCGTCTGTGTCATGCGCTTTGTTAGAAGAGGTAGGCCTAGGTATTTTATAGGCAAGACACCTTTGTGAAATGGGAAAACATTCAGGGAATTCCTCACTTCTGGCGAGTTTCCCATGATGAACAAGGTTGTCTTTTCCATGCTTATATTCAGTCTCGAAACTGCTGTAAATCTCTCAAAAACCGTGATGATACCTTCTATTGATTAAACTTGTCCATCTGCAAACACCATGATGTCATCTGCGAAGCAAAGATGTGTACCTCCTAAACTCCTACAGCGGGGATGATAACCGAATTCACCATTCCTTGCTACCTTATTCAACATTTTCGAAAGATAATTCATGCAAATGACGAAAAGGTATGGTGAGAGTGAGTAGCCTTGGCGCAATCCACGTTCACTCCGGAAATAACCCGCTAACTCTCCATTTATTTGAACTGAGAATGCCGGAGTAGTTACACATTGTACAACCCATTTAATGAAATTCGCAGGCACATTCATCGCTATCATCATGTTTTCGAGAAACCCCCAATTAACCTAGTCAAAAGCTTTTGTGATATCGATCTTCATTGCACACCTTGAGGAAACCTCAGACTTGCGATAATCCTTAACCAGTTCCGATGCTAAAAGGGGGTTCTCCATTAGATATCTGTCCTCTATAAATGCTGACTGATTATTCGTAATAAACCCAGGGAGTGAGAGCACCATACTATCTTATGCCAAGAGTTCTGGATCCCCGCTCCCTTAATTGATTCCATGTTTCTTTTGTTGAAAAAACCAGCTTGAACTTTGTTTCCTTGTACCTCCATACAGCCACGTCTTCTCCATCATTTCCCTGATCCCGTAGTCTGCATATTTCAGCCTCAATTTGCGGTAAGACGGCTGGTCTTTGCCGCCTTGTTCTGTGGTGTGTTAACACATCCTCCAAAGTGTCTCCGTCTCCCTCTTTAATGTCCATTTCAATAAAACCTCTCTTCCCCAGCACTTCTACCAATCTCCCTAACGAACACCAATCATAATACCAAAATGACGTATTCGAGCAATTACATACCTTGATCTAATGAAAAGCTTTCGCCGAGTCGCGGAACTTGTTTCCTCCACATCAAAGATCCTCTCGTCTTTGTATCTTTAGTAGACCAGAATGAGCCTTTTCGAATCAGATTCCTTTTAAACTAGTTTACCCACAACGAGTCCCTGGAAGATAGTACGCGGCATATTAGCTTGTAACAGCTTACCTTGTTCGCCTCTACCATCACATTTAAACCAAGTCCCCTCCTCGGACTTTGGCTTACACACATCGCTAAAAGCCACCTTGGCTTTCTTTGCGTTGAGACTCGGACTAGACCATAAGAAAGACGCACTGATTTTCTCAATCTCCTTTATACATGCTTTCGGTTACCTAAACGCTGCGATCCAAAAATTCATTAGACCAGCAATTACCAAGGATAAGGGTTGAAGTCTACCAGCAAAGGTTAAAAATCGGTTCTTTCAGGTAGTAATTCGGTTTTGGATCTTGTCTATTAGAGGTTGATAGTCCGTCTGTGTCATGCGCTTTGTTAGAAGAGGTAGGCCTAGGTATTTTATAGGCAAGACACCTTTGTGAAATGGGAAAACATTCAGGGAATTCCTCACTTCTGGCGAGTTTCCTGTGATGAATAATGTTGTCTTTTCCATGCTTATATTCAGTCCCGAAACTGCTGTAAATCTCTCAAAAACTGTGATGATACCTTGTATAGAATAAACTTGTCCATCTGCAAACACCATGATGTCATCTGCGAAGCAAAGATGTGTACCTCCTAAACTCCTACAACGGGGATGGTAACCGAATTCACCATTCCTTGCTACCTTATTCAACATTTTCGAAAGATAATTCATGCAAATGACGAAAAGATATGGTGAGAGTGAGTAGCCTTGGCGCAATCCACGTTCACTCCGGAAATAACCCGCTAACTCTCCATTTATTTGAACTGAGAATCCCGGAGTAGTTACACATTGTACAACCCATTTGATGAAATTCGCAGGCACATTCATCGCTATCATCATGTTTTCGAGAAACCCCCAATTAACCTAGTCAAAAGCTTTTGTGATATCGATCTTCATTGCACACCTTGAGGAAACCTCAGACTTGCGATAATCCTTAACCAGTTCCGATGCTAAAAGGGGGTTCTCCATTAGATATCTGTCCTCTATAAATGCTGACTGATTATTTGTAATAAACCCAGGGAGTGAGAGCACCATACTACCTTATGCCAAGAGTTCTGGATCCCCGCTCCCTTAATTGATTCCATATTGCTTTGGTTGAAAAAACCGGCTTGAACTTTGTTTCCTTGTACCTCCATACAGCCACGTCTTCTCCATCATTTCCCTGATCCCGTAGTCTGCATATTTCAGCTTCAATTTGCGCTAAGACCGCTTGTCTTCGCCGCCTTGTTCTGTGGTGTGTTAACACATCCTCCAAAGTGTCTCCGTCTCCCTCTTTAATGTCCATGTCAATGAAACCTCTCTTCCCCAGCACTTCTACCAATCTCCCTAAGGAACACCAATCATCATACCAAAATGACGTATTCGAGCAATTACATACCTTGACCTAATGAAAAGATTTCGCCGAGTCGCGGTACTTGTTTCCTCCACATCAAAGATCCTCTCGTCTTTGTATCTTTAGTAGACCAGAACGAGCCTTTTCGAATCAGATTCCTTTTAAACTAGTTTACCCACAACCAGTCCCTGGAAGATAGTATGCGGCATATTAGCTTGTAACAGCTTACCTTGTTCGCCTCTACCATCACATTTAAACCAAGTCCCCCCCTCTGACTTTGGCTTATACACATCACTCAAAGCCACCTTCGCTTTCTTTGCGTTGAGACTCGGACCAGACCATAAGAAAGCCGCACTGATTTTCTCAATCTCCTTTATACATGCTTTCGGTTACCCAAACGCTGCGATCCAAAAATTCATTAGACCAGCAATTACCAAGGATAAGGGTTGAAGTCTACCAGCAAAAAGGTTAAAAATCGGTTCTTTCAGGTAGTAATTCGGTTTTGGATCTTGTCTATTAGAGGTTGATAGTCCGTCTGTGTCATGCACTTTGTTAGAAGACGTAGGCCTAGGTATTTTATAGGCAAGACACCTTTGTGAAATGGGAAAATATTCAGGGAATTCCTCACTTCTGGCGAGTTTCCCATGACGAACAAGGTTGTCTTTTCCATGCTTATATTCAGTCCCGAAACTGCTGTAAATCTCTCAAAAACCGTGATGATACCTTGTATAGATTAAACTTGCCCATCTGCAAACACCATGATGTCATCTGCGAAGCAAAGATGTGTACCTCCTAAACTCCTACAGCGGGGATGGTAACCGAATTCACCATTCCTTGCTACCTTATTCAACATTTTCGAAAGATAATTCATGCAAATGACGAAAAGATATGGTGAGAGTGAGTAGCCTTGGCGCAATCCACGTTCACTCCGGAAATAACCCGCTAACTCTCCATTTATTTGAACTGAGAATGCCGGAGTAGTTACACATTGTACAACCCATTTGATGAAATTTGCAGGCACATTCATCGCTATCATCATGTTTTCGAGAAACCCCCAATTAACCTAGTCAAAAGCTTTGTGATGTCAATCTTCATTGCACACCTTGAGGAAACCTCAGACTTGCGATAATCCTTAACCAGTTCCGATGCTAAAAGGGGGTTCTCCATTAGATATCTATCCTCCATAAATGCTGACTGATTATTCGTAATAAACTCAGGGAGTGAGAGCACCATACTACCTTATGCCAAGAGTTCTGGATCCCCGCTCCCTTAATTGATTCCATGTTTCTTTTGTTGAAAAAACCGGCTTGAACTTTGTTTCCTTGTACCTCCATACAGCCACGTCTACTCCATCATTTCCCTGATCCCGTAGTCTGCATATTTCAGCCTCAATTTGCGCTAAGACAGCTGGTCTTCGCCGCCTTGTTCTGTGGTGTGTTAACACATCCTCCAAAGTGTCTCCGTCTCCCTCTTTAATGTCCATGTCAATGAAACCTCTCTTCCCCAGCACTTCTACCAATCTCCCTAAGGAACACCAATCATCATACCAAAATGACGTATTCGAGCAATTACATACCTTGACCTAATAAAAAGATTTCGCCGAGTCGCGGTACTTGTTTCCTCCACATCAAAGATCCTCTCGTCTTTGTATCTTTAGTAGACCAGAAAGAGCCTTTTCGAATCAGATTCCTTTTAAACTAGTTTACCCACAACCAGTCCCTGGAAGATAGTATGCGGCATATTAGCTTGTAACAGCTTACCTTGTTCGCCTCTACCATCACATTTAAACCAAGTCCCCCCCTCTGACTTTGGCTTACACACATCGCTCAAAGCCACCTTGGCTTTCTTTGCGTTGAGACTCGGACCAAACCATAAGAAAGCCGCACTGATTTTCTCAATCTCCTTTATACATGCTTTCGGTTACCTAAACGCTGCGATCCAAAAATATCATTAGACCAGCAATTACCAAGGAAAAGGGTTGAAGTCTACCAGCAAAGGTTAAAAATCGGTTCTTTCAGGTAGTAATTCGGTTTTGGATCTTGTCTATTAGAGGTTGATAGTCCGTCTGTGTCATGCGCTTTGTTAGAAGAGGTAGGCCTAGGTATTTTATAGGCAAGACACCTTTGTGAAATGGGAAAACATTCAGGGAATTCCTCACTTCTGGCGAGTTTCCCATGATGAACAAGGTTGTCTTTTCCATGCTTATATTCAGTCCCGAAACTGCTGTAAATCTCTCAAAAACTGTGATGATACCTTGTATAGAATAAACTTGTCCATCTGCAAACACCATGATGTCATCTGCGAAGCAAAGATGTGTACCTCCTAAACTCCTACAGCGGGGATGGTAACCGAATTCACCATTCCTTGCTACCTTATTCAACATTTTCGAAAGATAATTCATGCAAATGACGAAAAGATATGGTGAGAGTGAGTAGCCTTGGCGCAATCCACGTTCACTCCGGAAATAACCCGCTAACTCTCCATTTATTTGAACTGAGAATGCCGGAGTAGTTACACATTGTACAACCCATTTGATGAAATTCGCAGGCACATTCATCGCTATCATCATGTTTTCGAGAAACCCCCAATTAACCTAGTCAAAAGCTTTTGTGATATCGATCTTCATTGCACACCTTGAGGAAACCTCAGACTTGCGATAATCCTTAACCAGTTCCGATGCTAAAAGGGGGTTCTCCATTAGATATCTGTCCTCTATAAATGCTGACTGATTATTTGTAATAAACCCAGGGAGTGAGAGCACCATACTACCTTATGCCAAGAGTTCTGGATCCCCGCTCCCTTAATTGATTCCATATTGCTTTGGTTGAAAAAACCGGCTTGAACTTTGTTTCCTTGTACCTCCATACAGCCACGTCTTCTCCATCATTTCCCTGATCCCGTAGTCTGCATATTTCAGCCTCAATTTGCGCTAAGACCGCTTGTCTTCGCCGCCTTGTTCTGTGGTGTGTTAACACATCCTCCAAAGTGTCTCCGTCTCCCTCTTTAATGTCCATGTCAATGAAACCTCTCTTCCCCAGCACTTCTACCAATCTCCCTAAGGAACACCAATCATCATACCAAAATGACGTATTCGAGCAATTACATACCTTGACCTAATGAAAAGATTTCGCCGAGTCGCGGTACTTGTTTCCTCCACATCAAAGATCCTCTCGTCTTTGTATCTTTAGTAGACCAGAACGAGCCTTTTCGAATCAGATTCCTTTTAAACTAGTTTACCCACAACCAGTCCCTGGAAGATAGTATGCGGCATATTAGCTTGTAACAGCTTACCTTGTTCGCCTCTACCATCACATTTAAACCAAGTCCCCCCCTCTGACTTTGGCTTATACACATCACTCAAAGCCACCTTCGCTTTCTTTGCGTTGAGACTCGGACCAGACCATAAGAAAGCCGCACTGATTTTCTCAATCTCCTTTATACATGCTTTCGGTTACCCAAACGCTGCGATCCAAAAATTCATTAGACCAGCAATTACCAAGGATAAGGGTTGAAGTCTACCAGCAAAAAGGTTAAAAATCGGTTCTTTCAGGTAGTAATTCGGTTTTGGATCTTGTCTATTAGAGGTTGATAGTCCGTCTGTGTCATGCACTTTGTTAGAAGAGGTAGGCCTAGGTATTTTATAGGCAAGACACCTTTGTGAAATGGGAAAATATTCAGGGAATTCCTCACTTCTGGCGAGTTTCCCATGACGAACAAGGTTGTCTTTTCCATGCTTATATTCAGTCCCGAAACTGCTGTAAATCTCTCAAAAACCGTGATGATACCTTGTATAGATTAAACTTGTCCATCTGGAAACACCATGATGTCATCTGCGAAGCAAAGATGTGTACCTCCTAAACTCCTACAGCGGGGATGATAACCGAATTCACCATTCCTTGCTACCTTATTCAACATTTTCGAAAGATAATTCATGCAAATGACGAAAAGGTATGGTGAGAGTGAGTAGCCTTGGCGCAATCCACGTTCACTCCGGAAATAACCCGCTAACTCTCCATTTATTTGAACTGAGAATGCCGGAGTAGTTACACATTGTACAACCCATTTGATGAAATTCGCAGGCACATTCATCGCTATCATCATGTTTTCGAGAAACCCCCAATTAACCTAGTCAAAAGCTTTGTGATGTCGATCTTCATTGCACACCTTGAGGAAACCTCAGACTTGCGATAATCCTTAACCAGTTCCGATGCTAAAAGGGGGTTCTCCATTAGATATCTATCCTCCATAAATGCTGACTGATTATTCGTAATAAACTCAGGGAGTGAGAGCACCATACTACCTTATGCCAAGAGTTCTGGATCCCCGCTCCCTTAATTGATTCCATGTTTCTTTTGTTGAAAAAACCGGCTTGAACTTTGTTTCCTTGTACCTCCATACAGCCACGTCTACTCCATCATTTCCCTGATCCCGTAGTCTGCATATTTCAGCCTCAATTTGCGCTAAGACAGCTGGTCTTCGCCGCCTTGTTCTGTGGTGTGTTAACACATCCTCCAAAGTGTCTCCGTCTCCCTCTTTAATGTCCATGTCAATGAAACCTCTCTTCCCCAGCACTTCTACCAATCTCCCTAAGGAACACCAATCATCATACCAAAATGACGTATTCGAGCAATTACATACCTTGACCTAATAAAAAGATTTCGCCGAGTCGCGGTACTTGTTTCCTCCACATCAAAGATCCTCTCGTCTTTGTATCTTTAGGAGACCAGAAAGAGCCTTTTCGAATCAAATTCCTTTTAAACTAGTTTACCCACAATGAGTCCCTGGAAGATAGTATGCGGCATATTAGCTTGTAACAGCTTACCTTGTTCGCCTCTACCATCACATTTAAACCAAGTCCCCCCCTCTGACTTTGGCTTACACACATCGCTCAAAGCCACCTTGGCTTTCTTTGCGTTGAGACTCGGACCAAACCATAAGAAAGCCGCACTGATTTTCTCAATCTCCTTTATACATGCTTTCGGTTACCTAAACGTTGCGATCCAAAAATATCATTAGACCAGCAATTACCAAGGAAAAGGGTTAAAGTCTACCAGCAAAGGTTAAAAATCGGTTCTTTCAGGTAGTAATTCGGTTTTGGATCTTGTCTATTAGAGGTTGATAGTCCGTCTGTGTCATGCGCTTTGTTAGAAGAGGTAGGCCTAGGTATTTTATAGGCAAGACACCTTTGTGAAATGGGAAAACATTCAGGGAATTCCTCACTTCTGGCGAGTTTCCCATGATGAACAAGGTTGTCTTTTCCATGCTTATATTCAGTCTCGAAACTGCTGTAAATCTCTCAAAAACCGTGATGATACCTTCTATAGATTAAACTTGTCCATCTGCAAACACCATGATGTCATCTGCGAAGCAAAGATGTGTACCTCCTAAACTCCTACAGCGGGGATGATAACCGAATTCACCATTCCTTGCTACCTTATTCAACATTTTCGAAAGATAATTCATGCAAATGACGAAAAGGTATGGTGAGAGTGAGTAGCCTTGGCGCAATCCACGTTCACTCCGGAAATAATCCGCTAACTCTCCATTTATTTGAACTGAGAATGCCGGAGTAGTTACACATTGTACAACCCATTTAATGAAATTCGCAGGCACATTCATCGCTATCATCATGTTTTCGAGAAACCCCCAATTAACCTAGTTAAAAGCTTTTGTGATATCGATCTTCATTGCACACCTTGAGGAGACCTCAGACTTGCAATAATCCTTAACCAGTTCTGATGCTAAAAGGGGGTTCTCCATTAGATATCTATCCTCTATAAATACTGACTGATTATTCGTATTAAACCCAGGGAGTGAGAGCACCATACTACCTTATGCCAAGAGTTCTGGATCCCCGCTCCCTTAATTGATTCCATGTTTCTTTTGTTGAAAAAACCGGCTTGAACTTTGTTTCCTTGTACCTCCATACAGCCACGTCTTCTCCATCATTTCCCTGATCCCGTAGTCTGCATATTTCAGCCTCAATTTGCGCTAAGACAGCTGGTCTTCGCCGCCTTGTTCTGTGGTGTGTTAACACATCCTCCAAAGTGTCTCCGTCTCCCTCTTTAATGTCCATGTCAATGAAACCTCTCTTCCCCAGCACTTCTACCAATCTCCCTAAGGAACACCAATCATCATACCAAAATGACGTATTCGAGCAATTACATACCTTGACCTAATAAAAAGATTTCGCCGAGTCGCGGTACTTGTTTCCTCCACATCAAAGATCCTCTCGTCTTTGTATCTTTAGTAGACCAGAAAGAGCCTTTTCGAATCAGATTCCTTTTAAACTAGTTTACCCACAACCAGTCCCTGGAAGATAGTATGCGGCATATTAGCTTGTAACAGCTTACCTTGTTCGCCTCTACCATCACATTTAAACCAAGTCCCCCCCTCTGACTTTGGCTTACACACATCGCTCAAAGCCACCTTGGCTTTCTTTGCGTTGAGACTCGGACCAAACCATAAGAAAGCCGCACTGATTTTCTCAATCTCCTTTATACATGCTTTCGGTTACCTAAACGTTGCGATCCAAAAATATCATTAGACCAGCAATTACCAAGGAAAAGGGTTAAAGTCTACCAGCAAAGGTTAAAAATCGGTTCTTTCAGGTAGTAATTCGGTTTTGGATCTTGTCTATTAGAGGTTGATAGTCCGTCTGTGTCATGCGCTTTGTTAGAAGAGGTAGGCCTAGGTATTTTATAGGCAAGACACCTTTGTGAAATGGGAAAACATTCAGGGAATTCCTCACTTCTGGCGAGTTTACCATGATGAACAAGGTTGTCTTTTCCATGCTTATATTCAGTCTCGAAACTGCTGTAAATCTCTCAAAAACCGTGATGATACCTTCTATAGATTAAACTTGTCCATCTGCAAACACCATGATGTCATCTGCGAAGCAAAGATGTGTACCTCCTAAACTCCTACAGCGGGGATGATAACCGAATTCACCATTCCTTGCTACCTTATTCAACATTTTCGAAAGATAATTCATGCAAATGACGAAAAGGTATGGTGAGAGTGAGTAGCCTTGGCGCAATCCACGTTCACTCCGGAAATAATCCGCTAACTCTCCATTTATTTGAACTGAGAATGCCGGAGTAGTTACACATTGTACAACCCATTTAATGAAATTCGCAGGCACATTCATCGCTATCATCATGTTTTCGAGAAACCCCCAATTAACCTAGTTAAAAGCTTTTGTGATATCGATCTTCATTGCACACCTTGAGGAGACCTCAGACTTGCAATAATCCTTAACCAGTTCTGATGCTAAAAGGGGGTTCTCCATTAGATATCTATCCTCTATAAATACTGACTGATTATTCGTATTAAACCCAGGGAGTGAGAGCACCATACTACCTTATGCCAAGAGTTCTGGATCCCCGCTCCCTTAATTGATTCCATGTTTCTTTTGTTGAAAAAACCGGCTTGAACTTTGTTTCCTTGTACCTCCATACAGCCACGTCTTCTCCATCATTTCCCTGATCCCGTAGTCTGCATATTTCAGCCTCAATTTGCGCTAAGACAGCTGGTCTTCGCCGCCTTGTTCTGTGGTGTGTTAACACATCCTCCAAAGTGTCTCCGTCTCCCTCTTTAATGTCCATGTCAATGAAACCTCTCTTCCCCAGCACTTCTACCAATCTCCCTAAGGAACACCAATCATCATACCAAAATGACGTATTCGAGCAATTACATACCTTGACCTAATAAAAAGATTTCGCCGAGTCGCGGTACTTGTTTCCTCCACATCAAAGATCCTCTCGTCTTTGTATCTTTAGGAGACCAGAAAGAGCCTTTTCGAATCAAATTCCTTTTAAACTAGTTTACCCACAATGAGTCCCTGGAAGATAGTATGCGGCATATTAGCTTGTAACAGCTTACCTTGTTCGCCTCTACCATCACATTTAAACCAAGTCCCCCCCTCTGACTTTGGCTTACACACATCGCTCAAAGCCACCTTGGCTTTCTTTGCGTTGAGACTCGGACCAAACCATAAGAAAGCCGCACTGATTTTCTCAATCTCCTTTATACATGCTTTCGGTTACCTAAACGTTGCGATCCAAAAATATCATTAGACCAGCAATTACCAAGGAAAAGGGTTAAAGTCTACCAGCAAAGGTTAAAAATCGGTTCTTTCAGGTAGTAATTCGGTTTTGGATCTTGTCTATTAGAGGTTGATAGTCCGTCTGTGTCATGCGCTTTGTTAGAAGAGGTAGGCCTAGGTATTTTATAGGCAAGACACCTTTGTGAAATGGGAAAACATTCAGGGAATTCCTCACTTCTGGCGAGTTTCCCATGATGAACAAGGTTGTCTTTTCCATGCTTATATTCAGTCTCGAAACTGCTGTAAATCTCTCAAAAACCGTGATGATACCTTCTATAGATTAAACTTGTCCATCTGCAAACACCATGATGTCATCTGCGAAGCAAAGATGTGTACCTCCTAAACTCCTACAGCGGGGATGATAACCGAATTCACCATTCCTTGCTACCTTATTCAACATTTTCGAAAGATAATTCATGCAAATGACGAAAAGGTATGGTGAGAGTGAGTAGCCTTGGCGCAATCCACGTTCACTCCGGAAATAATCCGCTAACTCTCCATTTATTTGAACTGAGAATGCCGGAGTAGTTACACATTGTACAACCCATTTAATGAAATTCGCAGGCACATTCATCGCTATCATCATGTTTTCGAGAAACCCCCAATTAACCTAGTTAAAAGCTTTTGTGATATCGATCTTCATTGCACACCTTGAGGAGACCTCAGACTTGCAATAATCCTTAACCAGTTCTGATGCTAAAAGGGGGTTCTCCATTAGATATCTATCCTCTATAAATACTGACTGATTATTCGTATTAAACCCAGGGAGTGAGAGCACCATACTACCTTATGCCAAGAGTTCTGGATCCCCGCTCCCTTAATTGATTCCATGTTTCTTTTGTTGAAAAAACCGGCTTGAACTTTGTTTCCTTGTACCTCCATACAGCCACGTCTTCTCCATCATTTCCCTGATCCCGTAGTCTGCATATTTCAGCCTCAATTTGCGCTAAGACAGCTGGTCTTCGCCGCCTTGTTCTGTGGTGTGTTAACACATCCTCCAAAGTGTCTCCGTCTCCCTCTTTAATGTCCATGTCAATGAAACCTCTCTTCCCCAGCACTTCTACCAATCTCCCTAAGGAACACCAATCATCATACCAAAATGACGTATTCGAGCAATTACATACCTTGACCTAATAAAAAGATTTCGCCGAGTCGCGGTACTTGTTTCCTCCACATCAAAGATCCTCTCGTCTTTGTATCTTTAGTAGACCAGAAAGAGCCTTTTCGAATCAGATTCCTTTTAAACTAGTTTACCCACAACCAGTCCCTGGAAGATAGTATGCGGCATATTAGCTTGTAACAGCTTACCTTGTTCGCCTCTACCATCACATTTAAACCAAGTCCCCCCCTCTGACTTTGGCTTACACACATCGCTCAAAGCCACCTTGGCTTTCTTTGCGTTGAGACTCGGACCAAACCATAAGAAAGCCGCACTGATTTTCTCAATCTCCTTTATACATGCTTTCGGTTACCTAAACGTTGCGATCCAAAAATATCATTAGACCAGCAATTACCAAGGAAAAGGGTTAAAGTCTACCAGCAAAGGTTAAAAATCGGTTCTTTCAGGTAGTAATTCGGTTTTGGATCTTGTCTATTAGAGGTTGATAGTCCGTCTGTGTCATGCGCTTTGTTAGAAGAGGTAGGCCTAGGTATTTTATAGGCAAGACACCTTTGTGAAATGGGAAAACATTCAGGGAATTCCTCACTTCTGGCGAGTTTACCATGATGAACAAGGTTGTCTTTTCCATGCTTATATTCAGTCTCGAAACTGCTGTAAATCTCTCAAAAACCGTGATGATACCTTCTATAGATTAAACTTGTCCATCTGCAAACACCATGATGTCATCTGCGAAGCAAAGATGTGTACCTCCTAAACTCCTACAGCGGGGATGATAACCGAATTCACCATTCCTTGCTACCTTATTCAACATTTTCGAAAGATAATTCATGCAAATGACGAAAAGGTATGGTGAGAGTGAGTAGCCTTGGCGCAATCCACGTTCACTCCGGAAATAATCCGCTAACTCTCCATTTATTTGAACTGAGAATGCCGGAGTAGTTACACATTGTACAACCCATTTAATGAAATTCGCAGGCACATTCATCGCTATCATCATGTTTTCGAGAAACCCCCAATTAACCTAGTTAAAAGCTTTTGTGATATCGATCTTCATTGCACACCTTGAGGAGACCTCAGACTTGCAATAATCCTTAACCAGTTCTGATGCTAAAAGGGGGTTCTCCATTAGATATCTATCCTCTATAAATACTGACTGATTATTCGTATTAAACCCAGGGAGTGAGAGCACCATACTACCTTATGCCAAGAGTTCTGGATCCCCGCTCCCTTAATTGATTCCATGTTTCTTTTGTTGAAAAAACCGGCTTGAACTTTGTTTCCTTGTACCTCCATACAGCCACGTCTTCTCCATCATTTCCCTGATCCCGTAGTCTGCATATTTCAGCCTCAATTTGCGCTAAGACAGCTGGTCTTCGCCGCCTTGTTCTGTGGTGTGTTAACACATCCTCCAAAGTGTCTCCGTCTCCCTCTTTAATGTCCATATCAATGAAACCTCTCTTCCCCAGCACTTCTACCAATCTCCCTAACGAACACCAATCATCATACCAAAATGACGTATTTGAGCAATTAGATACCTTGACCTAATGAAAAGCTTTCGCCGAGTCGCGGTACTTGTTTCCTCCACATCAAAGATCCTCTCGTCTTTAAATCTTTAGTAGCCCAGAACGAGCCTTTTCGAATCAGATTCCTTTTAAACTAGTTTACCCACAACCAGTCCCTGGAAGATAGTATGCGGCATATTAGCTTGTAACAGCTTACCTTGTTCGCCTCTACCATCACATTTAAACCAAGTCCCCCCCTCTGACTTTGGCTTATACACATCACTCAAAGCCACCTTCGCTTTCTTTGCGTTGAGACTCGGACCAGACCATAAGAAAGCCGCACTGATTTTCTCAATCTCCTTTATACATGCTTTCGGTTACCTAAACGCTGCGATCCAAAAATTCATTAGACCAGCAATTACCAAGGATAAGGGTTGAAGTCTACCAGCAAAAAGGTTAAAAATCGGTTCTTTCAGGTAGTAATTCGGTTTTGGATCTTGTCTATTAGAGGTTGATAGTCCGTCTGTGTCATGCACTTTGTTAGAAGAGGTAGGCCTAGGTATTTTATAGGCAAGACACCTTTGTGAAATGGGAAAACATTCAGGGAATTCCTCACTTCTGGCAAGTTTCCCATGACGAACAAGGTTGTCTTTTCCATGCTTATATTCAGTCCCGAAACTGCTGTAAATCTCTCAAAAACCGTGATGATACCTTGTATAGATTAAACTTGTCCATCTGGAAACACCATGATGTCATCTCCGAAGCAAAGATGTGTACCTCCTAAACTCCTACAGCGGGGATGATAACCGAATTCACCATTCCTTGCTACCTTATTCAACATTTTCGAAAGATAATTCATGCAAATGACGAAAAGGTATGGTGAGAGTGAGTAGCCTTGGCGCAATCCACGTTCACTCCGGAAATAATCCGCAAACTCTCCATTTATTTGAACTGAGAATGCCGGAGTAGTTACACATTGTACAACCCATTTGATGAAATTCGCAGGCACATTCATCGCTATCATCATGTTTTCGAGAAACCCCCAATTAACCTAGTCAAAAGCTTTGTGATGTCGATCTTCATTGCACACCTTGAGGAAACCTCAGACTTGCGATAATCCTTAACCAGTTCCGATGCTAAAAGGGGGTTCTCCATTAGATATCTATCCTCCATAAATGCTGACTGATTATTCGTAATAAACTCAGGGAGTGAGAGCACCATACTACCTTATGCCAAGAGTTCTGGATCCCCGCTCCCTTAATTGATTCCATGTTTATTTTGTTGAAAAAACCGGCTTGAACATTGTTTCCTTGTACCTCCATACAGCCACGTCTTCTCCATCATTTCCCTGATCCCGTAGTCTGCATATTTCAGCCTCAATTTGCGCTAAGACAGCTGGTCTTGGCCGCCTTGTTCTGTGGTTTGTTAACACATCCTCCAAAGTGTCTCCGTCTCCCTCTTTAATGTCCATGTCAATGAAACCTCTCTTCCCCAGCACTTCTACCAATCTCCCTAAGGAACACCAATCATCATACCAAAAGGACGTATTCGAGCAATTACATACCTTGACCTAATAAAAAGATTTCGCCGAGTCGCGGTACTTGTTTCCTCCACATCAAAGATCCTCTCGTCTTTGTATCTTTAGTAGACCAGAAAGAGCCTTTTCGAATCAGATTCCTTTTAAACTAGTTTACCCACAACCAGTCCCTGGAAGATAGTATGCGGCATATTAGCTTGTAACAGCTTACCTTGTTCGCCTCTACCATCACATTTAAACCAAGTCCCCACCTCTGACTTTGGCTTACACACATCGCTCAAAGCCACCTTGGCTTTCTTTGCGTTGAGACTCGGACCAAACCATAAGAAAGCCGCACTGATTTTCTCAATCTCCTTTATACATGCTTTCGGTTACCTAAACGCTGCGATCCAAAAATATCATTAGACCAGCAATTACCAAGGAAAAGGGTTGAAGTCTACCAGCAAAGGTTAAAAATCGGTTCTTTCAGGTAGTAATTCGGTTTTGGATCTTGTCTATTAGAGGTTGATAGTCCGTCTGTGTCATGCGCTTTGTTAGAAGAGGTAGGCCTAGGTATTTTATAGGCAAGACACCTTTGTGAAATGGGAAAACATTCAGGGAATTCCTCACTTCTGGCGAGTTTCCCATGATGAACAAGGTTGTCTTTTCCATGCTTATATTCAGTCTCGAAACTGCTGTAAATCTCTCAAAAACCGTGATGATACCTTCTATTGATTAAACTTGTCCATCTGCAAACACAATGATGTCATCTGCGAAGCAAAGATGTGTACCTCCTAAACTCCTACAGCGAGGATGATAACAGAATTCACCATTCCTTGCTACCTTATTCAACATTTTCGAAAGATAATTCATGCAAATGACGAAAAGGTATGGTGAGAGTGAGTAGCCTTGGCGCAATCCACGTTCACTCCGGAAATAATCCGCTAACTCTCCATTTATTTGAACTGAGAATGCCGGAGTAGTTACACATTGTACAACCCATTTAATGAAATTCGCAGGCACATTCATCGCTATCATCATGTTTTCGAGAAACCCCCAATTAACCTAGTCAAAAGCTTTTGTGATATCGATCTTAATTGCACACCTTGAGGAAACCTCAGACTTGCGATAATCCTTAACCAGTTCTGATGCTAAAAGGGGGTTCTCCATTAGATATCTATCCTCTATAAATGTTGACTGATTATTCGTAATAAACCCAGGGAGTGAGAGCACCATACTACCTTATGCCAAGAGTTCTGGATCCCCGCTCCCTTAATTGATTTCATGTTTCTTTTGTTGAAAAAACCAGCTTGAACTTTGTTTCCTTGTACCTCCATACAGCCACGTCTTCTCCATCATTTCCCTGATCCCGTAGTCTGCATATTTCAGCCTCAATTTGCGCTAAGACAGCTGGTCTTCGCCGCCTTGTTCTGTGGTGTGTTAACACATCCTCCAAAGTGTCTCCGTCTCCCTCTTTAATGTCCATGTCAATGAAACCTCTCTTCCCCAGCACTTCTACCAATCTCCCTAACGAACACCAATCATCATACCAAAATGACGTATTCGAGCAATTACATACCTTGACCTAATGAAAAGCTTTCGCCGAGTCACGGTACTTGTTTCCTCCACATCAAAGATCCTCTCGTCTTTGTATCTTTAGTAGACCAGAACGAGCCTTTTCGAATCAGATTCCTTTTAAACTAGTTTACCCACAACGAGTCCCTGGAAGATAGTATGCGGCATATTAGCTTGTAACAGCTTACCTTGTTCGCCTCTACCATCACATTTAAACCAAGTCCCCCCCTCTGACTTTGGCTTACACACATCGCTCAAAGCCACCTTCGCTTTCTTTGCGTTGAGACTCGGACAAAACCATAAGAAAGCCGCACTGATTTTCTCAATCTCCTTTATACATGCTTTCGGTTACCTAAACGCTGCGATCCAAAAATTCATTAGACCAACAATTACCAAGGATAAGGGTTGAAGTCTACCAGCAAAGGTTAAAAATCGGTTCTTTCAGGTAGTAATTCGGTTTTGGATCTTTTCTATTAGAGGTTGATAGTCCATCTGTGTCATGCGCTTTGTTAGAAGAGGTAGGCCTAGGTATTTTATAGGCAAGACACCTTTGTGAAATGGGAAAACATTCAGGGAATTCCTCACTTCTGGCGAGTTTCCCATGACGAACAAGGTTGTCTTTTCCATGCTTATATTCAGTCCCGAAACTGCTGTAAATCTCTCAAAAACCGTGATGATACCTTGTATAGATTAAACTTGTCCATCTGCAAACACCATGATGTCATCTGCGAAGCAAAGATGTGTACCTCCTAAACTCCTACAGCGGGGATGGTAACCGAATTCACCATTCCTTGCTACCTTATTCAACATTTTCGAAAGATAATTCATGCAAATGACGAAAAGGTATGGTGAGAGTTAGTAGCCTTGGCGCAATCCACGTTCACTCCAGAAATAATCCGCTAACTCTCCATTTATTTGAACTAAGAATGCCGGAGTTGTTACACATTGTACAACCCATTTGATGAAATTCGCAGGCACATTCATCGCTATCATCATGTTTTCGAGAAACCCCGAATTAACCTAGTCAAAAGCTTTTGTGATATCGATCTTCATTGCACACCTTGAGGAGACCTCAGACTTGCGATAATCCTTAACCAGTTCTGATGCTAAAAGGGGGTTCTCCATTAGATATCTATCCTCTATAAATACTGACTGATTATTCGTAATAAACCCAGGGAGTGAGAGCACCATACTACCTTATGCCAAGAGTTCTGGATCCCCGCTCCCTTAATTGATTCCATGTTTCTATTGTTGAAAAAACCGGCTTGAACTTTGTTTCCTTGTACCTCCATACAGCCACGTCTTCTCCATCATTTCCCTGATCCCGTAGTCTGCATATTTCAGCCTCAATTTGCGCTAAGACAGCTGGTCTTCGCCGCCTTGTTTTGTGGTGTGTTAACACATCCTCCAAAGTGTCTCCGTCTCCCTCTTTAATGTCCATGTCAATGAAACCTCTCTTCCCCAGCACTTCTACCAATCTCCCTAACGAACACCAATCATCATACCAAAATGACGTATTTGAGCAATTAGATACCTTGACCTAATGAAAAGCTTTCGCCGAGTCGCGGTACTTGTTTCCTCCACATCAAAGATCCTCTCGTCTTTGTATCTTTAGTAGCCCAGAACGAGCCTTTTCGAATCAGATTCCTTTTAAACTAGTTTACCCACAACCAGTCCCTGGAAGATAGTATGCGGCATATTAGCTTGTAACAGCTTACCTTGTTCGCCTCTACCATCACATTTAAACCAAGTCCCCCCCTCTGACTTTGGCTTACACACATCGCTCAAAGCCACCTTGGCTTTCTTTGCGTTGAGACTCAGACCAGACCATAAGAAAGCCGCACTGATTTTCTCAATCTCCTTTATACATGCTTTCGGTTACCTAAACGCTGCGATCCAAAAATTCATTAGACCAGCAATTACCAAGGATAAGGGTTGAAGTCTACCAGCAAAGGTTAAAAATCGGTTCTTTCAGGTAGTAATTCGGTTTTGGATCTTGTCTATTAGAGGTGGATAGTCCGTCTGTGTCATGCGCTTTGTTAGAAGTGGTTGGCCTAGGTATTTTATAGGCAAGACACCTTTGTGAAATGGGAAAACATTCAGGGAATTCCTCACTTCTGGCGAGTTTCCTGTGATGAACAAGGTTGTCTTTTCCATGCTTATATTTAGTCCCGAAATTGCTGTAAATCTCTCAAAAACCGTGATGATACCTTGTATAGATTAAACTTGTCCATCTGCAAACACCATGATTTCATCTGCGAAGCAAAGATGTGTACCTCCTAAACTCCTACAGCGGGGATGATAACCGAATTCACCATTCCTTGCTACCTTATTCAACATTTTCGAAAGATAATTCATGCAAATGACGAAAAGGTATGGTGAGAGTGAGTAGTCTTGGCGCTATCCACGTTCAGTCCGGAAATAATCCGCTAACTCTCCATTTATTTGAACTAAGAATGCCGGAGTAGTTACACATTGTACAACCCATTTGATGAAATTCGCAGGCACATTCATCGCTATCATCATGTTTTCGAGAAACCCCCAATTAACCTAGTCAAAAGCTTTTGTGATATCGATCTTCATTGCACACCTTGAGGAAACCTAAGATTTGCGATAATCCTTAACCAGTTCCGATGCTAAAAGGGGGTTCTCCATTAGATATCTATCCTCTATAAATGCTGACTGATTATTCGTAATAAACCCAGAGAGCATCTTCTTCAAGAGGTTTGCTAGAATCTTTGAGATGACTTTGTAGAGCACATTGCAACATGATATCTGTCTATATGTATATGCTTTCTAAACCTAAACTTTAGTTTTTATTAATCAAATCATGTTTTCTTAATCGATAATTTTTTCTTTTTCTCTTGCCATGAGTGAGTCCTCCTTTAATTGGGTTTAGGGTGCTAAATAGGGGTCCTATTTTTTCAATATCTTATTTTGGAAAAATATTATTATATATTGGTTTTTGATTTTTATGTTCTCAATGCTGAAATTGTCTTGATCACCCGATATTAGATTTTAAAAGTTTGATGGAATGCCTAAATGAATGTATAGGCAATCATATTTTAGCTAATGAGAATTGAATGAAAGAAAATCTTGTGGACCGAATGAATATGTTTGTGAATGCGAACTTGATATTGTACAACAACTGGAAGATCATTCAAATATTTATGGTGCAATAATTTTCACAAAAAGCTAAATTTCTACACAAAACAAAGATAGCATCAGTACACATAACTCGATAAATCCCCTAAAGTGTTTTCCCTCTGCTAACGTGAGTAATAGGTGAACAGTTGCCTAATGCATGTGTCAGCATTCAAAACTGAAATTGTGGTGCAATAACTTTCTTTTTCTAAATTACGAAATTGAATCGATTTAACGAATAGATCAGACTCTTTAAAAGTCTTAAATATTTTTCGAGGAGAGAAGACTCTTTAAAACCCCATTGAATTATTTTTTTTTTTGGAGGAGAGAAGACACTTTAAAAGTCTTATCATTTACTTTCACCTTCTCTTATATAAGTTCCTTATTCTTTGAAATTATGGATGTATGTTTTCGCAACACATTTCCTTTTGTTCTTTGCGCAGTAGCATTTGCAGTAATATAATTGGGATTGAATCGACAAATACCAATAGAGTACACTATAAATTCATGATGATTTAATCAACCTAAGATGCAAAGTAGTTTACGTGAAACTAATTAAATTCAATAATAGAAAACATTAGTACAGAAAATTCAGTTAAGGAATCATGATAATGAATGGATCAATTATTACGAATACGTTAAGAATCATTGTAGAACTCAAATTATGGATGTAAAGATATCCCGTTGTCAAGTGTAATAAATATCTATGCAATAAAAATCCACATCAACTAAAGTTTGTCAATAGAACTCCATTCATACAATAAAATCTTAATTCGATATGTTCACAAAGTGTGATAACTTCAGCTATCGTTCACTAAGGACACTTTGCTCACCAAAGATAGATCCATCAATTTAACAACACTTTTGTTGTCACGATAAGATCAATTGAGGGCAGAGCATAATCAGCCAAAGTAGACATAGAAATGAAGAATAAGCCTAGATAAAGAACTATATGAATCATTCCCAAAAAACCTAGCAAAGATCTACATGATTATCCCCTTAGAAAACTCAATACCGAATGATGGATATACTCACACATGCACAAATAAACCATAATAGATTAGTAAAATACTGAAAAAGGGTTTGGAGAAAAATCTCCAAAGAAAAAAACTAAGAACAAGACCTTAAACTAGGGTTTCTGAGTATTTTCATCTCTCTCTCTTTCTCTATGGCTGACACCACCTATATATAACAATTGAAAAAATCCTAAAAATTGAAAAATTTGATCGCATACCGATCGATTACAAGTTTTACCTATCAGTTGCCTTTGTATTTGCTACCTATCGATTTACCTTTATCCTTGATTCCAATAGGTTACGCATTCATACCGATCGGTCTTCATCTTTCTTTATTTCTTTTCTTGACTTTGTAATGCTTTAATTCCACTCCAATGTTCTTCTCTTGAGTCCAGCAAGTGTTAGTACCTAAAAAGACACAAAACACCAAAAACTATTTTGGTCTTATTAAATACACTCAAGACTCGGTGTTAAAAGACTAACATTGAGAAAATAATGGTTAACACGATTCTACCAGACTAGAATCATTGTTTTTCCTCAAGTAATAACAATTAGAATTTGAAAATCCAAAGAAATAGTTTGAAAAACGAGAACTCACATATCCTTGGGAACATACTGACCTTGGGCTTCCTTTCCTTAGACCACATCAAAAACCACGCCAGAGTAGACATACTATATGTACAAGACCAAGAATGTAACAATAACCAATAGTCTAACTCCCAGGATCACACAAAACTCTCATAACCAATGAACTTAACCTTTTGAGATTCATTAAAAATACGTGCATTCTCACAAACGGAATATCAAACATGTCAAAGAGTTTTTATAATAAAGCTCTTCTAATGGTGGCTCATGTATTTTGGTAAATAATTATGCAAAATCACAGTGAGACACATACCAACTGATGCATACACAATCTTTCAATCACTGGATCTATCAAACTTAACACTTGGCCCTCAATTTTTCTTCGTTTTTCTTTATATACATCCTAGTTTCTCCTCCTTTTTTCCTCTTTTTTGTTCGTTTTTCCTTTTTTTAGATGAATGGATGGAGAATAAATCGATAATATATAGTGAGGACAAAACCAGCTTATATACCAAGGAAAATCGGATACTTTGACTCATACACATTATAAACATTCTTAACATTCCACATAACTTATCCTAATGAAATGTCTACTATGTCAGTTCATATACTGCATAAAATTTACACATGAATGCATATGAGAATGAAATCACAACAATGCATGAGGTATCCAAAGATGGTTTAGGTGAAGAGATCAGACTCTTTAAAAGTCTTATCATTTTTTTGGAGGACAGAAGACTCTTTAAAAGCCCATTGAATTATTATTTTTTGGAGGAGAGAAGACTCTTTAAAAGTCTTATCATTTACTTTCACCTTCTCTCATGTGAGTTCTTTATTCTTTGAGCTTATGCAAAGTCTTATCATTTACATAAATTTCTATATTTTATACCTTTTTGAAATTATGGATGTATGTTTTCCCTACACATTTCCTTTTGTCCTTTGCACAGTAGCATTCGCAGTAATATAATTGGGATTGAATCGACAAATACCAATAGAGTACACTATAAATTTATGATGATTTAAATCAAGCTAAGATGTAAAGTAGTTTACGTGAAACATGGTGTGAAAACTAATTAAATTCAATAATATAAAAAATTAGGTACTGAACATTCAGTCCAGGAATAATGATAATGAATGGATAAATTATTACGATTGTGTTAAAAATGGTTCTAGAACTCAAATTATGGATGTAAAGCTATCAAGTTGTCGCGTATAATAAATATCTATGCAATAAAAATCCATAACAACTAAAGTTTTTCAATAGAAAACCATTCATACAATGAAATCCTAATTCGATATGTTCAAAGTGTGATAACTTCAACTGCCATTGGCTAAGGACACTTTGCTCACCAAGAATAGATCCATCAATTTAACAACAGTTTTGTTGTCATGATAAGATCAATTGAGGGCAGAGCATAATTAGCCAAATTAGAAAAAGAAATGAAGAATAATCCTAGATAAAGAACTATATGAATCATTCCCAAAAAACCTAGCAAAGATCTACATGATTATCCCCTTAGATATGAGAAATAGATGAAGAAACCATAATAGATTAGCGAAAGATTGAAAAAGGTTTTGGAGAAAAATCTCAGAACAATAAAACTAAGAACAAGACCTTAAACTAGGGTTTCTGAGTATTGTTGATCGCATACCGATAGGTTACATACCTATCAGTTTACCTTTATCTTTGATACCAATAGGTTACACATTCATACCGATCGATATTCGTCTGTTTACATTTCTTCTCTTGGCTTTGTAATGCTTTAATTCCACTCCAATGTTCTTCTCTTGATTCCAGAAAGTGTTAGTACCTAAAAAGACACAAAACACAAAAAATTATCTTGTTATTACTAAAAAGACTCAAAACTTGGTGTTAAAAGACTCTAAAAACTGAGACAAATAATCGTTAACACAATTCTTCCAGACTTGAATCATTGTTTCTCCTCAAGTAAGAACAATTAGAATTTCAAAACCAAAAGAAATAGTTTGAAAAACAAGAACTCACATATCCTAGAGAACATACTTACCTTGGGCTTCCTTTCCGTAGACAGCATCAATACCACACCAGAGAAGACCTACTACATGTACAAGACCAAGAGTGTAACAATAACCAATAATGTATGAGTAAGCCGTAGGAAAGTTGTCCCAAGATAGTAGGTTCCTAGAAAAGCTCATTGTTTTCTGGTTTTGACTCAATATAAACTGCTAAATGACTCAAAGGAAAAGAAAAATCATCAAAAATAAAAAGATATTAGTCACACAGAGACATCCTCCCCTAGACTTAATTTACACCGTCTTGATGTAAAATTAATCAAATAAAATATTCATCATAACAAAATATTCAATTAAATACATTAAAAGAAAGAAAATAGAAGGGTTTATGAATTGAATAACGATCGGTATACACAGGGTACTGATCGGTTCTGATGAATCGTTATACCAATTGGTAGTAACCCAATACCAATCAGTTGTCGAGTGGACGAATCAGTCATCTGAGCTTGCACACTACTGTCCCAGGTCTATCTAGTGTAGAGGAGGGAAATGAGTTTGTATGAAATAAGCGAGATACGACTTCAAATGTTGACTGTTGATAGTGAAATATGTTCTGCTTTCTCTGCATAAAACAACTGCTCCATAAGGTTTTACTTGTTTGATTGTAAACGGCCAAGGCCATCTTCAACAGAGCTTTCCATGAAAAAATTTCAATTGAGCATTGAAAAGTAAAACATGATCGTTGATGTTGAAAGTCTTTGGAATGATCTTCCTATCGTGCCACACTTTTTTCCTATCTTTATAGATTATGTTTTTCTCATACGTGTTCATGCGGATTTTATCTAGCTCGTTTAACTGAACCCGACGTTGATCGCCAGCTTCCTTAATATTGAAGTTCATCTTCTTGGTTGTCGATAGTGAATTGTACTCCATTTCCAAAGGAAGGTGACAAGACTTCCTATACAAGAAGTTGTATGGAGTTGTCCCAATTGGGGCCTTTTATGCTGTTCTGCAAGCCAATAATGCATCGTCAACCTTCAATGACAAATCCTTACGTGACACACTCACATTTTTTTCCAGAATTCTCTCACGGTTTGAGAAAGCTTGGTCATTCTTTTGCACGTGGTAGAGCGTAGAAACCTAGTGCCGCACTCCATTTTTCTTTAGAAACCCGTCAAAAAGTTTGTTTACGAAATGAGAACCTCCATCACTGATCACCATCCAAGGTACACCAAATCGAGGAAAAAATATACTCTTGAATATCTTAATCACTACCTTTTAATCGTTTGCCGGGTTCACAATGACTTCAACCCATTTGGAGGCATAGTCTACTGCTACCAAGATGTAGAGATTAACTCGTGAGTTTAGAAATTTTCCAATGAAATCAATACCTTAACAATAAAAAACCTCTATCTCCAAGATGTAATTTAATGATATTTTATTTCTTCGACCAATATTTCATTTCTTCGTTGGCATGAGTCACACAGCTAGAAACATATGCGTGAGTGTCACGGAAAAGTGACGGCCACCATAGTCCAGCTTGGAGCATTTTTGTTGCTGTTTTGAAAGACGCAAAATGGCCTGCGTGATCTGAACCATGACAATGAAAAATTATTCCTGTCACTTTTGATTTGTAAAACCACTAAAATTATTCCTCTTCACAAATCCACTAAAATTAGGATGCTCTATTTCAGCACACAAGTAGTTTGTAAAACCATCGTACCAAGAAATATTGTTGACAACACTAAACTCAAACTTTTTGTTGCAATGATCGACTAATGATATATAGTAAACATTTTCCTCGCGAAGTCTATTAGCAATGGGAATATAATCCTGAATTTATAATCTTGAGAGATGGTCAGCAACGCCATAGTCTATTCATTTTTATCCTTAATTTCCAAGTCAAATTCTTGCCCCATCTCAGTAGTCGTGGTTTAGCACCCTTTTTCGACAGCAAATACCTAAGGGTGGCTTGGTCAGTGTGAACAATCACCTTGGAACCCACCAAATAGGACCAAAATTTCTCAAAAATAAATACTATTGCTAAATTTTCATTTTCAGTGGTGGCATATGAAACTGCATATGTCTTTCATGGATTTTGGTGGTTGTAAACCTGTCATAACTTTTCATATTTTTCTTTATAACCTTCAATTCCTTTTTTCTGATATCCAGTGGTCGAGGAAAATTCTATCAGTAACCATAAAGTGGCACTTCTCCCAGTTGAGTATCAGATTCGTATCAACATAATGTTGCAAAACCTTGCTTAAATTTGCCAGGCAAGAAGTAAAAGAGGATTTGTACACTGATAATCATCCATGAGGATCTCCATTGCGTCCTCTATCATATTTGAGAATATGGACATCATACACTATTAGAATGTAGCCGGAGTATTACATAAACCGAATGATATCCTGCAATAAGCAAAAGTCCCATAAGAGGATGTGAACATCCTCTTCTCTTGATCTTCTGGGTGGATAGGAATTTAGAAATTTCTAGAATAACCATCCAAAAACATTAGTTAGGATGATTGGCCAAAACGCTCCAGCATCTGATCGATGAAAGGGATGGGAAAATGATCCTTCCTAGTGGTTGCGTTTAGTTTCCTATATTCAATGCACATCCGATGTCCATTTACCGTTCTTGTAGGAAAAAATTCGTTATTCTCATTGGTTATGAAGCGATTTTTGAAGGTAACTCCTTCCTTCTTATGACAACATGAACAAGGCTCACGCATGTATTGTCTGAAATGGGCTTTATAACATATGTTGCTGGAAGTTTAAGGATCTCTTTCTTTACCACTTCCCTCAGGTTAGGATTTAGCCTTCTCTGATTCTCAATTGATGCTTTTGAAGCATCTTCCAAATGGATACGATGACTGCAAAAATTAGGAGAGATCCCCGTGGAGTCATCCAGAGAATATCCCAATACTTTATTGTATTTTCTCAACTCTGAGGGCAAGAGTGTGGTGTCCACATTGTTCAAATTAGCGTTAATGATAACTGGATGAGTCAAATTAGATCCAAGATACATACCTTAATCATGAAGAGATTGTTATAAGCTCAAATTTTTGGAGCATTATGCTAACTCCAATCAGTTGACTTAAATATTTGTGATGTTTTAGCGTTCGATAATGCTCTAGTACCAATTGGTATGTTGTCATCATCAGTACAGATCGGTCCGAGTCTACTATTGATCTGAATGAGGTCATATTCCTCTTATCATTTTCATCCTCGTCGAGCAGCAAAAATGAAACTTCATTTTCCATGACTAGAGTAGAGTCGAGCATACATACTGTCTCAATTGTCTCCCTAGAAAAGAAATCAAATTTGGGCTCTTCAGTGGTTAGTGCTAATTCTAAATTATTATTCATTAAGAGTTCCTCATACAATTCACTAGAAATTTATTCCACAGTTTCAAGTCAAAAGGAATGCCGTCAATCACAGGTTTATTGATAATTTTATCGATGCTGTTTTTCAACACGATGTCGTGAAGATGAAGATCTATATTTTCTTCTTTAACGTTAATCATAACTTTAGCTGTAGCCAGGAATAGTCTTCCAAGGATGATCGGATCTTCTGGTTAAAAATAGTGAAGTGTGTCTGGATCCAGCATTCTCCCACATGGACTGGTATGTTTTCAAGTATTCTTTTTGGTTATCGTATGGATTGATCGGTTAGCACTAACATTATTCTTGATGGTTTAAATGAGTTGAGTCCTAGACATTTTGAGACAAACAATTGATATGATCATGGGAAGCAGCAAGGACAATCTAAGAAGAGGCATGGCACAACCCAAGTGGATCAAAAACAAAGTGGAGTCTTCAGCATACAAAAATGGACTTTTGGGAATAATTTAATAATTCTGGACATTGAGACCATTCAAAAATACTTCTATGATGTTCACTATCAAGTCTATCCCATTTTAAATCTATTATAAATACAAGACCAGCCCAAATCATCACTTTATTTTCGGACAAAAATAGGTGACGAAAATTGAAGATCAAGATTCATTTGGAGGCGAAGAGTTATCCAACTCTATTTAGTTTCTTTCATTTTGTTTTTAGTCTTATTCTATTATTAAGGCAATTGAGTTCCTAGTTTTTACCACATTTGTATAGTTTTTAGCACAAGTATTTACTATAAGTACTATGTAGTTTCTTCTAAATAAGATGAACCACTTCTTTTTATTTTTGGAAATATTTTTGAGAGTGATTTTTATTGTGTCTCTTGTGAACATGCTGATGTTTGGTGTGTAATATCAATTGATCAAAACATTATCCATCTTGGTGCGTCGTATCCAAAGGGTCTGGTCAATTGTTTGGTGCGTCATATCCATTCAAACCACTTTGAATTCGTCTTATTGTGTTATATCTAACAGATTCAAGTTGGGATAAATTAGAAGTCATTTCGCAACTTCTATGCGACCTTTCGATCCACCTTACCTTTTTTTTGGAGATCATTGTTTCTTAGTTCTGAGGCCTATACATCTATCTTGCCAACTCTGAATTGATGATTTCCCTGGGAGAACCGTATCATTAGTGGCATCAGACTAACACTTGATCCTAGATCATATTAGCAATGTTGGAATTTTCAGCAATGTAGGAAGTGTGAAGGATCCATGATCACCGACTTTTATCATCATCTTATCTTGGAGGATAGCACTACACACTCATGTGTCAAATGAATAACCTCATCTTCTAGACTCATTATGTTGAGAGAATTCCCTTCATTAGATTTCGAAATGATAGAACCATTTAGTACAGGAGTATAACTTGTTGTTCTCCTACCACATATCGCTTTAGTTCCTTCATCCCAAACCTTGTCTTATGTCTTTTGATAGTTCTCACCACCATTCCCACCCGTCTTAACCTCTCTCTTAGAAGTTTCAACAAGTAGTCAACCTTCTCTCTCAGCTCCTTTTACCAAATCAGTCTCCACACTGTATACAACAATCTTCCGGGACCTATCATAGTCTTGATAGTGGTTATTACTCGACACAAGATTCTATATCAAAACATTCGCTTTCCTAACAATGTTAGTAGCAAAGTTTCCTTTACTAGCGAAGTTTCGACATTGGGTAGAAGTGATTAATGAACTGATCTCAGCACTGCTCCCAAGTAGTGATTGATCCCAGCTCTAACAGATTAAGACATCTTGTTGTCTTGTCTCCCAGAGAGAACTTAAACATTGTGAGTATCAAATAGTCTTGAGCTACTTTATTAGCTTTTGGCATACTGCAAAGCTCGTCAAAAGACTCCATATGACCCATTGGGTTCTCTGAAGCCATCCCATTGAACATGTTTTGCTTCACCAGTTGAACGATTTGTGGTTTCATCTCATACTCATTTCTTTGCTGTAAAGGTGGACGTATTGTTGACCTATCAGCATAGAAAATTTTAGGCGTGTTGTATTCTACCAAGGTTCTCAGTCTCGCAACTGGATCAAAAACTCCTTCAACTTGCGGATTATCTAGCAGCATACTGATCAGTGGTGGATTGTTACTGATTGATAAGGTTGGCAGATTCAGCGCATTTTCTTGTCCTCCACAAACATTTCGTGGTATCTGATCATCAACAATTGTGGAGTTCTATTTCCTTTGACTTTCTCTCTCTATTCTTGCTAACTTGTAGTTGTTCGGGTTTACCAAATTAGAGGATATGTGGCTTCTTCTCTGCATGCAACTGAAACAATCACGAAAGCAAGTTAGTAACTAAAAATAAAAAAAAAAGTTAGACTAAGTTTAAACCAAAAATTCAAAGAAATTAACAATTGGTCTTCAGCAACAATGGCAAAAACTTATTATCCAAAAGTTTTACCCTTAAATATACCGGATGTGCACAGTAGCATTCGCAGTAGTATAATTGTGAACTAATCCACAAAAATCAATATAGTATAATATAAATCTATGATGATTTAAATCAAACTAAGATGGAAACTAAATAAATTCAATAATATAAAAGCATTAGGTAGTAAAAGTTCATTAAGGGAATCATGATATTGAATGCATCAATTATTAGAAATGTGTTAAGAACCGTTCTATAACTCAAATTACGGATGTAAAAGTATCTCATTGTTGTGTGTAATAAGTATCGATGCAATGAAAATCCTTAGAAATGGAATCGGTTTTTTCAATAAAAAATCATGAATGCAATGAAACCCTAATTCGATATGTTCACAAAGTGCAATAACTTCATCTTTTGTTAGCTAAGGACACTTTTCTCATCAAGGATATAAAAATTTTAACAACATTTTTTGTGTCACGATAAGATCGGTCGTCTTACGGAAGCCTCTAGGGAAACACAGGTAAGTTGATTTAATGTTATTTGTTACAAGATTGATTAAGATTTAATTTTTTTGATGAAAGTACTTGCATGGCTTTTTATTTTTTTGACTCAAGCTGATGCTAAAAATGAGTTCTGCAACTTGGGATGTGTATTATCTGTGTGCGATGCCATGGTCACTCTCCAGAACATTAGTAAAGCGAACTCCCAAATTAATCTCATTTAGTTAATATTTTCTATTTTGAATAAGAGACAAGAGAATAATCCAATATTCTAATTTTGTTTGGTGACCAGATGGAAATGAAATTGTGAATGGAGCGGTTGAACAATGTGCCAAGGCGTGTTCTACATTCTGCACCAACGGCATTAAAACAGCAGTTGAAACGGCCTAAACATCTGGGTGAAAGGGTGGTCATCTTTCACAATGTTTTTTTTTTGGTTTTCAATAATTGTCGTGTATATGACAAAAATGCTAGACTCTACTGCTAGCATTTTATTAAGTTATTTCCGCTTTGTCTATGTGTCGTAGAAGCTTGTCTATCCCTAAATTGTTTATGCTTTCTAAACAAAGAATATTGTGTCTTTGTTAATCTTCTTCGCTCGACCATTTTCATTTGCTTTCCACTTCTATTATTATTATTCCATACTTGCTACATATATTTTGTTAAGACTAGACAATATGTAATATCATAGCAGCGGTCTCCTTGGCCACAAACGAAAATGAGTTTATCGCAAACCGTTTTATCAATAATGCTCACTAGTTTTGCAACCAAATATTTGTACAGAACCATGACCTCTTCGGTTACGTTCACACTAGACTTGGTAAATGGAGATTTGGAAGGCAAAACGAAGTAGCAACGAACCTATTCACCGATTTTTTCATACTAAACGGATATCTTTACGACTCTCCCAGTTTTTCTGCATTTTTGAAACCCTTCTTTTGTTAAGGATTAGTTTCACATATGCCACACTGAATTTTTCTAAAAATACGATACAAACTCTTTGTGCTTCTCGGGTCTAAATTTTCCTGAGATAGAGTGACCACCAAACATGTGGCAGCCACTATCTAGACTGTAAATCATTAGATAAATGTGGCAAATGAAGTTTGTGCGGTCTTGTATCTAGCACTAGCTTGAGATAAGGGTGGCAAGCCAAGTTTGTGGTGCCAAGTGAAACTTTTAATATTTTAGAAAAACTCAAAGTTGATGGGACTATTCACACTAATACAACCTTATCTAATAACTCTACAAATCCCCCTGCGGTTGAAGCATAAAAATCATTAATGCCCATTGAGAATTGCTATATATTCATCGAATTTTATCTGGATTGTGTTACCGTAAGTGCAATCCTGATGTATCACGTTTTTTTATTGATTTTTAATCTTTTCTTTTTCTTTTATCGTATCTTTTATCGAGTCAAATGTTTTCAAAGTCTTTTAGTCCTCTATTGACTCATTTTATGTTTTTTTGTTTCATTTGGAGAGACACTACAAGAAAACATCGGAAAATCGATGGGCGTATCCATTGGAATGCCGTATCCCGATGGATATCCAACAGATTACCGACAATTATTTTTTATGGAGGTTCCGACGAATTTCCGACGGATTTATTCTCGAAGAATTTCCGACGGATTTATTCCGGACGGATTTCTGATGGATGCAGTCCCGACGGATTTCCGACGATATGTTTCCGACGGAGTATGTAAATTTTGTTTATAAATATAATTAAAATTTAATTTATTTTTGATTTAGTTTTAATTCAATAATATAAAAATATGTTATGGAAACTAAAATTTTTAAATATATTAAAATTTTCAAAATCCAAAAAACTAAAAAATCCAAAAGAACATTATAAATATAAAAACATTAAAAATCCAAAAACATTAAAGATGTTTTAAAAAAAAACTACGGAGCCGTAGGAGGGGTAATGTGCGAAGAAGGCGTTCATCCGTTCTTCCATAGCACGCATCTTTGCTAGCTCGTATGCTCTCTCCTGATCTCTCGTCGTTTGATCTTGTGCTCGCTCCTCACGTATTGTGATGATGTTGCTCTTCAACACTCGAACTCGACGGGCTTCTCTGCTAATTCCGCTCTGAGTTTGGCGGCTTCTTCAGAAACGCAGTATGAACTAGCAAATTGGGATGATGGATGGTAATCATGCGGAATCCCAAAAATTCTTCTTTTGGTGTGCGGAGTTTTTGAGAAACCAAATAACGTAAAATCATAACAATATATGTTAGTTATTGATAATACAAAAATGAACAAAAAAATAAACTTACTTGAAAGACCAAGTCGTTCTACAACTCCGTTGACACTTCCGGTGGAACCTCTCTTTCAATGTCTGGTTGGGAAATGATGTACTCTTGGCCAAGCTTCTTCACATTCTCGACGACTTTCCGAGAAACCGGATCTTGAATCTTACCGGTCTTGCGGTTGGTATGCGCATTTTCTAGCAACCTAAAGTGCGAAGGACGCACACCATCTTGTTTGAACTATAACAATACATAATATAAGTTATGAATTACTTAAAATTAAAATTCAAGACATGAAAAAAACTTACGAGTTGTTATTCCTAGGAATCTTGTGGGTCGTTATCTATTTGCCCTTCTGATTGCTCATCCGGTTGGTAGATTGGATTTTGGAGATACGAGCCGTTTTCTCCTGGTTCCAATAGTCGACAAACCATTTCCATAGGATTGCGTTCCCAATGAACTTCTTTGCGATCTGCTTGGTTCTCCATTTCGCCTTCCACTCGTTAAGCTTCCTAGAATATACGATTCCATCTTTTTTCTTGAACTCCTGCCTAACTAAGACCGTAAATTCACGGTTCCAGAAAAATTGTTGCTGCAAAATTATAGAAACTTATTAAAACTGAAACCTCGATAATCGCGTAAACCACAAAAAATATTAATTTTTTAAAAAAATAAAGAATGTTAAATTTTACTGAAACATCCTAAACCAGAGCTCGATCTTACATAGGCATCTCCACAAACTTTTCGTACGGATGCTTTAACATCCCGATAATCATGTTGTTGATCGTCTTCGAAATCCCGTGATTGGAGAAATTAAACCTGGAAAGAATAAATTTTAAAAATATATTATGAAACATATAAATTAGAGAAAATTTAAATAAGGTAAATTAAATAAATGTTAACTTACCAAGTAGCACAAAAAATTATAAACATTAGAAAAAATTTCATAAATTCATAAAAATCTAATTGTTTCATAAATTCATAAAAAGTGATTAAAATTTAATAATTTCATAAAAATCATAAAAATTCATAAATTCCTAAAAATATAAAAATTCATAAATTCATAAAAAGTATAAAATTATAATTAATGCAAAAAAATCCTTAAATCAAAATCTAACAACCTAAACCCTAAATCAAAATCAAAAACATAATTCCTAAATCAATTTCAAATCCTAAATTTTTCACACTAATTCCTAAAATCTACAAATCTAACAATCACACACTTTAAATCCTAAATTTAACAATCTCAAACTTATATCTAACAACCTGACACACTAATCTAACAATATAACTCTTAAAATCAACTCCAAATCCAAAATCTATTCTAGCACACTAATCTTACAATCTAATTCCTAAAATCTAACTTTGAAAGCAATAAACTTGAAAATCAAAGAAACTTACATGTTATTAGGGAGATTGGCCATATGTGATGAGGTTTAGAGAAATCCGAAGTTTTACACAAGATTTGAGAGTGATTTTGATGTTTATGAAACGTTTTTGCATAATTTTGTGAAGAAGAAGATTTGAGAGATCATTTTAATAAGCTGTTTCGGCTTTGTTTATGTGTCGTAGAAGCTTGTCTATCCGTAAATTGTTTACGCTTTCTACTTACTATCATCTAAATAAAGAATAATGTGTCTTTGTTAATCTTCTTCGCTCGACCATTTTCATTTGCTTTCCGCTTAAATTATTATTATTCCACACTTGCTACATATATTTTGTTAAGACTAGACAATATGTAATATCAAATTCTGGTGACAGAAATTTCCAATCTTCTACTGTATTTTGTTTTGAGAACCGTATATCCCTTTTTTTGTGTTTCAGAAGGTCTATCTAAATCTCAACAAGTTGAAAATGAACATCATTTATGTTCTTGTAATGTGAAACTTTATTGTAACAAAAAAGAGTTTTTACAAGCAGATGTTTCTGTTCGGCAATGATTTTGAAATAATAGAAAGAATTTAAAGAATGAAAAAATTGAAAAAGAATTAAGAAGAGTAAAAATATGAGCCAAACTGCTTAGCTTCGTGTGCCAAAGGTCCTGAGGAGAGCATCATAGCAGCGGTTTCCCTGGCCACAAACGAAAATGAGGTTATCGAAAACCGTTTTTATCAAAAATGCTCAGTAGTTTTGCAACAAAAATTTGGTAAATGGAGCTTTGGAAGGAAAAACGAAGTAGAAACAAACCTATGCAGCGATTTTTCATACTAAACAAACAAACATATCTTTACGATTCTCCCAGTTTTTCTTCATTTTTCGTAATCACCGTAACACTAGCTTATCTCGGTCACGCTAAAGTGTTATATACACACATACACTGTTCCATCTAGAGCTGGTTAACGGGATAATATTTTCAAAAAACATCATTTTAGGGGTAGGTTTGGTTTTAATTCCAAAACCCTTCTTTTGATAAGGATTAGTTTCACATATGCAACAGTTTGAATTTTTTAAAAAAATATGATACAAACTCTGTGTGATTCTCGGATCTAAATTTTGCCTAAGATAGAATGACCAGCAAAGAATGTGGCAGACACTATCTAGACTGTAAATCATGAGATAAATGATGAGAAAATCATGAGATAAATCATGAGATATTTTAGAACACTCAAAGTTGATGGGACTTTTCAAACTAATACAACCTTATCTAACAACTCTTAAAATCCCTCTACGGTTGAAGCATAAAAATCATTAATGCCCACCTTGAAAATTACTATATATTCATCAAGTTTTACCTGATGTATGTTGTTTTTATCAATTTTTTATCTTTGGTTGGTCTTATTTCACATCTTTTATCGAGTCAAATCTTTTTAAAGTCTTACACAGGCATCTCCGCAAATTTTTGTACGGATGCTTTAACATCCCGATAATCATGTTGTTGATCGTTTTCGAAATCCCGTTATTGGAGAAATTAAACCTGGAAAGAATAAATTTTGAAAATAAATTATAGAAAATTTAAATAAGGTAAATTAAATAAATGTTAACTTACCAAGTAGCACAAAAAATTATAAAAATTATAAAAAATTTCATAAATTCATAAAAATATAATTGTTTCATAAATTCATAAAAAGTGATTAAAATTTATAATTTCATAGAAATCCTAAAAATTCATAAATTCCTAAAAATATAAAAATTCATAAATTCATAAAAAATATAAAATTATAATTAATGCAAAAAAATCTTTAAATCAAAATCTAACAACCCAAACCCTAAATCAAAATCAAAAACATAATTCCTAAATCAATTTCAAATCCTAAATTTTTCACACTAATTCCTAAAATCTACAAATCTAACAATCACACACTTTAAATCCTAAATTTAACAATCTCAAACTTATATCTAACAACCTGACACACTAATCTAACAATATAACTCTTAAAATCAACTCCAAATCCAAAAATCTATTCTAACACACTAATCTTACAATCTAATTCCTAAAATCTAACTTTGGAAGCAATAAACTTGAAAAATGTCATTTCATGTTTTAGGTTTCATTTGGAGAGAAAAATGTCATATAGGGTAAATACGAGCAACTCTAGATGAAGGATCATGTACAAGCGTAAGATGTTTCGCATTTGCTGAAAAGGTTTCCATCAATGGATTAAAACCAAATTTGGACACAAGAAAGCCAGTAGAGTTTGCTCTCATTTGGCGATGTTTTAAAGTCATTCAGGCTAGCGGTAAAGAAAATATGCCCATTTTGGTTAAAATTATAATTATGGCGAGTAGTTGAATCAGTTGTAGAGTTTAGGAAAAAGAGCAAATGATCAACCGATCCATTAGAGGGATCGATTTGTCCCTTCCACAGATGGAGAGTTTTTGAAGTGCGATGAAAGGATCGACCGATCCATCAAAGGAATCGATCGATCTCTTCCCCAGACGTTGGTTTATGGCGCACTTTCAATCTGGTACCTGATTCGACATTACTCCTATTGTTATTAAAACCCTAGATTCAAAGTTTCAGATTGGTCTAGGGTGCTTTTAAGTTCTAATCATTGTTCTTCGGTATGAATGCAACTTCGGACAAAGAAATTCATCCTCTTTATAATTGGAGATGCTTTCTAAACCTAAACTTTCATTTATATTAATCAAATCATGTTTTCTTCATCCATAATTTTTTTTTTCTTTTGCCATGAGCGAGTACTCCTTTAATTGGGTTTAGGGTGCTAAGTAGGGGATCTATTTATTTCAAAATCTATATTTTTAATCTTATTATATATTGGTTATTTGATTTTCATGTTCTTAATGCTGAAATTGTCTTGCTCACCCGATATTAAATTTTATGTAAATCTACAAAATAAAAAAAGTTTGATGGAATGTATAAGCAATCGTATTTTAGCTAATGAGAATTGAATGCTAGAAAATACTCTGGACCTGATGAATATGTTTATGAATGCGAACTTGATATTGTACAACAACTTGAAGCTTATTCGAATATTTACATGAATACAATCGCATCTATTAATATTCTTCAATAGTACACGAACAATTTTGTTCAATATAGAATCCTCTATCCATATTTCACAAAAAACTAAATTCCTTTCACAACTGAAACTATGATGCAAAAATTTTCTTTTCCTAATAGAACTACGAAATTGAATCAATTTAACGAATATATCAGAATTAAAGAGAGCCATTTCTGGTTGAAGTACATTAAATTATTTTTGTTTTAGAGGAAAGAAGACTCCTTAATAGTCATATCATTTTACATTGACCTTCTCAAATATGAGTTCCTTCATTCTTTTAGCTTTTTTTTTACATAAATTTCTACATTTAAACCCTTTCGAAATTATGGATGTATGTTTTTGCTACACATTTCCTTTTGTTCTTCGCACACTAGTATTCACATTAATATAATTGGGAAAACACAAGGATCAATATAATACACTATGAACGTAATGATTTAAATCAAGCTAAGATGCGAATGAGTTTACGTGAAACTTGGTAGATAGTGAGAATTCATTCATGAAATCATGATAATGAATGCATAAATTATTAGGAATGCGTTAAGAACCGTTTTAGAACTCAACTTATGGATATAAACCTATCCCGCTGTCTCGTATAATAAATATCTATCTAATATAAATCCATAGCAACTACACCATTGTTTGTCAATAGAAATCTATGCATACCACGCAACCCTAATTTGATAGGTTCACAAAGTGCAATAAATTCAACTGTCGTTTGCTAAGGAAACTTTCCTCATCAAAGATAGATCCATCAATTTAACAACACTTTTGGTGTCACGATAAGATCGATTGAAGGCAGAGCCTAATTGGTCAAATTAGACAAAGCAATGAAGAACAATCCTAGAAGAAGAACTAAATGAATCATTCCCAAACAACTTAGCAAAGATTTACATGATTATCCCCTTGTAAAACTCAAAACTGAATGATAAATTTACTCACACATGCACAGAGAATACATGAGAGAAATAGATGAAGACACCATAATAGATTAGCGAAAGAATTACAAACGAGTTAGGAGAAAATTTTCAAAAGAAGAAAACTAAGAACAAGACCTTAAACTAAGATTTCTGAGTATTTTCATGTCTCTCTTTCTCTTTGACTGACACCAACTATTTATATAACAAAGGAGAAAACCCTGAAAATGGAAAAAGAAAATTTTTTTAGATCACATACTGATTGGTTGCATGTTTTACCAATCGGTTGCCTTCTTCTTTAATACCTATCGGTTGCCTTTGCGTCT
This sequence comes from Cardamine chenopodiifolia, assembly GCA_963922655.1. NCBI lineage: Eukaryota > Viridiplantae > Streptophyta > Magnoliopsida > Brassicales > Brassicaceae > Cardamine > Cardamine chenopodiifolia. Next base: position 4,450,553 of record OZ000490.1, read on the forward strand.
GATAACGATAGGTTGCACATTCATACCGATCGGTCTTCGTCTTTGTTTATTTCTTCTCTTGACGATGTGATGCTTTAATTCCACTCCAATGTTTTTCTCTTGACTCCAGCAAGTTTTAGTACCTAAAAAGACAGAAAACACCAAAAGTTATCTTGTTTTTACTAAAAAGAATCAAAACTCGGAGTTAAAAGACTGAAAAAACTTAGACAAATAAAGCTTAACACAATTCTTACAGAATTGAATCGTTGCTTGTCCTCAAGTAAGAACATTAAGTATTTCAAAATACAAAGAAATAGTTTGGAAAGACATATCCTTGGGAGCATACTTACCTTGGGCTTCCTTTCCGTAGACCGCATCAAAACCACGCCAGAGCAAACCTACTACATGTACTAGACCAAGAGTGTAGCAATTGCCAATACTTTAAATCCTGCGATCACAGAGTCAAAGGGTTTTGGTAATAAGGCTCTTTTAATGGTGGCTCATGTGATTTGGCTATCCTAAAAGATCTTGGGATACACATCATATGAAAAATCATAGTGAGACACAGACCCACTAATGAATACATAGCCTTTCAATCATTGGATCTATAAGACTCAACACTTGGCCCTCAACTTTCCTTGATTTTTCTTAAAATACATCCTAGTTTCTCCTCCTTTTCTCCATTTTTTTTGTATCTCCATTTTTTTGGATGAATGAATGGAGAATAAATATATAATATAAACCTAGGACGAAACCAGCTTCTATACCAAGGAAAAATTGAATACTTTAGCTCATAAAGATTATATACATTCTTAACATTCCACATATCTTATCTTAATGAAATATCATCTATGTCGGTCCGTATACTCTATAGTTTTTGCACATGAATGCATACGACAATGAAATCACAAGAATGCATGAGGGTATCCAAAGATGGTTTACGTGCGGTTAGGGTACTAGCCTAAAGATGAGTCTAGTCATTTAGAGTTAGCAAGAGTTGTAAAATGGTGAAAAGAAAACTCTGAATGTATAATCCATGTCTTGATTACCAAGCCTCTAAGTGAGATGAATTAAGTCCAAGTTCAAAGTTTTACTTAATAAGGCTAACTTCAATTATCCAAGTTTGAAATGATAGGAAATTTCTTATTTATTGAGTCTGCTCGTGATCTTTCCAATATTTGATTTTGGTACCGAACAATGTATTAGTAAACCGTAGGAAAGTCGTCCCAAGACAATAGGTTCCTAGAAAATCTCATTGTTTTCTTGTTTTGACTCAATAAAAAAAAATGCAAAATGATTCAAAGGAAAAAAAAATTACCAAAAATAAAAAGATGTGAGTCACACAGAGACATCCTCCCCCAGACTTAAATTACACCGTCTCGGTGTAAAAATAAATCAAAGAAAAGACTACTCATAATAAAATATTCAAATACAATCCTAAAAAGAAAAAGAAAAATAGAACGTTAAAAGAAAGAAAATAGAAGGGTTTATAAATTGAATAGCAATCGATATAGACAGGGTATCAATCGTTTCTTATAAAGCGTTATACCAACCAATAGTAACCCAGTACCGATCAGTTTTCATGTGGACGAATCAGTAGTCCGAGCTCGCAAACCACTGTCACGGGTATGTCAAGTGTAGAGGAGGTAAATGAGTTTGTCTTCAATCGGCGAGATACAACTCCAAACATTGACCGTTGATAGTGAAATATGTTCTGCTTTCTCCCCATAAAATAATGTCTCTATAAGGTTTTATTTATTTGATTGTAAAAGGCCCATACAATCTTGAACGAAGCTTTCTAGGAAACAGTTTCAAGCGAGCATTGAAAACGAAAACCTGAACATTGACGTTGAAAGTCTTTGGAATGATCTTCCTACCGTGCCTTTTGTCCTCTCTTTATAGATTATGTAGTTCTTATACACATTCTTGCAGAGTTCATCGAGTTGGTTGAACTGAACAAGAAGTTCATCCCTAGCTTCCTTATGATTGAAGTTTATCTTCTTGGTTACCCATAAGGAATTGTACTCCATTTCCACAGGAAGGTGACAAGACTTCCCATACACCAAGTTGTATGGAGTTGTTCCAATTATGGCCTTGTATGGTTTTTTGTAGGCCCATAATGCATCGTCAAGCTTCAATGACCAATCTTTACATGTCACACTCACAGTTTTTTTCTAGGATCCTCTTGATTTCATGGTTTTAGACTTCAGCTTGGCCATTCGTTTAATAAAATGTTAAAAGAAAGAAAATAGAAGGGTTTATGAATTGAATAGCGTTATACCAATCGATAGTAACCCAGTATCGATCAGTTGTCATGTGGACGAATCAGTAGTCCGAGCTCGCAGACCGCTGTCCCAGGTCTTTCAAGTGTAGAGGAGAAAAATGAGTTTTTCTTCAATCAGTGAGATACAGCTTCAAACATTGACCGTTGATAGTGAAATATGTTCTGCTTTCTCCCCAAAAAACAATGTCTCTATAAGGTTTTACTTATTTGATTGTAGAAAGCCCAGACCATCTTATACACATTCATGCATAGTTCATCGAGCTCGTTGAACTGAACAAGACATTGATCCCCAGCTTCTTTATGATTGAAGTTCATTTTCTTGGTTGCCCATAAGGAATTGTACTCCAATTCCACAGGAAAGTGAAAAGACTTCCCATATATTTTTAAAAACTCCCATTGAACCGAGTCGAACGCTTTTGAAATATCAATCTTCATCGCACAATAGGAGTTGGCATGAAACTTATTATAATCTTTGACCAGCTAAGAGGCAAGGACCAAATTTTCCATCATATAGAGATCCTAAATAAAGGCTGACTTATTTTGCATGATAAAACGAGGAAAAATAACCTTAAGATGGTTGGCCAAGAGCTTTGATATGACTTTTTAAACCACATTACAAAAAGATATAAGATGGTAGTCCTTCATTCCAATGGTGCCGCTTTTCTTTGGGATTAAAGCCAGAATGGTAGTGTTGATACCCTTAGGTAAAACCCCGTAAGAAAATACGATCTCATAGCCACATAGAAATCCTTCCCGATGAAAGTCCAAACCTCCTCAAAAAATTCAACCATATAACCATCCGGACCTGGGGACTTGTTAGAAGGCATAGAGAATCAAAACTTTTTTTATTTCTTCATTAGAAATCTCTGACAAGACACTAGCCTTATCCTCCTCCGAGCAGCTGTATGGGAGTAATCTTGAAGCATGATATACCAATAGAACCATAAAATCCTGAGAATGTGATCTAAATAAGTCTATAAAATAACAGATTTCTTCCCTTTTAATGTCCTCTCGACCCGTGAGCAAATCTCCAATAGGAGCCTTGACCACGTCCATTGAATTTTTTTTCCCTTTCCTTGACTGCACAATGAAAACATGATTATTTTTGTCACCCACTTCCATGCAATGAAGTTTCGCCTTTTGTCGTAGATAACTTTCCTCCAAATAATCCACATTCTCCCAGGTCTCATAGGCAGTAGACTCAGCCAAAATACACTGAGAATCTGGGTGGGTTAGAGACATGTTTTGCTTTTCACAAAGAACCTTAAATGCTGCCTCAGTCCTCTTAGAAAGGTTGTGAAGCTTATAACGACTTAGCTCCCGTATCGTTGGCTTGAGGAATTTAAGCTTCTTAGAGAATCTGAATAGAGCAGTGGTTAAGACAAAAAGAGCTGAGCTGCTATTCCAATAAGCTTCTACAACAGGTCTTAAATCAGCTATATGGACGATAGCATTGACCATCTTGAAAGGACCTTGCGGCTTATAAGGAATGGGGCAAGAGAAATAATTCCACAAAGATGATCATAACAACCCTTCGCTTTGAACACACAATAAGACCCATGAGAACGTTGCAACCAGTGATTATTGATAAGAACATGTTCTAATTTCTTACAAACTTACCCCTTCGCCCTTTTATTGCACCATGTATAGCGAGGGCCGTGGTAAGCCATATCCATTAGCAAGCAAGAACAAGATATATCTTGAAAACCGCCATGCCAGGAAGATGGACAATAGAAGTAGCACAGAGAGAATGATCATCTTGAGATAAAACCTCATTAAAATATCCTACGCATAGCCAAGGTTTTCCTCAAAACTGAGTAGCGTCTTGAAGAGACTTAAGATCACGCCACAGGGCATGACGATCAGCCAGATCATTTGAAGCATAAACAAAAGTGCAAATAAATTCCTCTGTAGCACCCGAAAGCTTTATTAAACACGAAATCATCTGATCCGATTTGGACACCACTTTAAGCTCCACCTTTTTACTCCAAAACCACCCAAATCCTCTCTAGAGGGTTGTGCTCGTAGTTTGAGACCATCGACCAGCCTTGAAAAACCAAATTTGCTATGTGAGCCGACTTGCTTTCAGAGATCCGAGTTTCCATTAACCCATTGAACTCCATAGAATGAGACAGAATCAAATCCCTAACAACAGGATGCTTCCAAACTTTGTTAAAACCTCAGACGTTCCATGAAAAGCACGGCATTAACGCTTTCTTTGGGATGTCCTCTTGCTGAAACCACCTAGAGTTGAGTCCCCAGCTTTATTAGAGGGTTTAGCGAAAAACTTATGGCTAACCAATGAAGATCTGGGAAGATTTTTTCTAGTCAACACCTCTTCAACCTTTTGCAGACCATCTTGGACAATTTGGTTTTCTGAACCCAGTGACGCGTTCATTGTGTCTATGATAAGTGAAATTCCTGCATCTGGATCAATATACCCTGCTTCACTACCTTTTCGATCAACTCTTGGTGAGAGAGTTGGGGCTTGCGCAATTGTAGACAAATCTTCTTCATGTTCCTACAAAATAGTAAATCTCCAAGGGGAAGCAATTGTTACCTGACCGTAGAGGAGAGGTGTAGACTTGGGAGATGTTGCCACTGACTGTGTAGTATTGACATACCACCTGCTCCCAGAATGAGACACTGTTGCCCAGACGTTTTTCGAAGATTTCAGAACTAGGGATAAAAGGCTAATATCTCCTTCCTCACTCTCCGATATCACCCCATGTCGCGTTGTTATAATTTTGTCGCCTTCTAGCTCAGTGTTTGCTGAAACAAAACAGACCTCTTAGTTATGTCGCATGCTCTGTTCCTTACTCCCAGCATGAACTGCATTGAGTGTTGAAGGTCTCTGAATGGTGAAACAAAAGCAGTTTCAGATTGTTTTGATTTCTGAAATTTCAACGCACAACCTTCAACTGTGTGTCCCCCTTTTAGACAAGTGGAACATTGGGATGGAAGCCATGGAAAATTAACGAAACTCAGATTTCTTCATCCTGGACCTGAAGGTAATAGTGGCTGGGCAGAGGTTGGGTAAGATCGACATCTACAAACATTTTCGCTTCTTCAAAATTTGATACAAGCTCCATCTCGCGATGGATACGAATTGGCACACCTAGAAAGCTAGCAAGAACACTGAGACCTTTCCAAGAGAAGAGGGAAGGCTGAACGTTCTTCAGTTCGACCCACATTGGCATTGAAGTGAGTTCTGGTTGAGCGTCTTTGGCTATGGGAGTCAACCTGGAAACTATCATTGGTATCTCACAAATATTCAACATACCGCACTGTAGAACCCGACATCTCGCAGAAGGATTGCAAATACGAAACTTTACCGTAGTTTCATTCACTTCAAATTAATCCATTTTGATTGTTTTGTCATCAAGGTTCCAGATTTTATTAACTATCAAATGTATTTTGGCAATGTGCGGGACAATCGACCCAAACCTGTCAATTAAAACTTCTTCCCAAAGCAGTGGAGCATCAAGAAGAACCTCCTCTGGGACAGACACTACCTCCCTACCCTCAACCTAGGTTACTTGACAATTAAACTTAGATAGAGACGACTTAGCAACAACCTGCAGCCACGATTTTTTCTGACTATGGAACACCTCTAAACCTTCGACACCAGACCCACACACAGGCTTTGTAATCCTGGAGTCGGAAACCTCATTAGTAATTGTCTTGTTAACTTGGTGTCTCTGCTCTGGAACAGAGCCTTGAGTCTTCGCTGAAACGACTACTTGAACTTTGTCCCCCTTGGCTTGATCCTGCAACCTTACTAGTCTCGAGAGACACCAAATCAACCATTTGCTTCACGCTTCAGAGATCTCAACGTCAGCTGAAACAACAACAGAGTCCTTTACGTTACCATGTTTCGACCTCCCGACCACCCCCAATGACATCACAGGCGGTGGCGGCGCCACCAACATGGAACGCAAAGCAAACCCTTAGAAGATACCTAAAATCGCCTATAGAGGAGCGTAGGAAAACGCACCGTATTATATGTAGTTAAAATCGCCTTAAAAGTTATAAATTATATTGTCATTATTTACTTTCCCCTATTCTCCATCCCTAGGTAACTTTATAATCTACTGCTTTTTGTATTCCCATAATGACCAGTTTTTCTGAAAGCCTTAAAAAAATCTTACTTATGAGCAGCTCAATTATCATTAAGCAGATTGTAGAACATTAAGATTGTTGAAGTCTTGTTCTACTATAACGAGGTTGAAATCATGTAACCAATTTTGACGATTAAATTTTCGTTAAACTAAGATAGTGAGCAAAGGATTAATCGATTGATCTCTTCCCCAGACGTTGGTATTTGGCACAGTTTCAATCCGGGTCACTTTGTCACTACTGAGATTTTATGCTAGAAAATAGTGTGGACATAATGAATATGTTTGTTGAATGCAAACTTGACTTTGACGGACTATATCTAAGCCCGCAATAGAAGAAACAAGTAACCTGCAATCCTAATTCAGATAAAGAACGACTGAGCCAAACTTTGTGGTGTAACTAGGAGATACAACACCAAGACTAGCAAGATTTGATCAAAACTTAGACCGGAAGTAGATGGGAATGCGAAAAAATGGCAAACCACACTTGAGGGAGAGGAGGAGAACCGGAAGTGCTAGACCAAGGCAGTCCATAGTCCTAGCCTTTAAGCAATCTCACCATAGAACACGCACTCTGAACTCGCTAGTTCAAATCCAAAGGAAGAAGTGAAATCAAAAGAAACTTAGTTGAGGTAGTAAGTCGTCGTGAAGATGAGCTTTTGAGATGAATTTGCCAATCTAAGAGATGGTTAAACGGAATTTGTGCTCTCCACAGAGTGCTCCGTAATCGAAAACATGTGTTCTCCAACAAAAGCAACTCCATCTCGCCGTCCGATCACAAAATTCTATAGCCACATGAAAATATTTCACCAGACAGATCTACAGAACAAGTCAACCTTAGGAAAAAAGCTATGTGTCAAAAGACACCAGGGAACAAACACAACACTACAATGGAGGAAAAGATAAAAAGCTAACCTATGTGGATTTTCCATGTAATAACTAAAAACTTACACTTAATAGAGAAGATCGAGCATGTCCATTTGGTGCGAACAAAATAGTCAAATTGAAACTCAACACTCCCAGAGCCACAAGAGAGGTTGTTAAAATGCAGAAACACAAAACACGTTGTCAAAAAATTCCATGGACCATAATCTCATCTTTCGTCTCCTCTTCTTCAATCCACAAAATATATATTACTTTCCCCTATTCTCCATCCCTAGCTAACTTTGTAATCTACTGCTTCACTTTGTATTCCCAGATTGTATCCTTAAAGAAGAACTTATGAGCATCTCATTTATCATTAAGCATGTGAACTTGATCATAAATTACCTTTTCTTCTGAACTCTTGTAATCTTTTTCTACTATAACGAGGTCGTAAGGCAACCAATTTTGACGATTAAACCTTGATTTTTTTTTAACAGTATGTAAACTTATATTCAAAGAATAACTATTTTTACAGAATATGTAACTGTTTTCCGAAATTAGAAATAGACTAAAGCTCTTAGAAGTAATTCTAAATGATGGTCTCGTTAAAACCCGAAGAGTGAAAAACCCAGTTGGGACAAAACCATTCCCCGGGAAAAAGAGTATACATCATTTAGGATTGAGCTGAAAAATCTGAAAATTCAAAGCGAGCTTAGATCCTTGTGGCGAACCAGATTTGTACTCCATTAGTAATTTTTCCTTACATCTGTATAGTCGAGATCCTGTTTCGAACTGTCACCCCTACCTCGCGGATCAGACTTTCTATGCGAAGTGTGGTTTTTCTATGTCTTCGTTGATTTCGTTTTCTCCATAATGTGTACGTTAATGCATGGAACGTATACTTTGAAATAAAAGCTTCCGTCGTCTTGTTACTCTTGGCATGAAAGATCACCATCAACTCGGTGAACTGGGTTGTAAAGTCTTGGCGAAGAAGTCGACAAGCGAGCTTGTACCAAATTTGTGATGTGAAATGGCAGGAGAAGAATAAATGATCCCGAGTCTCTATGGGTTCTGAGTAGAAGACACATTTTGCCGAGATGTTGGGTGACCAAGTAAGCATTCTATCACCCGTTGCCAATCGATTTACAACAGCTAGCCACATAATAAAAGAACACTTCGGAGTAGCATGCGAATACCACACCACCTTATACCATGAATTTTGGCTGCATACCTCCCTGAATTGATTCTATCTTTCCTAAGACGAAAACTGCGCTTTAAACCTATTATCTTTGTGTCTCCATAGAGCAGTATCCTCATCTTGATAACCCCCGTCCCTGACCTTATTTATTTCCTCTTCTATCTGCGCTAGGAATGGCGGTCTTCTTCGCCTAGGTCTATGGTTTACTAACACCTCTGCCAATGTATCTCCAGCCTTGATCCCCATATCAATAAAACCTCTCTCTCCCAACACATCAATCCATCTTCCAAGCGAGCACCAATCATCATACCAAAAAAATTTTTGATAACCATTACGTACCTCAACCTTGTGGTATGCTTTTGCCGAGTTATGGTACTTGAGAATTTTTTGCCACATCCATGATCCCCCATCTTTGTAACTTTATCCGACCAAAATGAGCCTTTTCGAATCAGATTTTTCTTTATGCAATTCACCTATAGAGAGTCTTTCGAAGAAACTAACTGCCAAATCAGTTTATAGCAACTCACCTTGTTAGCTTCAACCAAAGATTTTAAACCGAGGCCTCCCTCTGATTTGGGTCTACAAACATCACTCCATGCCACCTTAGCTTTCCTTGAGTTTAGAGCCGGACCAGACCATAGGAAAGCAGAGCTGATTTTTTGAATCTCTCTTATGCAAAGCCCTTGGAAGCCTAAATGCTGCAATCCAAAAATTCGTTAAGCTTGTTATTACCAAAGAGAGAAGTTGTAACCTACCTGCAAAGGAGAGGAATCGGTTTTTCCAAGAGCTGATTCGAGTTCAAAATTTTCCCAATGAGCGGTTGGTAATCCATAACCGACATTCTTTTGGTTAAAAGAGGAAGCCCTAAATTTTTTACTGGAACCTTCCAATCTTAAAAGGAAACTAATTCAGCGATTCCTGAATTTCCGATGAGATACCAGTGATAAACAACGTTGTTTTTTCCAAACTTATATCGAGACCAGAGATCCGAACAAACCTCTTGAAAACATCCAGAATGCCCTTGATTTATCGGACCTTTCCATCTATAAACACCATAATATCGTTTGCAAAACATAGGTGTGTAACTAGGATGATATCCAAACTCACCATTCCGAGCGGTCTTGTCAAGCATTAAAGAGAGAAAATTCATGCAGATTAACAAAGAGATAAGGGGAGAGAGAACATCCCTGGCGTAACCCTCTCTTACTTGTGAAAAAACCGGCCAACTCCCCATTTATCTGAACCGAGAAGGATGGAGTGGTGACACACAGCTCAATCCACCTTACAAAGACTTCCGATAACTGTATTGCTCGCATCAACTTGACAAAAAACCCTCAGTTCACCGAATCAAAAGCTTTTGTAATATAAATCTTCATGGCACATCTAGAGGAGACATCCAGCTTATGGTAATCCTTGACCAATTCAGACGCAAGCAGAAGATTTTCCATTAAATATCTATCTTTAATGAAGGCTTTCTGGTTATGGGTTATAAAATCTGGGAGGATGCGTTGAAGACGATTTGCTATAATTTTGGAGATCACCTTATACATCACGTTACAGCAAGATATTGGTCGTAAATCCCTCATCCCTAGGGTCCCCGTCCTTTTGGGAATCAAGGCAAGAATAATGGAGTTCAATACCTTCGACAAAAACCCAAAGGTGAAAAAAGATTTCACCGCTACGATGAAGTCATTTCCAATGGCGGGCCACATCTCTTTATAAAACTCTACCGTGTATCCATCTGTCCCTGGTGATTTATTTAGCGGCATTGAGAAAAGAACATGCTTTATTTGCAAAGCTGAAATCTCCAAAACTAATTCACACCCCATATCCGCAAAACATTGATAATCCAGAACCTGAGTCAGCTCCGTCATTTAAACCTCAATATCATTTAATAGCGGAGCCTTAAAGAAATCAGAAAAATACCGGACTACTTCAGCCTTGACTTCCTCTCTTGTCAAAAAAATCTCATTCGTAGGAGATCTTATCTCGCTTCTCTTTCCTTGATCTCATTATAAAAAAACCGGTTGTTTTGATCCCCCACCTTTACCCAATGTAACTTCGCCTTCTGCCTTAGGAAGCTCTCTTCTACCCCCGCCACCCTCTCCCAGGCGTCGAAAGCTTGAGCTTCTTCCATCATGTTTAGGCCATTCGAGTTACTTAGAGTGGCTGTCTGCTTCTCACACAACAATGTATAGGCTTCCTCTTTCCTTTTCGTCAAGTGATGAGTCTTCTGTCTACTAAAGCCTCGAGTTATTAGTTTAAGAAGCTTTAGTTTCTTTGAAAATCGGAAAAGTGCAGAGGTTGAGGAATATAAGGCAACTGTGCTTGACCAATAATTCACCACAAGATCTTTGAATCTGCCATATTGACTACTGTATTTACTCTCTTGAAAGGGACTTTTGGCTTGTGCGGTGTTCCATATAACAAGATGAAACCACATACATGATCTGAACATCCCCGACCTTCAAATCTACAATAAGAGTTCAAAGACCGCTATAAACAACCATTGTTCAAAAGAGCACGATCCAGTTTTTTACATATCAACCCCTCTTATTGTTTATTGCACCAAGTAAATATAAAATGAAGAAAAAGAAGAGGTGGCAAAAAGAGAGAGCACTATCAACCTTCACAAACATATTCACAAGTAGTACCTTCAAGAAGAAGGCTCCAAAAGCGATGAAGAAGATAGAAAATCTTCTCAAAAGGCAATGGAGAAAACAGATGTGGAGTTGGAGTTGTGGAAGGAGAATTCTGAAATTTTGTTCGACGAAGCACGAAGAAGACGTGGAGAATATTCACACATGACATAAGACGGGATCCGGTTATAGAGATAACCGAAGAAGACATGGAGAAGATTCACGCACAAGATATCACTAAGACGTTATGGTGATCAAAGAAAGACACCAAGCAAGGAAAAAACTGGTTACCTAAGAGAAAAAGGGAGCAGAAACCGGTTACAGAGATAACCGAAGAAGACATGGAGAAGATTCATGTATGGCACAAGAGGGGATCCAGTTACAGAGATAACCAAAGAAGACGTGGAGAAGTTTCACGCACAAGATGTCACAGAGACGTTGTGGTGATCAAAGGAAAACACCAAGCACGGACGAAGACTGCGTACCTAAGAGAAGAAGGGAGCAGAAGCTGGTTACAGAGATAACCGAAGAAGACGTGGAGAAGATTCACGCACTGTACAAGATGGGATCTGGTTACAGAGATAATTAAAGAAGGCGTGGAGAAGATTCACGTACAAGACATCATAGAGATATGATGGTGATCAAATAAAGACACCAAGAAAGGAAGGAGGCTGCTTACCTAAGAGAAAAAGGGAGCATAAGCCGGTTGCAAGATAACCGAAGAAGATGTGAAGAAGTTCACAAACAAATTTACTGATCCATTGCCTTTGTCTTTGATACATATTTATTGCCTTCGTCTTTGATACCGATAGGTTGCACATTCATACCAATCGGTCTTCATCATTGTTCATTTCTTCTCTTGACGATATAATGCTTTAATCCCACTTCAATGTTCCCTTCTTGACTCCAGCAAATGTTAGTACCTAAAAAGACACAAAAGCACCAAAAACTATCTTCTTCTTACTAAAAATACTCAAGACTTGGTGTTAAAAAACTCTAAAAACTGAGACAAATAATGGTTAACACAATTCTTCCAGACTTGAATCCTTGTTTTTCCTCAACTAAGAACAATTAAAATTTCAAAATCCAAAGAAATAGTTTCAATAGCGAGAACTCACACATATCCTTGGGAACTTACTTACCTTGGGCTTCCTTTACGTAGACCGCATCAAAACCACGCTAGAGTATACCTACTACATGTACCAGACCAAGAGTGTAGCAATACCCAATACTCAAAATCCCGAGATCATAGAGAACTCTCAGAATCAATCAACTTAACCTTTTGACATTCATTAAAAGTGCATGCATTCTCACATAGGGAATATCTAACATATCAAAGGATTTTAGTAATATGGCTATTTTAATGGTGGCTCATGTGTTTTCGCTATTCTAAAAGATCTAGGGATGCAAATCATTGTGCAAAATCACAGTGAGACACTGACCAACTGATGCATATAGGCTGTTAATCATTAGATCTATCAGACTTAACACTTGGCCCTAAAATTTCCTTGGTTTTTCTTAAAATGCACCTTTGTTTCTCCTCCTTTTTCTCCGCAAATAATATATACCAAGGACGAAACCAGCTTCTATACCAATGAAAATCAGATGCATAGTCTCATAAACATTATAAACATTCTTAACATTCCACATATCTTATCCTAATGAAATGTCAGCTATGTCAGTCCATATACTCCATAATTTTCACATAAATGCATATGACAATGAAATCACAAGAATGCATGAGGTATCCAAAGATGGTTTAGGTGAGGATAAGGTACTAGACTAAAGATGAGTCTACTCATTAGAATTAGAAAAAGTGATGAAATGGTGAAAAGAAAACTTTGACTGTATGATCCATGACATGATTATAAGCCCTTAAGTGGAAAGATCACTTAATAAAGCTAAGTTCAATCATCCATGTTTCAAAGTGATAGGAAATTTCCTGGTTATTGATTCTGCTTGTGGTCTTTCAAAATATTTTGTAATAACACTAAAAAATGAATGAGTAAGCCGTAGGAAAGCTCATAGTTTTCTCGTCCCAAGATAGTATGTTCTTAGAAAAGCTCATAGTTTTCTCGTTTGGAGTCAATAAAAATTGCACACCGAGACTTCCTCCTCCAGACTTAAATTACACCGTCTCGATGTAAAAATAAGTCAAAGAAAAGATTACTCATAACAAAATATTCAGATACAATCCTAAAAAGAAAAATAAAAATAAAACATTAAAAGAAAGGATATATAAGGGTTTATGAACTGAATAGCAATCGAAATAGATAGGGTACCGATCTGTTCTGATGAAACTTATACCAATCGGTAGTAACCTAACTACTCATCGTTTGTCGTGTGGACGAATCAATCGTCTGAGCTCGCAGACCGCTGTCCCAGGTCTGTCAACTGTAGAGGAAGGAAATGAGTTTGTGTGTAATCAGCGAGATACGGATTGAAACGTTGACCGTTGATAGTGAAATATGTTCTGCTTTCTCCCCATAAACCAACTCTTCCATAAAGTTTTACTTCTTGGATTGTAAAAGGCCTAGACCATCTTGAACGAAGCTTTCAGGGAAAAAGTTTCAAGAGAGCATTAAGAAGTAAAACCTCATGATTGTCGTCGAAAGTCTTTGGAATGATCTTCCTGTCGTGCAATGGTTTTTTCCAGTCTTCATCTGGATTTCATTGAGCTCGTTTAACTGAACCACACATTGATCCCCTGCTTCCTTAAAATTGAAGTTCAACTTCTTAGTTGCCTATATGGAATTGTACTCCAGTTCCACAGGAAGGTGACAAAACTTTCCATACACAAGGTTGTATGGAGTTTTTCCAATAGGGGCCTTGTATATTGTTCTGTAGGCCCATAAAGCATCGTTAAGCTTCAATGACCACTCCTTACGTGCCACACTCATTTTTTCCAGGATCCTCTTAATTTCAGGGTTTGAGACATCAGCTTGGCCATTCGTTTGTGCGTGGTAGGGCATAGAAACCTTGAGCCTCTCTCCATGTTTCTTTAGAAGTTCTTCAAAAAGCTATTTTATGAAATGAGAACCTCCATCGCTGATCATCACCCGAGGCACAAAAAATCAAGGAAAATTTGCACTCTTGAATATCTTAATCACCGCTTTTGAATCATTTATCGGGTTCACAATGACTTCAACGCATTCGCAAGTTTAGAAATGGTCCCATGAAATCAATACCCTAACAATAAAAAAACCTCTATCTCCAAGATGTAATTCAATGGAATTTCATTTATTCGACCAATATTACCTCTTCATTGGCATGATTCACAGCTATAAACATATGCGTGAGCGTCAAGGAAAAGTGAATGTCACTATAGTCCAACTTGGAGCAGTTTTGTTGCGGTTTTGAAAGAGGCAAAATGGCATGCATAATGTGAACAGTTACAATGAAAAATTATTGTTGTCACTTCCAATTTGGGAACACATATCCGATAACGTCCATTGGCGCACCACTTGTAAAGATATGGTTCGTCCCAAAAGTAGTGTCTCACATCCCATAGAAATTTCCTCTTCGCATATCAAGTAAAACTAGGTGGCTCTAGTTTAGAACACAAGTAGGTTGCAAAATCAGCGTACCAAGACGAATTGTTGACAACGCTAACCTTAAAATTTTATCGCTATGTCAAAATGTTGTAAAAATTTTCCTCGTGAAGCCTATTATCAATGGGACTATCATCCAAAATTCATAATCTTGAGAGATGGTATGCAACACCATTCTCTATTACTTCTTTTATCCTTACTTTCCAAGTCAAATTCTTGCAACAGGAGGATCCATCTCAGTAGACGTGGTCTAATACCCTTTTTCAACAGCAAATACTTAAGGACAGTGTGGTCAGTGTGAACAATCACCTTGGAAGCCACCAAATAGGACCGAAATTTCTCAAAACCAAATACTATTTCTAAACGTTCATTTTCAGTGGTGGTGTAAGAAACTAAGGAAACTGCCCATATCTTTCACGGATTTTGGTGGTTGTAAACTAGTCATAACTTCCTTTTTTCTTTACCAACTTCAATTCATTTTATTATATCCAGTGGCCAAGGACTATTCCATTAGTAACCATGTAGTGGCACTTCTCCTACTTTAATACGAGATTCATATCAATAAAATGTTGTAAAACCTTGCTTAAATTTGCCAGGCAAGAAGTAAAAAAGGATATGTACACTGAAAAATCATCTATGATGACCTCCATTACGTCCTCTATCATATCCGAGAATATGGATATTATACACCGTTGTAATGTACACGGATCATTACATAAACCAAACGACATCCTGCGATAAGAAAAAGTCCCATATGAGCATGTAAACGTCGTTTTCTTTTGATCTTCTGGGTGTATAGGAATTTAGAGAAATCCAGAACAACCATCCAAAAAAAAGTAGTAAGGATGATTGCCCAAACGCTCCAGCATCTGATCGATGAAAGGGAGGGGAAAATGATCGTTCCTAGTGGTTGCGTTTAGTTTCCTGAATCAATGCACATCCGATGTCCAGCTATCGTTCTTGTAGGAATCAATTTGTTATTCTCATTAGTGATGAAGGTACTCCTCCCTTCTTAGGAACCACATGAACAAGGCTCACGCAAGTACAATCATATATAACACATGCTGCAAGAAGTTTAAGGATCTCTTTCCTTACAAATTCCCTCAGGTTAGGATTTAGCCTTCTCTGGTTCTCAATTGATACCTTTAAAGCATCTTCCAAATGGATACAATGAGTGCAAAACTTTGGAGAGATCCCTGTGATGTCATCCAGAGAATATCTTAATGCTTTACTATATTTTCTCGACTTGAAGAAGAAGAGTGCAGTGTCCACATTATTCAAACCAGCATTAATGGTAAACTGATAATTCGAATTCAATCCGACATATACGTACCTTAATCCTTCAAAGAGTGTTTCGAACTCAATCTTTGGAGCTTTCTACTCACTCCAATAAATTGACTAAACTATTTGTACCGATCGATGTTTTACTATCGATGATGCGCTAGTCCAGTGGATGATGCTCTAGTACCGATCGGTATGTGGTCAACATCAGTACCGATCGGTCCGAGTATACTATTGATCTATATGAGGTCATCTTCCTCATCATTTTCATCCTCGTCGAGCAGTAAGAATGAGATTTGATTTTTCATGACTAGAGTAGAGTCAAGCATATTTACCGTCTCAATTATCTCCCCAGAAAATAAACAGAATTCGGGCTCTTCAATGGTTAGTGCTATTGCCAAATTATTATCCATTCAGAGTTTGTCATACAATTCACTAGAAATTTCTTCCAAAGTTTCAAGCACAAAGGATTGACCGTCAATCATAGGTTTCTTGACGAGTTTATTGATGTTGTATTTCAACTCGATGTCGTCATAACTCCAGCTGTATCCAGGAATGGTCTTCAAAGGATGATCGGATCATCTTGTTCCTCGCGTGGTTTAAAACTATGAAGTATGTATGGATTCAGCATACTCCCAAATGGACTGGTATATTATCAATTAATATTTTTAGGCTTTGTATGGATCGATCAGCGAGCACGAACATGATTCTTGATTGCTTAAATGAGTCGAGTCCAAGACGTTTTCAGAAAAACAGTTGATATGATCATGGGATGAAGCAAGGACAATCTAAGAAGAGGTATGGCATAACCCAAGTGGCTCAAAGGCAAAGTGGAGATTTCAGCGTTCAAAGATGGACTTATTGGACTAATTTAAAGTTCTAGACATTGAGAGCATTCAAAAATCCATCTATGATGTTAACTATCAAGTCCATCCCATTTTACATCTATTATAAGTCCAAGAAGAGCCCAAAATCATCACTTTATTTTATGGCCAAAATAAGTGATGAAAATTGTAGATCAAAAGTCATTTGGAGGCCAAGAGTTATTCTACTGTATTTATTTTCTTTCATTTAGTTTTTAGTCTTATTCAATTATTAAGGCAATTGATTGCCTAGTTTTTACCACATTTGTCTAGTTTTTACCACAAGTATTTCCTATAAGTACTATGTAATTTGTATTAAAAAAAATGAATCAGTTATTTTATATTTTGAAATCTTTTTGGGAGTGATTCTCATTGTGTTCCTTGTGAACATGCCAATCTTTGGTGCCTAATATCCACTGATATAAACATGATCCATCTTGGTGCATCGTATCCAATGGGTCTTGTCGATTGTTTGGTGAGTCATATCCATTCAGTCAACCTTGAATTCATCTTAGTGTGTTATATCTAAGGGATTCAAGTTTGGGTAAATTAGAAGCCATTCTGTAACTTCTATGCAACCTTTCGACCCACCTTACCTTGTTCTTTGAAGATCATTGCTTCTTACTTCTGAGGCCTATCCATTGATCTTGCCAACTCTAGAGTGCCAATTTCCCTGGGAGGATTTCATCAATGAGTAGGCATGTTTGTTCACTCATTAAAAGTGGTCCTAGAAACATACCTGGTACAGCGTTGCTCATGTTAGGTTGTATGTGTCTCTGGTTTTTCTTTGTTTTTTGAGTAAAATGTTAAATTATATTCAAAGTAAACTTTTTACAACATGCAGTTGTTTTTTCAAAATGATTAAAAATACCTAGAGCTCTAATTTTAATGTTTGTTAAGTGATTGCCTCGAAAAACCCAAAACTGGAAAACCCATTTGGGACAAGAGCAATGTTGGAAAAAAGAGTACAGATCACTATCAAACGAGTTGATACAAAAGATCAAAATAAAACTGAAAAATGATGCCTGATGCCTTTTCAAAAGCTGAAGCTGCGGATGAGGACTGTCAATGTTTTGATGCAAACCAGACCTGGATAATCCCAGCAAGCTTAGGATCATCAAGAGTGGAGCACCGATTTTGAATATGCTTGTCAATCTACGTGATAAGTGTCGTTGGCCACTTTCAAAGTTCCCCATGTCTCCGAGCATTCCTTTCTCTCTCCAAATGCTATGGATTGTAGTTTGAAAAGCTTAGCTCAATAGAAACTAATTAGCAGCGTCTAGGCTTTGATCCGAATTGAGGCTCATTATTTAGAGACCACTACGTGCTGAATCCATTCTGCAAAAGACCATGCATCAAAGATTTTCAATTTTTTCCAAAGTAAACACAAGAGAAGAATAAGTATTCTCGCAATTTGAAGAGGTTCCCATAGTGAATGCATTACATATTCAATCCGATGTTCCAATGAGACATTCTATCTCATGTTGATAGTCTATTATGAATCGAGAGCAACTCAACAACAAAATACTTTGGAGTAGAATGCTTAAACCATACACTTTTCGAACAAATCAAAGGAGGTGCTGCTTCTCGAATTAAGTACCATGTGTGTTTAGAACTGAAAACAGGTTTAAACTTATCCTCTTAAACGTCATAGGGAACATCTAATATAAGTGGAATTTGGCGAGATCTTTGGGCCTCAAGTGCTACTCAATCTGCTGTAAAACTTCTGTCCTATGTCTTCTACGTCTTTTAATTGTCAAAGCTGAAGCCACAGTAGCATTCAACGGAATCCCTAGATCAATGACACCTCTCATATCAGGTTTTTTCATATAAAAAACCCAAATCTAACCAGTTGTCAAACAAAAAAGATGTAGTTTCTCCACTACAAATATCCATCTTATGAAAGGAGCTGGCAAGGTAACGATGTTTGATTATTTTCCTACACATCCAAGAACCCATGTTACAATGTTCACGAATAGACCAAAAAGAGTCCTTGCGTATATGTGAATTTCACATCCAACTTACCCACAAAGAGGATTGAGAAGAGAGTATTCGCCAAATCAACTTCAGGGAGAAAACATCTTCATATTTCGATTTACAAACATCTTCCCAAGCTATCTTTTCTTTCTTAGGATTCAGAGCTGGTCCTGACCAAAGAAAAGCAGAGCATAATTTCTCGATTTGATTCATACAATTTTTTGGAAGGCGGAATGCCGATAACCAGAAGTTAGAAGTACTCATTAGAACTGAAGCAATAAGCTGTAACCTAATTCCAATAGATAAAAATCTTGAAGACCATGAGCTTATACGATTACAAATTGACTCCAAAAAAAGCAAGTAATCAGTCGGTGTTATCCTATTAGTCAGCAAAGGAAGATCTAAATACCTTACCGGTAGATCCCATGAAGACAAAGAAAACAGTTGAATAATCTCAATCTGAGATGTACTAGCAATACCCGATATATAAATCATTGATTTCTCCAAGCTTATTCTCAACCCCAATATTTTAGTAAACTTTTTGGATGATATCATGATATCATCAACAAAAGTTAAATGAGTTAAGACCATGATTCTTACATTTCGGATGATACCCTGTTTGGAGAGAACTTGCATCTATATCCAAAATTTTAGAGAGAACATTCATGGCAATGACAAAAAGATAAGGTGATAAAGCACAGCCCTGATGCAAACCTCTGTTGCTTTGAGAAAACCCCGCTAACTCACCATTTACTTCAACCGAGAAGAAGGCTGTTGTGATACAAAGTGATTACTAGTGAATAAATTGATTCGGAGAATTCATAGCTTCAGCAAAAAGGCCATTGAACTGAATTAAATGCTTTTGAGATATCAATATTAATAGCACACCGTGAAAAAATCGATTCCTTATGGTAATCCTTTACTAAATCCATCACCAACAATAAATCTCAGTCAAAAGTCAATCTTTTACAAAATCAGATTAGTTAAAAGAGATGAGCTGTGGGAGAATACCTTTCAATCTGTTTGCAATCATATTCGAGATAACCTTGTAAGTTATATTGCAGCAAGAGATAGACCTAAAGTCCTTAATTTCCATCGTTGTTGTTTTCTTTGGAATGTGGGCTAGGATTGTTGAGTTTGAACCTTTTTGAAGAAAACCTTTGACAAAAAATGACTCTACCACAACGGTGAAATCCTTTCCAATAATTGGCCACACTTTCTTATTAAAATCATAATTAAACACATATGTGCTTGGTGATTTGTTATTTGGCATCGCAAATAAGACATCTCTTATCTCTTCCTCTAAAATCCTTTTTATTAGGTTTAATTTATCAGCTCTAGAAACTCTATTTGGAACCAAATCTTCTAGATCTTCAAGCTAGATTCCTTTGAAATCCTCCGGGATTTGCAATCATATTCGAGATAACCTTGTAAGTTATATTGCAACAAGAGATAGACCTAAAGTCCTTCATTTCCAGCGTTGTTGTCTTCTTTGGAATGTGGGATAGGATTGTTGAGGTTGAACCTTTTTGAAGAAAACCTTTGACAAAAAATGACTCTACCACAATGGTGAAATCCTTTCCAATAATTGGCCACACTTTCTTATTAAAATCAGAATTAAACCCATATGTGCTTGGTGATTTGTTATTTGGGATCGCAAATAAGACATCCCTTATCTCTTCCTCTAAAATCCTTTTTATTAGGGTTAATTTATCAGCTCTAGAAACTCTATTTGGAACCAAATCTTCTAGATCTTCAAGCAAGATTCTTTTGAAATCCTCCGGGATATGCTGCAAAAAAACCTTCAGCCTCCTCCTCAATCTTTTCATCAGTTGCCACTATAACTCCATCTCTACACTTTATCTCACAAATCATATTTTTTGATTGACGAGCCACCACTGCATTATGAAAAGCCTTATTGTTTTTATCCCCGATACTCAGCCAATGAAGATTTGACATCTGCTTCAGAAAATTCTCTTCTAAACACGAAAAACGATTGCATCTAGAAAAAGCTTCATTATCTTCCTCTATATGTTCAGCCAAAGGATGATTTATGTTTAAAACCTGCTTATCACACAAAATTTTGTAAGCTTCTGCTGACTTTTGAGATAAGTTTCCAATCTTTTGCTTCGCTAGACTCTTTAATAATGGCTTCAACTCTTTTAATTTGTTAGAAAACCGAAAAAGAGGAAGTTGAGAAGAACAATGGCTGCGTTTGCCCCCAGAACCGCTCAACCAACGACAAAAACTCCTCTAACTCCATTGTAGCATTTATGAATTTAAATGGCTTTTGTTTCTTTTGAACCTGCTTAATATCAAGCTGTATTCTTCCTCTTACATGATCTGAACACCCTCAACTTCAAATATAGTGTAAGCACAAGGAAAAGCAAAATCCCTTTTATTATTTTTGAAAATTCTATCCAACTTATTTGATATCAAACCTTCACTACTTTTATTACACATGTAAAAAGAGCTACATGAAAAAGCATATCCTCAAAAGAACAATACCGCACAAGGTGTTGAAATCTTGCATTCCTGCCGGAATATGAGGAGAAATCTCAAAACTCGAATGCTCACAGCCTTGCAAAATCTCATTAAAGTCACCTATACATATTCATGGGTTTTGTCGAATTATTCGGGAGTTTTGGTGATCCCATAAATCATTCCATATCACTTTCCGCTCATCAACGAAATTCGAAGCGTAAATACATGAACAAAAAAACTCTTCCTATTGATCATCCAGCTTCACTGAACAAGTAATCAATTGACTACTTTTGAACAATGGGTTAACCTCACTATTGGCTTCTAGAAAAACCAAATACGATCAAACCGGCTGAACTCATAATTCGATAACATCGACCAATCCCCAAATATCGAAGAACTTATTTATTTGCTTTCCCTTCTTTCACTTTTGTTTCCAAAATGAAGCCAAACTAAAAATTTGTGCTATTTACACAAGGTCTTACAACTGAATGTTGCAAAGGTTTATTCCAAAATAAACTCGACATATTATAGTTTTTTTGAATTCCTCTTACCCCCAACACCTGGAATAACATCCTTAGCATTCAGAGATAAAATTCCAGACTTAGTTTTATTCCTACCTTTTGACTTCTAGGGCAGAGACTGATGAAGAAGTAAATCCAACAAGGCTAGCGTTCCCTCCTTTCCTATCAAGATTAAATATTTCCCCCTCTTCCTTTTCTTCCACCTAATTCATCAATCTTACATTTCCGAGGTTTGTTACCTGAAGCTCAGGCGACTCTCTTTGATCCCCACAACAATCCTCCAAAATCTCATCCTCCACTGCTAACAATGAAATACGTGATGGGGAACCAACTGGGACATTTATAGGCGTTATGATTCCTCCTTGATGATTTTGCTTACCAGGTTAAACCTTAGACCAACAATCATCTCCCTTAATCGGAACAACAATTGATTTTGGACCACAACCTTCATCATTACCAGCAATTGTTTTTCCCCCGATACAGCACACATAGATCCAACGTATCTATCACCCAATTTTGCATCTCTAAATGCAGGATGTGATGGATCTTGCTGTGTAAAAATATCAGAAGATAATTCCATCCATGAACAACTCAGTGGTTCGACACATCTGTCACCCACAACTCCATCTATACCTGAAGGATGTGATGAATCTTAATTTGGATTAGAGGAGCTTATCCCTGCTTCAGACTTCATAATTGTTGCACAAGCTTGGACTAATGGGATAGATCTCGAGTTTTCCCCTACTGCTCTAGAATTCAATTCTGGTCCTCGTTGGAGAATTTTTAGAATTTCAATCTCAGAAATAGATTTAGCACACATCTCGTAAGTGATCCCAGTTAAAGCAATTATTACACTTTGGTGACTGGCAAGGATACGAATATAAATCTTCAGAAACTATCCCCTGTTTCGTCTTAAACCGGAAAAACTTGGTAAAGCTTTTGTCAAGTTCACGTCGACAAACACCATGGCCACATCAAATTTAGTACAAATATTAAAATCCCATTCCCATAAGAATGAAAACTATGATTCACTTTTTGAACAGGCTAATAATAAATCAAAATAAATATGATGGATGGATGGGAAAGAGGAGGAAAGAAAAGAGTATAAAATTTGATATCCAAGATCAAATGAACCCCTATATGCTGTCGGGGTAAAGTATCATCAACAAGGGCGTTCTAGTGCGTTGTAGATTCTTATCCAAGCTATAGAGGGGTTTGGTGTTGCTCATATTTTACAAGAGATGCTTACTTATAAATCTGATCATATTAGAGCTCGTCAAGAAGTACTTGGTACTACTATCATTGGAGGAACAATACCTAGTGGAAATGCATTTCAAGTACATCAATTAGTAGGTATGAGAGGATTAATTTTGGATCAACCACTCTGCCATCTCTCCGAAAGATAATTTCTATTTTAGTTTTTTCGCCAAATAGAACATCAAAGGTGAAATAGTATCTCTCTCCAAAAAAGCAAGTTTTTACCACCGCACGAAGAAAATATTTTGGCGGGTGTAGCTTTCTCGCTAGTTGAAGGTTTCTTTTGGTTGCTTAATTCCCTTATTTTTATTACCTGTCTATATTTGGATATTGTTATCTTAATGCCCAACTTGAAAATTACTATATATTTCATCAAGTTTTACCTGATGTATGTTGTTTTTATCGATTTTTAATCTTTGGTTTCTCTTATTTCATATCTTTTACTGAGTCAAATCCTTTTAAAGTCTTTTAGTCCTCAATTGAAACATTTCATGTTTTAGGTTTCATTTGGAGAGAAAAATGTCATTTAGGGTAAATACGAGCAGTTCTAGATGAAGGATCATGTACAAGTGTAAGATGTTTGGCATTGGCTGAAAAAGTTTCCATCAATGGATTAAAAGAAAATTTGGACACAACATAGCCAGTAGAGTTTGCTTTCATTTGGCGATGTTTTAAAGTCATTCGGGCTAGCGGTTAAGAAAATATGCCCTTTTTGGTTAAAAATATCATTATGGAGAGTAGTTGAATCAGTTGTAGAGTTTAGGAAAAAGAGCAAAGGATCAACCGATTCATTAGAGGGATCGAATGGTCCCTTCCACAGACAGAGAGTTTTTGAAGTGCGATCAAAGGATCGACCAATCCATCAAAGGAATCGATGGATATCTTCCCCAGACGTTGGTTTATGGTGCACTTTCAATCCGGTAACCGATTCGACATTACTCCTATTGTTATTAAAACTTTAGACTCAAATTTTCATATTGTTCTTGGGTACTTTTAATTTCTATTCATTGTTCTTTGGTATGAATGCAACTTCGGACAAAGAAATTCATCTCTTTATAATTGGAGATGCTTCCTAAACCTAAACTTTCGTTTATATTAATCAAATCATGTGTGCTTCATCGATATGTTTTTTATCTTTTGCCATGAGCGAGTACTCCTTTAATTGGGTTTAGTGTGCTAAGTAGTGGATCTATTTATTTCAAAATCTAATTTATTTTAATCTTATTATATATTAGTTCTTTGATTTTCATGTTCTTAATGCTGAAATTTTCTTGATCACCTGATATTAGATTTCATGTCGATCTACAAAATACAATTTTTTTGATGGAATGTATAAGCAATCATGTTTTAGCTAATGAGAATTGAATGCTAGAAAATATTGTGGACCTAATGAATATGTTTATGAATGCGAGCTTGATATTGTACAACCACTTGAAGATCATTCGAATATTTACATGAATACAATCTCATCTAGTAACCATTAACATTCTTCAATAGTACACAAACAATTTTGTTCAATATAGAATCATTTATCCATATTTCACAAAAAAAGCTAAATTCCTTTCAAAACTGAAATTATGAGGTGAAAAAATTCTTTTTCTAATAGAATTATGAAACTGAATCAATTTAACGAAGATATCAGAATTAAAGAGTAAGGCATTTCTGGGTTAAGTACATTCAATTATTTTTGTTTTGTAGGCAAAAAGACTCTTTAATAGTCTTATCATTTTACTTTGACCTTCTCTCCTATGAGTTCCTTCATTCTTTTAGCTTATTTTCACATAAATTTCTACATTTATACCTTTTTGAAATTATGGATGTCTGTTTTTGCTACACATTTTCTTTTGTTCTTCGCACAGTAGCATTCGCAGTAATATAATTGGGATCGAATTCACAAAGATCAATAGAGTACACTATTAATGTATGATGATTTAAATCAAACTAAGATGCAAAGGAGTTTACGTGAAACTCAGTGTGAAAACTAATTAAATTCAATAATATAAAAGCATTAGATCGTGAGAATTCATTCATGGAATCATGATAATAAATGCATCAGTAATTAGAAATGCGTTAAGAACCATTCTAAAACTCAAATTATGGATATAAACCTATCCCGCTTTCTCGTATAATAAATATCTATGCAATAAAAATCCATAGCAACTAAACTGTCGTTTGTCAATAGAAACCCATGTGTACAATGAAACCTAATTTGATATATTCACAAAGTGCAATAACTTTAACTGTTGTTGGCTAAAGACACTTTGCTCATCAAGGATAGATCCATCAATTTAACAACACTTTTGGTGTTATGATAAGATCGATTGAGAGCAGAGCCTAATTGCCCATATTGGAAAAAGCAGTAAAGAATAATCCTAGATGAAAAACTATATGAATCATTCCCAAACAATCTAGAAAAGATCTACATGATTATCCTCTTAGAAAACTCAAAACTGAATGATAGATCTACTCACACATGCACAGAGAATACATGAGAGAAATAGATAAAGAAACCATAATATATTAGCAAAAGAATTACAAAAGAGTTAGGAGAAAAATCTCCAAAGAATAAAACTAAGAACAAGACCTTAAACTAGGATTTCTGAGTATTTTCATGTCTCTCTTTCTCTGTGGCCAAAACCACCTATTTATATAACAAAGTAGAACACCCTAAAAATGGAAAAAGACAATTTTTTTAGATTACATACCGATCGGTTATAATTTTTACCGATTAGTTTCCTTCGTCTTTGATACCTATCGATTGCCTTCCTCTTTAATACCGATAGGTTGTACATTCAAACCGATCGGTCTTCATCTTTGGTCATTTCTTCTCTCGATGATGTAATCCTTTAATTCCACACCAGTGTTCTCCTCTTGACTCCAGCAAGTTCTAGTACCTAAAAAGACAAAAAAAGACCCAAAACTATCTTATTCTTACTAAAAATACTAAAGACTCGGTATTAAAAGACTGAACAACTTAGACAAATAATGTTAACACATTTCTTTCAGACTTTGAATCCTTTCTTGTCCTCAAGTAAGAACAATTAGTATTTCAAAATCCAAAGAAATAATTTGAAAAGCGAGAACTCACATATCCTTGGGTGGATAATTACTTTGGGCTTCCTTTCCGTAGACCGCAGCAAAAACACGACAGAGCAGACCTACTACATGAACCTGACCAAGAGTGTAGCAATAGCCAATACTCTAAATCTCGGGATCACAGAGAACTCTCAAAATTAATGAATTTAAACTTTTGACATTCATTAAAAGTGTGTGCATTCTCACAAAGGGAATATCAAACATGTCAAAGGGTTTTGGTAATTAGGCTCTTTTAATGGTGGCTCATGTGATTTGGCTATCCAAAAAGATCTAGGGATGCAAATCATTATACAAAATCACAGTGAGACACAAACCAACTGATGCATACATAGCCTTTCAATCATTGGATCTATCAAACTTAACACTTGGCCCTAAATTTTCCTTGATTTTTCTTAAAATACATCCTAGTTTCTCCTCCTTTTTCTCCTTTTTTGTTTCTCGGTCTTTTTTTGGCTGAATGAATGGAGAATAAATATATAATATAAACCGAGGACGAAACCAGATTCTAAACGAAGAAAAAATTGAATGCTTTGGCTCATACACATTATAAACATTCTTAACATTCCACATATCTTATACTAATGAAATATCATCTATGCCGGTCCGTATACTCCATAGTTTTTGCACATGAATGCATATGAAAATGAAATCACTAGAATGCATGAGGGTATCCAAAGATGGTTTAGGTGAGGGTAAGGTACTAGATTAAAGATGAGTCTAGTCATTCAGAGTTAGCAAGGTTGGTAAAATGGTGAAAAGAAAAATCTGCATGTATGATCCATGCCATGATTACCAAGCCCTTAAGTGAGATGAATTCAGTACAAGTTCAAAGTTTCACTTAATAAGGCTAAGTTCAATCATGCAAGTTTCAAAGTGATAGGAAATTTCCTGTTTATCGAGTCTGCTCGTGATCTTTCCAATATTTGATTCTGACACCAAACAATATATGAGTAAGTTGTAGGAAAGTCGTCCCAAGACAATAAGTTCCTAGAGAATCTCATAGTTTTCTCATTTTGACTGAATAAAAAATGCAAAATGACTCAAAACAAAAAGAAAAATAACAAAAATAAAAAGACGTGAGTCACACAGAGACATCCTCCACCAGACTTAAATTACACCGTCTCGGTGTAAAAATAAATCAAAGAAAAGATTACTCATAAGAAAATATTCAAATACAATCCCAAAAAGAAAAAGAACAATAAAACGTTAAAACGTTTTGATAAAGCGTTATACCAATCCATAGTAACCCTGTACCGTTCAGTTGTCGTGTGGACAAATCAGTTGTCCGAGCTCGCAGACCGTTGTCCCAGGTCTGTCAAGTGTATAGGAGGGAAATGATTTTGTGTTCAATCCGCGAGATACAACTTCAAATTTTGACTATTGATAGTGAAATATGTTTTGCTTTCTACCCATAAAACAATGTTTCTATAGGGTTTTACTTATTTGATTGTAAAAGGCCCAGACCATCTTCAACAAAGTTTTCCAGGAAACAATTTCAAGCGAGCATTGAAAACTAAAACCTTACCATTCATGTTGAAACTCTTTGGAATGATCTTCCTACAGTGCCACGCTTTTGTTCTCATAACGTATTCATGCGGATGTCATCGAGCTCGTTGAACTGAACAAGAAGTTGATCCCTAGGTTCCTTATGATTGAAGTTCATCTTTTTGGTTGCCTATAAGGAATATTACTCCAGTTCCACAGGAAGGTGACAAGACTTCCCAAACACTAAGTTGTATGGTGTTATTCCAATTATGGCCTTGTATGTTGTTTTGTAGGCCCAAAAAGCATCGTCAAGCTTCAATGACCAATCTTTATGTGTCACACTCACAATATTTTTTGTAGGATCCTCTTGATTTCACGGTTTGAGACTTCAGCTTGGCCATTCGTTTACGCATGGCTTAAACGTTTTTTCACAATGCTCGACTAATGACATGCTGCAAACATTCTCCTTGCAAAGTCTATCATCAATGGGAATATCATCCTAAATTTGTGATCTTGGGAGATGGTCAGCAAACGTCATTCTCTATTCCTTTTTATCCTTCATTTCCAAGTCAAATTCAAAATTTCTCAAAAGAAAATACTATTGCTAAAAGTTCTTTTTCAGTGGTGGCGTACGAAACTAAGGAAACTGCTGATATCTTTCACGGATTTTGGTGGTTGTAAACTAGTCATAACTTCTTTTTTTTCTTTATCGACTTCAATTCATTTTATGATATCCAGTGGCCAAGGACTATTCTATTAGTAACCATGTAGTGGCACTTCTCCTAGTTTAATACGAGATTCGTATCAATAAAATATTGCAAAACCTTGCTTAAATTGGCCAGGCAAGAAGTAAAAAAGGATATGTACACTGAAAAATCATCTATGATGACCTCCATTACGTCCTCTATCATATCCGAGAATATGGACATCATACACCGTTGGAATGTAGTCGGAGCATTACATGAACCGAATCGCATCCTCGGATAGTAAAAGTCCATAAGAGCATGTGAACATTCTCTTCACTTGATCTTCTAGGTGTATAGGACTTTCCAAAATAGCCATCCAAGAAGCAGTAGTAAGGATTATTGGCCAAATGCTCCATGATCGATGAAAGGTAGGGGAAAATGATCCTTCCTAGTGGTTGTGTTTAGTTTCCTATAATAAATGCACATCAGATCTCTATTTAATGTTCCTGTAGTAGTCAATTCCTTATTCTCATTGATGATGATGGTAATTCCTCCCTCTTCAAAAATCGTACACAAGTATTTTGCAAAAACAAACCACAAAGTATGGGATGTCAGCTAAAAAAGCTCTAGAAACGTTGATGTTGTGCTTTTCTTGGAATATCCGGGGTTTTAGTAAGCTGAAAAAGCACTATGTGGTAAGGTCTTTTATAAATTCAAATGATATGGTTTTATGATGTTTGTTTGAAACCAGAGTTGTTTAGAGCAAGGTTGATCGTTTATCTGGCTTTGTCTTAGGGGATTGGTCAGTAGCTTCGAATTATGAGTATGCTCCGCTTGGGAGGATTTGGGTGGTTTGGAGCAAAAAGATTCAGCTTCATGTGTTTAAGAAAAAAGGTCAGATGATTTCTTGTTTGCTAAAGCTTGAGGAGAATTCCGATGTTTTTATGTGTACATTGAATGTCTATGCATATAATGTCTTGAAAGAGGGGCGTGAGTTATGGCGGGACCTCAAATCCATTCAAGAATTATCTCAGGATCGGGATAACACTTGGTTGTGCGATGGTGACTTTAATGAGGTTTTAGACACCTCCAAGCATTCGTTACGTCTATTCATCAGGTTTTTTACCCGGTATGGCAGACTTTCAAGAGATGGTTTGTTATTGCTCTTTTGTGGACATGCCTTATCACGAACCCCTTTATATATGGTGTAACAAACGTGAGGATGGGTTAGGTTGTAAGAAGCTTGATTGAGTCCTTGTGAAGAAGCAAGGGGTTGCTCGAATCATCTTTGCGCACGGATTTTGTTGACTGGAGTTTCTCATAAGCCTAAGGGCCCTTTCAAAATTGTTAACCATGTACTCAATATGGAGGATTGCAAGTTCATAGTGGTAGATCACTGGAGGACCTTGGCTGATATTCATCAATAAACTTCAGCTCTTTTCTGCTTTTCTATGAATTTAAGCTTTTAAAGCCTGCTATTCTTCGCCTAAGCCATCAAAGGCTTTGCCATCTATCGTAGTGGACTAAAGATGTGTTTTGGGTTCTTTGTGACAAGCAAGCAGCCACTCTCGCCAATCTGAATACTTCAGTGATACAAGAGGAGTCTAAGGCCTTTAAAGATTGGGAATCATTGTCGAGTTTGGAGAAAGATTATTTGAGGCAAAAAGCAAAACTTCATTGGATTAATGTTGGGGATGAGAATAATAAGTTTTTCACATTGCGATTAAAGAAAGGGAGGCCAGAAACTCAATAAATTTGGTTAAGAATCAAGAGGGGGAGCTTTTAACTAGCAGTCGTGGAGGCAAAGGCATGGCGACACACAACTTTGGAGCGACAACTTTGTTGTCCCGGGAATAGCAGTTGGTAAGTTTTTAAATGTTTTCCTTCTTTATCTTTTATTATTATTAAGTTATAACATTTTTGTTTGCTTTATTTTCCTGTTTCAGATCGATGGTGTCCGTTCAACACATCTTCGGTAGGTGGAGGATGTTCACACCAACAAGAAGACAAAGAAAATTCAAGATCAAGTCACTTGGGAACTCATCGAGACCGTGAAGACGCTCGGATATGAGTGTCTTCAGTCTCAGCCTCAAGGAGAAGGAGGCTCTTCCAAGGACATTCCAATCGAGAAGTAGAATGAATTTATCATTAAGGTTGGTTATCTTTTTTTTATTTGAAATTTTGATTTTTCCATAATTAAAATTTATAATATTCCATTTCATTTAATTGTAGGTAACTCTAAAAAGTAAAGGTCGTATTTCCAGGGTTCCAAAGGTGTACCAGGACTCTTCTCAAGCAAATTCATGGTTTTCAGAAGAACCCCAGCTTCGGGCCTTACTTGGAATGAGGACTTTAGAGTTTGCGGATTTGAAGAATGAGATCCGCAACATCAAATAAGCAGCAATGCAAAAATGATCAACATTATGAAGAATTGGCGGCCACTAACGCAGCGACGAAGGTGGAGATGGAAGCAACGAAAGCTTTGATGGAGGCTTTCATGGCTGAGATGCGAGGTTGACGAGATTGATCGATTTATGTTTCTTATTTTATGTTTTTTATTTTATGAATATTTTTAACTTTTGGATTTTAAATATTTTTTTTAGATTTTAAATATTTAAATTATATTTTAATTTTATTCCCAATATTAAAAAATTTTAATTACTAAATACATTTTATTAAATAAAATTAATATTATTTAAAAATATAAATAATTCAGTCAGAATTCCGTCACTTAAACCCGTTAAAATTCTGTCAGAAAAAACCCCATCGGAAATCATGCAGAAAACTACCTGTCAGAAATCTGTCGGTGTCGGTTTTTGATGGATTTCTGACGGACTCTAATCCGACGGATTATGACAGTTGTTTATGATGACATAATTTGTCGGTTGTTTCCGATGGCTTTCCGACGAATATTTCCATCCCTTATAGGTCTTACTTGTTATTTTTGGAAATTTTTGAGAATGATTCTCATTTTTATCAATGGTGTGTAATATCTATTGGTTGAGTGATTCTCATTTTCGTTAATGGTATGTAATATTCATTGATTCTCAAACCGGCTTATCATGAGGTTTTCATCCCATGGCTGGCGTCCCTCGATCCATCTTCTATTCGTCTTGAATTCGTCTTAGTGTGTCATATCTAAGGGATTCAAGTTGATGTATCTATCTTTCCAAGTTTAGAGTGATGATTTCCCAGGGAGGATCTTATCAAGTGGTATCAGAGCACAGTCCTAAGTTTGTTATTCAATCTATTATCATCTTCTCATCTTTTCATCTTCTAACCGTTTGTCTTCTTTCATTCATCTTCTATCTTTTCATCTTATTTCTTTCTTCATTTACCCTTTTTCTTCTGAAAAAAAAATTGAAAGAAAAAAAATACCAAAAGTTATAAAAAGTAAAAATAAAACAAACAAAAAGAGAAATGGAAAAGAAAAAAAACGAATATCATAAAAAAAACTAAAAAAAAGAAAGAAAAATATAAAATGATGTTCTTGTTTGTTTTGCATTTCTAAATTATTTTTGATATTTTGAGTTGTAGAACAAAGTTCTGGTTTTGTGTGAAAAACATGCTGTTTCAAGTTCTATCAAAAATCGCTTTGTTCTTACTCTTTCATTTGATGAGCCAGATTTGTGGATAAATCTTTTTCAAGAAGAGGGGTATGATATGATCATGGGAAGCATCAAGGACAATCTATGAATAGGCATAACACAATCCAACTGGATCAATGGAAAAGTGGAGTCTTCAGCATTCAAAGAGGGACTTATTGTAATGATTTAAAATTTTTGAAACTGTGAGCATTCAAATATCCATCTATACTGTTAACTATCAAGTCCATCCCATTTTAAATCTGTTATAAGTACAAGAAGAGCCCAAAATCATCGCTTTATTTTTTTGCCAAACTAGGTGACGAAAATTGAAGATCAAGAGTCATTTGGAGGCCAAGAGTTTTTCAACTCTATTTATTTCTTTCATTTAGTTGTTAGCCTTATTCTATTATTAAGGCAATTGATTTCCTAGTTTTTACCATATTTGTCTAGTTTATAGCACAAATATTTCCTATAGATACTATGTAATTTCAAAATTTATTTTTGGAAATATTTTTGAGAATGATTCTCATTGTGTTCCTTGTGAACATGTCGATCTTTGGTGTATTATATCCAAGGTGTTTTGTCAACTGTTTGGTGCGTCATATCCATTCAATCAACCTTGAATTCGTCTTAGTGTGCCATATTTAAGGGATTCAAGTTGGAATAAATCAGAAGCCATTCCGCAACTTCTATACGATCTTTCGATCCACCTTACCTTGTTCTTTGAAGATCATTGCTTCTTAGTTCTTAGGTCTTTCAATCATTCTTGCCAACTCTAGAGTGACGATTTCGCTGTGAGGATCGTATCAAGTTGTATTAGAGTACACTCTTTAGTTAAGTATTATCATTCTATCATCTTCTTTCTTTCTTCGTTTACCCTTTCATCTTCTTAATTTTTTTCTTTTAAATAAAAAAAGAAAAAAACAAAAGAAAAAAAAGAAAATCAGAAAAAAAATTAATGGTGTGTAATGTGTATTAATGAAACCGGCTTATCACACTACAAGAAACCAAACTAGAGACGGACAAAATTTCCGACAGGCAGTGAAATAACCGTCGGAAATTATGAACATTAATATAGCCATTATATTTCGGACGGTTTTTTTACAGCTCATTGGAAATTTGTCGGAAAATAGATAGGTTTATGTATTCGTTATATAGTCGTTTGATATTTTCAAAATTTGGGACAGATTTGTGACAGATTTCTGACGGGCTGCGAGTTTAAAAATATATGGATCCACAATCCCACATTCATTAACAACTCAATACACTACTAAAACTTCTTGAAAATCAGAAATAGATGTCTTACTCTGGATGTTTTTTTATCATGGATGGACAAACCAATGATGGATCTGGAGTCGAACTTAATGAAAGAAGAATATGCACGAGGTATATCCAAGTTCATGGAATTAGAAACAAATCAACAAGTTGTTAAAAAAGTTGTAAGTTGAAATGTCCATGTTCTAATTTTTAGAATTCGCATAATAGTAAGATAGAGTTTGTTTGTAATCACTTCTGTGTGAATGAGTTTATGCCGGGTTTCAAGATTTGGTATTTACTTGGGGAAAAAAATTATGATTATGGTAGTACTAGCGAACCATATGTTCAAAAAACATTAGGAGAACATACAATAGAAGTAGATTTTGGTGTACATATCGTTGAGATGGTGAACTATGCGTTTAGAGAAAATATGCCATCGGCCGCTGTAGATGGAGATAGGGTTGAAGAACCTAATTTAGAAGCACACAAATTTTTTGATATGCTAAACACAACGAAACAGCCACTATAAACATGTTGTAGAGAAGGTCATTCCCCTTTATCATCTGCAAGTAGAATGATGACTATTATGACGGATTAAAATTTGGCAGAAGAATGTGTTGCCATATCAGATGATAGATGTGTGCATTTGATAATTGTATGATATATTGGAGATAAGAAAAAAACCGAAGAAAACGTATTTTTTTGTAAACCGCGGTTTTAAGAAACAAGTGGGAGAGTTCCAATACCATATATACGTATTTACCATTAACTAAGAGGTTGAATAGGATATATCAATCACAGTAGACGGTCGAGCCAAAAAGATGGCATGTGGATCATAGTCAAGAAGGAGAGATTACACATCCTTCAGATGCAGAAGCGTGCAAACATTTTCATTCAAAGTATCTGAATTTTGCATAGGAGCAAAGGAATGTATACCTCGGATTATTCAAAGTATCAAAATGGTTTTAACCCATTTGGAAAAGCATGGAAGGCACTATTCGTTGTGCCATGTAATCGTAACTCCTAACAGTTGCCTCCCTCTAAGTGCATGTATAGAGAGTTTTTGTTTCTCTTCGTCTTGTTCCTAGCCCCGAGCATCCTAAGAGATCACTAGATATATTCCTACAACCACTGATCTATGAGTTACAAATTTTATGGAATGATAGTTTCGAAGCATATGATGTTTCATACCAATAGAATTTTCCATATGCATGATGTTCTTATGTGGTCCATAAGCGATGTATCTTATCTGGATAGACTAACCATGGATCGTGTCCTAATTTCCAAGATAACACTGATGCATTCCAATTGGTTAACGGAAGAAAGAGTTGTTAGTTTGATTGTCATAAAATATTCCAACCGAGTAATTGTCCTTATTGTCGATTAAAGACATTTTTTGACGGTGCACATCATGAGATAGATGGTAGTTCTATATTAGATCAGTTAAGAGATTTTGGTACTGAGAGGACTTGTTGTGGGAGTAATGGGCATGATCTCATTGAAGGTGTCGGTCTATATCATAATTGGCACAAGAAGAGTATTTTTGGGGATTTGCCATATTGGAAAGACCATTATTGAGGCACAATCTAGATGTCATGCACATTGGAAGAAATTATTCGATAACATCATGAACACTGTTTTAAACGTCCAAGGGAAGACCAAAGACAATATGAAGTCTAGACTAGAATTGCCACTGATTTGTGCTCGAGATGTTCTTAAAGTTATGAAGAATGGTAGATGTCGTATGTCTACCTACTGGTTAGACGCAAATAAGAAACTAGTAATTTTTATTGGATTTAGGAAGATGTGAAATTCACATATGGATACGTATCTAATCTACGTAATTGCTTTGATTATGGAGAAAGAAAGTTTAGTGAAATAAAGAGTTATGACTGTCATGTTATTATACAATGGTTACTTCCATTTTCATTTGCTCATATTCTTGATGAAAATGTCCACCAAGCAATTGGAGTTAAATATTATTAATTTCTTGATTTAATGAATTTACTAACCACATATATTTATTTGTTGAATGTTCTACTTTTATTTGCAGGAAACTAGTGCTTTTTCCAAGATTTTTGCTCCCGAACACTTACACCTGAGGCATTCAAAATTTAGAAGCGACTATATATCAATGATCATTTGCAATCTGGAGAAGATATTTTCCCCGTCGTTCTTCCAATACATCTCCCAGAGAAGCATTACTAGGAGGTCCTGTACAATACCAGTGGATGTAAGCATTTGAGCAGTACATGTTCCATCTAAAGAAGAAGGTTAAAAATTTAAGCAAAATTGAGGGATCTATTGTCGCACAAAGCCTCAACTTTGTACATTTATATGATTTACATGGCTCTTATACATAATTAATATCATGATTACTCCGAGGAAGACCTTGAGAATTTAAAAGAGAAAGATTTTGCTCCTTGGTTGAAATTTTATGTAAGCGTTTACATAACCAATGATTTTCGATATACAGTTTCGATATAAATTTTGTACGGATTTTTTCTTACAATCTATGATTTTCAGCAGGTTACAGAAGGCAACACGAATGGTCAACCATTTGATACTTGGTTAGTGGAGTAAGTTAACGATCTGAATTACATTGTAACTTCATACCAAGGTATTGCACAAGATGATTTGCGTTTCAGATTTTTAATGTTAGGTGTTATCGAGAATCATTAAACTTGCAGTGTATTATGTTTATGTGTGATTGGTACGATCCCAACCTTGTTCGTTGTGTTCATGTTGACCAATTCGGCGTTACATCGGTACATTCAAGATGTCGACTTTTAAAATACGATCCATTCATCCAAGCGTCACAAGGTGACCAAGTAAGTTAACATAGTTTGAGAGTAAAATTTGTGACCATTACCAATATTTTGGAAGTTATAATCATTAATTATTTTAGGGTTGCTATATTCATTATCCTCGCGTCATAGCTTGGAATGACCCATGGATTACAGTGACATCAATTAATCCAAGAGAAAGAATATATGGAGTTCCTGAACACGATCCTTTGCAGCCAATTGGAAATATTCCAATGGGTCAACTAGAAATGTTCAAATGGTTTATTTTACACAGTTTGTAGATGATACAGCTGTGCATTATGATTCAGAGGAATCACTTGGAAAGTTTGATGACAATACATACACTATTGCTTCGGACGGATCATCTTCACAGTCTGAGTAATTAACCTTATGTATCTTAGGCAGTTGTTGTGTACTCTTTTTTCCAATAACTAGTTTTGTCCCAAACGGATTTCCGACGGGTTTGTGGTTTTGTGGTTATATT
Organism: Cardamine chenopodiifolia; assembly: GCA_963922655.1. Classification (NCBI taxonomy): domain Eukaryota; kingdom Viridiplantae; phylum Streptophyta; class Magnoliopsida; order Brassicales; family Brassicaceae; genus Cardamine; species Cardamine chenopodiifolia. Next base: position 4,486,971 of record OZ000490.1, read on the forward strand.
CGATAATTATCGATACTAACGATTAATATAGACAATGTTATGGCTTAACCAAAATTCATAGTTTCCAAATTAACATTATAAACAGTATTTGATGATGTTTGCTGTATTACAATAAAATACACGTACATAAACTACTAAAAAAATGCATATATATTAACAAGAGACTTTCTATAACCGAAGAATCAAAAATGTAATTTTGGGTTTTTATTTATATATATTGGGTCAGCAAAGTCGATTGATAGTCGAAACCCTAAACCCATTGGAAATCCGTTGAAAATTTCATGTTCTAGTCGAGCAACAACATAAAAGGAAGGGGACTTCACGTCTGAGCTATGGGAATGTAAGTTCATCTATACGGCCAAGTTATCCGAGAGAGGAAAAATCTAAGTTTTTCGGAGACATCAAACCTATTGTTCCAACACCAAAAATGGAAGCAAAACCATTTGTCTCGAGGAATGAGGGAAACAAGGCTGTGAGCAAGGCGAGCAATATTAGATTTTACAAAAACCAAGGAACGGGGCATTACACCACGAATGTTCAAACAAGCGAGTCATGGTTCTTCTAGAAAAAGGTGACATCAAGTCCGAGGACGAGCAACCGGATTCTACTACGTAACAAGAAGAGAATGAAGAGCTACCGGCTATGGGATAATTGCTTGCATCATGGAGAGCATTCACAGTTCATTCCAAGACCACAAAGCAAGAGCAATGAGAAAACTTGTTCCTAATGCGATGTCACGTGCATGGAAAAGTTGGTAGTCTAATCATTGATGGTGGGAGTTGCACAAATGTGGCGAGAAACATTATGGTTAAAAATCTTGGACTACAGGTTAAGAAGCATCCAAAGCCTTATGATCTCCAATAGCTTAATGATAGCTTAGTGATGGCAAGTACGAAGATGAAGTTTTATGAGACGTTTAACCTATGGAATCTGGTCACATACTCCTTGGAAGACCATGGCAATCAGACAGGAGAGTGATCCATGACACTTTCACAAATAGACACGTGTTCTAGTTCAGAGGAAGGAAGACGACTTTAGTCCCTATGACACCTCACAAGGTATATCAAGACCAAATTTGACTCAAAAGCAAGGGTAAGCAAGTAAGAAAATCCTCAAAATTCTTTATCAAGGATGGTAATATCAATAAGAGTTTGAATTCCGAACAGCCTACTCTCTTGTTTTTTTATATAGAAGCTCTCTCAAAGTTATCAAACCTTGCACTGGTGGTACCGAGTGAGTTGATGAAAATTTTGCAGGACTTTAAGTGTGTGTTTCCCAAAGAAAATACGAAAGGATTACTGCCTTCAAGGCATATAGCACCAAATTGACTTTGTCCCTGGAGTAATGCTTCCTAATCGGCCAGCTTATAGAACTAACCGGTGGAGATTAAGGAGTTACAAAGACAAGTTGAGAAGCTCATGAAGAAAAGCCATATTCGAGAGAGTATGAGTCTGTGTGTCGTACCCGTTCTACTTGTGCCAATGAAGGATGAATGTTGGAGCATGTGTGTCGATTTCTGGGCAATCAATAATATCACGGTGCAGTATCTACATCCTATTCCTAGATTAGATGATATGCTTGATGAGTTGCATGATTGTATCATCTTTTCTAAAATATATCTTAGAAGTGGTTATCATTATATTAGGATGAAATAAGGTGATGGATGGAAAGTGATGACTGCATTTTAAGCAAAACATGGATTATATGAATGGTTAGTCATGTCGTTTGGAATGACAATTGCACCAGGTACATTCATGAGATTAAAGAATCATCTTCTTAGATCATTCATAGGTCATTTTGTTGTGGTCTATTTGGACGATATCTTGGTGTATAACAAAAACCTAGAAGAGCATGTTAAGTATTTGAATTCGGTGTTAGATGTCCTAAGGAAAGAAAAACTTTATGCCAATCTCAAGATAAGCCCTTTTTATGGATAATCTCGTTTTTCTAGGTTTTTTTATAACTGGGGATGACATTAAAGTTGATGAGGACAAGATCAAGGCTATTAAGGAGTGACCGAGTGCAACAAATGTCGGAGAAGTAGGAGATTCCATGTTTTAGCCGAGTTCTACAATTTTTTTGTGAAAGATATTAGAACCATAGCCGCTCCACTCATGGAAGTTATCAAGAAGGACATATGATTTAGATGGGGACAAGAACAAGAAGAATCATTTCAATTTTTAAAAGAGAATCTTACTCATGCCCCTCGCTTGATCTTACCTAATTTTCTTAACACTTTTGAAATTGAGTGTGATTCTTTAGGTATAGGTATTGGGGCTATCTTAATGCAGGATCAAAAGCCAATTGCCTATTTTAGTAAGAAGCTTGAAGGAGCTACCCTCAGTTACCCCACCTATGACAAAGAGTTGTATGCACTAGTTTGGGCCTTGCAAACGTGGTAGCATTACTTGTGGCCTAAGTAATTCGTGTTATAAATAGATCACAAATGTCTCAAGCATTGCAGAGGACAACAAAAGCTCAATAAGAGGCACACACAGTGGGTTAAGTTTATACACATGTACAAAAAAGGTAAGGATAATGTAGTTGCCGATGCATTATCCCGACGGTATGTCTGAATCTCTACACTTAGCGCCAAGTTACTAGGTTTTGAACAACTTAAAAAATTGTATCCAACTGATATTTATTTTCAAGAAATATACAAGACATGTGAAAAATTGCTTCGGGACGCTACTATAGGCACATCGGATTCCTCTTTTATGAAAACCGTTTATGTGTACCTAACTGCTCTGTTCGAGAATTATTTCTTAGGAAAGCTCATGGAGGAGGTCTCATGGGACATTTTGGGATCGCCAAGACTCTTAAAGTGATGCAAGATCACTTCCATTGGACACACATGAAAAGAGATGTAGAGAGAATTTGTACTATGTGTGCTACATGTAAACAAGCTAAGTCTAAGGTTCCATCCAACAGTTGTATACTCCCATACCCATACCTACTCATCCTTGGAATGATATAGCTATGGATTTTGTTGTTGGATTACCTAGGACTAAAACTGGAAAGGATTCAATCTTTGTGGTCGTTGATAGATTTTCCAAGATGGCACATTTCATAGCTTGTCATAAAATCGATGATGCATTATATATAGCTAATTTGTTCTTCAAAGAAATAGTTTGCTTGCATGGAATTTCTAGGACAATAATTTCGGATAGAGATACAAAGTTTCTAAGCTAATTTTGGAAAAATCTTTGGGCTAAGTTAGGGACTAAGTTAATATTTTCAATCACATGTCACCCTCAAACCGATGGCCAAACCGGAGTAGTCAATATTACTTTAGGTACTCTCTTGCGGGCATTAGTTAAAAATAACATAAAGTATTGGAAAGTATATTTACAACATGTTGAGTTAACTTACAATCATTCCGTGCATACTACTTCTAAATATTCTCCTTTTCAAATTCTTTATGGATTTAACCCCATATCTCCTTGGGATCTAATGCATCTAGTTTTGAGTGAAAGTGCTCACCTAGATGGAAAGAAAAAGGTTGAACTTGTCAAAAAATCCATGAGAAGGCTAGGGAGAATATAGAAGAGAAGAATAAGCTATATGCTCAACAAGCCGACAAAGGATGACATAGAATGATCTTTGAAGTTGGAGCTCAAGTGTAGGTACACTTGAGAAAAGAAAGGTTTTCGGCTGAAAGAAAATCCAAGTTAATGCCGAGAATTGACAAACATGAAAGATAACACGGAACATCAATGACAATGCCTATCAATTTGACCTCCAAGGTAAGTATAGTGCAAGTTCTAGTTTTGTCATTTTTGATCTTGTTCCTTTATTGTAGATAAAACAGATTTGAGGACAAATCCTTTTCAAGTGGGAGAAGATTATATGATCCTAGGAAGCGCAAGGAGGATGGAACAAGGAATAGAGCTTAAACGCGATGAGCAGCTTGAACCGGAGCTTTTTGAACCAAAGGAAAGGCAGTGGGCCAAGGAGATTCTAGCAATGCAAATCGGTCCCATGACGCATTCAAAGACCATGTCTTTCAAAGATGCAACCAGAGACTTCTGCACAACATATGGATCCAACATGATCAAGACATCAAGGCTTATCAAACCACTTTGGTTTTGATACAAGCCGAGTAAGTTTAACAATGGGAAGAGTGTATTCTTTGTACTCTTTTTTCCTTGTCAAGTTTTTTCCCAATAAGTTTTTTTGACAAGGTTTTTAGTGAGGCAAAGGATCTATTTCACCATTTTTCATTGTTATCTTAAGAAGCCCAAGTCCTTTGTCTAATTAATCTTCAACTGACCAAGGCTCATTCTCTTCTTCTCTTCACGCGGCAAAAGGAGCCTCTTTCTTATTTTCAAAATTGTTCAAACTTATGTTTTAATATTGTTATTTCCGAGTTATGTTTAATGGTTCGCGATACTAGTCATGTTAGTCTTGAAACCTATCTCTTTCTCTTCTTCATATTTTGTGTAAGTGTGAAGAAGAAACTCAATCAATCTTTATCAAACATCTCTTTTTAATGTTGATTCATATGTGTTGGTGCATATATCCATCACAACTGATCTCTTTAGTGTGAAGGTAAATGATCACTCGAGTTATCAAAGGGCTATTCCACATCCTTTTGTGGCGTATATCAAACCATTACCTAGATTGGTTTCTTCATCCAGTCGTTTCGTGGGAAGGTTCACAACTAGGTTAAGCCAAGATTTCATCATCTCTTCAAGAAAAACCACTTCTTTTTATTTTTGGAAATCTTTTTGAGAGTGATTCTCATTGTTTTCCTTGTGAAGTGCACAGTATCCATTATTCAAAACATGACCCCATCTTCTAGACTCATTTTGTTGGAGAGAATTTAGTTCATTAGAGTTTGCAATGACATAACCATTTTTATGGCTTCGATGAATGGAAGTCGGACTTGAAGTTTTCCTACCACATATTTCATTTTTTCATATTTGTTTCTCCTAAAACTTGCTATTTCTTCTTGATAGGAATGATATCTTTGGGTTTGGTTTCTAGTGTGGTGAATTCAAATGTTCCCTTTCTTCATTTGTACATCGACTTTCTCCACGATTTCAATGGAAACAGATAGTGGTGCTATCGACGTACTGTTGGCTGGAAATATGTCTTCGTACAAATCCGTAATAGGTGTCTGCCGATTGGTGTACACTCCATCTCCATATCGATCGGTATAGATAGTCTCTCGATTGGTACATAGACTAGAAGAGTACCGATCAGTGGTAACTCTATACCGAGCGTATAATGCTTATACTAGATTGATCACTTAGTTTATGATGTTAGGTTTAATAAATTCTCCAAAAGCTTATAGGTTTCTGGATAGAACATATATGAGCGTATATTGCTTAGCCAACGAAAGTTGACTCCATTGTGATATGTGAACATATCGAAACCATTAGTTAATGCTTGTCTTGGCTTTTAATTTCAAACAACAGTTTATATACTTATGTGGTTAGACATGGTAATTGATGTCACGATAGTGGATTGATTAGACGTTTCTGTTTGAGTTCTATATAGTCATTAATGAATGCTCTGAAAAGTTGTCTAGTTCGTGATCTCTAATTTCCGGAGAACTTCCTAAAGCCTAACGCTTTTATCCAATCGTTTGCATCGTTCGTCTATTTTCATGTTAGCTTAGCTTTTCAGTTTCCAAGAATCGTATTGCAACTCTGTCCCTGAGGATTTGATCCCTTCTATAGTACAATTGTCTGTACACTTGCAGTCTTATCTTTGGATTTAAAACTTGTGTATAAAGTTTTTGGTACGTTGGCAGAGAACAATAGTTGCCTTTGAATCTAAGACTTAATCTTAGTGTAAGATTTACTAATTACGTTCTATTTTTTCTTGTTTTTTACTTTTAGGTTCATGCAAAGGAGAAGTGACGGTTCTGAAGATCTCCTTCATCTAACTAATCAAGAGCTAATAAGAACATAGCGCACAAACAACAGAGTAAAGAAGAAAGTCAAAACTAGTCAACATGGGTGATAACATCGATAACAACCCACTCGCTGATGCTCAAGCCGCTGCACCTGCCCAACTCCAAGACTACAACAGCAGTTGCGTCAACAACAACAACAACAGCAAGCTTAGCAACGTAATATTGGTGACATTGACACTCCTCATACGTTCTATCAAAATAGAGCTGTTATCTCTCCACCAGAGATTGCAAGACATGATTACGAGATCAAGTCTCTTCCATATGTTACTGGCTTAGAACCCAATTGATCATATTGAGAACCTAGAGAAAATCTGCAGCACAACCAAAATCTAATGGGGTACCCACTAATTACCTTAGATGTAAGTTGTTTTATTTCTACTTAATGGACAAGGCTTTAAGGTGGCTTAATTCTTTACATGGTGGTTCCATGAGGTCTTAAGCTGAATGTAGAGCCGCTTTTCTAGACCACTTCTACACCAAGTCAAACACAGCTGCTTTGCTGAATAAGATTGCTACCCTCGAACATCATTCCAGAGAGTTCTTCTGTAAGGCTTGGGAAAGATTCAAAGAGTATCATAGAGAGTGTGCTCATCATGGGTATTCATAGGAGAAATTTTTTTGCATCTTCTATGATGGTGTTGATTAGGATTACAAGAATGCTCTTAATGCTGCAAGTAACGGGGATTTCATGACTCAAAGTATCACTTGTGCTTACAAGCTTATAGAGAACTTGGCTGCAAGTTCCAAAAGCCGATGTCCTAAGTATAATTGTTCTAGTAAGGTAAACAGCAGTAATTCTCAAAAGATCGATGAATTGACAGCTAAGGTAAACTTGTTACTTAAGGTCAATGAACGAGGCGTTCATTAATGTGAAGACGGATCATATGTTTATTATTTCCATGGCATTACTGAGGGACATACTGATGAGTCCAAAGATGTTAACTATGTGCAAGGACAGCGGTATGTGCAAAACAGAAGTCATCCTAGTCTATCCTACCTTGGCACAAATGTCGAGAATCCTCAACATCAGGTCTATCTGCGCAAAAGAGCAACAATTTCAGAAACCTTCGAATTCTACAAATGAATCTCAAGGTGAAATCAAGGCTCTAATGTAACAGCTCCTTGTTTCTCAGCAAAAGTCATCGAATAAAATCAACGCCAAAGTGGACAACATATATACCGACCTGAATGGTAAATTCGAAGCTTTCTACACTCGTATTAAGTTGCTTGATACTCGAGTTGTTCACATTTCGAAGCAGTGAAATGACAACAAGGATTTTTTTCCCACAAATGGGGAACTAAATTTGAGAAATGGGGAAGGTTTTAATGGCTCAAGAGCGAATGTGCATATGGTTAAAAATCAAGCAAAACCTTCCTGGGAGATTCGACTTATGTTGCTAGAGAATTTGGAAGGCCATAAGAAGAGTGAACAAGAGATGAATGATATAATGGTTGATCTTGGATGGAAGTTTGAGTATTCAATCTCTGTGACTACCTCAAATCGATTGATCCACTCACCTAATCGATCGATCCCATCTCTAGCCAGATCGATCGAAACACTTGATCAATAGATCCAACATTCGGACTAATCGCTCCCTCCAATGATCGATCGATCCCAACCACCCATAGACCTCCAGTCAATCCAAAACGATTGATCCCCTCAACGATCGATCGATCCCCTCAAACCACTGACCTGTATAACAAACCAGATCAATCGGTCCACTCAACGATCGATTAATCCGACCATGACCACCTCCACTAAAATAGTTCAGATTGATCAATCCAACGATCATTCAGTCTCTAGATTAATCTACACCTCCCAAGATCGATCGATCTTCATCAGCAAAGTTCAGCCATAAAATTAAAGATTATTCAATGCATCCACGATCGATCAACCTTCTCAGGCTAAGGATCCTCGTATTAGTCCAAATCGATCGATCCGATCATCAGACATCAATCTTTTCCACCACTCAAGTAATCCATTCTCCCACAACACAAGCTTATGTTCCTAAGCTTTTGTACCTGAAACATCCACAACCCACTCTAGCCCCAACACTTAAAGTATTGCCCAAACTAACGGATCCATGATATTTCAATGTGCCATGTTCCATCTTCGGTATTGAGTTTGAAGACTCCCTTTGTGATTCTGGGTCCTATGTGAACATCATGTCAGCCGAACTCTTTTAGTTTTTGGGGATTTATTCTTTACAGCCTTTATACATGACTCTCTATTTTTTGGATGGCACAACATCAACTCTGCAAGGATGCATTACAGGTTGTCGAGATGAGCTAGCATGCCTCTATGCCCTTGGTTCTAGGAAGGCCTTTCCTTGCCACCACAGGAGCTGTAATTGATTTACCTAACAAGAGGATCTGTCTCTCCAAGACAAATTAGTCTTCTACAATGCAGTCTCCATGGAGCCTGGTAAGGATTATGCTTTAAATGTTAGCATTGAGAAGAGGGTCGATAAGAGAGATAAGTCTAAGTCTGAGGGAGTGTTGATAGGATCTTAAGTTACTTTGATGCCACATATATATGTTGGCGATACAATAGAGTACAAGCTGCAGTGCGAAGGTATGTCTAAGCCTTTCTCTAAAGTTAAGGCAATATCACTCCAGAGGTGAAAGAAAAAGGATAAGCAGCTGTGGATGACATGTTGAGTAGAGTTCTAAAACTGGATCTTCTTGAAAATCAATCACGCGGACCACATCTCCACCCACCGCCACCACACCCACATCCTTCTAAGGATTCTCCTAATCCTTAGGCGTTGCGACAGTCAAGATCATGACGTTAAACAAGCGCTTGGTGGGAGGATACCAACTGGTAAGTATTATTTTATGGTTATTATCATTATGCTATTTTTTGCGCTTGTCAGGCCGTTCTTAAGATTTATTTTCACACCGAGATGATGTGAAGTAAGTCGAGGGGTGGGTACTTGCTGGGAAAAATGTTGTTTCTTTTTTTTGGTTTTCTTTTGAGTCTTTGTGTCATTTTTATCGAGTCAAGCATGGTAATATTACTATGCTGTTCTTGGATTTCATCTGGTGTTGACTAACTTTCCGCAGACTTCTAGTAGTGATTGTTCTCAGCATAGGAAGATTAGAAACACCATCGGTGGATCAACTTACCTGAAGTTCCCTATCCTCTGTAAATGTGACTGATCTACCGTTGACTCTATGTTATAGGACCTTTAACATGACTTAATTTTCTCACTCAGAGTCTTGATATCGCACAAGGATCACAACATTCAAATTCTATTCCAATTTATCTACCAGTCTGTTCAGAACTCCGAATGGTCAAGCTCATCTTTAGTTTAGTACCACACCTTATCCTTATCCTTTCATTCCAACCATATGCATTCTATTTCATCACTATCATGTGCAATCAAGTGCAAAAACTACGGAGTATGCAGACCAACACACATCTTCATTCCAAAGATCTCTAGTAAGTCCAACGATATATTTTACTTAAAATGATATTGGTTGAGTTATCTTTGGTGCATGTAATGTATGACTAAGACTGTGTTCCAACTTCCTCTTCTTGAGAAAAAGAAAAGAATAAAAAAAGGAAGAAAAATGGAAAGAAGACAAAGAAGGAACTAGGATAAAGTCTTTATTGAGTTTAATGATTTATCTTGAGCACCATTACAACTTTTTTATGACATTTATAGAGCTTTTACAGGAGATTCCAAGGTTCAAAGGGTTGTGTATTAGCATTTGGTCTTTGACTCACTGTGATTTTGCGCCATGATATGCATCCATCTTTATCATCAAAGAACCTAAACACTTTAACCACCATCAAACTAGCCTTCCATTCCAAGCCCTTATTGTAATTGATAATCCCTTTGTGATACCACACTTTACCAGAAAACTCAATGAACGTTCAAGGGTCGACAATGGAGATTTCAGAGAATCCTTAGGATTCTAGAGACTAGAGTAAGGTTTTTCTTTTTATGCTTATGATAAAGTACATGTAGTACTAACTGGTTCTTTGATCTGTTCTAAATTCGTAAGGATTAAAGTTCAGCATCGTGAAATCTAAAGGAGTACGTAAGTTATCATTCTTCTAACTTGTTTTTATTTGTTTGCTCTTACTTGAGGACAAGCAAGGATTTAAGTCTAAAAGAATTGATATGTTGCATCTTATCAGTTCAAATCATGCTAGAACGATTTTTAATGTATTTTGGAGCAAGATTTGGAGAAAAAGATGCAGAATAAAGCAAAGATGTATGAATTACATTGTTCATTGAGGCACCTTACACAGATGGAATGAGCTAAATTTTGAATAAAAATATAGATCTTTGAGTTAGCTTTCATTTTCAAGTTGTTTGAAGTCGATCCAACGGTGCGGTCAAAGGTTATGCTGATTTTTGTGAAGACGCTCTATTCTGGCGAGCAGATGAAGCAAGTGCAGAGCCAAGATGCCGTGAGAAACCAGATCGACCTATCCCGATCAGATTGATCTATTCAGACCTGATCAACCGATCCAGCCCAGATCGACCTGTGGAGACCAGATCGACCTGCTGCGAAAAATATGGGAAATCACTTATTTTCCTAATTGGTTTAGGATTTTGATCTAGACGAGTTTGTACCCATAAATAACTGTTTTAAGCCATTGTTTATGTCATCTCTTACTAATTTATTTCTTATTTGAGCCCTATTGTTAAGAGATATTTTTGGTGTTTTATTGGATTTATCATGAATTCTTCTTCTACTTTTGGTTGTTTCATTACTTTAGTTGTTGAGTATCTTCAGTTAGGGTTTAGGGTTTCCAAAGAATGAAAAACCATCGAATCAGACACAAATTGGCTTTGATCTTATTTCATCTTCATCTATAGTTGTTGTTAGGTTCAATATATTTTCGAAAAGCTTATACATTGCTGGATAGAAGATAGATGAGCGTATTTTCCTTAGCTAAAAAAAGTTGATGTTATTGTGATACATGAACATATTAAACCCATTAGTTAATTCTTATCTAGGCTTTTAATTTCAAACGACAGTTTAGATACTTAGGTGGTTAGACATAGTAATTGATGCCAAGAAAGTAGATTGATTAGACGTTTATGTCCAAGTTCTTGGTAGTCTTTAATGAATGTCGTGAATAGTTTTCTTGTTCATGATCTCTGATTTCCGGAGAGTTTGCTAAAGCCTAACACTTTTATCCTATAGTTTAGATCGTTTATTTATTTTCAGTTTCTTTCTTTAGTTTCTTAATCAATAATCATTCTTTCTCGCCTTAGCTTAGCTTTTCAGTTTCTAAGAATCGTAGTGCAATTTGGTCCCTAAAGATTCGATCCCTTCTATATTACCGCACTTGTCTGTACATTTGCAGTCTTATATTTGGGTTTCAAACTCGTTTATGAGCAGCATACCGATTGGTGGTGGACTGTTACCTAACCACCGATCAGTAAGATTGGCTCCAAAAAAGTTTTGTGGTATTTGCTCCAAAAAAGTTTTGTGGTATCTGATCATCATCAATTGTGGAGTTCTATTTCCTTCGATCTTCTCTCCCGATTCTTGCTAAATCGTAGTTGTACGGATTTACCAAATTAGAAGACATGTGGCTTCTTCTCTTTATGCACCTGAAACGATCACAAAAGCAAGTTAGTAACCAAAAATTAAATAAAAACTTAGACAATTTAACCAAAAAATTCAAAGCACTAGTAATTGGTCTCCAGTAACGACGCCAAAAACTTGTTATCCAAAGCGTTTACCCTAAAATATACCGCAAGTGCACAGTAGCATTCGCAGTAGTATAATTGTGATCGAATCCACAAGGACCAATAGAGTCCACTATGAATTTATGATTATTTAAATTAAGCTAAGATGCAAAAGAGTTTACGTGAAACACAGTCTAAAAACTAATTAAATTCAATAATATAAAAGCATTAGATAGTGAGAATTCATTCAAGAAATCATGATAATAAATTCATCAATTATTAGGAATGCGTTAACTCAAATTACAGATATAAAGTTATCCCGTTGTCGCGTGTAAACTATCTATGCAATAAAAATCCCTAACAACTAAACCATTGTTTGTTAATAAAAATCCATGCATGCAATGAAACCCTAATTCGATATGTTCACAAAGTGCAATAACTTCAACTGACGTTGGCTAAGGACACTTTGCTCATCAAGGATATATCCATCGATTTAACAACACTTTTGGTGTCATGATAAGTTCGATTATTGGAAGAGCTTAATTGGCCAAATTAGAAAAAGCAATGAAGAACAATCCTAGATGAAGAACTATATGAATTATTCCCAAACAACCTACCAAAGATCTACATGTTATCCCCTTAAAAATGCAAAACCTAATGATAGATCTACTCACACATGCATAGAGAATATATGAGCAAATAGATGAAGAAGCCATAATAGATTAGCAAAAAATTTACAAAAGAGTTAGGAGAAAAATCTTCAAAGAATAAAACTAAGAACAAGACCTTAAACTATTGTTTCAGAGTATTTTCGTGTCTCGCGTTCTCTATGGCCTAGAGCAACTATTTATATAACAAAGGGAAAACCATAAAAATGGAAAAAGATAATTTTTGTAGATCGCATACCGGTTGTTACAAGTTTTACAGATCAGTTGCCTTTGTTTTTGATACCGATCGGTCTCCGTCATTGTTCATTTCTTCTCTTCAAGATGTAATGCTATAATTCCACCCTAAAGGTTCCATCTTGACTCCGACAAGTGTTAGTCCCTATAAAGACACAAAACACCGAAAACTATCTAGTTCTTACTATAAAGACTCAAGATTCGATGTTAAAATATTTTAAAAACTAAGACAAATAATGGTTAACAGTAAAAATGGTCTGCATTTCTTAATTGGCTGGACTATCCCTCATCTGATTCTTCTCATAATTGCTCAAGATTATTGCGGCTCTGTAGTTGTCAACTTTGTTTAGCAAAAACAAAAAAAAATAATATTTAAATTAACGAACACTCCCACAAAACAACAATTGAAAGACATCACTGAGTGATAGGTTGCGTATTTTATGTGTTTTAGTATGTTTTTTAGAGTCACTTTAGGTGTTTTTAGAGTTTTATCAGGTCAAATCATGGTAGGAAGAGTTCTAATGCGGCTCTGTAGTTGTCAACTTTGTTTAGCAAAAACAAAAAAAAAAAATATTTAATTTAACGAACACTCCCACAAAACAACAATTGAAAGACATCACTGAGTGATAGGTTGCGTATTTTATGTGTTTTAGTATGTTTTTTAGAGTCACTTTAGGTGTTTTTAGAGTTTTATCAGGTCAAATCATGGTAGGAAGAGTTCTAATGCCTTAAGGAGCAAGATTTGGAGCAAAAGATGCAGAATAATGCAGATACGTCTGAAGTTTGGCTAAAGCGAGATTTAGAGCAAGATTTGGAGCAAAAGATGAGAACCCAATGGATCACCTAGAGAATCTTGAGGAAATCTGTAGCACGGCTAAAGCGAATGGGGTACCATTGATTACCTCCGCTGTAAGTTGTTTTCTTTTTCTCTAGCGGATAAAGCTTTAAGGTGGGTTAAATCTCTTCCTTCGGGTTCTTTGAGGTCTTGGGCTGAATGTAGGGCAGCTTTTCTTGACCATTTCTACACCAAGTCAAAGACGGCTTGGGAAATATTCAAGGAATATCGTCGAGAGTGTCCTCTTCATCGGTTTTCAGATGAGCAAATACTTAGCATCTTTTATGATGGAGTTGATTGGGATTACAAGAATTATGCTAGCAATGGGGACTTCATGAATTAGAGTATCACAGGTGTGTACACGCTAATAGAGAATTTGGCTGCAAGTTCCAACAACCGATGTCCTGAGTATGATCTCCCGTAAGGTAAACAATGTGGAATCTCAGAAGATTGATGAACTTACTGGTAAGGTGAATTGTTTGCTAAAGGCTAATCAGAGAGGAGTGAATCAATGTGAAGACAGTTCATATGTGGTTTGCTTTCAGGGTATTGTAGAGGGGCAGAATGAAGAGGTTAATTATGTGCATGGATAGGGGTATGTGCCTAATAGAGGTTTCAATTAAAAATAAAGGAACCACCTCAATATATCATACCGGAACTCGAATGTTGATAATCCGCAACGTTAGAACTATCCTCCTCGAGGAAACAATTCCAGCAAACCTTCAATTCTAGCAACATTGAAGGGTATGATGCAGCAACTCTTTGTTTCTCAGCATAAATCCTCCAATGAGATCAATGCCAAAGTGGATGCCATGTATACAGAGCTTAATGGTAAGTTTGAGGGCGTCTACACTCATCTAAGGTTGGTTTATACTCAGGTCGCTCAGAATGTAGAAGTAGTTAAGCGTCAACAAGGAGAACTTCCACAACGGGGGAACAAAACCGAAGGAATGGAGAAGGCTCTAGTGGTTCAAAGGCAAATGTCTATATTGTTAAAGAACAAGCACAACCTTTTAAAGAGCTTATAATTGAAAATATGCTGAAGAAGATCTTGGATGGTCAGAAAAAGAGTGCACAAGAGGCGAATGATAGAAAGGATGATCTATAGTGGAAGCTTGTGTATTCAATCTCTGCAACAGCCTCATATCGATCGATTCAATCACTAGATTGATCGATCCCATCTCCGACTAGGTCGATCGACTCACTGGATCGATCGATCTTTGAGCCAGACCGATCGACCTACTCATCGATCGATCGGTCCCCTAAAGCCACTATAGACCGTAAGAAGCTAGATATATCGATCCCATCAATAATCGATTGATCCGATCATGACATCCTCAGTCGTAAGTTTCCAAATCGATCGATCAATCCGATCATGACATTCTCAGCTGTAAGTTTCCAGATCGATCGATCTGGCCAACGATCGATCGATCCAACCACGATCATTCTAGCCGTAACATTTCAGATCGATCGATCCAACATCCGGATCGACAATCCAGTCTCGGGATCGATCTCCACCTACGCAGACTGATCAATCCCAACCACCTAAGTCCAGTGTAACATTTTATATCGATCGATCCACTTTGGGATCGATCGATCCAATAACCAGACATCGATCCATTCATTCACAACACGTGGCTATGTTCCTAAGATTCCATATCCAAAGCATGTAAAACCCGCTCCAGCACCCACACTTAAGGTCTTGCCCAAATTACTGGATCGAGGAGAGTTCAGTGTGCCATACTCCATCTCCGACATTGATTTTGAAGACTCCCTCTGCGATATTGGGGCCTATGTGAACATCATGTTATCCAAACTCGCTGAGTCTTTGGGTATTGCTTCTATAATGCCTTTGGACATGACTTTATGTTTCGTTGATGCCAAATCATCAATTTCCCAAGGCTGCATCACCGACCTTCAAGTACGAATTGGAGACTGCTTAATACCTATTGATTTTCAGGTTGTCAAGATGAGCAAGGATGCATTTATACCTTTGGTTCTAGGAAGGCCTTTCCTTGCCACCATAGAAGGTGTAGTTGACCTAGCTAAAAAAGGGATTTTTCTCTCAAACAGAGATAAAACGGTATTCTACAATGCTATCTCGACAAAACCCAACAAGAATTATGTTGCCTATGTTGGCATTGAGCAGAGGATTGATAAGTGTGACAAGGCTATGTCTGGGGGGTACGAGTAACTTCTAGAATAACTTTGCTACCATCACACGGACCACGTATCAACCCACTGCCACCACACCTAGATCCATCTACATATTTTTCATAACGCCTAGGCATTACGACAGTCGAGCTAATGATGTTAAACAAGCGCTTGGTGAGAGGCACCATTACACTGGTACGCATTTATTTTATGGTTATTTAACTTTATCTTTATCATTACGCTATTTTTTCCGTTTCTCATGCCATTCTTAAGGTCTATTTTCACACCGAGATGATGTGAAGTAAGTCTGGGGGAGGGTTTGCTCGACTAACGCTGTTTTTTATTTTGGTTTTATTTTGAGTTTTTGTGTCGTTTTATTTAGTCAAACATGGGAATTTTATTATCCCGTTCCTGATTTTCTTCAAGTGTTGACTAACTTTTCGCAGACTTCTAGCAGTGATAATTCTCAGCATAGGAAGATTGGAAATACCATCGGTGGATTAACTTACCTGAAGTTCCCTATCCTTTGAAAGTCTGAATGATCTAATGTTGACTCTATCTTACATGACCTTCAACTTTACATAATCTTCTCACTTAAGGGCTTAATATAGCACAAGGATCACAACATTCAAGTTCTATTCCACCATTTTTACAACTTTCTTCAGAACTTCGGATGGCCAAACTCATCTTCAGTTTGGTACCACACCTTAAGCTTATCCTTTTATTCAAACCACATGCCTTCTATTTCATCACTATAATGTGCAATCAAGTGCAAAAACTACAGAGTATGTGGACCGACACACCTCTTCATTCCAAGGATCTCTGGTAAGTCTTATACTCTCCTTCACTTAGAATTATATTAGTTGAGTTGTCTGTGATGCATGTAATGTATGAGTAGGTATGGTTTCAGCTTTCCCTTCTCAAGAATAGACGAAAAAAAAGAGAAAGGGAAAACAAAAAAAGAAAAAAAAAGAAAAAGAATTAGGAAAGATAGAAAAGACGAGAAGGAAAAGAAGACAAATAAGGAACTAGGATAAATTATTTTTGAGTTTAATGTTTTATCTTAAGCACCATTGCAACTCGTTTGGGACATTTACTGTGTTTTTACAGAGATTCTAAGTTTAGGGAGTTGTGTATCAACATTTGGTCTTTGTGTCACTGTGATATTGTGCCATGATTTGCATCCATCTTCATCATTAGAGAACCTAAACACTTTGACCACCATCAAACTAGCTTTTCTTCCCAAAACCTTGTGATTGATAATCCTTTTGTTAGACTGCACGTTACAAAGAATTTAATGAATGTTAAAGGATCGATAATAGAAATTTCAGAGATTTCTTAGGATTCTGGGGACGAGAGTAAGGTTTGTTTGCTATGCTTATGGTAAAGTACATGTAGTACTAGCTAGTTCTTTGATCTGTTCTAAGTGTTTGCAGATTGGAAGTTCAACACGGTGGAGTTTAAAGGAGAGTGTAAGCTCCCGTTTTCAAACCTTTCTTCTAACTTGTGTTTATTTTTTTGGACTTACTTTAGGACAAGTAAGGATTCAAGTCTGGGGAATTAATAGGTTGTGTATTGTATGTGTTTTAGTATGTGTTTTATAATCACTTTAGGTGTTTTTAAAGTTTTCTCAGGTCAAATCATGGTAGGAAGAGTTCTAATGCGTTTGGGAGAAAGATTTGGAGGAAAAGATGTAGAATCATGCAGATACGTTTGAAGTTTAGCTTTATTTGAAGAAATTTCCACCGATATATTAAGCTAAATTTTGGAAGTTATCTTTTATTTCTATGTGGCTTGAAGTCGATCCAACTGTGCAATCAAAGGTTATGACGATTTTCGTGAAGACGGTCAAGTCTGCCAAACTGGTGTGAAGCATGTGCAGAGCCAAACTGGCGTGAAAAACCAGATCGATCGATCTAGGATCAGATTGATCGATCCCGAAATGCCGAAATTTCCAATAGACGGATCCATACCATATTGACAGATCCAGATTCGATCGACCGACCAGATCGACCTGTCCATGCCAAATCAATCGATCCAAGCCTTAAAACCTGCCTGAGAAAAATAGAAAAATTGTTTTTTTCAAATTTGTTTATGATTTCGACCTAGAAGTTTTTATACGTATAAATACTTGTTTTAAACCATTAGTTAGACTATGGTTATTTTATTTTAAGAGTTTTTGAAGACTTATTGTGAAGAAACTTCTTTGGTATTTTTATTGGGTTTATTATTTGAGTTCTTCATCTATCATGTTTTGTTTAACCACAACCTCGAGTGAGTACTTCTCTAGTTAGGTTTAGGGTTTTTCAAAAGAATTATGAATCATTGAATTAAAGACAAATAGGGAATAATCTTAGAAAATCTTCATCTATAGTTGTTCGGAATGTTTAGACTAGATTAGCTACCTATTTTATTATCTTAGGCTGAACCTATTCTCCAAAAGCGTATAGGTTGCTGGATAGAACATAGATGAGCGTATTGTCCTTAGCCAACAAAAGTTGATGTTCTTCCGATACGTGAACATATTGAACCTAATCGATAATGCTTATTTTGTATTCGAAGTTCAACGACAGTTAGATACTTAGATTGCTAGACAAAGTAATTGGTGCCGCGACAGTGGATTAGTTATACATTTATGTTTGAGTTCGAGATAGGTGTTTAATCATTCCCTCAATAGTTGTCTTGTTTCTGATTTCTGATTTCTGATTCCCGAGAAATTCCCGAGACCTAGTGTTTTTATCCATAAATTTACTTCGTTTTTATGTTCAATTGCCTTCTTTTAGTTATTTGCATCACAATACAATCTCTCATTTCCGTCTTACCTTAGTTTCAGTTTATAAGAGTCGTAGTGCAGATTGATCCCTGAAGATTCGATCCCTAATATACTACTGCGTGTCTGTACACTTGCACTGTTATACTTGGGTTAAAAACTCGTGTATCACTGAGTGAAGGGTTTAGTCACTAGAGCTCTACTTGGCGTCATCATCTTTGATTCATGGATTCTCTATCGATTTGGTTTCAAAAAAACTAATTAAAAAGATTGTTTGGGCTCCAAAATATTTTTTTGTATTTTCAAGGGCAAACAAAGTGAGATCACTATGTGATCACCAACCCTCTCTTCTACTTCATGTATTGTCTGTTCTTTTATTAAAATCAGAATTATACCCAAATCTGTAAGGAGAAACTGAGTTGAGGTAAAAAATCGCCCGTGAAGATAAGCTTACGAGATAATTTTCCGTTCTAAGAGCTGGTTAAACGGAAGTTGCGCTTTTCTCGGAGCGCTCCGTAATAGAAAACATGTGCTCTCTAACAAAAGCAACTCCATCTCGCCGTCCGATCACAAAATTGCACAGCCACATGAACCATATTTCACCGCACAGATCTACAGAACAAGTAAACCCAAGGAAAAAAAGCTAGTCGTCAAAAGACACCGGGGAACAAACACAACACTACAATGGAGGAAAAGATAAGTACCTAAAAAAAAACAATATTCTTTTCTTTTTATGAAATAAAAAAACTATACCGGAAAAGAAAAACAAAACGAAATCAATATTCTATCAGCCATGTTCTAATTGATTTATCTATTATCCAAACAGATTAAAAAATTAGCCAAGAAGCAGTCCTTTCGTTCTACATGATTTAATTCTGAAATCATGACAACTAGTTTTTAAACATCCCAAGGGATCATTTCTTCTAATAGATTAATTTCAGCAGAATCTAACTTCAACATATATCAAAGAAAACTGTAATAGCTAACCTATGTGGATTTTTCCCTGTAATAACTAAAAACATACACTTAATTGGTGCCAACAAAATATTCAAATTGAAACTCAACACTCCCACAGCCACAAGAGAGTTGATTAAAACGCAGAAACACAAAACACGTACGTTGTCGAAAAATTTCGTCTCATCTTTCGTCTCTTCATCTTCAATCCACAAAATATATTAAATTTTCGTTATTTACTTTCCCCTATTCTCCATCTCTAGCTAACTTTGTAATCTACTGCTTCGCTTTGTATTTCCAGAAGGAACAGTTCTTCTTATAGCCTTAAAGAAGAATCTTACTTATGACTATCTCACTTATCAATAAGTAGATTGTAGCACATCATCATTCGGAAGTAGAACCTTTTCTTCTGAACTCTTGTAATCTTGTTCTACTATAATGAGGTTGAAATGTAACCAATTTTGAAGATTAAATCTTGATTTTCTGAAACATGTTTTGCAATTTGAAAGACACAAAATGTAAAAATTAATTTGAAGCAGATAGCTTTGTGAAGAAGTTTGTGGTAGAAATTATCATTAACCAATCAAAAGAGGAAAGGCAAAACTGTGATTTTAATTGCGCTCATACTACCTGCGGTCTTACGGAAGCCTCTAGGGAAACACTAATCTAAATATTTCTAGTATAATTTATTATTTAACTAACAAAATTCGACAAAATTGTTTTAGCATTCGAGTAACAAAACGTTTAGTGACTCACGAGTTTGAGATAAGGTGGTCCAGCCTATTCTGACGGATTTCCGACGAACATTCCGACAAAGTGATATCCGAATGGATTGATGATTTCCAACACGATATAACCGACGGCTTTTCCGACGAATATCGTTTTCGGACGGCATTCCAACGGATATACCTGTCGGTTTTTCCGATGTTTTCTTGTAGTGGTTTATATACTCTAGAGCAGGAGATAAATGAAGTTTATGGTGGGAAATTGTAGAACGAGTAGTATTTAAGCAATCCTGGTTTAATTCATCACCAACTCATCAATACAAGCATATAAGTACTGTATTCTCTACGTACATCTTGTGATCAAAACATAAACAATCAAAAGATGGAAGGCAAAAATGTGATTTTGAGTGTCCTCATAATGAGTCTGGTCATGACGCAAATCCAAGTAGAAGCCAGGAAGAAGGGCTGCTGCAGTACAAATATTGCTAGAAATTGTTATAATGCCTGCCGTCTTGTATCCTCCCAGGGAAGTTGTGCTACAGTCTGTGGATGCACACCCGTTGATGGGACTATATGCCCTAACAGCTGGAAAATGGGCGGAATTTTCGAAAACTCAGGTAAGTTGATTTCATTTTATTTGTTACAAGATTGATTAAGATTTCATTTTCTGATGAAAGTGCTTCCATGGTTTTTTATGTTTTTGACTCAAGATGATGCTAAAAATGAGTACTTTAACTTGGGATGTGCATTATCTGTGTGCGATGCCATGGTCACTCTCCAGAACATTAGTAAAGCGAACTCCCAAATTAATCTCATTTAGTTAATATTTTCTATTTTGAATAAGAGACAAGAGAATAATCCAATATTCTAATTTTATTTGGTGACCAGATGCAAATGAAATTGTGAATGGAGTGGTTCAACAATGTGCCAAGGCATGTTCTACAATCTGCACCAACGACATTAAAACTGCAGTTGAAACTGCCTAAACATGCATATCCAGGAATACATCTGGGTCATCTTTCACAATGTTGTTTTTCTTTGTTCTCGATAATTGTCGTGTATGTGAAAAAAATGCTAGACTCTAGTGCTAGCATTTTAATAAGTTGTTTCCACTTTGTCTATGTGTCGTAGAAGCTTGTCTATCCCTAAATGTTTTATGCTTTCTACTTCCTATCATCTAAATAAAGAATAATGTGTCTTTGTTAATCTTCTTCGCTCGACCATTTTCATTTGCTTTCCACTAATATTATTATTATTCCACAATATGTAATATATTTTGTTAAGACTAGACAATATGTAATATCAAATTCTGGTGACGGAAATTTCCAACCTTCTACTGTATTTTCTTTTTCTATCTAAATCTCAACAAGTTGAAAATGAACATCATTTATGTGGCTATTTTTTGTTCTTGTAATGTGAAACTTTGTTGCAACAAATAAAAGTTTTTACAAGCAGATGTTTCTGTTCTAAAATGATTTTGAAATAATAGAAAGAATTTAAAGAATGAAAATAATTAAAAAAGAATTAAGAAGAGTGGAAATAAGAGCCAAACAGATTAGCTTCGTGTGCCAAACAAGTTCCTGAGGAGAGCATCATTGCAGTGGTCTCCTTGGCCACAAACGAAAATGAGTTTATCGCAAACTATTTTATCAATAATGCTCACTAGTTTTGCCACCAAAAATATGGACAGAACCATGACCTTTTTCGGTTACGTTCAAACCAGATTTGGTAAATGGAGCTTTGGAAGGCAAAACGAAGTAGAAACAAACCTATGCAGCGATTCTTTCACACTAAACAAACAAAATTATCTAATAGGGTGGGAAGCCTAGTTTGTGGTGCCAAGTGAAACTTTTGATATTTTAGAAAAACTCAAAGTTGGTGGGACTATTCACACTAATACAACCTTATTTACTAACTCTTAAAATCCCCCTGCGGTTGAAGTATAAAAATCATTAATGCCCAACTTGAAAATTACTATATATTCATCGAGTTTTACCTGGATTGTGTTACCGTAAGTGCAATCCTGATGTATTACGTTTTTATCAATTTTCAATATTTGGTTTCTCTTATTTCATATCTTTATCGAGTCAAATTTTTTTAAAGTCTTTTAGTATAATAAGGATATAGCAGGAGGTTTTCTTGAGAGAGAGAGTTTTCTCCCATACACTCTTCCCAAGATTTAAAAGTCTTCCTTCTTTTGCTCAAAACCATTTAGGTGAGTTAACTAGTTTTCCAAAACCACTCTCATTTCAAGAGAACTTTCCCTCCTCCCTCTTCTCCGGCACTTCTCAAGGTCGCCGCAGCTCGCCCTCTTAGCGCCGCCGGCTGCTCTCTTCTCCGGCCTACAGCCTCCTTTGCCTCTGAAGTTCATGGAAGCAATGGAGGCACGCGGCAGTGGTTCTTCAAGACTGATCTTCAAGAACTCCTGATTCTCCTCAAGAGCTCTCTTCTCGATCTTCTCTCTTCGTTTTCGTTTTTCATTTATTCTCGTCGCTTCTATGCTGTTCTTAGTCCCCGCCGTGGATGGAGTCTGTGACTGCTCCGGCAGCTGCTCAGCCTCCCCTCGGGTCTGCTATTGAAGTTACTGGTCTAACTTTTGGTCCAGTCCTTGGTTCAAGCTCCTCCTCGGTCGCGATAACAGAGGCTCTTGGTTCTGATCTTGGTCCGACCCTCTCCTTGGACGTGAACGTAGCTGCTCCACCGGAGACTCTTGGCTCTGCATTGGTGGCTCTGCTCTCTCCTCCGTCGTCGCCCCTATCTTTTCCATCGGTGACTCAAATCCCACCTGTTGAGTCCTCTGCTGTAAAGGGAGCCACTCTTGGGCATGAAAAAGATAATGCTACCATTCAAAAGAAAACAAACCTAGCGCAAGAACAGGTTCCACATGGTCATGTTTTGGGAGTTTCAGGTGCTCCAGCTGTTGCATTTTTGAATTCGGTACAAGTGGATCCAGGACTGGGTGTTGATGTTCATGTTATGGGGGAAGTCTCAGGGGGCTGCAGGTTCTGCACCTAGTATTGTGGGACGAGCTTCGGGTGGGACAGGTCAGATTTGGAGTTCGGACAGCCTGTAGCCTGGTTTGTCACATCGTTCTTATGCGGCGGTAGCTCAGAAGCAAACTTGTTTGTCGAAGCATGAACTCACGATTCTTGAGGAGGATGGAAATAGTTTCGTCCAAGTTCCAGACAAGATTTTTCAAGATTCATTCCCTCTTTGGGAGGATTTAATCATTGGGAAATTTCCAGATGTAGCTCCTCATATTGCTAAACTACACGATATTGTAAACAAGATATGGTCCTATGGCAGGAAAGACATCAAGATTGATGCCCATGTGGTAAACTCTACAACGATCAAATTATGTATTCGCGATCGGGTGATCCAGGAACGAGTACTCCGTCGAGTAATGTGGAATATAGCAGACAAGCCATAGATGGTTTCAAATTTTGGCCCCATATCGACAGAGGCACAGCCAGCAATCAACACTATGCCTATGTGGATACAAATTAAGAAAATCTCTTCAGATTACTTTTCTTGGAAAGGCCTAAGCTTCTTATCTAGTGTGGTCGGGGTCCCGAGAAAGTTGCATCATGAGACTGAGCTTTGTAAGAAATTTGATGAAGCAATGGTTTTCATTGATGTGGATTTAACAAAGCTTTTACCGCAGTCTTTTAGTTTCAAAGCAAAATATGGTCGAATTTCAGAGGTTGAATTCTCGTACCCGTGGCTGCCACCAAAATGCACAATTTGCGCAAAATGGGGGCATTTGCAGGGAAATTTTTTAACTCAGTCCTCACCGCAGAATGCTAGTCTGCGTATTCTAAAGAGAGGTGAAGTCTTACTATCAAGGGAGGCGGAGAATATGTCTACAATTCCTATCGGGCAGGTCAGTAACTTATCTATTCAATCAACTTCAGGCGCTGGTACCTCTCTTGTTAGTCCGAGGAGGTCGAGCAATATTGCAACATGTATTGAGGTTACACCAGAGAATGAGGGGACCATTCTAAGGGTTTCAATGGACATTCCGAGTAATGAAATTACACAACTAGTCTTGCCTAAAGTACCTGGCTCACAAGCTGTAGCACATCCTACATATTAAGATGTAGACGTGGGTGTTGCAGGAAATGAAGAGGCTAACTCAAATGCCCCAACAAGTCAGCAAATAAGAGAGGTCGTGCAAGCAGCCTTACCGTCTCTGAATGTTTTGAGTAATGGAGTTTTATCTCAAGCAGTAGCACATCCTACATATCAAGATGTAGATGTGGGTGTTACTGAAGAGAATGTCGATGTCTCTCCCCAAGAGAGATGGCGTTAAGTGTCCCCCAAGAATGGTTCGAATGGTTCAAAGGGTACTAAATCTCTGAGTGACACATTTATAAAAGTCTTGGTTTCACGGTTTGATGTGTTCGACCAAATCGATATGGATGCTTTCGAGAATCAACTAGCTAAGAAGGATGTGAGTGCTACAGGAAATACTAAAGTGCATAACACACGTCGAAAAACAAGATCAACATCTAAGTTGTCGCATGAGGAAGGGAGTAAGGAAACTATTTCTAATCTCCTAGGCAGGAAGAATACCAAAAAACAATAATTATGTCATGTTTCTTTTGGAATATTCGAGGTCTAAATAAATGCTCAAAACATCTTGTTATTCAAAACTGTGTTCGTCAACGAAAGTTTCGTTTTGGCTGTTTGCTGGAGACTAGAGTCAAAAACGAGTATTGGAGTCAAGTCTTCCCTAGCTCTTATGGGTTGTTTGAAGAAGGGGACTGCTCGGACCATCTGAGAGGTGTAATTCAACTTGAAGCAACTACAACTAACCATTCCACTCAAAAACCTTTTAAGTTCAACAATTCTTTATTGGACTTAGAGGAGTTTAAGCTTTTGGTTGCCAATTTTTGGGCTTCTACAACACCATTATTCGTGTCAACCTCTGCCTATATACATTTTTGAAAAAGTTAAAGCAGCCAAAACCCTTATTGAGAGGTTTATCCAAGCAAAAGTTAGGTGATTTGTCAAGGAAAACGTTTGAAGCGTATAAGGTCCTCTATGAATGTCAGGAAAAAACACTAACTGATCCGAATCCACACTATATTAGCCAAGAGGCTGATGCTTACTCAAAGTGGGATTTTGTATCAAACCTTGAGGAGAAGTTTTTAAAGCAGCGATCGAAGTTGCACTGGGTGCAGCTTGGGGATGGGAACAACAAGTTGTTTCATAAATCAGTTGAGGCCAGGAAAAATCAAAATACAATCAGGGAAATTAGATGTCTAGATGGGAGACAAGTAAAGGAAATTGGAGACATTAAGTGTGAGGCTGTAGGTTTTTTGAGGAATTTTTACAGCACGAACCGGCAAATTTGGAGGAAGTTTCGGTGGATATATTGTGGAATTTGCTGCCAAACAAATATGCTGATGCTGATCATTTAGCTCTCACTTTGTTGCCTCTTAATAAATCGCCATGTCCTGATGGTTTTAATGTGGAGTTCTTTAAATCAGTTAGGGCTACGGTGGGCGATGATTTTGAAATAGCAAGTCAGTCCTTTTTCGAAAAATCTTTCCTGCCTAAGGGAATAAACTCAACGATTATAGCTCTAGTCCCCAAGAAAGTCTCATCAATGGAAATGAAGGACTATAGGCCGATTTCGTGTTGTAATGTTCTATACAAAGTGATTTCGAAAATCTTGGCTAACAGGATGAAGGATATTCTGCCTCAGGTTAGTTCCCTAAGTAAGTCTGCTTTTGTTAAGGATCGGCTTTTGATGGAGAACTTGTTGCTTGCTACGGAGCTAGTTAGGGATTATCACAAAGACAATATTGCATCCTGTTGTGCGATGAAAATTGATATTTCAAACACTTTTGATTCAGTCCAATGGTCCTTCCTATTGGGGAGATTACAAGCAATGAACTTCTCATCCAAATTCATCCAATGGATATCACTTTGTGTTACAACTCCATCTTTCTCGGTGCAAGTAAATGGTGAGCTTGAAGGTTTTTTCCAGAGTAAGAGGGGGCTGCGACAAGGCTGTTCGTTGTCACCTTTCTTGTTTGTCATAGTCATAAATGTGCTTTCACTGTTTCTAGACAAGGCTGCAGCTGAGAGGCTCATGGGATATCACCCAAAATGTAAGCTTATTGGACTAACTCATTTAAGTTTCGCGGATGATGTTATGGTTTTTAGTGATGGGAAGGTCCGATCTATAGAAGGGATTGTGAAGGTTTTTGATAATTTTGCTAAGCTTTCGGGGATGAAAATGAGTCAAGAAATCTAGAATATATATAGCTGAGGTTGCGGATACAGTGAGAAATGAAGTTCTTTCGAGGTTTTCTTTTTCGTCAGGACGTTTGCCTATCAAATACCTGGGGTTACCACTCCTATCTCGTCGCATGAGAAGAGCAGATTTTCAGCAACTTCTTGAAAAAATAAGAGCTCGCATCAGTTCTTGGACGACTAGATTTCTCTCAATGGCCGGCAGGCTACAACTTATTCGATCAGTCCTAATGAGCCTCTCAAATTTTTGGACACAAGATAGCCACTAGAGTTTGCTTTCATTTGGTGATGTTCAAAGTCATTCAGGCTAGTGGTTAAGAAAATATGCCCATTTTGGTTAAAATTATCGTTCTGGCGATTAGTTGAATCAGTTGTAGAGTTTAGGAAAAAGAGCAAAAGATCAACCGATCCATTAGAGGGATCGATTGGTCCCATTCACAGATTGAGAGTTTTTGAAATGCGATCAAAGCATTGACCGATCAATCAAAGGAATCAGTCAATCTCTTCCCCATATGGTTGTTTATGGCGCACTTTCAATCATGTACCCGACTTGACATTACTCCTATTATCATTAAAACTCTAGACTCAAATTTTCAGATTGATCTTTGGTACTTTTAAGTTCTAATCATTTTTCGTCCCTATAAAGGCAACTTTGGACAAAGAAATTCATCCTCTTTATAATTGGAGATGCTTTCTAAACCTAAACTTTCGTTTATATTAATCAAATTATGTTTTCTTTATCGATATTTTTTTCTTTTTCTTTTGTCATGAGTGAGTACTCCTTTAATTGGGTTTAGGGTGCTAAGTAGGGGATCTATTTATTTCAAGATCTAATTTTTCAAAAATCTTATTATATATTGGTTCTTTGATTTTTATGTTCTTAATGCTGAAATTGTCTTGATCACCCGATATTAGATTTTATGACGATCTAAAAAATAAAATTTTTTGATGGAATGCCTAAATGAATGTATAAGCAATCATATTTTAGCTAATGAGAATTGAATGCAAGAAAATATTGTGGACCGAATGAATATGTTCGTGACTGCGAACTTGATACTGTACAACAATTTGAAGATCATTCGAATATTTACATGAATACAATCCCATCTAATAACCATTACTGTTCTTCAATAGTACACGAACAATTTTGTTCAATACCTAATCATTTATCCATATTTCACAAAAAGTTAAATTCCTTTTCAAAACTGAAATTATGGTGCAAAAATTTTCTTTTTCTAAATTAAGAAATTGAATCGACTTAACGAAGAGATCAAACTCTTTAAAAGTCTTATCATTTTTTGGAGGAGAGAAGACTCTTTAAAAGCCCACTGAATCATTATATTTTTGGAGGAGAGAAGACTCTTTAAAAGTCTTATCATTTACTTTCACCTTCTCTCATATAAGTTCCTTATTCTTTGATCTTATTTTTTACATAAATTTCTACATTTTATACCTTTATGAAATTATGGATGTCTGTTTTTGCTACACATTTCCTTTTGTTCTTTGCACAGTAACATTATTTGCAGTAATATAATTGGGATTGAATCCACAAATACCAATAGAGTACATTATAAATTTATGATGATTTAAATTAAACTAAGATGCAAAGTAGTTTACGTGAAACTTGGTATGAAAACTATTTAAATTCGGTAATATATAACTTTAGGTACTGAAAATTCAGTCAAGGAATCATGATAATGAGTGGATCAATTATTACGAATGTGTTAAAAATCGTTGTAGAACTCAAATTATGGATGTAAAGCTATCTCGTTATCACGTATAATAAATATCTATGCAATAAAAATCCATAGCAACTAAATTTTGTCAATAGAAATCCATTCATACAATGAAATTCTAATTCGATATGTCCACAAAGTGTGATAACTTCAACTTTCATTGGCTAAGGACACTTTGCTCACCAATGATAGATCCATCAATTTAACAACACTTTCGCTGTCACGATAAGATCAATTGAGGGCAGAGCATAATTAGCCAAAGTAGACAAAGAAATGAAGAATAATCTTAGATAAAGAACTATATGAATCATTCCCAAAAAACCTAGCAAAGATCTACATGATTATCCCCTTAGAAAACACAATACCGAATGATAGATATACTCACACATGCACAAAGAATACATATGTGAAATACATGAAGAAACCATAATAGATTAGCAAAAGATTGAAAAAGGTTTTGGAGAAAAATCTCCAAAGAAAAATATTAAGAACAAGACCTTAAACTAGGGTTTCTGAGTATTTTCATGTCTCTCTTTCTCTATGGCCGACACCACCTATTTATATAACAAAGGAAAAAACCATAAAAATTGAAAAAGCAACTTTTGTTGATATAATACTGATCGTTACAAGTTTTACCTATCGGTTGCCTTTGTATTTGCTACCTATTGATTTACCTTTATCTTTGATACCGATATGTTACACATTCATACCGCTATGTTACACATTCATACCAATTGGTCTTCGTCTTTCTTCATTTCTTTTCTTGACTTGTAATGCTTTAATTCCACTCCAATGTACTTCTCTTGAGTCCAGAAAGTGTTAGTACCTAAAAACACACAAAGCACCAAAAACTATCTTGTTCTTACTAAAAAGATTCAAGACTCGGTGTTAAAAGACTCTAAACACTGGAAAATAATGGTTAACACAATTCTTCCAGACTATAATCATTATTTGTCCTCAAGTAAGAACAATTAGAATTTTTAAATCCAAAAAATAGTTTGAAAAACGAGAACTCACTTATCCTTGGGAACATACTGACCTTGGGCTTCCTTTCCGTAGACCACATCAAAACCACGCCAGCGCAGACCTACTACATGTACAAGACCAAGTGTGTAACAATAACCAATAGTCTAAATCCCGGGATCACATAAAACTCTCATAACCAATGAACTTAACCTTTTGACATTCATTAAAAATACGTGTATTCTCACAAACGGAATATCAAACATGTCAAAGAGTTTTTATAATAAAGCTCTTCTAACGGTGGCTCATGTGTTTTGGCAAATAATTATGCAAAATCACAGTGAGACACATACCAACTGATGCATACACAATCTTTCAATCATTGGATCTATCAGACTTAACACTTGGCCCTCAATTTTTCTTGGTTTTTCTTAAAATACATCCTAGTTTCTCCTCCATTTTTCCTTTTTTTGTTCGTTTCTCCTTTTTTTTTAGATTAATGAATGGAGAATAAATCGATAATATATACTGAGGACAAAACCAGCTTGTATACCAAGGAAAAATCGGATACTTTGACTCATACACATTATAAACATTCTTAACATTCCACATATCTTATCCTAATGAAATGTCAGCTATGTCAGTTCATATACTGCATAGATTTTACACATAAATGTATATGAGAATGAAATCACAAGAATGCATGAGGTATCAAAGATGGTTTAGGTGAGGGTAAGGTACTAGACTAAAGATGGGTCTAGTCATTCAGAGTTAGCAAGAGTGGTAAAATGGTGAAAAAAAACTATGAATGTATGATCCATGACATGATTACTAAGTCCTAAGTGAGATGAATTTAAGTACAAGTTAAAATTTTCACTTAATAAGGCTAAGTTCAATAATCCAAGTTTCAAAGCGATAGGAAATTTCTTGTTTATTGAGTCTACTCGTGGTCTTTCCAATATTTTGTTCTGGCACCGAATAATGTATGAGTAAACCGTAGGAAAGTTGTCCCAAGACTGTAGGTTCCTAGAAAAGCTCATCGTGTTCTGGTTTTGACTAAATGTAAACTGCAAAATGACTCAAATGAAAAGAAAAATCATCAAAACTAAAAAGATATTAGTCACACAGAGACATCCTCCCCCATACTTAATTTACACTGTCTCGGTGTAAAAAGAAATCAAATAAAAGATTACTCATAACAAAATATTCAAATACAAACCTAAAAATAAAATAAAAATAATATGTTAAAAGAAAGAAAATAGAAGGGTTTATGAATTGAATAACGATCGGTATAGACAGGGTACTAATCAGTTTTGATGAAGCGTTATACCAATTGGTAGTAACCCAGTACCGATCAATTGTCGAGTGGATGAATCAGTCGTCCGAACTCGGAGACAGCTGTCCTAGGTCTGTCTAGTGTAGAAGAGGGAAATGAGTTTGTGTGAAATCAGTGAGATACGGCTTCAAGCGTTGACCGTTGATAGTGAAATATGTTCTGCTTTCTCTCCATAAAACAACTGCTCCATAAGGTTTTACTTGTTTGATTGTAAATGGCCAAGACCATCTTGAACAGCGCTTTCCATGAAACATTTTCAAGCGATCATTGAAAAGTAAAACCTGAACATTGACGTTGAAAGTCTTTGGAATGATCTTCCTATCATGCCACACTTTTTTCCTATCTTTATAGATTATGTTGTTCTCATACGCATTTATGCAGATTTTATTGATCTCGTTTAACTGAACCCGACATTGATCCCCAACTTCCTTAATATTGAAGTTTATCTTTTTGGTTGCCCATAGTGAATTGTATTCCAGTTCCACAGGAAGGTGACAAGACTTCCCATACAAGAAATTGTATGGATTTGTTCCCATTAGAGCCTTTTATGTTGTTCTAAAGGCCAATAATACATCGTCAAGCTTCAATGACAAATCCTTACGTGACACACTGTTTTTTACAGAATCCTCTTGAGTTCACGATTAGAGACTTCAGCTTGGTCATTCGTTTTCACATGGTAGGGCATAGAAACCTTGTGCCGCACTCCATTTTTCTTTAGATGCTCGTCAAAAAGCTTGTTTACAAAATGAGAACCTCCATCACTGATCACCACCTGGAGTATACCAAATTGAGGAAAAAATACACTCTTGAATATCTTAATCACTGCCTTTTAATCGTTTGTCGGATTTGCAATAACTTTAACCCATTTGGAGGCATATTCTACTGCTACTAAGATGTAGAGATTACCTCGCGAGATTATAAGTTTTCCAATGAAATCAATACCTTAAAAATAAAAACCACTATCTCCAAGATGTAATTCAATGACATTTCATTTCTTCGACCAATATTACCTCTTCGTTGGCATGAGTCACACAACTAGAAACATATGTGTGAGTATCACAGAAAAGTGAAGGCCACCATAGTCCAGCTTGGAGCAATTTTGTTGTTGTTTTGAAAAACGGAAAATGGCCTGCGTAATCTGAACCATGACAATGAAAAATTACTCCTGTCACTTTTGATTTAGGAACACATCTCTGATAAAGGCCATCGACGCACCACATGTAAAGATAAGGTTTGTCCCAAAAGTAAAGTCTAACATTCCCTAGAAAATCCTCTTCTCATATCCACTAAAATTAGGATGCCCTAGTTCAACACACAAGTAGTTTGCAAAACCAACGTACCAAGAAAAATTGTTGACAAAGCTAACCTCAAACATTTTGTCGCAATGATCGACTAATGATATATTGTACACATTTTCCCCGCAAAGTCTATTACCAATGGGAATATAATCCTGAATTTTTAATCTTGAGAGATGGTCAGCAACGCCATTCTCTATTCATTTTTATCCTTAATTTCCAAGTAAAATTCTTGCTATATGAGGATCCATCTCAGTAGTCGTGGTTTAGCACCCTTTTTCGACAGCAAATACCTAAGGGCGGCGTGGTCAGTGTGAACAATCACCTTGGAACCCACCAAATAGGACCAAAATTTCTCAAAAATAAATATTGTTGCTAAATTTTCATTTTCAGTGGTGGCATAAGAAACTGCATGTCTTTCATGGATTTTGGTGGTTGTAAACCTGTCATAACTTTTCATATTTTTCTTTTCAACCTTCAATTCCTTTTTTCTGATATCCAGTGGTCGAGGACTATTCCATCAGTAACCATAAAGTGGTTATTCTTCCAGTTGAGTACCAGATTCGTATCAACACAATGTTGGAAACTTTTTTAAAATTTGCCAGTGAAGAAGTAAAAGAGGATTTGTACATTGATAATCATCCATGAGGACCTCCATTACGTCCTCTTTCATATCCGAAAATATGGACATCATACACTGTTGGAATGTAGCCAGAGTATTACATAAACTGAATGACATCCTGCAATAAGCAAAAGTCCCATAAGAGCAAGTGAATGTCGTCTTCTCTTGATCTTCTCGGTGGATAGGAATTTAGAAAATTCTAGTATAACCATCCAAAAAGCATTAGTTAGGATGATTGGCCAAATGCTCAAGCATCTGATCGATGAAAGGAATGGGAAAATGATTCTTTCTAGTGATTGCGTTTAGTTTCCTATATTCAATGCACATCCGATGTCTATTTACCGTTCTTGTGGGAATCAAATTGTTATTCTCATTGGTTATGAAGGGAGTTTTGAAGGTAACTTCTCCCTTCTTAGAAAGGACATGAACAAGGCTAATGCAGGTACTGTCAGAAATGGGGTATATAACATCTGCTGCTAGAAGTTTAAGGATCTCTTTCTTTACTACTTCCCTCATGTTAGGATTTAGCCTTTTTTTGATTATCAATTGATGCCTTTGAAGCATCTTCCAAATGGATACGATGAGTGCACAACTTAGGAGAGATCCATGTGATGTCATCCAGAGAATATCCCAATGCTTTATTGTATTTTCTCAACTCCCAGAGCAAGTGCGGTGTCTACATTATTCAAGTTAGCGTTAATGATAACTGGATAAGTCATATTAGATCTGAGATACATACCTTAATTTTGAAGAGATTATTTTAAGCTCAAATTTTTGGAGCTTTATGCTCACTCCAATCTGTTGACTTAAATATTTGCTATGTTTTACCGATCGATAATGCTCTAGTACCAATTGGTATATGGACATCGTTAATATAGATTGGTCTGAGTCTACTATCGACCTTTATGAGGTCATCTTCCTCCTAATCATTTTCATCCTCGTCCAGCAGCAAGAATGAAACTTCATTTTCCATGACTAGAGTAGAGTCAAGCATACATACTGTCTTAATTGTTTCCCAAGAAAAAAAAATTGAATTCGGGCTCTTCAGTGGTTGGTGCTAATTCTAAATTATTATCCATTTGGAGTTGCTCATACAATTCACTAGAAATTTCTTCCAAATTTTCAAGTCAAAAGGAATGCCCATCAAAAATAGGTTTCTTGACAATTTTATCGATGTTTTTTTCAACACGATGTCGTTAAGATGAAGATTTGTATTTTCTTCTTTAATGTTAATTATAACTCCAGCTGTAACCTGGAATGGTCTTCCAAGGATGATCGGATCTTCTGGTTACTCATCAAGATTTAACACATTGAAGTTTGTCTGCATCCAGCATTCTCCCACATGGACTGGTATGTTTTCAAGTATTATTTTTGGCTGTCGTATGGATCGAGCAGCTAGCACTAACATGATTCCTTTTGGCTTAAATGAGTTGAGTCCTAGACGTTTTGAAAAAAAAATTGATATGATCATGGAAAGCACCAAGGACAATCTAAGAAGAGGCATGGCACAACCCAACTGGATCAAAAACAAAGTGGAGTCTTCAGCAAACAAAGATGGACTTTTGGGATTAATTTAAAGTTCTGGATAACTATCCAGTCTATCCCATTTAAAATATATTATAAATGCAAGACCAGCCCAAATCATCACTTTATATTCTGACCAAAATAAGTGACGAAAATTGAAGATCAAGATTCATTTGGAGGCCAAGAGTTATCAAACTCTATATAGTTTCTTTCATTAATTTTTTAGTCTTATTCTATTATTAAGGCAATTGATTTCCTAGTTTTTACCACATTTGTTTAGTTTTTAGCACAAATATTTCCTATAAGTACTATGTAATTTCTTCCGAATAAGATGAACCACTTTGTTTTATTTTTGGAAATATTTTTGGGAGATATTCTCATTGTGTTCTTTGTGAACATGCTGATCATTGGTGCATAATATCCATTAATCAAAACATAATCCGTCTTGGTGTGTCATATCTAAGGTGTTTTGTCTATTGTTTGGTGCGTCATCTCCATTTAATCAACCCTGAATTCGTCTTAGTGTGTCATATCTAAGAGATTCAAGTTGAGGTAAATTAGAAGCCATTCCGAAACTTCTATGCGACCTTTCAATCCACCTTACCTTGTTCTTTGACGATCATTGCTTCTTACTTTTGAGGCCTATCTATCTATCTTGCCAACTATAGTTCGTTGATTTCCCTGGAAGGATCGTTTGAAGTGGTATCAGAGCACTCTCTTATGTTCAGTATTATCATTCTATCATCTTCTCTCATTCATCTTCTATCTTTTCATCTTCTTTTACCCTTTCATCTTCTGAAAAAATAAAATAAAAACGAAAAGAAAAGCAAAAGAAAAAAATTGAAAATCAGAAAAAAAACAAAAAAATAATGGTGTGTAATATCTATTAATCAAGCTGGCTTATCATGAGGTTTTCATCCTTTGTGTGGCACCCTCGATCTATCTTCTATTCTTCTTGAATTCATGTTAGTGTGTCATATTTAAGGGATTCAAGTTGATGTATCTATCTTACCAACTTTAGAGTGCCTATTTTTGGAGAATCTTATCAAGTGGTATTAGAGCACATTCTTGAGTTCGGTAATCGTTCATCATCTTCTCATCTTTTTGCCTTCTTATCTATAAAAAAAACATAAAAAAGGAAAAATAAATTTTGAGGACAAAACTTTTACAAGAGGGTGAGCATGATGTGATCATGGGAAGGTGAGCTTAATTTTGTGGGCTTAATTTCTAAGTGTTGGAGTTTCTTCAAGCCCAAAAATACCATGAGAAAATATATTTTCTTCCACACTTAAAACTGTATTTATTTCAGCTTATTTCTCTCTCTTACATGCAACTTGTTGTTTGAATTTTGTTTCCCTAGTAGTTATGCATGTTAAGATGCTTATATTAGTGTTTTCCTTGTATTTCCTCTATATAATGAGGCTCATTTCAATGGAATAAAGAACGGACATGTCATTCTTGTTATTTTTGAACTTTTTGAGAGTGATTCTTATTTTTGTCAATGGTGTGTAATATCCATTGGTAGAGTGATTCTCATTTTCGTCAAGAGTATGTAATATCCATAGATTCGATTAATTATGTCTAATATCAATTAATCAAACTGGCTTATCATTAGGTTTTTAAATCCCTTGTGTGATATGATCAGGGGAAACAGTAAGAAAAATCTAAGAAGAGGAATTGCACAACCCAACTGGATCAAAGGCAAAGTAGAGTCTTCAGCATTCAAAGATGTACTTATTGGACTAATATAAAGTTTTCGACATGAAGAACATTCAGAAATCCATCTATGATGTTAACTATCAAGTCCATCCGAGTTAAAATCTATTATAAGTCCAAGAAGAGGCCAAAATCATCACTTTATTTTCTGCCCAAAATAGGTGACGAAAATTGAAGATCAAGAGTCATTTGGATGCCAAGAGTTATTCAACTCTATTTATTTCCTTTCATTTATTTTTTAGTCTTATTTTATTATTAAGGCAATTGATTGCCTTGTTTTTACCACATTTGTCTATTTTGTGCACAAGTATTTACTATAAGTACTATGTAATTTCCTTTGAATAAGATGAACCACTTCTTTTTATTTTTGGAAATCTTTTTGAGAGTGATTTTTATCGTGTTCCTTGTGAACATGCTGATCTTTGGTGCGTAATATCAATTGATCAAAACATGCGTCTTGGTGCGTCATATCCCAGTGGTCTGGTCGATTGTTTTGTGCTTCATATCCATTCAATCCACCTTGAATTCGTCTTATTGTGTTTTATCTAAGAGATTCAAGTTACGATAAATCAAAAGCCATTCCGCAACTTTTGTGTTACTTTTCAATCCACCTTACCTTGTTCTTTGAAGATCATTGCTTATGAGGCCTATCCATATATCTTTTCAACTCTAGATTGATGATTTTCTTGGGAGAATCGTATCATTAGTGGCATGAGACTAACACTTGATCCTAGATCACATTAGCAATGTTGAAATTTTCAGATTACTAATTGAATATGGAAGTGTGAAGGATCCATTGTCACCGACTTTCATCGTCATCTTATCTTCGAGGATAGCACTACATTCATGTGTCAAATGCAGAACCTCATCTTCTAGACTCATTATGTTGGAGAGAATTTCCTTCATTAGATTTGGCAATGATATAACCATTGTTAATATGACTTGAACTTGTTGTTCTCCTACCACATATATCTTCAGTTCCTTCGTACAAAACCTTGTCTTCTGTCTCTTGATAGTTCTCACCACCATTCCCACCCGTCTGAACCTCTCTCTTAGAAGTTTCAAAAAGTAGTCAACCTTCTCTCTCAGCTCCTTTTACCTAATCAGTCTCCACACTGTGTACAACAACCTTCCGGGACCTATCATAGTCTAGACAGTGGTTGTTATTACTAGACAGTGCTTGTTATTACTCGACACAAGTAGTGATTGATCCCAGCTCTAACAGCTTAAGCCATCTTGTTGTCTTGTCTCCCAGAGAGAACTTAAACATTGTGAGTATCAAAGCTTGAGGTACTCCATTAGCTTTTGGCATACTACAAAGTTCTTCAAAAGACTCCATATGATCCATTGGGTTCTCTGAAGCCATCTCATTGAACATGTCTGCTTCACCAGTTGAATGATTTGTGGTTTGATCTCATACTTGTTTCTTTGTGGTAAAGGTGGACATATTGTGGACCTATCAGCATAGAACATGTTAGGCGTGTTGTACTCTCCCAAGGTTCTTAGTCTCGCAACTGGATCAAAAACTCCTTCAACTTGCGGATTTTCTTGCAGTATACTGATTAGTGGTGGATTGTTATTGATCAGTAAGATTGGCAGATTCAGCGCATCTTTTCCTCCTCCACGAATGTTTTGTGGTATCTGATCATCAGCAATTGTGGAGTTCTATTTCCTTTGACCTTCTCTTTTGATTCTTTCTAACTTGTAGTTGTTCGGATTTACCAAATTAGAGGACATGTGGCTTCTTCTCTGCATGCAACTGAAACAATCACGAAAGCAAGTTAGTAACTAAAAATAAAAAAATGTTAGACTAAATTTAAACCAAAAATTCAAAGACACTAGCAATTGGTCTTCAGCAACAATGGCAAAAACTTATTATCCAAAAGTTTTACCCTAAAATATACTGGATGTGCATAGTAGCATTCGCAGTAGTATAATTGTGATCGAATCGACAAGAACCAATATAGTACACTATAAATTTATGATGATTTAAATCAAACTAAGATGCAAAAGAGTTTATATGAAACTCGGTGTGAAATCTAAATAAATTCAATAATATAAAAGCATTAGTTAGTGAAAATTCATTCAGGGAATCATGATATTGAATGCATCAATTATTAAAAATGTGTTAAGAACCGTTCTATAACTCAAATTACGGATGTAAAGGTTTCCCGTTGTCGCGTGTAATAAGTATCGATACAATGAAAATCCCTAGCAACTGAATCGTTGTTTGTCAATCAAAAATCATGAATGCAATGAAACCCTAACATCAATTGTCGTTAGTTATGGACACTTTTCTCATCAAAGATAGAACTATTTTAACAACATTTTTGGTGTCACGATAAAATCGATCGAAGGTAGAGCCTAATTGGCCAAATTAGACAAAGCAATGAAAAACGATCCTAGATGAAGAAATATATGAATAATTTCCAAAAAAACTAGCGAAGATCTACATGATTAACTTTTTAGAAAACTCAAAACCTAATGATAGATCTACTCACACATGCACATAGAATACATTAGAGAAATAGATGAAGAAACTCATCTGATTTTTCTCATAATCGTTCAGGCTTATTTCGGCTCTCTAGTTGTCAACTTTTTCTAGCAAAAACGAAACAAATGCATATTTAACTTAAAGAACACTCCCACGAAACGGCTGTTGAAAGTCGTCACTGATCGAAGGTTTTAGTCACTCCAGCTCTACTTGGCGTCATCACCCTCAATTCATGGATTCTCTATCGATTTGGTTTCTAAATAAACTAATTAAATATTGTTTGGACTCAAAATGTTTCTTTGTATTTCAAGGGGCAAACCCAGTGAGATCACTATATGATCACCAACCCTCTCTTCTAATTCATGTATTGTCTTTTCTTTTAATAAAATCATAATTATACCACAAAAAAAAGAATGAAATCTATTTCTATCATCCATGTTCTAATTGATTTATCATTTTTCCAAACAGATTAAAAGGAATTAGCCAACAAGCAGTCCTTTCGTTCTACATGATTTTATTCAGAAATCACGACAACACAATCGCTTTGTATTTCCATTATAAATATCCCAAGGAATCACTTCCACTATAAAAGAACATTATAATAGCTAACCCATGTGGATTTTTTCGTGTAATAATTAAAAACATACACTTAATAGAGAAGATCGATAACGTCAATTTGGTGCTAGCAAATTATTCAAAATGAAATTCAATAATCCCACAGCCACAAGAGAGTTGGTTCAAACGAAGAAACCATAACACGTTGTCGAAAAACTCCTTGAACCACTGTCTCATCTTTCGTCTGTTCCTCTTTAATCCACAAAATATATATTAAATTGTCATTATTTACTTTCCCCTATTCTCTATCCCTAGATAACTTTGTAATCTACTGCTTTGTTTTGTATTCCCAGTTTTTCTTAAAGACTTAAAAATAATCTTACTTATGAGAAGCTCAATTATCATTAAGCAGATTGTAGAACATCAAGATTGGGAAGTAGAACCAAATCATGCGAACTTGATCATATGTAACGTACCTTTTCTTTTGAACTCTTGAAGTCTTGTTCTACTATAACGAGGTCGAAATCATGTAACCAGTTTTGACGATTAAATTTTCACTAAACTAAGACAATGAGCAAAGGATCAATCGATCGATCTATTCCCCAGAGGTTGGTTTTTGGCGCAGTTTCAATCCGGGTCACTTTGTACACTACTGAGATTTTTTGCTAAAAAATAGTGGACCTAATGAATATGTTTCTGAATGCGAATTTGACTTTGAGTGACCATATCTAA
Organism: Cardamine chenopodiifolia; assembly: GCA_963922655.1. Classification (NCBI taxonomy): domain Eukaryota; kingdom Viridiplantae; phylum Streptophyta; class Magnoliopsida; order Brassicales; family Brassicaceae; genus Cardamine; species Cardamine chenopodiifolia. The sequence continues at coordinate 4,526,137 of OZ000490.1, forward strand.
GTCCGCAAGAGCAGAAACAGGTAACCAGTAATCCTAATCCAGATCCAGAACGAATGAGCCAAACCTTGTAGTGAAACTAGGAGATGCAACACCGAGACTGGCAAAATTTGATCAAACTTAGACCGGAAGTAGATGGGAATGCAAAAGCAATGACGGCCGACGCTTGAGGGAGAGGAGGATATCTGGAAGTGCTAGACCAAGTCAGTCCATGGTCTTAGCCCTTAAGGCATCCCGCCTGAGAACACACTCTGAACTCGCCGATTCAAATTCAAAAGAAGAAACTGAGCTAAGGTAGTAAGTCGCCGTGAAGATGAGCTTTCGAGATGAATTTGCCGATCTAAGATCTTGTTAAACGGAAGTTGTGCTCTCCTCATAGTGCTCCGTAATCAAAAACATGTGCTCTCCAACAAAAGCAACTCCATCTTGCCGTCCGATCACAAAATTGCACAGCCACATGAACCATATTTCACCGCACAGATCTACAGAACAAGCGACCCAAGGAAAAAAAGCTAGTTGTCAAAAGACACGGGGGAAAAAACCCAACACTACAATATACTACAATATATATTAAATTCTCCATCCTTGGCTAACTTTGTAATCTACTGCTTCGCTTTGTATTTCCAGAAGGAACAGTTCGTCTTAACGCCTTAAACAAGAATCTTACTCATGAGTTATGAGTATCTCACTTATCATTACGCAGATTTTAGTACATCATTATTCGGAAGTATAACCAAAGCATGTGAACTTGATCATAACTTACCTTTTCTTCTGACCTCTTGTAATCTTGTTCTACTATAAAGAGGTCGTAATGTAACCAATTTTGACGATTAAATCTTGATTTTTTCAAACATGTTTTGCAATTAGAAAGACACCAAACGTAAAAGTTAATTTGAAGCAGATAGGTTTGTGAAGAAGTTTGTTGTAGAAATTATCATTGACCAATCAAAAGAGGGAAGGTAAAACTGTGGTTTTAATTGCGCTCATACTACCTGCGGTCTTACGGGAGCCTCTAGGGAAACACAGGTAAGTTGATTTCATGTTATTTGTTACAAGATTGATTAAGATTTCATTTTTTTGATGAAAGTACTCAAGGTGATGCTAAAAATGAGTACTGCAACTTTGGATGTGCATTATCTGTGTGCGATGCCATGGTCACTCTACAGAACATTAGTAAAGCGAACTCCCAAATTAATCTCATTTAGTTAATATTTCTTTTTTGAATATGAGACAAGAGACTAATCCAATATTCTAATTTTGTTTGGTGACCAGATGGAAATGAAATTGTGAATGGTGCAGTTGAACAATGTGCCAAGGCATGTTCTACATTCTGCACCAACGGCATTAAAACTGCAGTTGAAACTGCCTAAACTGACTCTAGTGCTAGCATTTTAATAAGCTGTTTCCGCTTTGTTTATATGTCGTAGAAGCTTGTCTATCCCTAAATTGTTTACGCTTTCTACTTCCTATCATCTAAATAAAGAATAATGAGTCTTTGTTAATCTTCTTCGCTCAACCATTTTCATTTGCTTTCCACTTATATTATTATTATTCCACACTTGCTACATATATTTTGTTAAGACTAGACAATATGTAATATCAAATTCTGGTGACAGAAATTTCCAATCTTCTACTGTATTTTGTTTTGAGAACCGTATATTCCTTTTGTCTTTTTTTTTTGGGTTTCAGTAGGTCTATCTAAATCTCAACAAGTTGAAAATGAACATCATTTATGCCCATTTTGGTTAAAATTATAATTATGGCGAGTAGTTAAATCAGTTGTAGAGATTAGGAAAAAGAGCAAAGTATCAACCGATCCATTAAAGGGATCGATTGGTCCCTTCCACAAATGGAGAGTTTTTGAAGTGCGATGAAAGGATCGACCGATCCATGAAAGGAATAGATCGATCTCTTCCCCAGACGTTGGTTTATGGCGCACTTTCAATCTGGTACCTGATTCGACGTTACTCCTATTGTTATTAAAACCCTAGATTCAAAGTTTCAGATTGGTCTAGGGTGCTTTTAAGTTCTAATCATTGTTCTTTGGTATCAATGCAACTTCGGACAAAGAAATTCATCCTCTTTATAATTGGAGATGCTTTCTAAACCTAAATTTTCGTTTATATTAATCAAATCATGTTTTCTTCATCCATAATTTTTGTTTTTTCTTTTGCCATGAGCAAGTACTCCTTTAATTGGGTGTAGGGTGCTAAGTAGGGGATCTATTTATTTCAAAATCTAATATTTTAATCTTATTATATATTGGTTATTTGATTTTCATGTTCTTAATGCTGAATATGCCTTGGTCACCCAATATTAGATTTTATGTAGATCTACAAAATAAAAAAAAGTTTGATGGAATGTATAAGCAATCATATTTTAGCTAATGAGATTTGAATGCTGAAAATATTGTGGACCTGATGAATATGTTTATGAATGCGATTATTCGAATATTTACATGAATACAATCACATCTAATAACCATTAATATTCTTCAATAGTACACGAACATATTTTGTTAAATATAGAATCATTTATCCATATTTCACAAAAAACTATATTCCTTTCAAAACTGAAACTATGATGCAAAAAATTTCTTTTCCTAATAGAATTACGAAATTGAATCAATTTAACAAAGATATCAGAATTAAAGAGAGCCATTTGTGGTTGAAGTACATTAAATTATTTTTGTTTTAGAGGAAAGAAGACTCCTTAATAGTCTTATCATTTTACATTGACCTTCTCACATATGAGTTCCTTCATTCTTTTAGCTTATTTTTTACATAAATTTCTACATTTAAACCCTTTTTGAAATTATGGATGTATGTTTTTGCTACACATTTGCTTTTGTTCTTCACACACTAGCATTCACAGTAATATAATTGGGAATCCACAAGGATCAATAGAATACACTATGAATGTATGATGATTTAAATCAAACTAAGATGCAAAAGAGTTTAAGTGAAATTCGGTGTGAAAACTAATTAAATTCAATAATATAAAAGCATTGATAGTGAACATACAGTTATAGAATCATGATAATGAACGCATCAATTAATAGGAATGCGTTAAAAACTGTTCTAGAACTTAAATTATGGATATAAAGTTATCCCGCAGTCTAGTATAATAAATATATATCCAATATAAATCTATAGCAACTAAACCATCGTTTGTCAATAGAAATCCATGCATAGCATGAAACCTAATTTGATATGTTCACAAAGTTCAATAAATTCAACTGTCATTGGCTAAGGACACTTTGCTCATCAAGGATTGCTCCATCAATATAACAACACTTTTGGTGTCACGATAAGATCGATTGAGCGAAGAGCCTAATTGGTCAAATTAGACATAGCAATGAAGAACAATCCTAAATGAAGAACTATATGAATCATTCCCAGACAACCTAGCGAAGATCTACATGATTATCCTCTTATAAAACTCAAAACTGAATGATAGATCTACTCACACATGCACAGAGAAAACATGAGAGAAATAGATGAAGAAACCATAATAGATTTAGCAAATGAATTACAAAAGAATTAGGAGAAAAATCTCAAAAGAAGAAAACTAAGAACAAGACCTTAAACTAGGATTTCTGAGTATTTTCATGTCTCTCTTTCCCTTTGGCCGACACCACCTATTTATATAACAAAGGAGAAAACCCTAAAAATGGAAAATCAAAATTTTTGTAGATCACATACCGATCGGTTACAAGTTTTACTGATTGGTTGCCCTCTTCTTTGATACCTATCGGTTGCCTTAGTGTCTTATAACGATAGGTTGCACATTCATACCGATCGGTCTTCGTCTTTGTTCATTTCTTCTCTTGATGATGTAATCCTTTAATTCCACTCCAGTGTTCTCCTCTTGACTCTAGCAAGTTTTAGTACCTAAAAGACAGAAAACACCGAAATTTATATTGTTCTTACTAAAGAGAATCAAAACTCGGTGTTAAAAGACTAAAAAAACTTAGACAAATAAAGCTTAACACAATTCTTCCCAAATTGAATCCTTGCTTGTGCTCAAGTAGAAACATTAAGTATTTCAAAATCCAAAGAAATAGTTTGAAAAGAGAGAACTCACATATCCTCGGGAGCATACTTACCTTGGGCTTCCTTTTTGTAGACCGCATCACAACCACTCTAGAACAGACTTACTACATGTACTAGACCAAGACTGTAGCAATAGCCAATACTCTAAATCCCAGGATCATAGAGAACTCTTAAACTCAATGAACTTACCCTACAAGAAAATAGCGCAGAACAAACGGAAATATCCGACGGATTACACATTATGGATTATGGATAATAGCTGAATCCGATGGATTATGGCAAACCAGTTTATTACGGATTACGGATTTCTGACGGATTGCAGATTAGAGATTTCTGATGGATTACAGATTACGGATTTCCGACAGATTACGGATTCAGCTGAGTCCAATATTCGTACTCCATTGGAATATTTCATCGGTTATCCGATGGGAAACCGTCGGGCAGTATTCCGACAAAAAACCGTTGGGCAGTATTCCGACGGAAAATTGACGGATTTTAAGACGGTTTATAATCTAACGAATAATCAACAAATTTTGGATAACTGTTTTCAACAGATTTCTGACTGATAGCCGATACCATTTTTTTAACGGATTTCCTACGGATTTTCGAGGGGTGCATTTCTGACGGATTTTCGACGAACCTATTTCCGACAGATAATAATATATTTAAAAAATTATAATTTAAATAAGTAAATTAAATTAAATTATAATTATATTTTATAAATTTAAATAATTCAATTAAATTAAAATTCAATAACGAAAATAACAAGAAATCTAAAATTTGCTTGGAGGCGGTTAGAAGGAACGGAAAAAATAATCAATCTCGTCCTGTGTTGCTTTGAGCTGTGCAGCCGTGTTTTCTTTGATAGTCTCAATCTTGTTGTTGAGAGCTTCGATTTCGGCTGACTTCTCTTCCAGTTGAGCTCTACGCTGACGATCTCCATAGAACCTCGAAGATGACGACGAGTACTCTTCTAGAAGTCCAAAAATACGGTCTTTGGATTTTGGAGTGACCTACGAAACAAAATATAGAAATCATTAGAAATGAATAAAATAAAGAAAAACTAAAATAAAAAAAAAATTACTTACTTCGTAAACAATCTCGTTGAGCTTATCAACGGAAACCTCGGAACAAAGAGGAGTTCCTTCAACAATCGGCTGTGATTGCAGAAACTCTTCTCCTAATCTGGTCACGTTCTCCACGATCTCACGAGCAACCGGATCTTGGATTTGTCCCATCCTGCAGTTTGTGTGCGCATCTTGTAGCAAAACAAGATGGGATGGACGGACACCTTTTTTAGGGAACTGAAATATTTTATTAAAAACTTTAAGTAAGTAAATAAAGTTAAGTAAAACTATAAATTTAAATAAACTTACCAGTTGTTGTTTCCGGGAAACCTTGCTCGTTGTTCCCAAATTGGGAGTGGCAATTCCTTTGTCCTTCCAGTCACTCTTCCGATTGGTTGATTGAGTTGCCAATGTTGCCTGAGTTTCATTCATCTTCCAAGAATCAACTAACCCGTTCCAGAGGTCTGGGATTGCAAGCAGCTCCCACGGAATGTCGTCCCGATTCCACTTGTCCTTCCACTAGTTCAGCTTCCGTGAGTATACTTTCGATTCCTTAGCATCGAACTCACATCTAACCCGAGACGTGAGATCTCTATCCCAAATGAAATCTTGCTGCAAAATGAATTGATTAAAATAGTAAAAATTCATTAAAAATGTATTATCATAAAATGAAAATGTAATATTTTAAGGTTAAAAAGTAAAAAAAAACATACCACAATTTGCCAAAACCATAAATCATGCTCAGACAACGGCATAAGGAGTATCTCGGATACAGACGCTGAAGCATTTCGTTGAGCATACGGTTGATGGACTTCGGTATCCCATTATGGGATAAATGGAACCTATAAAACAAAATTAATTTAAAATTGTTAAATAAACAAATTAAACAAATAAAAACTTAAAAACCTTATACCAAATAATGTTGCCGTCACAATCGGATGAAGATGAGGCAATCTTTCCCCACCGGGTTGAAAAAAAAAATCCTATTATTAAGGCAATTGATTGCCTAGTTTTTACCACATTTATCTAGTTTGTAGCATAAGTATTTCCTATAAGTACTATGTAATTTCCTTTGAATAAGATGACCCACTTCTTTTATATTTGAAAATATTTTTGAGAGTGATTCTCATTGTGTTTCTTGTGAACATGGTGATATTTTGTGCGTAATATCCACTGATATAAACATGATCCGTCTTGGTGCATCGTACCCAATGGGTCTTGTCGATTGTTTGGTGCGTCATATCCATTCAGTCAACTTTGAATTCATGAAGGGATTCAAGTTGGAGTAAATTAGAAGCCATTTTTGCAAATTCTGTGCGACCTTTCGATCCACCTTACCTTATTATTTGAAGATCATTGCTTCCTAGTTCTGAGGCCTATCCATTTATCTTGCCAACTCTAGAGTGTCGATTTTCCTAGGAGGATTTCATCAATGAGTAGGCATGTTTGTTTCACTCATTAAAAGTGGTCGTAGACACATACCTTGGCTAGTGTTGTTCATGTTAGGTTGTATGTGTGTCTCTATTATTTTTTTATAATAAAATGTTAAATTATATTCATTGTAAACTGTTTACAACATGCAAGTTTTTTTTTGAAAATGATAAGTGATTGCCTCGTTAAAACCTAAAATTAGAAAATCCATTTGAGACAAAATGTCAAACTAGACCTGGATAATCCCAGAAATGAGGCTCAGCATTAGAGACCACTCCGTGCTGAATTTATTCATCCAAATACCATGCATCAATGATTTCCAAAATTTTCAATAGTAAACACAAGAGAAGAATAAATGTTGTCGCGATTCGAAGAGGTTTCCACAGAGAATGCATTATGTATTCAACCCGGCATTCCAATGAGACATTCTATCTCATGTTGATAGTCTATTCTGAATCGAGAGCCACACAAAAACAGAATATGTTTGAGTAGAATACTTAAACCAAACACCTTTCGGCCAGATCACAAGAGGTGCTGCTTCCTGAATTAAGTACCATGTGTGTTTAGAACTGAAAACATGTTTAAACTTATCCTCTTATAGCCATAAGGGAACATCTAACATATCTGGAATTTGGCGAGATCTTTGGGCCCCAAGCCGAAGCCACTGCATCATTCAATGGAATCCCTAGATCAATTACACCTCTCATACCAGTCTTTTCATATAAACAACCCAAATCTAACCGATTGTCAAACAAAAAAGATGTAGTTTCTCCACTACGAATATCCACTTGATGAAAGGAGTGGGCAAGGTCACGATTTTGAATATTTTCCTCCACATCCAAGAACCTTTGTTACAATCTTCACGAATAGACCAAAAAGAGTCCTTGTAGATCAAGTATATTTGAATCCACCTTACCCACAAAGAGGATTGAGAAGAGAGTATTCACCAAATCAACTTCAGGGAGAAAATTGTGTTCACCTCGGTGAGTGGTCTTAGACCAAGGCCACCTTCAAATTTCAGTTTACAAACGTCTTCCCAATATATCTTTGCTTTCTTAGGATTCAGAGCTTGTCTGACCAAAGAAAAGCAAAGCATAATTTCTCAATTTCTTTAATACAAGTTCTTGGAAGGTGGAATGCCGATAACCAGAAGTTAGAAGTACTCATTAGAACAAAATCCATAAGTTGTAACCTCCCTGCAATAGATAATAACCTTGAAGACCATAAGCTTATACGATTACGAATTGACTCTAGCAAAGGCAAGTAATCAATCGGCGGTATCCTTTTAGTCAGCAAAGGAAGACCTAAATACCTTACCAGTATATTCCCTGATGAAAAAGAAAACAGTGGAATAATCTCAATCCGAGCTGTACTAGCAATACTCGCTAGATAAATAGTTGATTTCTCCAAACTTATTCTCACCCCCGATATTTTAGAAAACACTCCTAACACTAAGAAAATTCATTCAACCGATCTAATTTTACCATCTGTAAACACCATGATATCATCTGCAATACTTAAATGTGTAAGATCAGGATTCTTACATTTCAGATGATACCGTGTTTGGCGAACACTAGCAGATTTATCCAAAATTTTAGAGAGAACATTCTTGGCAATGAAAAAAAGATAAGGCAATAAAGTAGAGCCCTGATGCAAACCTCTATTGCTTTGAAAAAAATCCTGCTAACTCGCCATTTAGTTGAACCGAGAAGAAGGCTATTGTGATACAAAGCGATTACCAGTGAATAAATTTATCCTGAAAATCCATAGCATTTAAACTATTCAGCAAAAAGGCGATTGAACTGAATCAAAAGCTTTTGAGATATCAATCTTAATAGCACACCGTGAAGAAATCGATTCCTTATGGTAATTATTTACTAACTCCTTCGCTAACAATAAAGTCTCAGTCAATAGCCTATCTTTTACAAAATCCGATTGGTTAAGAGAGATGAGTTGTGGGAGAATACCATTCAATCTGTTTGCAATGATTTTCGAGATAACCTTATAAATTACATTGCAAGAAGAGATAGACTTCAAGTTCTTCATTTCTAGCGTTATTCTTTGGAATGAGGGATAGGATTGTTGAGTTTAAATTTTTTGGAAGAAAACCTTTGACAAAAAATGACTCCACAACAACGGTGAAATACTTTCCAATAATTGGTCACATTTTCTTACAAAACTCAGAATTAGACCCATATGTGCTTGGTGATTTGTTACTTGGCATCGCAAATAAGACATCTCTTATCTCTTCCCCTTAAACCCTTTTTATTAGGCTTAGTTTATCATCTCTAGAAAACTCTATTTGGAACCAAATCTTCTAGACCTTCAAACGACATTCCTTTGAAATCCTCTGAGATATGCTGCAAAAAAAACCTTCAGCCTCCTCCTCAATCTTTTCATCAGTTGCCACTTGAACTCCATATCTACACTTTATCTCACGAATCATATTATTTGATTGACGAGCCACCACCGCATTATGGAAAGCCTTATTGTTTTTATCCCCGATACTAAGCCAATAAAGCTTTGATCTCTGTTTCAGAAAATTCTCTTCTAAACACGAAACACGATTCCATCTAGAAAAAGCTTCATTCTCTTCCTCCATATGCTAAGCCAAAGGATGATTAATGTTTAAAATCTGCTTGTCACACAAAATCTTGTAAGCTTCTGCTGAATTTTGAGATAAGTTCGAATATTTTGATTCGCTAAACTCCTCAATAATGGTTTCAACTCTTTTAATTTCTTAGAAAACCGAAAAAGAGAGTAACTTGATAAGAGAAATGGCTGCGTTTTCCCCCAGAACTGCTCAACCAACGACAAAAACTCATCTAACTCCATTGTAGCATTTATGAATTTAAATGGATTTGTTTCTTATGGTTCTTTACTTCGACAGGGTACAAATATCTAAATTTGATATTTTGTACCTGCTTAGTATCAATTTGTATTCTTCCTCTTAGATGATCTGAACACCCCAGCTTCAAATATAGTGTAAGCACAAGGAAAAGCAATATCTCATTTATCATTTTTGAAAATTCTATCCAAATTCTTTTATATCAAACCATTACTCCTTTTATTACACCACGTAAAAAGAGCTCCATGAAAAGGCATATCCTCAAAAGAATAATACCGCACCAGGTGTTGAAATCTTGCATTCCAGCCGGAATATGAGGAGAAATCTGAAAACTCAAATACTCACAGCCTTCTAAAATCTCATTAAAGTCACCCATACACATTCATGATTTTTGTCTAATTATTGGGGAGTTTTGGTGATCCCTTAAATCATTCCACATCACTTTCCACTCAAAAAAATTTGAAGCATAAATGAATGAACAAAAATCTATTCCTCTTGATCATCCAGCTTCATTGAACACGTAATCAATTAACCACTTTTGAACAATGGGTTAACCTCACTGTTGGCTTCCAGACAACCGAAATATGATTAACCGGCTGAACTCATAATTTGATAACATTGACCAATCCCCAAATATCGAAGAACTTATTTGACTCGATTTCCCTTCTTTCACTTTTGTTTCCAAAATGCACCCAAACAAAAAAATTTGAGCCATTTACCCAACGTCTTACCACTGAATGTTTCAAAGATTTATTCCAAAAGAAACTCGACTTATTATGGTTTCTTTTTAATTCCTCTTACCCTTGACTTCCCGGGCAGAGATTGACGAAGGAATAAATCCGTGTGGCTAGCTTTCCCTCCTTTCCTATCACGATCAAATATTTCTCCCTCTTCCCTTTCTTCCACCTAATCCGTCAATCTTACATTTCCGAGGTTTGTTACCTGAAGCTCTGGCGAGTCTCTTTGATCCCCACAACGATCCTCCTAAATTCTCATCCTGGAACATTTATAGGCGTTATGATTCTTCCTTGATGATTTTCTTACCAGGTGAAACCTTAGACCAACCATCATCTCCCTTAATCGGAACCTCAATTGATTTCAGACAACAACCTTCATCATTACAAGCAATTGATTTTTCTCTCGATACAGCACACATAGATCCAACGTATCTATCACCCTCTTCTGCATCTCTAAATGCAGGATGTGACAGATCTTGTTGAGTAAAAATATCAAAAGATAATTCCACCAATGAACCACTCAGTGGTTCGACATATTCGTCACCCACATTTGCATCTATACATGTAGGATGTCACGAATCTTAATTTGGATCAGACACTGAGGTTACCCCTGCTGCAGACTTCATAATCATTGCAAAACCTTCGACTAATGGGATAGACCTCGAATTTTCCTCATTTGAGAATTGTTGGAATTTCAAGCTCAGAACTAGACTTAGCTCCGCACACATCTCGTAAGTGACCCCATTTAAAGCAATTATTACACTTCGGTGATAGGAAAGGATACGAATATTAAAATTTTTAAACTATCCCTTGCTTGGTCTTAAAACGGAAAAATTTGGTAAAGGTTTTGTCAAGTTCACATCGACAAACACCTTGGCATCATCAAATTTAGCACAGAGCTCGGTATTCAGATGAAGATGCTTAGGCTCATCAAAATCCACAGCACTTGAAAAAAAAATTTAATCCCTTCCAAGAGAAAAATGAGGACATAATCTGTTTTAGAATAACCCATAGAGATTGTATGAAGCGCTGATTAATCGTCTTCCACCACCGGACCAGACTTTAAAATCATCATTGGTGTATCGGCAATATTCGACATGCCTCTACGGAAAATTTGATCTTTAATTACTCTATCACGAATATAAAACTTTCTTGTAGTAGTATCACAATATGAGGATCAATTTTAATTGTCTTGTTTCCATATGTCCATATTTTATTGACAATCACATGGATCTTTGCTATGTGAAGAGCTGCTTCTGGAAATTTCCCAACAATTAGATAATCCCATAATGGAGGTTGATCACTAATAATATCATCCAGTACAATGATGGTTGGATTATCATCTTTCAAAGTAACCGTAAGAGCATGTTTTGATAACGATGGCTTCTTCTGAACCACTAAAAGGTAGGATTTACGGGTCTCATCCACTAAATTATGCTATTGACCAACCGTACTCTCATTAATAAGAGAAGATGGTTCTGCTGAAGCAGATTTCTTTCTTAAATCCAATAACGTGTCTTGCACACCTCCCAAAACACCTCCCAAAACATCACCTAAAACAAAAACCTTTTTTACCAATGAAAGCTCCCCTTTGCAGAGGCCTCCCCTAAAACAGAACTACCAGCCCAAGATGAAATTGGGACACCACCATCGACCACCTCTAGTTCTAAACCAACCTCTGGAGTACTAGAAACCACAATCTTATCCTTGCCCTTGACAAAACCCGGAAGCTCCTCACTTACAGTAACGTGAAAATTAACGCCATATGAAACTGCTTCCGAAACCAAATCCACAATGCGAGCTGCTCTCTATAAAACTATTGCAGAAATAGAGGAAACCTTAACAATCGCAAAAATATCCTTCTTCACACCTCCTAAACTCTCTGCAGTCACCCCCGAACTACCATGATCACTACGACGCTGACTAGAACCCACAAGTCGAACAGAAACAAAACCCTGCAAAACCTCCTCACGATAGCCTACAATGCCTAAACACGCTGAAACCTTCGCTTTCTCTAAACTCGCTGAAGAGCCAAAAGAAAGACCCTCAGATACCTTGATTACATTCCCGACCAGCATCGTGGGAGCCCCTGATGCCTGCCCTAGAGGCGGAGAAACCATCATGCACAGAATATGTGAAACATACTTTTTGATCATGACCTATTTCAGATTTTCCCAAGTGGTGTTGGATCCTTGATATATCCCCCTTTCATATTTTTCTTGTCTCCACCATGAGTATGCGTTTCTTGTGAGTTCTTTGATAGCACATCCTAGCCTTTCCTCCTTTGGATATTTGTGGTATGAAAAACAGTCATCCATGTCTCTCTCCCACTCTATGTAGTCCTCTGGACAATTACTTCATGAAAATGTATAAATATGTGGCACAAAATAATCAATGTAATCTGATGGTTGTTGTTGCAGCCAACGTTTATGCTTCCTTGGTCTCCATAAACTGTCTAGTGCTTTAGGCTCAACATATTCAACTCTGGTGCATCTCCAAATCCATTTTATTCTCATTATTGTTCAATTTGTGTCACACGTTCTCCTATTATTTGGAGTTACGCTTGGATGGTCGCTAACTAAGCCATGCTAACTTGTGTTGCTGCTTCTCCCATCTTGCTGCTCCTGCAGAAAACTAAAAATATATCAAGTGGAAAAAGGAAATCAAAGGAAGAGCTAAAACCAAAAGAAAAAGGAAAAGCAAAGATTAGCAAATTTCTCTTTTATGCAAAAACAAACTAATAAACTTCTAATCCTTCTTTGCTTTCTTTTTTTTTGTTTTTTTTTCTTATATTTTAGGTGAATGAATGAAACAAATATGATGCTATGAAACATAACTGACACTACAAGAAAACAGTGCGGAACAGAAGGAAAAATCAGTTGGAAATCCGTCGGAAACAGCTGTTTCTGACGGATTTTTCCATATGTTCTAGATCGTTGGTATTTCCGATGAAGTCCGAATATCCAGTTTCCGACGGAATAATCCGTCGGAATTATGATGTCTGGTTTTCGTCGGAAAATAACCGTCAAAAGTACGTCGGATAGACTTCCGATGGATTAACCGACGGATTTAAGATGGTTTACAATCCGATAAATTTTCGATGGTCATTTCTGACGGATATCGACATCAAAATTCTGACGGATTGGTTTCCGAAGGATTTCCGATGGGTATCATTTCCGATGGGTATCATTTCCAATGGATATTAAATTAACAATTTTTTAAAAAAATAATTTTAATTAAATTAGAATTATAATTTATAAATATAAATAATTCAAATAAGAAAAAATATCAAATTAAATTCATAAACGAAAATAACAAATAGTTCAAAATAAAATAAAAAGTATTGAAAATAAAAAGATAAATTCTTGAAATTATAAAAACAAGAAATCTAAAAGTTGCTTGGAGGCGGTTGGGAGGAACGAAAGAAAGCGTCCATCTGATCCTGCATTGCCTTCAGCTATGCAGCCGTGTTTTCTTCGATTGTCTTAATCTTATTGTTGAGAGATTCGATCTCGGCCGACTTCTCTTCCAGTTGAGCTCTAAGCTGAGGATCTACATAAACCTCGAATTTGTCGAGGATGGCGAGGAATACTCTTCTGGAAGTCTAAAAACACGGTCTTTGGACTTCGGAGTGATCTACGAAACAAAATATATAAATCATTATAAATGAATAAAATAAAGAATAAACTAAAATAAAAATAAATAAATAAAGAAATATTATTTACCTCGTAAACAAACTCGTTGATGTTATCAACGAAAACTTTGGAACAAAGAGGAGTTCCTTCAACAATCGGTTGTGATTGCAGGAACACCTCTCCCATGTGGTCATGTTCTCCACGATCTCCCGAGTAATCGGATCTTGGATTTGTCCCGTGCTGCGATTCGATGTGCATCTTGTAGCAAAACAAGATGCGATGGACAGACACCTTCTTGTCGGAACTGAAATATTTTATTAAAAACTATAAGTAAAACAATTTAAATAAAAGTATAAATTTATATAAACTTACTAGTTGTTGTTCCCGGGAATCCTTGCTCGTTGCTCCTAAATTGTGAGTGGCAATTCCTAGCCCTTCCGGAAGAAGCAAATTCTTGTTCTTTTAGGATATCAAATTCGGGTTCAGTCTTCTCTGGATAATAGTCTCGTACTAGCGCCATGTAAATGCTGTAACATAAAACAAAATTTTTATAATCAAAAATTAATTAATATCAAATGATTAATAATTATCATAAACAAATTAATTATTAATTACCTTTCATACTCCCGAATATCCTCACAATTTGTGAGAATATATGTATGCAAGTGCACAAACTTCTGCTCTGATAGTTTCCGTTTTTTTCTTTTTCCACTTACTAGACCAATTTGAGCAAATAACTTAGGGACATACACCGGATAAATCGCTATCTCACCTCTATCATCATGTTGCGCCAGACATCTACTCTTAGTACGCACTTCCGATGGAAAATAATATTCAGCAAAATGTGAGGCTTCTTCGTTGAGGCTCTGTGCGATAATAGATCCCTCAACTTTGCTTAAATTTTTAACCTTTTTCTTGAGATGGAACATGTAACACTCAAACGGATCAATCCAATGGTACTGAACAGGACCTCCAAGTGCATATTCTCGTGGGAGGTGGATAGGAAGATGTTCCATAACATCAAAGATAGACAGTGGAAATATCTTCTTAAGGATACAGAGGAGAACTAGTATATTTTCCTGTAATTCCGTATACCCTCTACTGTAAGTGTCCTCGTACATAAATCTCGAAAGAAACCACCAACATCTACAAAACACTATAAACAATGGAATCGATATAAAAATATATATGTTACAAAAATGGTTAATTAACAATATAAAGTATCAATATATACCTGCAATTGCTTCGTGGACATTTTTTTTAAGAAGATTTGCAAAGGCAAATGGAAGAAGCTGCTGCATCACAACATAACAATCATGACTCTTCTGTCCAACAAACTTTGCTTCGACGAAATCAACACAATTCCGAAAATTAGATGCATATCCATCAGAGAATTTTACAGTATCTCAAATCCAATAAAAAAACTGCTTTCTTCGCTGCGTCTAACCGGTAGGTAGGCATAGGACATCTACCATTTCGCATAAAATGAAGAAAATCACGAGAACAAATAAGTGGCAAGTCGAATCTAGACTTCATATTTTCTTTTGTCTTCCCTTTCACGTTTACAACGGTGTTCATGATGTTGTAAATTTTTTTTTCTCAACGTGTATTACATCTAGATTGTGCCTCAACAAAAGATCTTTCCAATAAGGCAAATCCCTGAAAATACTCTTGTTATGCTAGTTATGAAGATAATCTTCCATGCGTTGTCCATCCATATAACATACCATATGCTGGAAAATCACTTATTATCCACATAAACACCGCACGCATCTTGAAATTCTGCTGCAATGAAATATCAAATGCTTCAACCCCATGCTGCCATAGCATTTGTAACTCGTAGGTCAATGACTGGAGGAATACATCAAGTGACCTCCGTGGATGCTCTGGGCCGGGAACTAGCACGGAAAAGAACATTGTGGTCAATTTTACGGTGTTACAATTACCGGCCAAAATGAATATTGTCTTTCATGTTTTCCAAATGGGTTAAAACCATCTGTACATAACTCAAGATATACATTTCTACGCTCATACGCAAAATCTGGATACAATGATTAGAAATGTTTGCACGCTTCTGCATCTGACGGATGCGTAATCTCTCCATCTTGACGATGCTCTGCATGTCATCTCATTTCCTATGCTGTGTGTTGAGATTGATATAACCTTCAACCTCTCCTTTAATAGTAAATACCACATCCGTTTATAAGAAACTGGAACTCTCCCACTATTTTCTTGAAACCCGATTTTTCGACAAAATCTACATCTTTTACGATTTTTTTCTTCTCTCCAATATATCATACAGTTGTCGATGCACACATCTATCATCTGATACGCCAAACCAAGACCAGCGACTAGTTTCTGTACCTCATCATATGATGCTGGTGAAAGATTATTTTTAGGCAAAATATCTTTCCCAAAACCTGCTATTGCATCAACACATTCTTCCGCCACAATGTAGTTCGTCTTAATAGTCATCATTCTACTTGCAGATGATAACGGTGAATGACCTTATCTACAACCATTTTATAGTGGTTGTTTCGCTGCATCTAACATATCAAATTTTTTTTGCATTTCTACTTTTAGTTCTTCAACCATATCTCCATCATAACAGGCCAACAGCATGTTCTCCCTAAACAAATCATTCACCATCTCAATCGTACCGATACCTACACCTACTTCCCTTTTATCTCCTATGTTATCCGCAATATTTGGTTCACTAGTACTACCATAATCATAATTTGTTTCTCCATGTAAATACCAAATTTTATACCCGGGCATAAACCCATTGCTATACAAGTGATGCCAAACTAACTCAAGCTTAACAGTATGAGAATTCCGGCATATACTACAGGGACATTTAATCTTAACATTGTTTTGCTCCCCGTTGATTTCCGGCCAATTCAATGAACTCTCAGATTCCTCGTTCATAATCATCTTTTAGTAGGTTTGACTCTGGATCTATCATAGGTTTGTCCATCCACGACGGAAAGTAATTACCAGAAGACCTATTGTAACTATATAGAGATTGAATTGAGTAAGTGGTGTAAATGAATGAAGAATTGTGGAAACACATATATAGAAGTCGCGTCCGTCAGAACTCCGTCGAAAATCCATCGGAATATAACTTTTAAAATGTCTATACAACGGATATATTATCGTTTTTGTTACTCGACAACTTTCCGACGAAATTCCAACTGATTTTCGATGGATATCCGTCGGAAACTTGTCGGATTATAACGTATACAATTTCTGACGGATTTGGATTTGTCCATCGGAAATCCGTCAGAAAATAACTGACGGATGCAATTCTGTCAGAAATTATCAGTCCCAAAACCGTCGGAAAATCTGTCAGAAAATCCATCGGTTTTGCGGCTGTTTCTTGTAGTGTGATGCAGTAACACGAAACTAATGCAAGAAGTGAAACAAAACAAAGAAGCAACAATGAAAGATCAAAACAATATAACAGAGTGAAAAATAGAACAAACCCTAAAAAAATTTATGAATTTTTGATGATTACTAAATTAAACAATGATGCAGACTCGAAATATAGTATGTAGATGATGCAAGACGAATTTAACTGATAACAAAGCAGGGACAAATAATTCACAACAGCATAGAAATAAGCAAACGATAAGAAGAAAATTTAAATTCAGACCCTAACAATTATTTTTTTCTTTTTCTTTTGATATGAACTCATGAGACAATGATGCAGATACAAGAGATTATGCACGAAATAAGGAAAAAAGAACTGACACAGCAAGAAAACAGCAATAGCTCGCAAACAGACTATTAATAACTGACAATCCCTAAGACAAAAAAAGAAACAACAATAGCATCTTAGAGTCTAGGCAGCAATCAACACTTAACAAGCAGAGAACAAGGCAAAGCACACAATAGAACAAAAACGAATTACAACATCTAACAGCACAAGAAATCGATGAGAGCAACCTAGCAAACCCTAATTCTTTTTGAATTTTATGCAGACATCAAATCACAGATTCAACAAGCTAAACAACATGAAACTGACAAAGCAAAGACAAAGAGATTCGCAAAAACAAAGTAAACAATTTTTTTATGGTTTTAGTTTTTTCAAGAAATTGAAAAACGTAAATAATAGCAACTGACTCGACTTCTTATGGCCTTTCTAGACAATTCAATGACAGAAACTAAAACAAAACACAGCAATAGAATCAAAGCAATGATAAGATAAAAACAGAACAAAATCAAAACAACTCGATTTTTTTAAAAAAACAAAAGCACTAAACAACAAGGAGACACGAAAAAGGATAGATTCACCTGATTTGCGAGCTTAACCTCTGATACCAAATAATATAGGTTCCAAAAGCGTTGTGATAGGAGATTAGGTTTAAGCAGCTGGCCGTACAGCATTCTCTACTTAAACAAATGGATGAGACGGATAACAAACAAGAAATGGATGGAAAGAACCACAAAGGCTATGGAAAGGCTTTTGATACAGCTGGTCGATTCTAGTGAAAAGGAGAATCCTCACAATGAATCTAGAACCCAGAAACATCAAGAACACATCTTGATAAAAAAGAGAAAACATCTCAGAATTTTATTCAACTTCACATCTGTTTTTACAAAGAGGAATGGAAGAGACTTTTATAGTCTCATCAAGAAGAGGACGCCCTAATGCTCTAATTCTTAGAAAAGGAAACAAATTCTAAGTGAAGAATTAAAAAAATGAATTTTGAATTTTGAATGAGATATTTTTCAAAATGCATAATGACATTTTCTTCGCTGGATTATTCTGAGTTGAGCACGTCAATATGTCCTTGAAAGACTCTATTGCAACTAGAGTCTCCATAAGTTGGCGAGAACTGAAACAAGGAAATATCCTTGTCTTGTCGAATAAAGGAAATTTCACTTGTAAGCATAATTCTGAAATGAGTTAAGCTTTTCTTCTTGCCAGCTTTAGTTTCTTGGGTTCCTAGAAATGTGTACTTGATGGGGAAGATGTAGTTGGACCTATGCTCATTAGATTCCATGCGTGCAGGTGCAAAGAATGTAGTGATTTTGGCATGTTATAGTTTGAGGCCCTCATCATACTCTTCCTCTTCAAAAGGATTTGTCCTCAAATCCTGATTATCATCTAGAAATTTCTCTGATCCTTGGACCTTATTTGTGTCTATGTCCTCGCTTTGGATGAAAATCTCAATTTTAATTTCTTGTTGGAACATGATGACGACATCCAAGCTAGCATACCAAGAACTGATGAAAGTGTCATTGCAATTCCCCCACTAAGAAGAAGTCCAAGAACAAGGTCTGGAGACAAGAGCATAGGAGAGGAGTTCAACAAGTCAGTGGAGAGCTTAATCATCCACATTTGTCTAGTTTTTACCACAAGTATTTCCTATAAGATGAACCGCTTCTTTTTATATTTGGAAATCTTTTTGAGATTGATTCTCATTGTGCGTCAAATCCAAGGGGTCTTGTCGTTCGTTTTGTGTGTTATATCCATTAAATCAACCTTGAATTTGTCTTAGTGTTTCATATATAAGAGATTAAATTTGGGGTAAATCATAAACCATTCAGCAACTTCTGTGCGATCTTTCGGTCCACCTTACCTTGTTCTTTGAAGATTATTGCTTCTTAGTTCTGAGGCCTATCCATCTATCTTGATAAATCTGGAGTGCCAATTTCCCTGGGAGAATCTTATCAAGTGGTATCAGAGCACACTCTTGAGTTTGGTATTCGTTCATCATCTTCTCAGATTTTTACCTTCTTATCCATAAAAAAAAGTAAAGTAAGTTTTGTGGAAAATCCTTTTTCAAGCGGTGACCAAGATGTGACCATGGGAAGATGGGCTTAATTTCATGGCATGAAGAGTTCATGGGCTTAATTTCTTAGTGTTGTAGTTTCTTGAAGCCTAAAATACCATGAGAAGAGCTACTTTCGTCCACACTTAAAACTGCATTTATTTCAGCATATTTCTCTCTCTTACATGCAACTTGTTATTTGAATTTTGTTTTTCTAGTTATTCTGCATGTTAAAATGCTTTTATTAATGGTTTCCTTGTTATTTTTAGAACTTGTTGAGAGTGATTATTATTTTTGTCAATGGTGTGTAATATCCATTGGTAGAGTGATTCTCATTTTCGCCAATGGTGTGTAATATCCATTGATTTGATTAAATGGTATGTAATATCTATTAATTAAATCGGCTTATCATGCGGTTTCCTCCCTTGTGAGGCGCCCCTCGATCAATCTTTGATTCTTCTTGAATTTTTCTTACTGTGTCATATTTAAGGGATTCAAGTTGTTGTATCTATCTTGCCAACTTTAGAATGCCGATTTTGAGAGAATCTTATCAAGTGGATCAGAGCACACTCTTCAGTTTGATATTATCATTCTATCTTCTTTCATTCTTTTACCTTTTCATCTCATGAAAAAAATATTCATAAAAAAAGTTATAAAAAGAAAAAAGAAACGAAAAAACAAAAATCCGAAAAAACAAATAAAAGGAAAGAGAAAAGATAAAAAAAGAGTTCTGGCCTGTTTTGCAATTCTAGTTATTATTTTTGATCTTTTGTGTTGTAACACAAAGTTCTGGTTTTATGTGAGCAAGCTCCTATTTCAAGTTCTATCAAAAATCGCTTTGTGCGTACTCTTTCATATGATCAGCCAGAGTTGAGGACAAATATTTTTTCGAGAAGAGGAATATGATATGATCATGGGAAGCAGAAAGGACAATCTAAGAAGAGGCATGGCACAACCGAACTGGATCAAAGGCAAAGTGGATTCTTCAGCATTCAAATATGGATTTATTGGACTAGTTTAAAGTTTTGGAGATTAAGAGCATTAAAAATTTATCTATGATGTCAATTATCAAGTCCATCCCATTTTAAATCTATTACAAGTCCAAGAAGAACCCAAAATCGTCACATTATTTTCTGGCCAAAATAGGTGACAAAAATTGAAGATCAAGAGTCATTTGGAGGCAAAGAGTTATTCAACTCTATTTATTTCCATTCATTTGTTTTAGTTTTATTCTATTAGTAAGGAAATTGGTTGCCTAGTTTTTATAACATTTTTCTATTTTTCAGCACAAGTATTTCCTATAAGTACTATGTAATTTCCTTGGAATAAGATGAACCACTTCATTTTTATTTTTGAGAGTGATTCTCATTGTGTTCCTTGTGAACATGCTGATCTTTGGTGCGTAATATCCATTGATCAAAACATGATCTGTCTTAGTGCGTCATATCCAAGAGGTCTTGTCGATTGTTTGGTACTTTATATCCATTCAATCAACCTTGAATTCGTCTTAGTGTGTCATATCAAAGAGATTCAAGTTGGGATAAATTAGAAGTTATTCAGCAAATTCTGTGTGACCTTTCGATCCACCTTACCTTGTTCTTTGTAGATCATTGCTTCTTAGTTTTGAGGCCTATATATCTATCTTGACAACTCTAGAGTGATGATTTCTCTCGGAGGATTGTATCATCAGTGGCATGTGACTACATTCATGTGTATAATGCAAATCCCCATCTTCTAGACTAATTTTGTTGGAGATAATTTCCTTCCATAGATTTCCCAATGACAGAACCATTTTGACGGCTTCGATGAATGGTAGTCAGACTTGAAGTTCTCCTACCACATATTTCATATTGTCATATTGTTTCTCATGAAACTTGCTCTTCTTCTGGAAGGGAATGAGATATTTGGGTTTGGTTTCTAGTTTGGTGCATTCAAATGTTCCCTTTCTTTACTTGTACCCCTACTTTTCTCTACAATTTCAATGGGAGCGGATAGTGGTGCAGTGGGAGTATTGTTGGCTGGAAATATGTCTTCATACTAATCAGTAATAGGTGTCTATCGATCGTTATACACACCATCTGCATATCAATCTATATGGAGATGGTGTGAGAACCTTTTTGATGGATTCGATGAACGGGAGTCAGACTTGCGGCTTTGATGAACGGGAGTCAGACTTCTTTTAAAACAAATGTTTCATTTTGTCATATTGTTTCTTTTAAAACTTCTTTTGGATGGGAATGAGATCTTTGGGTTTGGTTTCTAGTGTGGTGCATTCAAATGTTCCCTTTCTTTACTTGTACCCCGACTTTTCTCCACGATTTCAATGCGAGCAGATAATGTTGTAGTGGGAGTACTGTTGGCTGGAAATATGTTTTTGTATTGATCTGTAACAGGTGTCTGTCTATTGGTATGCACACCATCTCCATATCGAATTGTATCAATATTCTGTCGATCGGTACATGGACTAGAAACATACCGATCAGTGGTAGGTCTATATCGACCAGTAGGGTATCTATTGCACTGATATATTTTTCCGAGATTCTTCCAATGCATTCACCGACACTAATGATACCCATATTAGTTGTTTTCCACAATCAAGATGTGAGTGTTCAAAACTTTGATCCTTCTGTTAAAATAAGTGTACATATTGTCCATCTTAGTATTTATCTTCTCAGCACATATCTTGTGATTCTCCAACAGTTTTTGCATCATAACTTCAAGTTTGCTTCCTTGCGGAGTTTATTTGCTAGGTCCCTAAAAACCAGCTTGGCTAAACTGAGGTCTCTATTGGGGGCTGAAGCCATTGTACACTACTCCTCTTCCTTAGAATCCATTCGAGTAGTTCACATGAGGCTTATGCGGATATACTTAATCATGCGGGTTTTCAACATTAGTACTTCAGTAAGAGAAATTTGGATGGTTTTGTTAGTTCGGGTAGAAGCCTCGGTTTTGATAATTCCCTTTGCCTCCCACGTAGCTTATCTTTTTAGTTTCTTTGTACCAAACCATGTCTTTCATCTCTTGATAGTTCACAACACCATTCCCAACCTTTTCTCTTGATAGTTCATAGCACCATACCCTCTGAATCTGTCCCAAGCTTTGAAAAATGACTCAGCGCAATCGAATTTGAGTTTCGATAGAAGTGGTTAATGAACTAATCTTTGCATTGCACCCAAGAGGTGATTGATCTCGACACTAACACTTTGATCCATCTTGATGTCTTGTCTCCCTAAGAGAACTTAAAAAATTTGAGCAGTAAATATTCTTGAGTTAATCAATTAGCTTTCCTCATACATCAAAGCTTCTCAAAAGACTCCACATGATCCATTGGGTTCTCTGAAGCCATCCCATTGAAAATGTTTTCCTTCACCAGTTAAATGATATTCTGGACCTATCAGCATAGAGCATGTTAAGAATGTTGTACTCTCCCAAGGTTGTATGCCTCGCAACTGGATCATAAACTCCCTGAACTTGCGGATTATCTGGCAGCATACCAATTGGTGATGGGTTATTATCGATCGGTAAGATTGGCGGATTCAGTGCATCTTCTCCTCACTACAAGAAAGCAGCCGCAAAACCGACATAATTTCTGATGGATTCAAAATCCGTCAGAAATTTCTGACGGGTTTGCGACTGATATTTTCCTATGGCTTTCCAACGGTATCCGACGGATTTCCGACGGAAATGAGTCCATCGGTTATTTTACAACAGATTTTCGACGGACAAACCCAAATCTGTCAGAAATTGTATACGTTATAATCTGACGAATTTCCAAGGGATATCCGTCAAAAACTCCTCGGAAATCTGTCGGAAATCCGTCGAAAAGTTGAATAATAAGAACGTTAATATATCAGTTGTATAGCCATTTTAAAATGTTATATTCTGACGGTTTTCTGACGGAATTTAGACGTACGCGACTTCTATATATATATTTTTTCACATTTCCTCATTCATTCACACCACTTACTCAATTCAATCTCTATATAGTTACAATGTCTTCTGGTAGTTACTTTCGGTCGTAGATGGACAAACCTATGATAGATCAGGAGTCAAACCTACTAAAAGATGATTATGCACGAGGAATCTGTGAGTTCATGGAATTGGCCGGAAATCTACGGGGAGCAAAAAAAATGGTAAGATTAATTGTCCCTATAGTATATGCCGAAATTCTCATAATATTAAGCTTGAGTTAGTTTGGCATCATTTGTATAGCAATGAGTTTATGCCCGGGTATAAGATTTGGTATTTACATGGAGAAACAAATTATGATTATCGTAGTACTAGTGAACCAAATGTTGCGGATAACATAGGAGATATAAGGGAAGTAGATGTAGGTATTGGTACAATTGAGATGGTGAATGATTTGTTTAGGGAGAACATGCCGTCGGCCGGTTATGATGGAGATAGGGTTGAAGAACCAAATGCAGAAGCGCAAATTTTTTTTATATGTTAGATGCAGCGAAACAGCCACTATATAATGGTTGTAGAGAAGGTCATTCACGTGTATCATCTACAAGTAGAATGATGACTCTTAAGACGGACTACAATTTGGCAGAAGAATGTATTGATGCAATAGCAGATTTTTTGAAAGATATTTTGGTGGTCTTGGTTTGCCGTATCAGATAATAGATGTGTGCATCGACAGTTGTATGATATATTGGAGAGAAGACGAAAACCGTAAAGATGTAGATTTTGTCGAAAACCGAGGTTTTAAGAAACAATTGGGAGAGTTCCAGTTCTTTATAAACGGATGTGGTATTTACCATTAACGGAAAGGTTGAAGAGGTTATATCAATCTCAACGCACAGTAGAGGCAATGACATGGCATGCAGAGCATCGTCAAGATGGAGAGATTACGCATCCGTCAGACGCAGAAGCTTGGAAACATTTCCAATTAATGTATCCAGATTTTGCAAATGAGCGTAGAAATGTATACCTTGGGTCATGTACAGATGGATTTAACCCATTTGGAAAACATGGAAGCCAATATTCGTTGTGGCCAGTAATTGTAACACCGTACAATTTACCACCATCTTTGTGCATGTGTATAGAGTTTTTGTTCCTATCCATGCTAGTTCCCAGCCCAGACGTCCATAGAGGTCACTTGATGTATTCCTCCAGCCATTGATCTATGAGTTACAAATGCTATGGTAGCATGGGGTTGAAACATTTGATGTTTCATTCCAGCAGAATTTCAAGATGCTTGCGGTTCTTATGTGGACAATAAGCTATTTTCCAGCATATGGTATGTTATCTGGATGGACAACGCACGGAAGATTATATTGTCCATATTGCCAAGATAACACTAATGCATTCCAATTACATCATGGTAGAAAGACGTGTTGGTTTTATTGCCAGAGAAGGTTTTTACATAGTGATCATCCTTATCGTCGGTCTAGAACATTGTTTACGAAGAACAAACAAGTTTTTGACTATGCACATCCGAAGATTGATGGACGTTGTATATTAGATCAATTAAGAGAATTTGGCACTGAGATGACTCCTTACTACGGGGGTAATGGGCATGATTCTGTTGACGGTGTCGGTGAACATCATAACTGGCATAAAAAAATATTTTCTGGGATTTGTCTTATTGGAAAGATCTTTTGTTGAGGCACAATCTAAATGTAATGCACATTGAGAAAAACTTTTTTGACAACATCATGAACATTGTTTTAAACGTGCAAGGGAAGACGAAAGACAATATGAAGTATAGATTATACTTGCCACTGATATGTTCTCGGGATTTTCTTCATGTTATGCAAAATGGTAGATGTCCTATGCCTACCTACCGGTTAGACGCAGAGAAGAAAGCAGCTTTTTTGATTGGATTCGAGATGATGTAAAATTCCCATATGGATATGCATCTAATTTGAAAAATTGTGTTGATTTCTCCGAAGAAAAGTTTATTGGAATAAAGAGTCATGATTGTCATGTTGGGATACATCGGCTTCTCCCATATTAATTGATATTTGATAATTAAAATTTTGTGTCATGTTGCAGCATTTACATGGCGCTAGTACGAGATTATTATCCAGATAAGACTGAACCCGAACTTGATATCATAAAAGAACAAGAATTTGCTTCTTGGTTGCGATTTTACGTAAGGTTTTAAACAATTTAACTAATTTATAATTCTATTGTAATATTTATCTCACAGTAATTTATATTCTTTATAGGTTTCTCAGGGCATCGAAAATGGTCAAGAATTTCCGTCGTGGTTAATGGACTTTGTTAATGGTCCAAATAACATTGCAACTTCATATCCAAGATATTGCACAAGGGGATATGCGTTTCGGATTTTTGAGGAGGGAAGAACAAGACTAACTTCAGACTTTGGTGTTTCAGTGTGATCCGGTGATTTGGTTTACTACGGCATATTGAATGAAATCTTAGAAGTTCGATATCTTGGAATGTTGGATTTGAGGTGCACTGTGTTTAAGTGCAATTGGTATGATCCATTTATTGGTCGTGGTGTTTAAATTGATCAATTTGGTGTGACATCGATACATTCAAGAGGAAAACTTCTTAAGTACGATCCATTTATTCTAGAATCACAAGCAGACCGGGAATGATTAAACTAATATATTTGATTTTTACAAATTATCTTCATTATATAGGTTCGATACATTTGGTACTCTCGAATATCTTATCGTTCAGATCCTTGGATCATAGTTACTGCAATTAACCCACGAGAAAGAATTGATAGAGTTTCAGAACATGATGCCCTGCAGCTGACTAGAGTTTGTCAAATGGATCATGTTCATCATTCATTTGACATTGAGCTCGTGGTTTATTTAATACAAACTGGTAATGATATGGTGTATTCAGACTCGGATGAATCACGTGGCGAATTTGAAGACGATTCAAACTCAATTCCTTCGGACGGATCATCTAAAGATAAGGAGTAATGCCTTTTATATTTTATATTTGTTATTGTAAATGTATTGACATTATGTTAAGATTTGTATTTGAGAGTTTTGTAAGAAACTAATTTTTATTTTTTTTCCCAAAAATCCTGAATCCGTTGGAATTTTAAGAACATTTTGACGGATTCATGGATTTAAAATAAATGATGAATAATCCATCGAAAATCCGTTGGAATTTTAAGAACATTTTGACGGATTATTGATGGATTTCCGACGAATAAGGGGTTTTAGAAGACTTTTTGTTACTATGTAGGCACACATTAGTATAAAAACTAATTTCTAACACTAAGTGAATCATTATATTCATTTAATAGCATGCAAATTGATTTTTTTTTTAAATTCTAACATTTAAGACGATTTTGAATAAACGTACATAAGAATACATACGAAGCATATAACATTTCTTCGAAACGAACATAAATTTTTGTTTTTTGTAATTTAATGACTTGTGTGAACTAGATATTGTAATTTATGCATTCAATGGTTAATATGGCGTAGTACAAACATATTCTTGGGCCGATGATTTGCAAAACCTTCAAATCCCTAAATCCGTCGGAAATTTCCAAGGGATTTAAGTATACACGTGTTGCAGTTTAAGGTTGACTGACCAATGAAAAGACATGCAATTTTTGCGGATCCGTTGGTTTCCCGCGAAGCCTATTTTTTACCTAATCCGTCGGAAATTCCTAGATTTGTAGCCAAAGCATTTATGAAATTAAAAGGGTTTTCGTATATAAGGCTTATCTGCTTTTATCTTAATTATGCATCTTAAATGATCAGAACACCCCCTCCCCAACTTCAAATACTCCATAAGATTGTTGATAATCAGCAATCCATTTAACTTTTTGCATATAAGCAGATGTATAAACAACTGTCCATGAGACTGCTTATACATCAAAGAACAATATCTTACCACTATTCCCACCGGCACTACATGGGTTAAATCATGTACTGAATACAGCTCACATTATCCATGGTTTATTTCTAAACAAAGGCAAGCCATGATCATTTCTCAAGTTATCCCATAACATCTTTCTTTCTTCAACCGCATTCACTGCATACATAAATTAACACAAAAATGTTGTATCCTTCTCCTCCATCAGAACTGAACAAGTGATCATCTGGCTACTCGTAAAACAAACCGTCACACAAACATTCAACTCCATACTACCCAGATCCTTCCTAATCGATGAGAGCTATAGTTAGAAAGGACATACGAACCTTGAAAGACAACCTTAACTATTCTCTGCTCTGCATTCCTTCACCCTTGTCTCAAGCAAACAACAAAACTGAAATTTACCCTTAAAATTCCAATCTCGACCCACTGAATATTTAGACATTTTGTTGAAAACCGTGAACATTCTAAAACAAACTCGACATAAAAATCTGGTGGGAATAGACCTTACACTTTTATATCTAGGAGGGTCCCTAGCGGATTGAGCAGAAGGCGTTGAACTTGAATGATGAGTCTTTATTTTCTATGTAAGGGAGAAATAAACGTTCTGGTAGGTCCAGCTTTGACTCTCTTGTTTTAGACGTGTGTTCCATATTTTTCTTTACCCTCTCCGTTCCAGCCAATGTCTCTGTGTAACGAACAGCCTCTTTGCCCTCTCCTTTCCTCCTAAGAGCCGAGAAATTTTTTGATAATATAGCAACCTCATAGAAATTTAGGCCTTCTTTTGTCTCTTTTCTTTCCTTACATAAATAATTCTCATCAATAGACAAAACTAAATAACGCGACGGCGAAATCAGAATACTTTTTTTTATCTTTTGCTAACCCTCCTTTGAATATTTTCCTCGAGGAAATTTTTTCCCAAACCTCCATTTCAGCTCTTTTCAAGGCTCCCTAGATAATCTCCTTTCATACAGCAGCCACATTTGCATCCTTACATGCAGGATGTGTTGTACCTTCAAGAGTTTTAGCATTTTCTTCTCCCTTAGATGAAAAATTAGTCAATCGAACTTTTGTTGAATTTTGTGCGGAATCTTAAGTAGTCTCCTCTCCTACAGCACCCACATCTACATCTTTACATGCAGGATCTGCTGTACCTTTGAGAGCTTTAACATTATCTTCTCCCATATGTGAAAGATGAGTCGACGGAACTTATGTTGCATCTTTTTGGGAATCTTAAATAGTCTCTATATCAAATTAGAATCATTTATTATATGATCACCCAATGGTGCAACATACCCACCACCCGTTGTAAAGCTATTACGTTGTCGCGTATAATAACTATCTATGCAATAAAAATCCCTAGAAACTAAATCCATGCATGCAATGAAACCCTAATAGGTTGACAAAGTGCAATAAGTTCAACTATCGTTGGCTAAGGACACTTTGTTCATTAAGAATAAATCCATCGATTTAACAACACTTTTGGTGTCCTGATAAGATCGATTGAGGGTAGAGCCTAATTGGCCAAATTAGACAAAGCAATGAAGAACAATCCTAGATGAAGAACTATATGAATCATTCCCAAACAACCTAGTAAAGATATACATGATTATACCCTTCTCAAAACCGAATGATAGATCTACTCACACATGTACAGAGAATAAATGAGAGAAATAGATGAAGAGGCCATAATAGATTAGCAAAAGAATTACAAAAGAGTCAAGAGAAAAATCTCCAAAGAATGAAACTAAAAGCAAGACCTTAAACTAGGGTTTCTGAAATATTTTCATATCTCTCTTTCTCTGTGGCCGACATCACCTATTTATATAACAAAGGAGAATATCCTAAAAATGGAAAAAAAGCAATTTTTGTAGATCGCATACCGATTGGTTACAAGTTTTACCGATCAGTTACCTTCATCTTTGATACCGATTACAAGTTTTACAAGTCTTTGTTTATTTCTTCTCTTGACAATGTAATGCTCCAATTCCACTCCAAAGTTCCCCTCTTGACTCCAGCAAGTGTTAGTATCTAAAAAGACACAAAAACACCAAAACCTATATTGTTCTTACTAAAAAGACTCAAAACTCGATGTTAAAAGATACTAAAAACTGTGACAAATAATGGTTAACACTACATATGGTCTGCATTGCTTAATTGGCTGGGCTATCCCTCGTCTGATTCTTCTCATAATCGCTCAAGCTTATTGTGGCTCTGTAGTTGTCAACTTTGTTTAGCAAAAACGAAACAACTGCATATTTAACTTAAAGAATACTCCCACGAAACGGCTGTTGAAAGACGTCACTGAGCAAAGGGTTAAGTCACTCCAGTTCTACTTGGTGTCATCATCCTCGATTCATGGATTCTCTATCGATATGGTTTAAAAAAAAAACTAATTAAAGTTTGTTTGGGCTCAAAATGTTTCTTTGTATTTCCAGGAGCAAACCCAGTAAGATCACTATGTGATCACCAACCCTCTCTTCTAATTCATGTATTGTCTTTTCTTTTAATAAAATCAGAATTATACCCAAAAAAAAAGAAGGAAATCTATTTCTATCATCCATGTTTTGTGTTTTCTACGTTTTAACAGATTGTAGTACATAATCATTCGGAAGTAGAACCAAAGCATGTGAACTTGATCATAACTTACCTTCTCTTCTGAACTCTTAATCTTGTTCTACTATAACGAGGTCGTAATGTAACCAATTTTGACGATTAAATCTTGATTTTCTCAAACATGTTTTGCAATTTGAAAGACACAAAGCGTAAAAGTTAATTTGAAGCAGATAGCTTTGTGAAGAAGTTTGTGGTAGAAATTATCATTAACCAATCAAAAGAGGGAAGGCAAAACTGTGATTTTAATTGCGGTCATACTACCTGCGGTCTTACGGGAGCCTCTAGGGAAACACTAATCTAAATATTTCTAGTATAATTTATTATTTAACCATCAAAATTAGATAAAATTCTTTTAGCATTCGAGTAACAAAAAGTTTAGTGACTCACGAGTTTGAGATAAGGCAAAAAGTATATACTCTATAGCAGGAGATATATGAAGTTTATGGTCGGAAATTGTAGAACGACTAGTGTTTAAGCAAGTCTGGTTTCATCACCAACTCAGCAATACAAGCATATAAGTACTGTATTCTCTACGTACATCTTGTGATCAAAACCTATAAACAATCAAAAGATGGAGCTCATGGCGAAAATTCAAGTAGAAGCTAAAAAGAAGAGCTGATGAAATACAACTGTTAGAATTTGCAGAAATAATGAGAGAATAAAGAGTAGATTAGAGAATAGAGAGTAGAATAGAAAAAAACTTCTTATTACTTTTGAATCAATTGTACAACATATATATAGGAGAATGAGAGTTTAATTACAAGTGGTCTGCATGAAAAGCATGGAAAAATGTCCATAGTTTGCATGCATAGCATAGAAAACAACACAAGCTAGCATGAGGAAGAGAGAAGGTGGAGAATTAAATTTCTGGTCTCCTTGGGCTGGATCGATCGATCACAAAGTTAGATCGATCGATTCCAAAAGTTACGGTCGATTTTGATGACTTCGGATCGATCGATCTGGAGATGGATCGATCGATCCTGAAACTTACGGCAAAATAAAG
This sequence comes from Cardamine chenopodiifolia, assembly GCA_963922655.1. Classification (NCBI taxonomy): domain Eukaryota; kingdom Viridiplantae; phylum Streptophyta; class Magnoliopsida; order Brassicales; family Brassicaceae; genus Cardamine; species Cardamine chenopodiifolia. The sequence goes on from OZ000490.1 coordinate 4,557,130, forward strand.
GCGAGATAGATCGATCGATTAGATGTTGGATCGATTGATCCTGAAACTATTGGCAAGATGGAGCTGAATTGGATCGTGGTAGAGGTCGATAAGTCCAAGATCGTGGTAGATGTAAGAGCAAACTTTATGGCTTGCAGCTTGGGTGAAAATATCAGCCAATTGATCCTTACTCCAAGTGTAGCATGGTTGGATTATGCCATCTTTAATCATCTCTCTGACTTTGTGAAAAACCTCTTTGATGTGCTTGGTTCTCTCGTGAAACACTAAGATGGTTGCGATATGAATAGAAGCTTGGTTGTCACAATGGAAGATGATCGGGCTGGAACACTTGATGCCAAATTCTTGAAGAGGAGTTTTGAACCAAGTTATCTCATTTGTCAACCTCCTCATTGCTCGGTATTCTGCTTCTGCACTTGAACAAGATACCACATTTTGCTTCTTTAACTTCCAAGTGACCAAGTTTCCTCCAATGAAAATATAGTAGCCTATTATCAATTTTCTATCTAATGTGTCCTCGACATAATCCGCATCACAGAATCCTACTATCTCAGTGCTTGCATTTCTTCCCATCCAAGTTCCTTGGCAAGGACTTGCTTTAAGATATCTAAGAATCCGCTCCACCATGCTCAAATGAAATATTGTGAGACATTTCATTTGTTGACTGACATGATTCACAGCAAAACAAAGATCATGTCTAGTAATGGTTAGATAGATCAATTTACCAACAAGCCAACAATATTGGATTGGATCCTCGTATGGTTTGTCTTCTTCACTTTTCTCCCTCTTTTGCTTGGCCTTGTAGCCGTCTACGAGTTGATTCATGGCAGGTTTAGCTCCAAGTTTACATGTCTCATTCCAAAGATCAAGTGTGTACTTCCTTTCCGAAAGAAATAAGCCTTCTGGAGAACAACAAACTTCAATGCCTAGGAAATACTTTAGTTCACAAAGATCTTTAATATCAAACAAATATTTAATGTATGTTTTGGTAGATTGAATACCTTCCTTATCATCACTGGAGATGATGAGGTCATCCACATATATAAGAACTACAATGATACCTTGGAAGCTTTCGAGTATGAATAATGTATGGTCACTTCAGATTTCTTAACACCTCGGTCTTTGAGAGTGGAGCTTAAATTGTGATACTAAGATCTTGGTGATTGTTTTAGCCCATAGATAGCTTTTCGTAAACGTAGGACCTTTCCGGGGGCATCCAAGTGGAGGAGTCATGTAGAATTCTTCCTCAAGATCTCCTTGTTGGAATGCATTCTTGAAATCCATCTGCCACAACCCCAAGACAAGTTCGTAGCGAAACCAAGGACAACTCTTACCATGTGGAGTTTGGCGACTGGAGCAAAGGTATCCGTGTAGTCTTCTACATAATTTTGTGTAAAACCTCTTGCCACCAAACATGCTTTGTATCGTTCAATATCTCCATTGCTCTAGTACTTGATTGTGAAGACCCATGTGGAGCTTACTTTTCTTTTCCCGGGGGGAAAATCTGCTTCATTCCATGTGTGATTACGATTCGTAGCTCCCACTTCATTATCAACAGCATCCATCCATTTTTTTCTTATCTTGGCCTCCTCATAGCTTTGAGGTATCCTGTCTAGATCAATTTATCCAAGAAATACTTGATGGTTAGTAGGGAAATGGTCAAGTGAACATACTGATTGTATAGGGTGAACCAAATCTGTATTGTTGTAGTAAACTCTTGTATTCATCCATTTGGAAGGATGGCGAATCCTTGTGCTTTGTCTAAGTGGAATAGGAGCATATTCATCCTCTTTGTCGTCCTCTTCTTCCTTTTCATGAGGTGTGGACTCCTCTTCTTGAGTTACTTGTTCTTCAGGATAATTTTGATCACTGAATTCAATCCTCCGATCATTTTCATCAACCTTGGGATGTGAGGTGGAAGGTGATATATCATTGTTGACAGCTTTATCCCTTTGTGTTTGTGGTGGTTGATTTCCAGGATAATCAAGAAGAAGTCTTAGGCATGATGCCGATCCGATGGAGACTAAGATAGGTCTTTGAAATTTTCCCAATCCTTCTTGTCGTGATATCTTTTATTTTCGATAAAATTCACATCACGAAATATAAAGAGATGATCGTTAATGAGGTCATAGCATTTATATCCTTTTTGTGTTGTTGAGTAGCCTAGGAACATGCACTTAGTACTCTTAGCATCTACCTTGTTTCTCTGTTCACATGGAACTAGCACAAACCAAACACACCCAAATACTCGTAAGTGATCAATTGATTGTTTGAATTTTTTAAGTACCCCAAATGGTGAATTATCCTTTAAGACTTTGGTTGGAGTCTGATTGATAAGGTAGCATGATGTCATAACCGCATCTCCCCAAAATCTTCTCTGTACATTGGCATGGAACAACATTGATTTTGCTACCTCCACTAGGTGTCGATTCTTCCTTTCCACTAGTCCATTTCTTTGGGGTGTGTATGGACAACTGGTTTGATGTATGATCCCATGTTTTGCAAGATGTTCTTTGAATCGATAACTTGTATTTTCCTCTCCATTGTCCGTCCTTAAGTTTTGCATTGAACTGATTATTCATGTAGTTTTGAAAATTAAGAAAAGCATCAAACACACGATCTTTAGATGGGAGTAATGTTATCCAAGTATATTTTGATTTTTCATCAGTGAAAGTCATGGTGAAGTCCAAACATCAGAATGAACAAGATCAAAGCAACTTTCCTAAATAGAAGAGGATTTGGGAAAAACCGACTTGCAATGTTTCCCTAGAATACAAGCCTCACAACTTGAATGGTCAATATATATATATTAGGCAACATTAACTCAAGAGCACGAGAATGAGGATAGCCTAATCTAGCATACCACATTATTATTAAAACAACAATTAAAAGAGAACAAAGTAGATGCATGGTGGAGAGTCTTTAAGAACATATAGTTCCCCTTCCGTATTTTCTTGGTCAAGAATTTTTATGCTCTCAATATCCTGAAAATGAACACTATTAGGCCCAAATATAGTGTAACAGTTGAGATTGCAAGTTGTCTTTTTAACCGATAATAGATTAGAAGTAAAACTAGGCATATAGAATGCTTTAGAACTCTTATCCAATCACTTTAAATCCCCTACTCCTTTGATAGGAACCATATCACTATTAGCAATAGTCACATTTCCCGTTACCGGTTTTATACTGTCTACAAGATTCGGGTTACTAATCATATGGTGAGTAGCCTCCTAATCTATGACAAGATTTTTACTTGGTTTACGAACAAAGAAAGTGGTAGTGGATTCTTTTACAGAGGCGATGGACTGGATGAGGGCCTCGAGGTCTGACTTTCTCACAATATCATCAGCTACTTCTTCTCCTTGTTTTGATGAACCAGTTTGTCTTTGATTTTTTGTGACTCCATAAGAGATGTTTGCCCTTGGGTCTTTGAACGTACTTGGTGCCCTTGCAGCTAAACTCGGTTTGAGATGGGGATGAAGAAGCTAATATTTATCTTTGAGATGACCCTTCCTTTTTCAATGGTCACAAATCCATATCTTTTTTTCTTCTTCCCGGTATAATCCTTTGTTTGCCATGGGAAGACCTCATTTTCCACCAAAAAGCCCAAGAGATCCTTGTTCCTTTTGTATTTGAGAACAAAAATCATCAAGACATGGGAGCTTATCCGTTCTTAGAATATGCTTCATAAGGTCATTGAATGATGAATTCAAGGCGAGTAAAAGTCCAAAGACTTTTTCTTGCTCACGCCTTTCATTTAGAACCGCTTGGGCCATAGTATTTGGCCTTAACATCTCAAGTTTTGCCCATAGAGAGCGAAACTTTCCAAAATGTTGGGTGAACTCCAAGTCTTCTTGACTAAAATTCTTGATGGCCTTCTTTACTTCAAACACTCGAGAGAGGTTTGACACATTTCAATACACATTTTTGAGAGTACCCCAGAGTTCCTTTGCGGTTTCAAAATATGAATAAGCTTCAAAGATGGAAGCTTCAAGATAATTTTGGAGGATTTTGAGGACAACTTGATTTCTTGAAACCATTTCGCTTCTTTCTCAAGGACTACCTCTTCTTCTTCTCCAACAACAATGGCTTTTTTTCCATTTCTTTTAGTGGCTTCCTTTGGAACTTGAGTAGTTTCAATATGATTCCAAAGTCGGCGGCCACACAATGCAGTCCTTATGGTCGTAGACCACAACAAATAGTTCTCTCCTTTGAGAACAACCAGAATCACAATAGCCTTTGAGTTTTCCATCGTTTATCACAAATAGAGGAAACGTTTTGAATAAAAGGTTATACGATATGTGGCGTTGTGATCCAAGAATGTCTTTCTCCTCGTAAGAGTAGTATCTTAGGGTCTCTCCGTACACGTGTTGGATTTTCAGCCGTATACGAGTAGAGATAAGAAGATTGACGAGAATAAGTGAATCGTACTAACGCTCTGATCCAATGTTAGAATTTGCGGAAATAATGAAAAAATAAAAGAGAATAAAGAATAGACTACAACGTTCATGCCCGTTGTAGAACCGAGAGATGATATCTTACTATCTCCCTTACCTCGCGAACTAGAGTATCCATGTGGAGTGGTACATTACCATGTCTTTGTTGATTTCTTTCTCTCCATAATATATATGTTGACCCATGAAAGGTATACTTAGCCACAAAAGTTGTCGTCTTCTTGCTTCCCTTGATATGAAACAAAGCTATCAAGTCGCTAAACTGTGATGTGTCATCTTGACGCAGCAGTCCATATGCAAGCTTATACCATATTTCTGATGTGTAGGGACAAGTGAAGAATATATGGTCTCGACTCTCTAGTGGGTCTGAGCAGAAGGTGCACTTTGCCACAGTTGTGGCTGACCATGCAAGCATTCTATCTCCTGTAACTAGAAGACTTAGGACAGATAGACACATAATAAATGAATACTTCGGTGTAGCATACGAAAAGCAAACTGCTTTGTACCATGAAATCTTGGGTCGTACCTCCCTCAATTGATTCCATGTCTCCTTAGATGAAAATTGGGGTTTAAATCTATCATCCTTGTATCTCCATAAAGCTACATCCTCATCCAGGTAAGCACAATGCCAGACCTTTTCTATTTCAGCTTCAATCTGTACCAGAGCCTTAGGTCTTCTTCTTCGAGGTCTGTTACTTACTAATACATCCGCCAAAGTATCAGCAGCCTTAATTCCCATGTCAAGGAACCTCTTTCCCCCAATACGTCTATTAGTCTGCCAAGTGAAGTGAAGTGTGAGAACTAGTACGTACCTCAACCTTGTGGTAAGTCTTTTGCGGAGCTACGATACTTGAGGATTTTTTGCCCCATCCAAGAGCCTCCCGTCTTCGTAGCTTTTTTCGACCAGAATGAGCTTTTGCGGATCAAGTTTTTCTTTACCCAGTTAACCCATAGAGAATCCTTTGAAGAGACCAACCTCCAGATCATTTTTTTAATAGAGGAAGTCCTAGGTACTTCACCGGAAAATTTTCAATCTCAAAAGGAAACTCAAATAAAAAATCCTGAGTTCCCGACGGGATTCCAGTGACAAACAATGTTGTTTTCTCCAGACTTATATCTAACCCCGAGATTCGAGCAAAGCTCTCCAAATACAGAAAGAATACCCACGATTGAGCGTATCTTCCCATCTGCAAATACCACGATGTGATCCACGAAACACAAGTGAGTAACACTCAAACCCCTGCAGCTCGAATGGTACCCAAATTCACCATTGCTTGTGGCTTTGTCTAGCATTAAGGATAAGATGCTCATGCAAATAACGAATAGATAAGGGGAGAGAGAACAACCTTGTCGCAACCCCCTCTCACTTCTGAAAAACACCGCCAGCTCCCCATTTACCTTTACCGAGAAGGATGGTGTGGTAACACATAACTCAATCCACTTAACAAACATTTCCGGCAACTGCATTACTCTCAGCATATTGATGAGAAATATCCCAGTTCACCGAGTAGAAAGCTTTAGTGATATCAATATTCATGGCACATCTAGAGGGGACATCCGGCTTCTGGTAATCCTTTACCAACTCAGATGCAAGAAGGAGATTTTCTATTAAATACCAGTCCTTCATAAAAGCCGTCTGATTTTTTGTTATAAGTCCTGGGAGAATGAGTTTTAAGCGGTTCGCTAAAATTTTTGAGATAACCTTGTAAATCACATTACTGCAGGATTTTGGCCGATAGTCCCTCATCCCTATAGTCCCCGTCTTCTTAGGAATTAAAGCAAGAATGGTTGAAGTTAACCCCTTCGGCAAAAACCCGTAGGTGAAGAAGCATTTAATCGCTACGATGAAGTCGTTTCCAATGATAGGCCATATCTCTTTATAAAACTCTACTGTGTATCCATCCGGTCCCGGTGATTTATTAGAAGGCATAGAAAAAATAACCTGTTTTATTTCCAATGTCGATACCTCCTCTATTAAACTTCGTCTCGCATCCTCAGAACAACGATAATCCTGAATTTGAGTCAACTCTGGCATTAGGGCATCGGATTCAATAATCATCGGGGCTTTAAAAAATTATGAGAAATGACGGACCGCTTCATCTTGGATATCTTCTCTAGACAAAAAAACTCTTCCCTCCAGAGATCTAATCCCATAGATCGAGTTTTGCGCTTCTCTTTCCTTGATTGCATTGTAGAAAAACCTGTTATTTAGATCCCTCACTTTTACCCAATGAAGTTTTGCTTTCTTTCTTAGGTAATTTTCTTCTAATCCCGCCACTTTCTCCCAAGAATCATAAGCTTGAGCTTCTTCTAACACGTTAAGAGTATCCAGATTGGTAAGGTTTTCAGTCTGCTTCTCACACAGCACGGCATAGGCTTCTTCTCTCCTTCTTGTCAGGTGATGCATTTTCTGTCTGCTGAAACTTGAATAATTGGTTTGAGTAGCTTTAACTTCTTTGAGAAGCTAAAAAGAGCTGAAGTTGAAGCAAATAGAGGTACCGAGTTCGTCCAATAATTCTCCACAAGGTGTTTAAAATTAGACATAGCAACAACAACATTTACAACCTTAAACGGGACTTTTGGTTTGTGCGATGTGCCATAAAGTGATATAAATCCTCATACATGATCCGAGCAACCCCTGCCCTCAAACACACATAATGAATTCGGAGGCCGCTACAGCCAAAGAGAATTCACAAGAACACGATCCAGTTTCTTACATATTAAGCACTCATCCCGCTTATTACACCAAGTAAAAGTTGGCCCGTGGAAAGGCATATCCGCAAGCTCACAATGACGAACCATATCTCGAAAATCAGACATTCCCAGGCAGTAAACTTGTGCTGAGTTAGCTAATGAGTGCTCCGAGATATCCATATCTCATTAAAATCTCCTGCACTTAGCCATGGTAAACCCCGAACCTGTGTATCAGCTTGATGATTCATTAAGTCTCTCCAGAGCTCATGTCTCTTTTCTAGTGAGTTAGATGCATAGACGAATGTACACAAAAATTCCTCCAAATAACCCTAGATCCTCACCTTACAGGAGATCAGCTAACCTGTTTTATAGATCACCGTTAACGATACTGATTTGTTCCAGACCACCCAAATTCGGCCTAAAAGGTTAAACTCACTTATATTATTATTATTATTATTATTATTATTATTATTATTCCACACTTGCTACATATATTTTGTTAAGACTAGACAATATGTAATATCAAATGCTGGTGACAGAAATTTCCAATCTTCTACTGTATTTTGTTTTGAGAACCGTATATCCATTTTTTCTTTTCTGGGTTTCAGTAGGTCTATCTAAATCTCAACAAGTTGAAAATAAACATCATTTATGTTCTTGTAGTGTGAAACTTTATTGGGACAAAAAAGAGTTTTGACAAGCAGATGTTCTGTTCGGCAATGATTTTGAAATAATAGAAAGAATTTAAAGAATGAAAAAAATTGAAAAAGAATTAAGAAGAGTAGAAATATGAGCCACACAGCTTAGCTTCGTGTGCCAAACAAGGTCCTGAGGAGAGCATCATAGCAGCGGTCTCCCTGGCCACAAATGGAAATGAGTTTATCACAAACCGTTTTAACAATAATGCTCACAAGTTTTGCCACCAAAAATTTGGACAGAACCATGACCTCTTCGGTTATGTTCACACCAGATTTGGTAAATGGAGTTTTGGACGGCAAAACGAAATAGAAACAAACCTATGCAGCGATTTTTTCATATAAACGGATATCTTTACGATTCTCCCTGTTTTTCTGCATTTTTCATAATCATCGTAACACTAGCTTATCTCGGTCATGCTAAAGTGTTATATACACACACATACACTGTTCCATCTAGAGCTGGTTAACGGGAAAAGTTTTTCAAAAAACACTATTTTAGGGGTAGGTCTGGTTTTAATTTTGAAACCCTTCTCTTGATAAGAATTAGTTTCTTTTTTTTTGAATAATATGTAAAATTATATTCAAAAAAAAAAACCTTTTTACAACAAGTGTTTACCAAGTTTATATGGATCTGAAGCAGAAAAATCTCAAAAAAAATCAAAAATGGTGGTCTCCTTAAAACCCAGTTGGAACAAAATCGGGAATTGGGAAAAAGAGTACACACCATTTATGATAGAGCTGAAAGAAGACATAAAAATAAAATATAGCAGAATACAACAATAGAGGAATACAAAAAGAGAAGACAGAAATCCAGCAAGCCATAGAAACTGAGCTAGGCAACTCTACCACCAAACTAATCCTGCAGTATGCCACTGAACCGGCCCGCCCTATCCAAAGTGGAAAGACAATTGCGGACTATGCGATAAATGTCTTTGATGACAACAGTGTGACTCCGAGGCAACTCTCCATGTCTGCGTCGATTGCACTCTTGCCACAAGGTATGAACCGTAGTTTGAAACATGTATCAAAGTATAAACCTGCAATTTCCAGAAAATACCGAGGCATAAAGCATAGTAATAATCTCAGAGAACCGATCGACATACCTCGTCTGAAGATGAGCAGCACTAAGGACAGTCCAAACGTGCGAAGAAAACCTACATTCAAAAAAGATATGATCTCGAGTTTCCAAAGCCCCGTGGCAGAGGACACAACCTGCGGTTGCTCCTTGGGCCCAAGCTAGCAACCTGTCCCCTGTCGATAATCTATTGTGAACCGCTAGGCAAACAATGAAAGAGTATTTTGGGGTAGCCTGAGAGAACCATACGCCTTTGTACCAGTCAATGATCACATGAGCTCTCCGCAACTGGTTCCAGGTGTTCTTTGACGAGAAGGCTAGTTTGAACACCCCCGGAGCATGACTCCACAAGGGGCAATCTGGCTCCAAAGTCCCGATGAGTTGCCTTTTCCGAATCTCCTCCTCGATCGTTTTCAAGAGGACTGACCGCCTACGCCTTGGACAATGACTAGCAAATACCTCAGCCTAGGTAGACGTAATGGGGATCCCCATATCTATGCAACTCCTGTCCCCTAGAAGGGCGTGGAGCCGACCAAGGTGAGTCCACTCATCAAACCAAAATGAGGTGTTTAGGCCATTATGGACGTCCATCTTATGGAAACCCTTTGCTTAAACCCAAAATTTAATTAGCTTCCGCCAAATCCACGAGCCCCCGAAGGAGTTGACGTTAACAAACCAGAAGGAGATGACACGAATCAGATTCTTTTGCACCCAGTTGACCCAAAGGGAGGATCTGGTTGAGGTGATCCTCCAGATAAGCTTGAAATAACTGACCTTATTTGCTTCCTCTATTGACCTAATACCCAAGCCTCCCTCCTTCTTAGACCTACAGACTTCTATCCAAGCCAACTTGGCTTTCCTGGGGTTCTGATCCGGACCGGACCAGAGGAAAGTAGCGCTTATTCTCTCAATCACCTTTATACAAGCGCTAGCCAGACGAAAGGCAGAGATCCAGAAATTCGTTAGACTCGATATAAAATAGTTAAGGAACTAAAGTCTACCCGCAAAAAAGAGGAAGACGATGCTTCCAAGAGCTGATCCGAGCCATGATCTTATCTATGAGCGGTTGGAAATCCGCCCTGGTCATCCTCTTCGTCAGGAGTGGTAGACCAAGGTATCTAACCGGGAGACTCCCTATTTCAAGTGGGAAGCGAGTGGATTTCTCCAGACTCATCTTCAATCCCGAGAAACGCCCAAACTCCTCAAATACCTCCAAGACCCTTGCAATTGACCGAGGGCTCCCATCCGAAAAGACTAGAATATCATCTGCAAAAACAGAGGTGAGTTATAGATAGACTACGGCAGCCTGGGTGATATCCAAACTTCCCAGCATCCGCCGCCGCTCTATTCAACATCATCGAAAGGGCATTTATTCATATGACAAAAAGGTAGGGCGACAGAGAGCAGCCCTGCCTCAATCGTCTGGTACTCTGAAAAAACCCTGGAAGCTCCCCATTTACCTGAATCGAGAAGGACGGTGTAGTGATACACAGTCTGATCCAGTTGATGAAGATATCCGAGAGCTGAATAGTAGTAAGCAGGTCAAGGAGAAAGGTAATCACATAAGTATCTCTTTAGAAAACTCAAAACTTAATGATGAATCTATTCACACATGCACAGAGAATACACGATAGAAATAGATGAAGAATTCATAATAGATTAACAAACTAATTACAAAGGAGTTAGGAGAAAAGTGTCCAAATTATCAAACTAAAAGCAAAACCTTAACAATGGTTTTCCAGAGTATTTTCGTGGCTGGGCTAAAACCATATATTTATACAATAAAGGAGAAACCCCAAAAATGGAAAAACAGAAGTATCAATAATCACTTACCGTGTGTCCTGAGCAGTTTTCTTTGTCTTGGATACCGATCGGTTATGCATTTGTATCGATCGGTTTTCTTCATCCTTCTTTTCTTCACTTAATGGTGAATTGCTCTAATTCCACTCCAAAGCTCTCCTCTTGACTCCAACAAGTGATAGTACCTAAAAAGACACAAAACACCAAAAACTATATTGTTCTTATTGAAAAGACTCAAGACTTGGTGTTAAAAGACTCTAAATATAGTAACAAATAATGGCTAACATAATTCCCCCAGACTTGAATCCTTGCTTGTCCTAAAATAAGAACAATTAAAAATTCTAAATCCAAAGAAATAGTTTGAAAAACAAGAAAAGTGCTCAGTCGGAGACTCCTCTGAAAGCTCCTTTGTATCACCCTAAGAAACTGTCAGCACATCATCCTCACCCCCTAAGTGCTCAGTCTCATCTGCTGGTGGAGCTGAAACACAATACGGTCTGATCTTTGAAGACCCCTAAAAGTAATTGGAACATCTTGTTGTTCTTCAATGCAACATCATACATTAATCGCTCACAAAACGCTGTGGAAGTGTCATCAAAAACAAGGAGAGGAGCCTAGGAAGAAGATGACGCTCGATCATGAGAGTCTCACTGTGGTATCTTTCTAGCTACGCGAAACTGACCGAGGGAAGCACCTCTACGTCCATTATCCGTTCGTGGACAAAGTGCTTAAGTAGGAGGCATGAAATCCACCTGCACTCTGAAGAAAATTTTTGTGAGCTCACGTATAGACAACTATAAGAACACATAAGCCATGTTCTCGTCCTCAAACCGTGTGCCTGCGGACTAGAATCATCGTCGACTGCAGATGCTCCCTATCAATGAACTTCTGCTTTCTTTCACAAACAAGAGGAATAGTGTATCTCAGTGCAGCAAAAATCGGAGTCACAAGACTTCCATGGTGAGCTTCTTTCGCTTGGTGCGACCCCACATGCGTTGTAAAACTGTCGCAAAAACGATATTTACGACTTCTTAAAGACTATAACAAGTGGTTGCAAATTTTTGGTCACAAAATAATATAATCCCAAAATGGTCGCATATTTACGACGTATATGGGACTCAAAATTGTAGTCGTATATAAGTGATTACTGTGTGACTGAAAAACAGTGTCGTCAATGCAAGACTAAAACACGACGAACCTTAGTTAGCAAATTTTGCGAGACCAAACTTGGCAGTCATATACTCGAGACAAATTTGGGACTTCTTAGAGGGTTCTAGATATGAGACTTTTGAAAGAGTATGAAATTATCTATATCATATTGTTGGCAAAATAATGTATTGGACACACAGATTCTATAAGAATATCCAGAACTCTCTAATGATGAGGTCACGTCAAAAAGAGATGAAGATTTTTATATATGGGTTCACCAATATGTAAGTATTAGTTATCCATAGACTAATTAAATTTTAAAGAATATATACCAATTCTTCATTTTTTCCATATTTTCAATATTTGCATATACTAACGTACCATGCATAAGTTAGAAGTTTGTGGTTAAATACTCAAGTAAATGAATTTTTCGCCAGTTTTAATTATCGTCACAAAACTGTTTTAACATACCCGCGAATTTCCGGCTAAATGAGAAATCTAACATATCTGAGCATACAGTCGTATATCGGTCACAATATCGTCATAAAGACCCATGCTTTTGCGACTATCCCTTGAATAATTTGTGACTAACACCTGCTTAAGCGATCTGATTAAGCGACTGATTTGTGACTGTTTGGATACTCTTGATATTTTTAAACCACAATTTCACATTAAAGAATTCTTAATAAGATATGTTTTACATGTCTACTTTGATTTGATCAAATATAGTCACAGAAAATTTATCAAGGTTTAATTTTTCAATAATTTAAAAAAAGTTTTTGTAATTTCCAAATTATCTATAATTGTTACGTGTTCTTTTATGGGAAGATTTGTTATTCTTTATAAATTTCTAAACTAACTTATCAAAACAATTTTTCTCTATTAATATGAGAGATGTACTCTAGGATACATATATGAGTGTTTGTTAATGCTCGATATAAATGTTTTTAGTCTTAAAATTTAGAATTCGAAGTTTACTTGTGTGACTAAAATTGTGAAGACACAAAATAGTTACATTTTGCGACGACTTTGCAACTATTTTTGCTACTACTAATATTGGCGATGACATTGCTAGTACTCTGCGACTACTTTGTGACATATTTTGTGACGTTTTGCCTACTTATTTTGAGATTTTTTTGGTACTAGTCACGTTTGCGACTACGTTTCTACTCTCTTTGTAACGTATTGGCCAGTAATTTTGGGACTCTCTTGCTACAATTAAAAATTTTGATGAAATTTTTGGGATATATTTTAGGCTCGACTTGTTCCTCCCATTAATTATAGCTTAATTTTGTTAATTACTAGGAAAAAAACATCTCTCAACTCTCTCGATTCTTCTTTTCTATATAGATTATTTTTCTCCCAACTCTCTCCTCTTCTTAATTTCACTAACGATCCCCAAATCATTGCTTTCTTCTCTCAATTGTTCTCTTAACTTTCTATTTTGATTATCTTCTTGTTCGAATCAGTCATTCTCTGAATCAATCCTTGATCGAATCAATTTATTCCTCTCCTCTCTCTCTATTTGTTTCAATCGATCTCTCTAGTGGCTGATAATGTAAAATCTAGTAAAGGTCACAGAAGGAGATCATCCGGAGGTGTCAGAATCTTCAATGGTCAAAGAATATCCGGAGGAGCGTCTTCTCACTCATCGAACCCATCGTCGAATACGATACACTCTATGAGTAGAAAATATAGAACTCTTTTGGCCCAGTTTCCGCTGAGGACACAACCACCGCCTCGTCCTCCTCAGCCTCCACCATCGCTTGTTCAGGATCCGTAGTTCATACCGCATAAACAAAACCCAAATAATCACGATCCACACCCGGATGACAACAGACAAGAAAACCAAAAACCTCCAGACTACCAAAAAATGTTGGATGATTTGTTAGCTCTTCCAGGCCAAACAAATGTCCACTTCTGACTCAGCAACCTATCCCAGTTATTGAGCCTCTATGGTAAACTATATCCTTTTCCATATCATTTTTTCATGTCCTTTCAAGAAAGCCGAGTTTTGCGTTTTGGCCATTCTCTATTAAGACCAAAAAGTTTGTTGTTGGGTTGGACTTAACAATTTATTGGTCTTGAATGTTTCAAACGCAAATCTACTTATGGCTAACACTCATGAATAGGTTTAGTTGTTGTATTTGTGTTAAAACCACGGCTTCACTGTTGGCTATTTGCTTCACATAAGGTCTCTGATTTGATGAATGAATATAAGTAGGAGTGATTTTTTCAATGTCTTGGTACTTAACTAATGTAATGCGTGCTCTTATACAGACTAATACTCTGTTTTTGAAACATGTTTAACCATGACAAAGGAAAATTGGCTCGAGTGATTTCTGGAATATTTAGAAGGAAGTTTGATGGTCTTTACTTCAGATGGAGTGTTACGCCTAAACACAATAACGAGAGATATTTCAGGACATTTGAGGTAATATGTCATATAGCTTTTAATGTGTTATTGTTACTTATAAATGATTTACTTATAAACTTAACTGTTTTGTATTGTGTAGCAGAAGTACTATTGGGACAATAGCATTACCGAGCTTATTAAGGAGGGATTCTTGAAGATAACCAAGAAACAGATGAAATGCATCGTTAGTCAAGTTAAGAACAGTGGTGAAAGACCACCTTGGATGACTAAAACCCTTTGGGCTCAGATGTGGGTTCATTGGAACACTCCTGATGCAATTGAGAGGAGCTCAAATGCATCAAAGTCCTGAAACTCTGACCGTGGCTGTCTTGGAGTTCAGAAACACTTATCCGGTAAAAAATCATTCCTACAAATTCATCAAGAATTGGTAAAACTTTTCTTTCCATCTAGATATTGCACTTCACTGATTTCAAATACTAGTTCCATGATTTTAATCTGTTTTTGTTTCATTGTAGGAAGAAAATTAGGGCGTCCTATAGCACTTGGAAAAGTGTTTATAGCATCACATAAAAGGGCTGATGGATCTTTTGTTGATCAAAAAGCTAAACAAGTAGATGAGACTCATGAGAAGAACATAGAAGAGAGAATGTCTCAAATAGATTAGGATGGTCCAGAAACATCAGACAATTCCTTTGAATATTCAACTCATCGTACTCTCACCATTGATGAAAAAAAGATTTATCATTACGTAATTTGTTAGTCTATGGTTTAATGAGCATAGTATTGTCTTTTTTTTGCTGAGCATATGATGATTTTCTTTGTTTGCTGAGTATGGATTCTCTTATGTTGGTCTTATTTTCTTTGTGCATTTGGTTTCTTAATCTGCATGATTACCACTGAATTCTGCGCACAAACTGTTAGCATAGGTTATGAATTTGTATACTTGATGTGGATTAAGTAATTCAAAGGATATGGCCTTTTAAATCGTTCAAGTGTTTTTGGAATTTGTTTTTTCTTTTGGTTTCACTGTCTCCTTTGCTTTTGTAATTAAAAGGTCATATCTTATGGAATCATGTTGAAAGCCACATATCCTGAGAACATTTGCTTCTTGTGAATCTATTTTTGGTTTGTAAATGATTTTGTTTGTCTTTTATTTCAGGCCACTAAAACAGATGACAAGGGCAAACCTTTTGGCCTTGGATCACTTGTGGAGATAGTTAACAAAAGGAAAAGGAAAGAAAGTTTTGCGAGCTCTTCTTCATCATCAGTTCTAGACCTTCGAGATCAACTTTGTCGCAAGATGGCTGAAAACGAAGCTGAAAATTCACGACGTGATGAGGAGCATCGACAATCTCAAACTCGGATCGCAAGCTTGGAGATGCTTGTCTCCTACTTGAAAGAATATGATCCTGCAGTTTCAGCTTTTATGTCTTCTCATCCACCGCCAACTAGACCAACCACAACACCAGGCACCACACCTGCAGCCACCATACCAGGGACTACACCAGCCACCACATTAGGCACCACAGCCGCCACCACATTAGGCACCACAACAGCCACCAGATCAACTAATTCCCCTTTGTCTAACACTTCTTCAAACTGATGAACATGCTTTTTATGATCATATTTTCTTAGTTTAGCATTGGATAATCATTTTAGTTTGTTTTATCTTAGTTGTGTTTTTGTTCAGTTTCTTGTGAACATGTTTAAGATGATATTTTCTTAATGTTTGCTTGCTTAGTTTAAAAACATTTTGGCTATCAATAGTTTTAAATCAAAATTTTTAATTATTAGCATTTAAAATTCAGTCAAACCCGGTTTTGAGATTTTGATTAATAGCATTTAAAAGTCAAAATAGGTTTTGTGAACATGATTGCAAATAAGTTGCCAAAATTTCACCAATTTGCGCCAACACGCAATTACAAAACCTCTGAATTTGTGGTACAACGGTTGGTAATACATGACTCTTTTGCAACTACAAAAATATAGTCTTAAATTAGTCGCAACATTTAAACATTCATTTGCGACTATAGTGTAATTCTTAGACGATATTATATGCGACTAATTTGGGAAAAATGTTTTTTTCACCTACTCCAAAACTCATTTGCCTCTACCATCTTCGTAAGAAAGGAAAACAAGGAACTCTAGTGATATAATAAAGAATCCCAATGGCAGTAATCTCACTCAGCCAAAAGACATTAAGTTGGAAGCTATTCGTTACTTCACCGAGTTGTTTACCTCACACCCACTTGATTATACAGGTTTGTCGGAGCCTCATATGTCTACTTATTTGCCTAACATTTGCTCTGATGAGGACAGGTCTGCTATGCTAGCTGAGATCACTGAGGCTGAAATAAAGAAGGTTCTCTTTTAGATGCCCTCCAACAAGTCTCTGGGGCCGGATGACTACACGGTTGAATTCTATAAGGAGGTCTAGAGCATAACCAAGCGAATTTCTATGTGGCTATTCGATCATTCTTCAAGTTTAGTTTTTTGCCCAAGGGTATCAATACCACAATTTTAGCGTTGATTCCTAAGAAGAGTGGTCCTATTCGCATGAAGAGTGGTCATCATGTTGCAACGTGATCTACAAAGTCATCTCCAAGCTCCTGGCAAATCGTCTTAAGATCATCCTTCCTCGGTTTATTTCCCCGAATCAGTTAGCTTTCATTGAGGATAGATATATGATGGAGAATCTACTTCTGGCCTCGAAGTTAATAAAAGATTATCACAAGCCACAAATAGCACCTCGTTCTGTGATGAAGATCGACATCTCTAAAGCCTTCGACTCTGATGTATCCCAAGGGACAGATCCAAGGATCAGTCGTGGATACTCGGTGGCGACCAAGCTAAGACTCGGTACGGAATGGTTACTAAATGGTAACGAAACGAGATAACGGGATGGAGTGAAGAATTGAGGATGACTTGACCCGGTTCTTCACGAAAGAGAGGGAAATGGAATGAAATACGACACGAGAGGTATGGATCATCTCTCGATACGGCAAGCCAGTCACGAGTCGGAGCTCGACTCAATGAAATATTACCGGAAAGAGGTTCAAGAGCAAAGGCTCCATTGGACCGAATAGAGAAAACTCTAAGTAATTTATAAAAATAATTCTATCTCATTACAATAGGGAGTGAGGCACCTTTTATAGGCTACAAGGGGATGGACTCGCGTCCCTAATAAGGCCGTAAAGAACACGCTCTTAACTGGCCGCATAAAGACAAAACAAAACAAAATGAAGCTAAAAGAAGAAGTCCAAAACACGGGTGGGCCTCTCGGATAGGATCACACTTTTGCTTATCCTTGGTTTACCCGGACGTTTCCAAGAAGGTTCGTAATGGTGAGGCGTGATGTGTCAAGTCTCCTCACCCACCTCTGTTTTGCAGATGACATAATGGTTTTTTCAGATGGATGGCCACGGTCTATCAAAGGTATCATTGATGTATTTGATGACTTTGCTCGGTTTTCTTGTCTTACTATTAGTTTGGAGAAGACCTCTCTGTTTATCACAGGAATTTCTGTAGGAACTATAGAAAACCTTTCCGATTTTCCTTTTACCATAGGTACTTTGCCGGTGCGTTATCTAGGCTTGCCACTTCTCACTAAGAGAATGACAAGTTTGGATTATCAGCCACTAATTGATAAAATCTGAGCTCATATTGGTTCTTGGAAAAATCATTTTTTGTCTTTTGCAGGTCGCCTCCAACTTCTCGCATCAGTCATATCGAGCTTGACAAATTTTTGGATAGGAGCATTCAGGTTACCACGGGCTTGCATTAGTGAGATAGAGAAGATTAGTTCAGCCTTCCTCTGGTCTGGAGTTGATTTAAGTATAAGAAAAGCTAAAGTTGCTTGGAGTGATGTCTGTAAGCCGAAAGCAGAAGGGGGCCTTGGTTTAAAGCCACTGTTAATTGCAAACACCATATCATGCTACAAGCCACGATCCTCCCTTTGGGTCATTGCAAAAAATCTGATTCGCAAAGGATCATTCTAGTCCACAAACACAAGAGCACAAGATGGTTCATGGATGTGGCAGAAACTACTCAAATATCGCGACACTGCAAAGAATTTCCACAAAGTAGAGGTTAGGAGTGGTAATACCTCTTTTTGGTTTGATAATTGGTGTTCTCTTGGTAGGTTATTTGAGATCCTAGCAGCACGGGGATGCATTGACTTGGAAAGTCAAACTTCGGACACCCTTGGGGAGATATTCGCAACTCACAGACGCAGGAGACATCGTCATTCTACTCTCACTCAGTTTGAGGAGGAAATTCAGAAGCTTAAGGACTGTCAATACGAAGGACCCGACATAGCGCTATGGAGAGGTAAAGAGGATAGATTCAAGAATTCCTTCTCTTCTAAGGAGATGTGGAGTCAGCTTCGACCAGGGCAACCGGTTCAGTCATGGTCAAATGGAGTCTGGTTCCCTCACGCTACCCCGAAGTTCTCATTCATGGTTTGGTTGGCGGCCCTCGACCGCCTATGCACGGGCTATCGAATGGTTCTCCGGGCTTCAAATTTGGTCCATAATTGTGTCTTTTGTCGATGCCAATGGAAAAAAGGGACCACTTATTTTTTGATTGTCCGTTCACCTCTAACGTCTGCCATCCTACAACACTAGAACACTCATCACTTCTCCAATATTTTACTCACAATTTTGGTATCAGGAGCTACAAGGATTCGGGATTTTCTGGTCAAATACGCATTCCAAGTGGCTGTGTACTTCATATGGAGGGAAAAAAATTCGTTAAGGCATGGAGAATCTCCATCTTCTATGGACTGACTAGTTAGAGAGATGGAAAAGGCTGTTAGGAACCAACTATCATCATTGCAACGCCGAGGAGTCATGACGCTGGGTCTCCAAGCTTGGTTTGACACAAGAATTTAGCGATGTTGTTTATCTTTTTTCCATTGTATTCTCTCTTTAGCTCGATCATCAGTGTTGGATGTACTCTTTTTCCCTACTTCTAGTTTTGTTCCAATTAGGTTTTTTAGTTGTTGGGTTTTAACGAGGCATCAATCCTGGCATTTCACCGATTCTGAGCTTCTAGATCAACTAGGTTTGTTTTTCCAGTTTATCCATTCCATAAAACGTTTTGTATAAAGTGTTTTTTTCTTGAATATAATTCTGAGCTTCTAGATCAACTAGGTTTTGAGTTTTCTAAGGGGATAATCATGTAGATCTTTGCTAGGTTGATGGGGAATGATTGGTATAGTTCATCATATAGGATTTTTCTATCCTTGTCTGCATTATTTTTTGTGTAGATCTAGAGTTTGTTGATCACCCTCTTACGATTTCCACCCTTGTTGAATCCTGGATCCTTAAATTTCTTTGTTTAAATTTATTGCTACGATTTCATTTGCTTGTCGTTCGTGTCTTTTTGATTTCCTTTGCATTTGATCTACTTATTTGAGTGTGAGATAGGAAATTTAATGGACATGGGAGAACCAGGAGGTTTGAATGTAGCAGAGCTAATTACAACCCTCCAGAATCAACTCTAAACGCAACTTCAGACCATAGGAGATCGCCTAACTCGGCTTGAACAGCATCCACCTGTGCGCTTGGCTCGTAACAGACATGTTAATCAATAAAGAGTCAACAAAACAGTAGATGAAGAGTCTGAGATGGAAGAAGATCCACCAGATCCTAACCCAAGGCCTCAAAGACAACAAAACCTTGACAGAGCTAGAGTAGAAGATACAAGATATGACAACCGAGACGTAGAGCTCTCAGCACCAAAATTTGCGGGAAAAGTTAATCCAGATGGTTACATTGACTGGGAAAGACGTATGGAGTATATATTTGAGTATTATCACTATTTAGAAGAGAGGTAGGTGACCCTAGCTGCAGCTCAAATCACCGAAAGTGATTTAGCTTGGTGGGATAGAAAAGTAGCCGAGAGAAGAAGACATCGTCATAGACAAATAACCACATGGGAAAAATGAGGTTTAATATGAGGAAATGAGGTTTAATAAGAAGAAGTTTAGGAAAATTTCTCAAGGATCTAAATCTGTTAAAGAATATTTTGATGAATTTGAATTTCTTAGAAACAGGTTGAATATGGAAGACTCTGAGGAAAACTTGATGGCACAATTTCTAGATGGTCTTAAGATAGGAGTGCTCGAAAAGTAGAGAGGTAATCATACCATGAACTCAATGAACTGCTTTATCTAGCCATTCAGGCCAAGCAACACATCAAGCGGAAGACACTCTCAGCCAACAAAAGCAAATAAACTTGGAGTCAACCACCACAGAAAACGTTAGAAAGAGAAAAATCTATTTATGTGGATTCCAAATTCAAGAGGCATGCGCCTGAGACATCTAAACTTGCTAAAAAGAGCAAGGTAAAACTCAAACTCAAACAACTCGTGATATAACATGATTCAAATGTCAAGGTAAAGGACACTATGCAAGGGAGTGCCCAAACCAAATAGTTATGATCCTCAAGTGCAATGGAGAATATGAATCTCAACATGAGGAGGACTTTGAACCAGAAGAACTCGAAGAAGATTTGGAGTTGTTCTTATGCAAGGAGGAAAACAAGTAGTTTACTTCAATGAGAAACTAAGTGGAGCTTCACTCAATAACCCTACATATGATAAAGAACTCTATGCTTTGGTAAGATCTCTTGAAACTTAGCAATATTATTTACTATCAAAAGAGTTTGTTATACATACAGATCATGAGACGCTCAAGCATATGAGGGGACAAACTAAGCTTAAGAAATGTCATGCTAAGTTACTTGAGTTCGTGGAGTCCTATGTGATCAAGTATAAAAAAGGTAAAGAAAAAGTTGTGGCTGATGCTATATCAAGAAGGCATACTCTCATCAGCATAATGGAGGCTAAAATAATGGGATTTGATCAGATCTAGGAGCTGTATGAGACTGATCATGATTTTCAAGGGATATTCAAGGAGACCAGCAAAGCCGCTTCTAGTATGTTTTATCAACATAATGGATTCTTGTTTCGAGAGAAAAGGCTTTGTATTTCTCAGGGATCAATGAGGGAGCTGCTGGATCGGAGAAGCTCGTGGAGGAGATCTCATGGGTCATTTTGGACGAGATAAGACATTAAGTGTCCTTGTGAAATATTCCTACTGGCCGCATTTGAAGAGAGATGTGGAAAGGTTCTGCGCTAAGTGCATCACTTTTCTCAAAGCAAAATCCAGGTCAAACCCTTATGGTTTATACATGTTTTTACCTATTCCTAACCTACCTTGGGTAGATATCTCTATGGATTTTGTGCTAGGTTTACCGTAGATCAACCACAAAGACTCTATATTTGTAGTGGTAGATAGGTTCTCTAAGATGGCTCACTTCATTCCATGCAACAAGACCAATGATCATACTCAAACTATTGATCTCTTTTTCAAAGAAGTAGTGCGTTTACATGGAGTACCTAAAACCATAGTTTCAGATCGTGATACAAAATTCTTGAGCCATTTCTAGAAGACCTTATGGAGAAAGCTTTAGACTAAGCTGCTCTTCTCCACCACTTGCCACCCACAAATAGATGGTCAAAATGAGGTAGTAAACCGGACTCTTTCAAATTTGTTGAGAGTCACGGTCTGTAGGAATTTAAAACATTGTTTGTCTTTCTTACCTTACATTGAATTTGCTTATAATCATGCTAAGCATTCTGGTACTAAACTCTCTCCTTTTAAAGTGGTTTACAGATTTAATTCTACTACTCCAATGGATCTTTCACCGTTGCCCCAAGCTGTAATTTCCCAAGAAGGTGAAACAAGAGCAGAAAAAATTAAGAAGATTCATCAAAAAGTCAAAGAGAATCTCGATAAGAAGAACGAGCAGAACAAGCAAAATGCTGATAAACACCGCAAGGAGATGAAATTTGAGCCTGGAGATTGGGTGTGGTTGCATATGAGACATGAGATATTTCCCAATCAGAGAAAAATCTAAGCTCTCCCCGAGAGGAGATGGTCCCTTTTGTGTGCTGGAAAAGATCAACGACAATGCTTATAAGCTTGAGCTTCCAAGTGAGTTATCTATCTCTAATACTTTTCATATTGCTGATTTATCTCCCTTTTATGCAGATATACCAGTTCTGAGAACATACCCTTTTCAAGAGGGAGGAGATAATGAGGACATCAAGACTGTGCCATCTAGATTCGACGAAGAAGTTGTTAACATAGCAGCCATGGGTCAAACTCCAAGAACAAGGTCAGACACTAAACGCTTGAGAGAGAAATTCAACAAGTCAGTGGAGAATATCATCACACTCATAGAGCTTGAAGGACTCCAAGAATCTGAACATATTCAAGAAATGCAAGAGGAAGACATTCAAGAGCAACCCATGACTTCAACAACTTTGTGCTTGCCGGTTCTTCAAAGAGGTCATGAAGATACCTTGTTCACCATTTCAAGGAACGACCAAGCTTTCTAAATCATCCAAGGAGAACATATTTTATCTATGGTATGCGTTTATATTATTTTCTTTGAATAAATCAACGGTTCTTTTCTTGTTTTGCAGGATTATGACAGTTAGAACTTTTAAGAGTAATTTTCTTTTCTTTCTTTGAAATCCAAATAGAGTCTGTTCTATTTTGCATTTTAGTCCTTGGAGTCTGTAATAATTTTGACCCTAGACGGTCCCAAGCTGCTGGACGTTTATATAAGTCCCTTCTCAGCTTGTATCTTTTAACAACGATGATGAAATAAAACGAAATTTTCTCTCTCTATTATCTTCTGCGAAAAAGTGTCTCTCTATCTTCTTATGTGCTATTCCTTGAAGATGTGGGTGCTTAGACTTATCATTTATCTTGTCACAGGTCACTGTGGCATCTCTCATTCCATCCATCTATCAAATCATTTTTTCGATTCTTCAAAGAGTGACCTCAGTCTAGTTGAAGAGTCTCCAACATCTATTTCCGCCTAACTTCTCTTTTGATACTTCAGAGAGCGACCTCAGTCCAGCTGAAGCATCTCCATCCTTCCTCTTCGTGGAAACAATCCCTTGTGCTAGATGAGGATGTTAGATTTCCTTTCCAAATTGTTTGAAGGAAATTCAACGGTGCGATCAAAGGTTATGGCCAATTTACCAAAGAAAGGTCAAGCTGGCTCGTAGATGAATACCGACTGGTATAACTTGGGATGAGTACTGATTGCTTATGCTTGATTATCGATAGGTTATGAGCCAATAGATATGCTATGTTAGAAGCCCAAACTCAATCAGAACTGACCAGAACCAATTCTAATCACTATATAAACCTAAGGCTCGACTTTTTGAACTGATTCTAGTCTCTCTACTCAGTTCTAAACATTGTTCTCATATTCTTCAACTCTTTTGGTATTATTTTGTAATTATATTATGATTTCTTCATCTATCTCTATCATGTATTCTTTTTGCATGTGTGAGTAGATTTATCATTAGGTTTTGAGTTTTCTAAGGGGATAATCATGTAGATCTTTGCTAGGTTGATATGGAATGATTCGTATAGTTCATCATTTAGGATTTTTCTTTATTTCTTCGTTCTAATTTGGTAAATTAAGCTCTACTCTTAATCGATCTTATTGTGAAACAAAAATAGTTGTTAAATCGGTGGATCTATCCCTGATGGGCAAAGTGTCTTTACCCAACGACAGGTGAAGGTATTACACTTTGTGAACATATCGAATTAGGATTTCATTGCATGAATTGATTTCTATTGAAAAACTGCGGTTTAGTTACTAGGGATTTTTATTGCATGGATAGTTATTATACACGACAGCGAGATAAATTTATATTCGTTATTTGAGTTCTATAACGGTTTAGTTACATGATGCATTCATTATCATGATGCCCTGAATGAATACTCATTACCAAATGCTTTTGTTTAATGGAATTTAGTTATCTTTTACACCGAGTTTGTCCTTGTGGATTGAGTCCCGATTATGATACTGCAATTGTTACTTTGCAATTACAGTATTATTTTAGGATGAAACCTCTGGATAATATATACTAGATAGTAACTCACGCTGTGCAGCGTGGAAAAATATCTACTTCATATTTTGTAGTTTATATAATTATAAATTACTATTAGTGTTTTAGATTATATTTATTTTATGTTTTTAGCATCTTATTTATTATTATTATATATGGTTTGTTTTGTGTTAATTAAAATTACTAATATATAATTATGTATATGCAGTCCTATGTTTGTCGACAGATTTATTTGATAATTTATACATAATTTGGTTGTAAAAGTTAAGTGATGTTGTGTATATATTTTCACATTATTCAAAAAATCTATAACAATTAGATTTAATCTAATATCAATTATTATCAATGATTAAAAATTCAACCTGAGATCCGTCATGATCCGCTATGACCCGACTTTATCTGCTCCGACTCGTCTTAACCCGTCATAACCCATTTTAAAAATTATAACATTTGAAGATCGTAACTCTGATTCAAATCTGGATGATATAATATTAGCTCCGCTGAAACTAAATACATATATACTTTGAATAATTTTTTAAAAACTATATAAATGATTTTGACATTAACATTGATAACATATTAACTTTTTAAAAGTTTAAAAACTATATAATCCTTGTTAAATTTAAAAATATATATTTAAACACTATAAGATTATAAATTTTTTTATAGAATTTTAAATATTAAAGTTTAAATATTTATAATCTTTTAAGCTAAGTATTTAAAATAATTTTTTTCTTTTATTCGGTAAATGTATAATTTTTTTAATTTAGATGCATAGTAAGTCAAGTTTCTTTCTCATTCAGATTTGAAATTCTTTTGGTCATTTTATAATATCACTCAGAACCATTACTCAAACTTTTAACTCATTTGACATCAAACACACATTCTTTTATCGATTGAGTAATATATCTTCGTTTCTAAAAATATGATTCACAACATATGTAGAAAAAATCTAAATTAATCTAAATTTTTAGTAACAATATGTAATATATGATAATTCAAAATAATTTGAAATACAAAGATGATAGATGAATCATAATTTTATATGTTAACAAAACATTTCAAATATATTAACTTAAAATAAATAATATGGTATAATTAGATATCAAATCTATATATTCAATTTTTGATTGATTAAAAAATTTTTAAAAAGAATTTTAATTTTCGTTTATAATTAATAAGAGAGAAATTTTTTAGAAACTAATAATTTTTTAAAATATTATTTGTAATTTTAATATAGTTATATTTGTTTTATGATTATTATTGTATGGTTAATGACTTTATTTAAAAACTGTTGCTCAAATTTTTTAACCGATGTGGGACATTAAACACATTTTGTTCTTCATTAATTGAGTAATATATCTTTGTTTCTAAAAAATTGATTCACAACATATGTAGAAAAAATCTTCATTTTAATTAACAAAATTTTTATATGATAATTCAAAATAATTTGAAAATAATATCAAACAAAGTTGATAGAAGAATCATAATTTAAATCTTAACAAAATCTTTCAAATATAATAACTTAAAATAAATAATATGGTATAGTTATATATCAATTCTTAGTTTTTTAAGTTTGATTGGTTAACAATTTAAAAGAAAAATATTTTTGATTTTCATCCATATTTAATTATAGAGAGAAAGTAAATTTAATTTATTGGAAAATAATAATTATTTAAATATTATTTACAATTTTTTAATTTAATTATATTAATTTTTTGATTATATTGTATCTTTAATGACTTTATTTAAAAAGTGTACCAATGACATTTTATGTAATATAACACATGAAACTTGGTTTTTTCAACATTGCTCAAATAATAGTAACATTGTTTCTTATTAGTAATATTATTTCTAGATAAAATTGACAGGTATTTATAAGGGAAGTGGTAGTGCTACCCGTTATGCATGGTAGTACAATATGCATTATTAGTGGTTTTTGCATATTGATATTGATGGAGATGATGGCGTGATTTTCCCGCGCTCGGGCAAAGCGTTGTATGACGGTGTAACTATGATGTCGTGAGTGAATGGATAAGAGGAATGTAGACTTTTTTAGCTTCTCTAATAAAAGTCTGAGACATTGCCTTGTAGGAAATCAAATTTGTGGACACTCCTTGAAATAGATATTTGGAGCATGCTTAGTGGTAGTATTTTTATTTCATCTGTGTATACTCGGTAGGAGTATCTCTACAATGTGTTTATGATTGATCATACCGCCACAGTCATATTCTTTCTGAAGAAACTAAAAACCTGTGATAATTAGACTGAGAGAAAGTACCAAGCAAAATATTTTCTTTATTATAAATCTTTTGAACCACAAAAATTACAGTCAGATTGTTTTGCCAGAGTTACACAACCTCGCACACTGTGAATTGCATTTGGGTCGATCCCTAATCTAGAAAAACCTACTGAACCAATCTAACATAAGAAGATTATTCTGTCAGAGCTATATACATAACCACTCTCATGATTTGCACCTAATATCATTTCTAAGACCATCACAACCCCTGAACTGATCCTTATTCCTTTATTAATAATTTGCACTACAATAAATCAAGCGCAAAACCAACAGAATTTCTGACATATTCTCAATCCGTCGGAAATTTCAGACGGATATGTGATGGTTTTGCGATTGGTTAAATCCGTTGAAAAATGATGGTTTTCCGACAGACAACTAATCCGTCGGAAAAAAATGACGGATTTCCGACAGACACACATAAATTCATCGGAAATCCGTCGAAAATTATGGACGTTAAATTTCGACGGATATCTGTCGATAAATACGAAAGTTAATATAGTTGTTATAACCGTTTGAATTTCGTACATATCGACGGATTCCCGATGGCTATGACTTCTATATATATGTTTCCACATTTCTTCATTCATTCACACAACTTATTCATCCAATCACAATATAAAAACCGTAAAAATTGAAAAGATATATCTTCTAGTAAATATTTTCTGTCATGGATGGACGAACCTATGATGGATTGGGCGGAAATCAACGGGAAGCATAAAAAATGTGTAAGATGAAATGTCCTTGTAGTATTTGTCGGAATTCTCATAATGTTAAGGTTGAGTTAGTTGGCATCACTTGTACAACAATAGGTTTATGCGGGGTTATAAGATTTGGTATTTACACAGATAAACAAATTATGATTATGATAGTATTAGTGAACCATATGTTGTGGATAGTCTAGGAGATAGAACAAAAGTAAATGTAGGTGTAGGTACGATTTAGATGATGAATGATGTGTCTAGGGAGAACATGCAGTCGGCTGGTTATGATAGAGATAGGGTTGAAGAACCAAATACAGAAGCGCAAAAATTTTTTGATATGTTAGATGCAGCGAAGCAGGTACTATATAGTGGTTGTAGAGAAGGTCATTCACCGTTATCATCTGCAAATAGAATGATGACTATTAAGACGGACTACAATTTTGTCTAAAGATAATCTTTCACCAGCATCATACTATTAGGTACAAAAACTTGTAGTTGGTCTTCGTTTGCCATATCATATATTAGATGTGTGCATGGACAACTGTATTATATATTGGAGAGAAGAAAAAAGCGGGAAAAGATGTCGATTCTGCTGTAAATCTCGGTTTCAGGAAATGAGTTGCAGTGTTTCAGTTCCCTATAAACGGATGTGGTATTTACCATTAACAGAGAGGTTGAAGAGGTTATATCAATCTCAGCGTATAATAGAAGAGATAAGATGACATGCAGAGCATCGTCAAGATGGAGAGATTATGCATACTTTGGACAGAAGCGTAGAAATATTTCCAATCAATGTATCCAGATTTTGTGTATGAGCGACAAAATGTATACCTAAGGTTATGTACTGGTTTCAACCCATTGGGAAAGTATAGAAGATAATATTTGTTGTGCCCAGTAATTATAACACCTTACAATTTTGTACCATCTTTGTGCATGCGTAGATATTTTTTGTTTCTCTCTGTTTTAGTTCCTGCCCTAGAGCATCCAAACAGACCACTTGATGTATTCCTCCAGCAATTGATGTATTTAAAAATTCTATGGAAGCATGGGATTGAAGCATTTGATTTTTCATTGCAGCATAATTTCAATGGGTAGATGACATATGCCTGCCAACCGGTTAGACGCAGATAAGAAAAAACCATTTTTGATTGGATTTGATACGATGTAAAATTCACGTATGGATACGCATCTAATATGCGTTATTGCATGGATTTCGCAAAAGAGAGGTTTATTGGAATGAAGAGTCATGATTGTGTATGTTGTGATGCAGCGTCTTCTTCCATTTGTTTTTGCACATCTTCTTCAAAAAAACTTTCACGAAGCAATTGCATGTATATATCGGTACTTCTATAATGTTAACCATTGTGTAAAAAATATCTATATTAATATGTTTATTGTTTATTTGTAGGATTTGGTGGTTTTTTTGAGATTTATTCATGATAACACTTACTTTAGAGGGTATCTGCAATTTACAGGATAATATACCGATTATCTTCTGTATCTTGAGAAGATATTTTCGTCATCTTTATTTGATGATATGGAATATTTTTCAATCCACTTCCCACAAGAAGCAGCACTTGGAGATCATGTTCAATACCGTAAGATGTATCCTTTTGAGTGTTACATATTCCACCTCAAGAAAAAGGTTAAAATAGCAAAGTTAAGGGATCTATTGTCGCACAAGTCTCAACGAAAAAGCCTCATACTTTGCTAAATATTATTTTCCATCGAAAGTGCGTACTAAAAGTAGAAGTCTGGCGGGCCATAATGATAGAGGTGAGAGAGTTATCCCGTGTATGTCCCTGAGTTGTTTGTTCAAGTTGGTCGACTAAGTGGAAAAGGAAAAAAACAAAAACTATCAGAGCATGAGTTTGCACACTTGTATATGTATATCCTCACAATTTGTGAGGATATTGTGGAGTATGAGAGGTAATGATTCATTTGTTTTATTCAATTACCAATTATTTGAAATTAATTAATATGTGATTATTAATTTTTGGTTATCTTACATGATTTCTATGGTGCTAGTACGCGGCTATTATCTGAATAAGACAAACCCCGAACTTCACATCCTAAAAGAACAAGAATTTGTGCATTTGGTTGCGATTTTACATAAGTGTTTAAATATTTTTACTAATTTGGAATACATATATTTATCTTATAAGAATATTTATTCTTTATTTTCTATTTTCCTAGGTAACTGAAGGTATAGAAAGTGGTCAATCATTCCCGACATGGTTAATGGAGTTTGTTAACGGTCCAAACAACATTGTAACTTCATACCCTAGGTATTGCACTAGGGGATATGCGTTTAGGATTCATGATGAGGGAAAAATAAGACCAACTTCATACTATGGTGTTTCATCTCAATCAAGTGATGTAGTTTACTACGGCTTTCTAAATGAAATATTGGAAGTTTGATATCCAGGAATATTAGACTTAAAGTGCATTGTGTTTAAGTGTGATTGGTATGATACATTCATTGGTTGTGGTGTTCAAATTGACCAATTTGGCATGACAACGATACATTCAAGAAATAGGCTGGAGTAGACCAGGTCTGATTCACTTAAAAATATTATTGTATTTTAACTTACTAATATTTCTGATTTTTAACAAATTATCTTCATTTCATTTAGGTTTGGTACATTCGTTACCCTCAAGTCACTAATCATTCAGACCTTTAGATTACAGTGACTGCTATTAACCCAACAGGAAATATATATGGAGTTTCATAACACGATGCTCTATAGCCAACTAGAAATTGTCAAATGGATCATGTTGAGCATTCATTTAAAATTGAACTTGTTGTTTTTCACACATACCGGTGATAATATAGTTAATTCAGACTCAGAGGAATCACGTGGAGAATTCGATGACGATTCAGACTCAATTCCTTATGAACGATAATCTAAAGATTCATAGAAAATGTAGACATTGGTATATTAAACAAGTTTCTAACACTTCTTTAAACACTAGGGTGATATAATATCCCAGTATACATAGTAGTTAGAAATTTTAACATTTCATGATGATTTGGATTAAATGTTAGATCTTGTTAGATATCATTAATAGAACATATATATGTAAACCAATTTGAAGTTTTGTTTTTGTAAATTTATGATTAACTAGAAGGTCTATGTTAACATTTACTCAATGAAATGGTTCGTACAAATTTATCCATTCGCGATGGACGGTTTAAAAAGCCTTTAATCCCTAAATTTGTCAGAAATTTACAACGAATTCTGACGGTTATGAGGATATACGTGTACATGTTTAAGGTTGATTGACCAATGATGTGACATGCATGTTTCGCGAATCCGTCAAAAATTTACCCCGGGAAATGACTTTTGGCTTCACGCGTAACCTAAATTTTTGCGATTCCGACGAATTTCCAACGGATTCGTGAAACTTAACTCGGGAAATGACTTTTGGCTTCCTGCGTAGCCTAAATTTTTGCGATTCCGTTGGAATTTCCAACAGAATTAATTATTCACTGATGTCTGACGAAGATTTCAGTTTATATACCCAGTCGTCTTCTTTACGAAACTATTCGCAAAAAACTTATAAAAATCACTCAAATCGCCAAAACTCCGTCAAATCTTCTAATTTCCGTCACAAGCTTCATCAATCTACATTCCAATGGACCAAACCGATCAAACATGTAACTTTCTTAAGTTTTTTAGTTGATTTATTGATTCATCTCTCTTAAGTTTTAGATTAAGGATTTGGAATTTAGTTTTAGTAAATTGGAATGTAAATTTAGGTTTATGAATGAAGAATTAGGGTTTTGGATTGAAGATTTTTGGAGCTTGATTGTTAATTTGATTTTTTAATTTAAATTTTCATATCGTAATGTTTTATTTGATAATTGAATTAGTTAAAGTATGTTAAAGGTTTTAATTATTTTTGGTAAGTTTAAAATATTATTATGACTATTTAAATGTTTTTAGAATGTTTTTGTAAAATTATATAATGTTCTTAAATTTTATAATTGTTTGAAATTTTTATAATTGTTTATAAAATTATAAATTTTATAATTGTTTTTAAATATTTAAAACTTTTTACTAAATTTCAGCATTGTTTATAAACTTTAACAATTTTATAAAATTTTAGAATTGTTTTTAAAATTTTAGCACTTTTTTATAAACTTTTATAAATTTTTAAAGAATTGAAGATGTTTGAGATGATTGTGTATATATGTTTTTAACTTAATTATTAATTATGTTATTTCTAGAGGTGGGTGGGTTGAGACGGGGAAGAAGAGCGAGTTAAAACCGCTCGAGTCCTGTTCCGGAGAACCAATCTCCTTCATCTACTCTTCTGGCGACTTCCGCTCTGACCATGATGAGCATCGAGTACTTCGTTTCTCAATCTAGACGGAAAACATTGCCTCTTCTTCATCCAGATTGTGACCAAAGGCACACTTGGTAAGTTTATTCTCTATATTTTAATAAATTTTTTATATATATTTAATTTGTTTATTCTTTAAAGTTTTACAAATAATTTTTTTTATAGGTTCTATATATCCTATAATAGGATAACGAAGTTGATCAACTGTATGCTCAGAGGAGCGACAACGTCAATATTCAACATACTCCACAATGCCGATGGCTGAATGTGATCTTTGGTTTTGCCAATTTTAACATTACCATTTAAAATTTTTAGACTTATTTTAATAGAATTCTTGGCAAATTATGATGTTTAACTATTTTTTTTTTGCAGCAAGAATTTACTTGGAATAGAGACCTCACGCCTTGGGTTAGACGTGAGTTTGATGCTAAGACATCAAATGTGTACTCTAGGAAGCTTAACGAGTGGAAGGACAAGTGGACTCGGAATGATGTTCTTAGGGAGTTGATTGGAAACCCAGAGTTATGGAACAGGTTTGTTGAGTATTGGAGGATGGACATCGACTACTCAATCAACTAACCAGAAGAGTGACCAGAAGGGAAAGGAATTTTCACTCACAGTTTGAGAGAAACGAACAAGGCTTCCCGGGTACAACAACTGATAAGTTTCTTTAAATCTTAAATTTTATTTCACTTCATTAACTTTTTTTAAGTTTTAATTTTTTCAGTTTCGTCAAGAAAGTGTCCGACCTTCGCATCTTGTTTTGCTACAATGTGCGCACACCAACCGCAAAAAGGAACAAATACAAGATCTAGTTGCTAGGGAGATCTTGGAGAACGTGACAAGACTAGAAAAGGAGTTTCTCCAATCAAAACCGATTGTTGAAGGAACTCCTCTGTGCACCGAAGTTTCGACTGAGAAGATCAACAAATTTGTCTATGAATTAAGTAACAATTTTTTTTATTCTTATTGATTTTATATTTCTGTAATGATTTAATTTATTTTGTTTTGTAGGTCACTCCAAAGTCCAAATGCCGTCTTTTTGGACTTTCAGAGGAGTACTCGTCGCCATCTTCGACAACTTCAAGGTATTACAGAGATCCTTAGGTTAGAGCTCAACTCGATGAAAAGTCAGCCGAGATCGAAGCTCTCAAAAACAAGATTGAGATCATCAAAGAAATCACGGCTGCACAGCTCAAAGTAATGCAGGATCAGATGGATGCCTTCTTACGTTCTTTCCACCCGCCCTCTCAAAATTAGAAAAATTTTAATTTGTATTTTTTGGAATAATTTTTATTTTGTTTTGGACAATTTTTATTTTGTTTTGGACAATTTTTATTTTGTATTAATTTTAATTTTATTTGAATTTTATTTTTATTTAATTTTAATTACATTTCCGACTGATTTGGCCGTCTGTTTCTCGTTGTTTTCTTGTAGTGTCGGTTACATGATTTCACTCTGCTACGCCTGAAGCATATGCTTTGTGACTATCCTAACTACCCAACTCACTACTGCATCAACAGTTGCAGTTCACTTTGTTGTTCACTCACTAGACTATGTTACATATCAACACTGATCCATCTCCCAGTGTAAAACCCTCTCTCCTTCCTCTTTTATTTTCTGAAAAACTTGACTTACCTTCTCTGATAGCCTATATATATATATATATATGACAACTTGATATTATACCTTGTTCATCTTATTACCCATCGCTTAATAGGAGGGATGTCTTCCTTTTTGACTCTTTTGTAAAGTTCTTCCAGTGGAATATCCTAGATGCTCCCTATGATTACCTCCTTTGCACACTTTTCTCTTCCACCAACTTGAGTCGTGTGCTGCAGTATGTTTTCCTTTGAGATGTTCCATGCTCCTTGATAATCGTTTTCTTCTTCAGACTCATAACATGTCTTCTCAGGTGCTAGTCTCCAGTGATGTTCCAAAGCTGGGACCCTTTCATCGTGTTTTAGAATTTGTTCTGATTCATTAAAAGACACTCTTTACTTTCCTTGTAAGCATGTTTTGCTTTAGTGCTTGAGTCAGATAAATCAATTCTTAAAATCTTTCTCTTTTGTCTAAATGTGTTATCTCAAGTAACTTACAATCATAACAACTCCAAAGTACATGCAAGATTACCATATCTACGAATCAACCAAGAGATTAGTTAAGATACTTTGTTCAACAAAGAGACTCATCTTGACCCAACAGTTCTAATCAAGAAATAGCAAAAAACATTGATACATATCCGAAGAAATTTCAAAAGTATCATAACCAGGCGAACCATCTAAAGAAAAATATGAAAAACCAATGGGGCTATGAGTTCCAGAGAAGTAAATCAGACACCAGAAAAACAGTTCAACAAAAAAATCCAAGACAATCGTTCAGCTCCCCTATCTACTGCAACTCTTACGCTTGTGATTCATCCATGTTGCTCTTGTGCACGATCGTCCTCCTCATTGGCCTCTTCCTCTTTTGATTCAGAAAGGTTCTTCACATTATACTCATGCTCTTGCTCACATTTCTCATATTATTCCCTTGATTGGGAGCACAGTTAGACAAAAACCTAGGATTGGGTCCTTTTAGATTGTTAGTCTAAGTCAGAAGTGCTCTAACCAGAATGTTTCAGTTGAATTCTCTTGATGAGACTAGCAAACTCGTTCAGGTCATCAACAAGAGAAGGTGCGGACAGGTCATAAGAAACACCATACAAATAGGCATTTTTACAATCCAGAGCAAAATTCTTAGGGACTGCAGACGTGTGATCACTAGAGAAGTTGGCACAATGCGTTGGAACCGGAGGAGTTTTTCAATCATATTTGGTAACAGCAGCCATTTAGTTGACACTGCATTAGCACCCGCAAAGATCTGATCATACACGATTTTGGCAAAGTTGAACTGGTGCTTCTGAGCCACCATGTAGATCACCGTAGCACGGTATTGGTGAAGTGCAATTTTGGTCATGGTCGGCATCTCGTTGTGGAAACAAATCTCATAGAGGAGAGAAGAGAGACGTATGCGCTTGGTTGTAAATGGCACAAAGCGCACTGTGGCTCGATTTTCCTCACAGCGCGCCATGTACCGTGGCGCACGAGGTGCACCTCATCATAGATCTGAGGCACTGAATGCAGTTCTGACAAAACTGGGGTCAAAAGATCTAACAACGGGTTTGCTTCAGCATCAAAGCTTTTTGTTTGTGAACAAACACAAAGACTCTTTAGATTCTTGGTTTTAAAAATTTGAGACTCTAGCTAGGATTTTAAGTGTGACTCTTTGGACTCTTGGCTTTAAAGCGTGATACTCTAGGATTTTTTATTTGATGTTTACTTATTGCATTAGTCGGTGTTCGTACTAGATTTATAAATAAGTAAAGATTTAAAAAATAATTGGAGATTTTTTAAATTAAAATTAGATATTATATAATCGTATCTTATCTTATTTGCGCCACAAGTCTCTATAGCCCTCGCCTCGTTCAACATCGACTCGGTTGTGGCTCATCCCGTGGCGCACGCATCATGGAAGAAGCATCGTGATGACCTCCTGAACCTCAGACCCTCTCGCCTCGGTAAGCCTCGCACCATAGCAAGCTTTTTACAACCAAGTGTCTGAGACTATTGATCCCTCCATCCAAATGACTGGCTTGTGCATTGAGTACAAATGTCCTGGAAACTAAAACATCATGTTGATAATTTTAGGACAAAACTCATACTTCACTCCTCGAATATATACCATGTGTCTCCCACAATCTCTCGCTTCAAAATTGTGTAGATTAGCATAGAAGTCTCTAACCATTTCCTCCACATATGTATCACAGTAACAGTAGAGATTAAGCTTGTAGAGTCAATATATTGCTCAGCACCAATGGTATTTGATTCGATGAGGGGCAGAAAACGCATGGCATTGAAGGGTTTGGAGGCAATGGTCATGAAGCGTTATGCCACTTTCGGAGATGCAAACTATTTGCTGAATGGTCTCCAGCTGAATTTTTTTATTTCATGATACCTCTGATCCAACAATCACACTTGCTTTCGATTTTCCTCATATCGCAATAGGAAATTAGGTTGGGGAATCTCTTCTACATTAGGATTTGAACCTTCAGCATCTTCCATTATCTCATCAGGAAAGGTTTCTTATGGTTGCTCTTGTTAGTATCAATAGGGTCTTCATCTTCAGATTTGATAGTTAGCTTTTAGGCCTATCAATTAACTTAAGTACGTTGAGTACGTTAGGATCAATCCACGGAGAAACAAGAACAACTCACAAATGCAAATCTTGATTTCAATGTAAGCAATAAAAGTGCATTTAAAAAAACAAATTTGAAAGTAAATGAAAGCGAAAAAAGACTAAAATTGGTTTGAAAACAAATAGAAATAACGAATTCTCGGGATGATGTAATTCACTAGGGTGATCACTTGACAACTAATGAAGCTTAATCTACTTAACACAACTAATATTTGGTCTTAGATCACTAACCTCAACTAATCCATTTCATGGCATCAATCTCTTTTTTAATCATCTAAACATCAATAATTTCTGTTAGTGATCAAGTAATCAAATATCATTAAATATAAGCATAAATGACCACTAAACATCTTAATCAACTAATTTCATACGCTAAATATGCAAATCCCTTGATATTTTGATTCAAGCATTTTATCAAACACCTTGGGGCACTAAAATGTCTAGGTTCAAAATCAACATAATAAAAGCTAATCTAGCATTAATACCACCTATCAAGCAAGGATCTATGTTATTACAAGCATTAACTCCAATAATCAACAAACAATCACCTAAATCTACAATTCCCAAGAATCATAAAAAGACTACTCACTAATCTTCATGAAAACTCAAAGCAATGAGCTTGATTCTTGCATAATCATGATTCTTAAGAGAATATTTAAAAGATTTAAGAATAAAAAGAGATTTGATAAATTAAAATAGAGAGATTCATACAAATAGTTTTTAAGAAAAACCCAAAAAAGGCTAAGGAAAAATCTCTAAACTTAGCATAAACTAATAAATTAGGTTTAGAGATTATTTATAGTGGTAAATAAAAGATTTTAGTCAACACATAACATGCTAGGTCAAACCCGGTTTACAAGTTTGAAATCAAAGAAAGTTGTTTCTTCGGATGTCGTTTGGCCGCTGGGAATGGCCGATGGCTCCCAACGGTGTCACTTGGCCACTGGGAATGGTCATTGGAGGCTAACGGTATCATTAGACCGCTGTACTTGGCCGCTGGAAGCTAACGATATCGTCTCCCCGCTGCACTAGCCCTCTAGATCTCCAAGTGAATTTGCATCAAGTCTCACCAGGCACACCTAACCGCGAAGACTTGCCGTTGGACCTCCCATCCTTCACCAAGTCCAATCTTTTGTGTTTTCTGTACTCCATTGATCATCCTTTTCATCCACTTCAATTCATGAACCTACAAAGCAACAAAAATATGCAAAACATGCACCTAGACACTAGACATGATATGTGGAATGCAAGAAATTGAATGAAAATGCAATGGAAATGATGGTAAAAACTCAATATATCAAGATTCTCCATCTAACCCATTCAGATCAACCATGATGCTCGAGTTTTAGGTTTAGAGGCTGAAGGCTTCTGATTGAGTCTCCTAGAGCTCTGAGTTTGTGCGATTGTGACCAAAGAAACCTTAGCTATGGCCTTCGAAGAAGCAGTTCCATAACCTTTCCTCTTCTTGGAAGAAGACGAGATTCCAACCAATGCTGCTTTTGTTTTTTTCTTAATTTCTCCAGCTGTTGCTAGTGGCTCGATTTTGATTATATATAGTCCGTTAGAAGCAGATTTTGTCCTTGAGGAGAGAAGGGTAATGGAGATAATGATGACATCTTCGAGGACGGGGAGGTGAATGCACTAGATGCTATATAGATATTAGGGTTTCTGGTGCAGTTTTAAATGGAAGACCGAAGAAGAGGGGAAGCTGAAGGGTCTTATGAGAATAGGTGAGATTTGACGCTATGTTTTCACGCCTCTTCCGGTTCTCCAAGGAATCAGAACTTCCAATAAAGACACGTTAGTGAGGTTAAATGAACAAGAGTCAAATTAAAGAGGATGAACTTTGTTCACTTTTGGCTATTTCTTTTTGAATATGATGTTAAATTATATTCAAAAGTTAATTTTTACAACATGTGCAATGGTTTCTAGAAACGTTTTCGAAAAAATAGAAGCTTTAGAAATAAAAATCGAATAGTGATTGTTCACTACAACCCAAAACTGGAAAATCCAATTGGGACAAAACCATTTTTGAGAAAAATAATACAAAACACTATCGATAGAATTGAAATTAAATTCTGAAAAAAATATAATAAAAAATGGCTGAACTAGCTGGAGAAGAAATAACCCATTAATTTATCTTCGAGAGTCAAACCACTGTTCCATTCCCTCTGAATAATGCTTGTCACCAAGAACTTTGATTGTTGAGAGTTGATTTCGAATATGTTTGTCAATCCATCGAATTAATGTAGCTGCGGAATTTGGAATTTCTCCATGCCTTCTAGCATTCTTCTCTCTCCAGACTGCGTGGATCGAAACTTGGAAGACATAGCGCAGAAGAAAGTTTCGAGTTTGATCAAGTTCTGGGTCTGAAACATAGAGCAAAATCTGACCAAATAGTAGTATACCTGGAATTGAGAATGTTTTGAGTGCGCGATTTCCAGATTTGTGAAGTGAAATCACATGAGCAAAAAAATGGTCTCGTGATTCCAAAGAATTAGAACACAAAACACACATCCCTGTCGATCCCACATTCCAGTTAGTCATACGATCTCCTGTGGACAGTCGATTGAGAGCCATGAGCAAAGTGCAAAAAGAGAACTTTGGAGTTGGATACTATTTGGCACTTTCAGCTATTTCAACGAGACTAAGAAACTAATTTTTCAATATACTTAATGAATATTACAGTACCTCATCTTCTTACTGCCATATTTTATCTGAACACATTTGTTTAGAGCTTACCTTCTTAGTCAGACAAGATCAGAGGTACGACAGGTCCTATCGAGACAGTGTCAATTAACCCTTTTCTTATTTGTGACTTCAGACCCATCTTCTTTTATGTCTTTCCCTTCTAAAGAACTAAGACCCTTTTTCTTTTTTTCTTTTTTTAAATAATAATACCACCCTGAAGAGGTTCAAGTTACTGAAACCCGTAAGACAAGTAGCTCTTTTCTTGAGTCACTTATTTTTTTTGAATACTATGTAAAAATATATTCAAAGAAAATACACCATTTTTACAACAAGTGTGACTTTAAACTAAATGTTTTGAATTAGCTATTTAAGGGTTCGATAATGGCAGCCTCATTAAAACCCGAAGATGGAAAACCCAGTGGAACAAAACCACCTCCGGAAAAAGAGTACTAACTATTTTCGAAAAGCTAAATGTGTGAGGGAGAATTTTCATCGTCTTGAAGCAAACCATACTTGCAGTCTATTCGTCATAATTCCTTGTTGTTGAAGAGTGCTAAGTCTATTCTTTACCACCTGATAAACCTCTCTCGTTATCTTGTCCAACGTGAGTGGAGTGCTGCCATGCCTACGCATATTTCTTTCTCTCCATACCAAGTAGGTTAGTGCGTGTAATGAGTATCTTATTATGAACTCCCCTACTCCATCTCTTCTCGGCTGAAGTGTTGTGAGAAGCTCATTAAAGCTTTGCGTGTACCTGTGACCTGTCCGTCCGTAAACAAGCCTGTGCCAGAGTTGTGCTGTGTAGGAACAGGAGAAGAAGAGGTGATTTCGCGTCTCTAGAGGCTCCGGACAGAAAACACACTTTGTCATAACATTAGAAGACCATGAAAGCATTCTATCTCTTGTCGTCAAACGGTTAAGAACAGCTAACCACATAATAAAAGAATATGTCGGAGTTGCGTGGGCGTACCAAACTACCTTATACCATGTGTTTTGAATACCCGGCTCTCTCAGCTGGTTCCAAGTCTCCTTTGTCCCAAACTGAGTCTTAGACCCGTTCTCTTTATACTTCCAGACATTCACATCCTCCTCACCGTTTGCATTTATCCGAGCTGCCTCAATTTCCAACTCGATCTGAGCCAATATGTGGGGCCTTCGCCTTATAGGCCTGTGGTGTGAGATGACTTCTTCCACTGTACTATCAGCTCTGATGCCCATGTCAATAAATCCTCTCTCCCTAGCACGTCTATCAATCTGCCAAGAGGACACCAATCGTCCAAGAGGACACCAATCGTCATACCAAAAGAAGGTGTGGGAACAACTACGTACCTCAACCTTATGGAAGCTTTATGCGGCATCGCGATACTTTAGTATTTTCCTCCACATCCAAGACCCTCCCGTCTTGGTGTCTTTTATCAACCAGAATGAACCCTTTCTTATCAAATTTTTCTGTATCCAACTTACCCACAGGGAGTCTCTTGACGATAGAATTCACCAAATGAGCTTGTAGCAGCTTACCTTGTTTGCTTCTATCAAAGACTTCAGCCCCAAACCTCCCTCAGCTTTTGGTTTGCATACATCACTCCAAGATACCTTTTCCTTTTTCAAATTTAGACTAGGACCATCCCATAGGAAAGCTGCACTAAGTTTCTCGATATCCTTAATACACGCTTTTGGCATTTGGAAGGCTGCAATCCAAAAGTTTGTTAGGCTTGTATTTACGGATGACAAAAGTTGTAACTTACCCGCAAAGGAGAGAAACCAGTTCTTCCACCCACTTTTGCGACTTTGAATTCTGTCTATTAGTGGTTGATAATCAGCTCTTTGCATCCGCTTTGTCAAAAGAGGGAGGCCGAGATACTTCATCGGAAGTTTACCCTTCTCAACCAGTATCTCATTCAGCCGCTCTCGGCCTTCTGTAGTAATACCCGTGATGAAGAGTGTAGTCTTCTCCACGCTTATGTTAAGGCCCAAGACTGATGCAAACTTTTCAAACACTGAGAGAATACCCTTGATAGACCAAATCTTACCATCAGCAAAAACCATAATGTTGTCCGCAAAACAAAGATGGGTTACTCCCAAAGAACTACACCCTGGATGATAGCCCACACCTCCACTTCGAGCTGCCTTATCCAACAGTTTCGATAACAGATTCATACATATGACAAAGAGGTAGGGTGATAGCGAACAACCTTGGCGCAAGCCTCTCTCACTAGGGAAGAAACCCGCCAGCTCCCCATTAATTTGAACTGAAAATGATGGTGTGGTCACGCAAAGCTCAATCCATGCAATAAAGATTTCTGGAAACTCCATTGCTTTCAATAAGTTTAGAAGAAATTCCCAATTTACCGAGTCAAAAGCTTTCTTGATATCTATCTTCATTGCGCATCTTGAAGCTACGTCTGCTTTATGAAAATCCTTGACTAACTCAGAAGCTAGCAGGAGGTTCTCCATCAAGTAGCGATCTTTTATAAATGCAGTCTGATTTTTCGTAATGAATTTCGGAAGTATCACCTTCAGCCTGTTTGCTAGGATCTTAAATATTACCTTGTATATGACATTGTAGCACAATATCTGACGATAATCTTTCATCTCTATGGTTCCCGTCTTCTTGGGTATTAGAGCTATAATGGTCTAGTTCAATCCCTTTGGCAAGAATCCATACATGAAGAAAGACTTAACTGCAACAATGAAGTCGTTTCCAATCACAGACCACATCTCTTTATAGAATTCCACAGTGTATCCATCTGGGCCTGGTGACTTATTCGTTGGCATCGAGAAGAGTGTACTCTTGATCTCCAGACCCGTGACTTCCCTTATTAGGTCTCTGCTCTCATCCGCGTTACACTGAAACTGAAGTAACCAGCACAGCTCCATGATATTAAGATCACCGCTCAAGAGCTGCTGCGACTTAAACAATTCCGAGAAATACTTGATCCCTTCTGCTTTTATATCCTCCAGTCTTGTTAGATCAGTTCCCTCCGAGTTTTTGATCACATTGATCGTGTTCCGTTGTTGTCTCTCTTTTATTTCATTATAGAATACTTGTTATTCTTGTCCCCCACTTGTAACCAATGGAGTTTTGCTTTTTGGCTGAGAAACTTCTCCTCTAAGTTTGCCACTCGCTCCCAATTCTCATAAGCTTGGCTTTCTTCATTCATGTTTCTCACATTGCTCCTTAAACGCGTCTTCTTTACCCATTGTTAGATGGTGAAATCTTGTTTACCGAAAGTTCGGATAAGAGGCTTCAGCTGCTTCAGCTGATGTGGATGAGAATAGCTCCTCCGTACCTGTCCAATAATCAGCCACAAGGCTTTTAAAGTCCGACATTGTCACTATCGCATTTGTCACTTTAAACGGCACCTTTGGACTGTGTTGCGTCCCATAGGGCATGATGATTCCACTCACATGGTCAGAGCAGCCTCGGGCTTCGAATATACAATAGGAATTTTCTGTTCTTTGCAGCCATAGAGTATTCACAAGCACTCTATCCAACTTCTTGCAAATCAGCCCCTCCTCCCGCTTATTGCACCAAGTAAACAAGGGGCCATGATACGCCATATCTACGAGAGAGCAGCGGCTCACCAACTCCCTAAAATCCGACATTCCCAAGCTGGACAATAGCGTAGATGTGCCCACTGGATGTTCCGAATAGTCCAGAATCTCATTGAAGTCTCCCGCCAAAAGTCAAGGCCTATCACGAACTTGCGCATCATTTTGAAGGTCTCTCAAATCCCGCCATAGCACCCTTCTCTCTTCTCGAGTATTAGATTCATAGATGAAAGTGCATATAAACTCCTCCGTACGTCCTTGATATCTCATCCTACATGAGATCATCTGACTCGTCTTTTTTATTACCGTCATTGAAACTGATTGGCTCCACACTAACCAGATTCTCCCTATTGTGTTAAACTCGTAGTTTGACATTCCTGACCAACCCGGAAAAACTGACTTGACAATCTGGTTCGACTTATTCTCAACAACTCTCGTTTCTAGCAAAGCTCCAAATTCTAATGACTTCTCTCTTATCAAATTCCTCACCACTAAATGCTTTCGTTTTTTGTTGAAACCTCAAATATTCCAAAAGAAAAATGACATTAATGCTTTCTCCTTTGGTTCTTTCATCCGATTGTGCTTGGGATTTTATCCCCTGCAGGCTGAGATAGGGTTGAATAATGCTGCGACGTCTGCTTTGCTGACCGAAGGAGTGGGATTCTCACCGGCGCCCCTTCCTTTTGTATCGTTACCAACCAATTCTGTCCTTGTCTTTGCCACTTGACTATCTCAGTCGACAACCTGCACCTCACTTGCATTATCCCCTGGCTGCCCCACTTCTCTCTCCTTATCAACCACTATGTTTCCTGTTTCTGTGTTTCTGTAACTGATTCGGTACTCCCCACCTGTCTGTTTGCCTCTCGTATCCTCTCTTGTATTACTTCACTCACATCCTCATTATTTGATTCCGTTATCTCCTCAGGTCCCTGTAATTTCTTCTTCTCCGTCTCAACCCCTGCAACAGAGGCTTTCCCGACCATCCCAACACTCACATCCTCATTCAATGAACTGTTTAAATCTGCGTTACCTCCCGTAGCTTCTCTTTTATTTTTTTTAAGAGCTTTCGATTTGACTTTTGTTGAACCTTCCAGCCTTGCTTCCGACTGTGCTTTGTCCCCAGCTGAAACAGAGGATGGTGTACTTATAATATCAGTCTGAGCTGTGTCCGCCTCCGAGAAACCCATCTTTTCCTCATCTGCCTCTAAGGTATTTAGCACCTCAAATCTTGACGGCGTTACTATTCTGACTTGTCCATAAACTAAAATTCGCTTACCAGCTGCTTATTCGTTAAAGGAGAACTCCATTCACTTTTTGAACCCGGAAGGTCTTCCTTTTCCACCGGTGATTCCGCAACCAGCGAGGGTTCTTTACTTAGAGTTGTGACTCCCTCTCCTTCTGCTACACTCCCAGATGTCGCCTTCTTTTTGAACTTTGTCAAACAACCCGCTTTAGTATGCCCCCATTTCCTGCAACATCCGCAGCGCATAGGCATCCAAGGATACTCATACTCGACCACTACTTCCTCTCCCTGAACGTTATACACATGGCTCGATGGAATATCCGTTTTCAGATTTACGTCTATAAAACTTTTTGCTTCATCAAAACTAGCGACTAGCTCAGTGTCTTGGTGTAACCGAAGAGGAGTACCCACTGGACTAGCCACAAAACTGAGTCCCTTCCAAGGAAACAAAGCTGGCGGAACATGCTTCAGTGTAACCCTGCTCAACAACAAAGTTTGTATACAAAGTTTGTATTAGTGGAAATGTGCAAAGTCTGCTTAACTCTGCTCTTCTGAACTGTAGCTCATGATGTTAATAGAGATGCTGCATCTTATGTGATATAGTAAGACTTTTTGTCGTGTAACCTTTTTAAGACCTACAAATCTGCCCATTTCCTTGGCTTATTTTGAGTGCACTTGTCACACACACTCTTTTCAACACAGAGCTGATATACTCGAGACTTTTGAAGAGAGATGAAGGTAAGTGAGTTACACAGGTCAGAGACAGCTCGAAGCGTTCTCCTTTTGAGCCTTGGTTTTTGAACTCGAATTACAGATTTTGGACTTTGATTGCTCTATTTACCTAAGCAACACCTTTATGGTCATGATATTGTTCTGCTTCCATCCTTTACACTTATCTTGGTGATGCACGAGCCACATGGAGAGTTTACCAGGCTCAGTTTCCTTTTGAGAACGATTTCTTTAATCCAGAAAATTTTCTTATCCTTTGACCACCACTTCCTTTTTTCATGTTGATGGTACTCACTCCTAATCCTGTCTTTACATGAGTGTTGTCGAGCATCATGTACATTTGTTGTTGGTGATGAATGTGTATTATTATGATTTTACCTTTCTTTCCTTCAACAGTAGTAGACCAAGATGATATCCCCGTGTTGTGCCTCCAGAGTGCTATGCCTTAGATTGGAAAAGCATTCCGTCCATTTTGAGCACTATCTTTTTGAGTCCTTTGATTATTTACAAAGGTATTGTGGTCTTCTTTGACGTTTCTGCTTATCGAGATTTCACCTTTTTATCTTGACATAGAGTTCTTTTGATTTTCTCTCTCTTAAAGCTTCTCAATATTTTCTTAAATCTTCTACCCATCAGCAATTCAGGGAGCTTATCATTTTGATATTCAGGTGAATCTGGACTGATTTGTTTGTCAAGAGGAATTACCGTATGAGGCTTTATTTTTGACTCGAGGATGTGGCCCGTGTCCTTAATCATCTGGTTGCTTATTATCTTGACAGTTTTAGCATGGAGTTTAGCTTCTTGTAATTTGCTATAGGTCCAATACACTTTTGATTTCACAATTTTTTTCTCTCCTCTGTTCGTACATATGGTGCTTCCCATTCTTCCTTCACGAGTGTCCAAGTTTTCTTTTTCTATATATTTTTTTTGCTGTACTTCCTTGTGAGCGTCTTTTTTAATATTGCGCTTGTCTAGCTGTTGATTGTCACAGACTTC
The DNA here is from genome assembly GCA_963922655.1 of Cardamine chenopodiifolia. Classification (NCBI taxonomy): domain Eukaryota; kingdom Viridiplantae; phylum Streptophyta; class Magnoliopsida; order Brassicales; family Brassicaceae; genus Cardamine; species Cardamine chenopodiifolia. The sequence goes on from OZ000490.1 coordinate 4,602,120, forward strand.
ATAGCTTTGTGGGATCTTAACCTGTTAGAGCTAGTACTCAGATTTGGTTTACCTCTTTGATAGCAAATGAAGAAACTAAAAACATGTGATACACTGAAAGAAAGTACCAAGCAAAACCTTTGCTTTAATAGAAATCATTCGAACCAATGAATTATAATCATATTGTTCGACTAGAGTTACAACATCACACACTGTGACTTGCACCTGGGTCGATCCCTAATCTAGAAACCTACTGAACCAATCTAACACAAGTATATCATTCTGTCAGAGTTATACATAACCACTCATGATTTGCACCTGCTATCATTAATAATCCCATCATCATTATGTTACATGATTTCACTATGCTCCCCCTGAATCATATCCTTGGTTACTATCCTTACTAACAAACTCAGTACAGCAGCAACACCTGCAGTTCACTCTTTTTGTTCACTCACCAGACAGTGTTACAGAACTAAAAGGCAAAAGATTTTATATACACGAATTTTCACACCATGCCAATAACTACATGAACTAACTTATAATTTAAATTTACTACATAAACTATGAAATATATTGTCAAAACCAACAAATTTACATATTCCGTCAGTTGAACCGTTAGAAATAACAGACTAGGATGCCAGGTAGATGTATAAAACGGCTGTGTTTTACTAACTGACTCTGATCAATACGAAACCACGTTCTTTCATTGAAAATTCAAAATTCAAAATAAAAAAGTAAAAACATGAAATCTAAGTATCTAACTCATAACATTTTTTTGAATATTATGTAAAAATATTTTCAAGAAAAACTTTTGTACAACTAGTGTGGTACGAACACTAATAAGAGCTCAAAAGTTTTGGAAGTGATGGCTTCGTTAAAACTCAATTCCGGAAAATCCAATTGGGACAAAACTAGAATTGGAAAAAAAAGTACCATCAAATCCAAAGAGCTGAATACAATAAAACCAAAATAAAATACAAATTATGAGCCAAAACAACATAGAAACTTCAACGCCTTAGGAGGCTAAACCAAATATGCAAGCCGTCTAAATATTTCTCTTGCATTTTGAGTGTTGAAAGTCTATTTCTCATAAGTCTGTCAATATCTTTGACAAGGGAGCTTTGATCCTTTGGATGGTCTCTGTGACCTCTCTTGTTGCACTCCTGCCATACAACATAAACCGTAACTTGAAAGATATACATTAAGATGAAGCGATGAGTGCCCCCAAAAGCTGATCCGGTTATGTGATTGACGATGGTGCCAAAGTGGGCTGTGGACCGATGTTGCAAAATCCCAAAAGGGAGCTTGTTCCAGAGCTGATAGGTGAACCTACATTCAAAGAAAAGATGATCACGAGATTCTATAGTCTAGTTACAAAATCCGCAGCCCGAATTCACCCCTAGGTTCCAAAGAGCCATTCGATCTCCCGTTGATAGCCGGTTATGAATTGCAAGCCAAACGATAAAAGAGTATTTTGGTGTCGCAGAAGGGAACCACACTCCATGGTACCAACTCTTAGGTGAAACTTGTGTCTGGAGATGAGTCCAAGTGTGCTTGGATGCGAACTCATGCTTGAATACATCAGACTTGTGGCCCCATAGATGAGTGTCTTGTTCATCACTTCTAGTTGCTCTAAGCTTGTCGATTTCCTCTTCAATTCCATTGAGAATGTGCCTCTTCTTCTGCGCGTTCGATGAATTGCAAAGACCTCATCTAATGTAGCTGTGAGATTCATCCCCATATCAATACAGCCCCTATCTCCCAGCCGGTCATGTAGCCGACCTAAAATTGACCAATCATCAAACCAAAAGGAACAGTCATCACCCTTTCTTACCAGAATTTTGTGGAAAATCTTTGCCTTATCTCTATATTTTATTAGCTTTTGCCAAATCCAGGAGCCAACCATTGTGTTCATATTTACGGACAAGAATTAGCCTGCCCGGATAAGATTTTCCTTTATCCAATTCACCCAAAGAGAAGCTCTCGCTGAAACAATCCTCCAAATGAGCTTAAAGACTTTAGACCGAGCCATCCCTTTTCCTTTGGCCTACAAATATTCTTCCATGCCATTTTCGCTTTACTGGGGTTCAGGTCAGGTCACGAACAAAGGAAGCGGAGCAGATCTTCTCAATTTTCCTGATACAAGCACAAGACAAACGGAAAACAGCAATCCAAAAGTTCATTAGACTAGCAATAACTGAAGTGAGAAGCTGAAGTCTACCCGCAAAAAAAGAAAAACCGATGCTTCCATGATTGTATTCGGGATCGAATATTGTCGATGAGGGGGTAGAAGTCCAACTTAGACATTCTTTTAGTGATTAGAGGAAGCCCCAAGTATTAGACCGAGAGAATTCCTACACGCAAAGAAAGACGAGAAGCAATGTCGGAGCGCTGTTGGGGGAGACGCCAGCTAGGAAAAGGTTTGACTTCTCGGGGCTGATCTGGAGTCCAGATTATCTACCAAATACTTGAAAGACGTCAAGGATAACAGCATCTGAACTCGGCCTCCCATCCGCAAACACCAAAATATCATCTACAAAACAGAGGTCAATAACTTTCAAAGAACGATATCCTGGATGATAGCCGATCTGTCCTGCACTTGCTGCATTATTTAACATCAACGAGAGAACATTCATAGTGATGACAAAAAGATAAGGTGAAAGAGAATATCCCCATCTTAAACTTCTAGTACTCGGAAAAAATCCAGCAAGCTCCCCATTTATTTGAACCGAGAAGGATGGAGTAGTGACGCAAAGCTTGAGCCAATGGATAAAAGCGGGAGGAATACCAAGAACAGAGAGGACGTTCATCAAGAAGGACCACTGAACCGAGTCGAAAGCCTTGGAGATATCAATCTTTACCGCACAACAAGGAGCGATATTATCTTTATGGTAGTCCCAAACCAGTTCTGCGACTAGAAGAATATTCTCCATTAGATAACGGTCTTTAACGAAAGTGGATTGGTTTGGAGCAAACCCATAGAGTATTCTCTTGAGACGATTTGCCAACAACTTCAAGATGACCTTGTAGAGGACATTGCAGCAGGATATGGGGCAAAAATCATGCATTGTTGTAGAGTCCGTCTTCTTCGGGACGAGAGCTAAAATGTTGGTGTTTATACCCTTTGGGAGAAAACCATAAGCAAAGAAAAACTTCACCGCGACAATGAAATCTGTCCGTAGAATAGGCCAGGTTGCTTTAGAAAACTCCATAGGATAGCCATCCGGGCCTGAAGATTTGTTTGAATGCATAGAGAAAAGAACCTTGGTTATCTCTTCGTCGGTGACGTTGGAGACCAGCATCTCTTTATCCACACTCGAGCAACGAAATGTGAGAAGCCTCTCCAGCTCTGAGGTGGTGGCTCCTGTAAAATCCATAGGTTGTTGAGTAAATAAAGAACTAAAGTACCTGACCGCCTCAGATTTAATGTCCTCCTTTGTAGCTAAAGTTTACCCCTCGTGATTTACTATTTCCCGAATCATATTCCATGCCTGCCTCTCTTTCACCGCATTATGGAAAAAGCGGTTGTTTTTGTCTCCCACATCTAACCAATGGAGCTTAGCTTTCTGTCTAAGGAAACTCTCCTCAAGAAGTGTCACGTGGTCCCATCTAGCATAAGCTAGCGATTCGGCAGCGCTGGAAGCAGTGGAGGGCTGAGAATGGGTTACGTTTTGGCAGGCACATAGATCCACGTAAGCTTCATCAGCTCGTCTGGATAGGTGGTGGAGCTTTAGTCGGCTTAGATTACGGATGAGAGGTTTCAAATGCTTTAATTCTTTGAGAACCTTTAAAGAGAAGAAGTGGAAAGAAAAAGGGGGACCATAGGCATAAACTCATGCACCTTGGTTATAGCGTTAGAAAATTTAAATGAATTCTTAGGACAAAAGGTCATACCATACAAGAAAACAAGACCTCGAAGATGATCAGAACAGCCACCAGCCTCGAATTTAGTATAAGAGTGCGGGTAAGAGAGCAGCCATGAATCGTTCACTAGAGCACGATCAAGTTTTTTGCAAATCAGTTTCGAGTCCCGCTTGTTAGGGAACAATTCTAGACGCCATACCCATTAGGGAACAGTTCCAGACGGTCTCCTGAAAATCCAGCATGTTAATAATAGTAAGAGCCAGAATGTTACCTGAATGTTCTGCGGATGCCAAGGTATTACTGAAGTCTCCAACTCAGAGCCACGAAACTCCACAGAAGGATAAATTGCGCTGAACAACTTTGAGCTGACTCCACAGCTGCTGCCTCTCCTCTGCCAAATTTGAGGCATATACAAAGGTGCAGAGAAACATAGGAGAGCTATCTACTTAAACAGAGCATTAAATCATTTGATTGGTTTTTGTTAAGATTCTTAGGTCCACTCTCTTATCCCACACTACCCAAATTCGTCCAAGCTGGTGGTGCTCGTAGTTCGAAACAAAAGACCAACCAGGAAAAGTCGTCGAAGCCACATCAGGAGTGTGAGCTTCCGTAACCCGAGTTTCCAACAGTCCTCCCAGTAACAGTTGCTTAGAATGAATCCAATTGAAAATTGAGGTTTGCTTCCCCTTCTTATTCAGCCCTCTTATATTCCAGAAGAAGATTGACATTAATGTTTTTATTTTGTTTCCTTCTGCCAATGCCACCGGGGACAGCCTCCGGTAAGCGTTCTGATTTTGTTGAGGTGCCAGACTGTTTTAGCTTTGATGTTCAAGTGTGATACGTTCTAGCCCGAGGGTCGTTTTCTACTGAAAGGTGTAAACTCGAACCTGGAGCAGGGTCTTTGTACTCTGCAACTAGGAGTTTCGAGTCAGGATGCTTTGCTGTAATCGACAAATTCGGCTCCGCAAGAGCTTCGATATCGTCAGTTGCCAAAACCAAGCAAGAGCTGGGAGCTGAACTTGTAACAGAGCAGCGCTGCATCACACCTTGAACTTCATCGACAGTAGTATGCGGATTTGTAGCAGAGTTTTTAATTAAATCTGTTCCAGAGGGTGACTTATCGCCGTCTGCTGCAACTGCAGAATTTTGAAGCAGACATAGTGGAGCTACATTATCTGTGACCGGTATGTCATGATCAGATTTTTTGTTTGGAACAGAGCCTTTCCTCACCGGTACCTTAGTACAGACAACCGCCGAAGTAGTGAGAGCTGCATTAGAGGGAGATAACACAGCAGCGGAGACCATAACTTCAGAAAGATCCGGTTCCAAGTCTGGATTACTCAGAGACTCAAACCGAGTGGGACTTGCTATTGTTACTGCCCCATAGATTAATTTTTTTCTTTCGAGGAGCCTTTCTATTCTCACGTGACACAAACTTCCATTCATTTTCCACTGGAGAATGCACGAATTCACGTGCTTCACGTTCCGGCACCTAATCCTAAGAAGTATGATCGATAGGTATGACCTGACTCACATCAGACTGTGATTTAATCTTGTCTGTCTGCACTGTAGGAGCTTTCAACTAGACCTGATCAACCTTTGAAGCACCTGTGTCACCAACATTTGCCGAAACTGTTACATCCACTGCCTTGTTTGGAGAAGATCTAAGTTTCGAGAGACACATTTGCTCTGTATGTCCCCATGTTCGACAGCTAGTGCATCGCATTGGTAGCCAAGGGTACTCAAAAGATACAGTGACCTCCTCCTCACTAAATTTGAAGCAGTAGTTCTTTGGTAACTCCCTTGTTAGAGAGACTTCTATGAACACTTTAGCTTCGTCACAAACTATAACTAACTCAGTATCCTTATGAAGTCTGATAGGGATCCCCACCTAACTGGCAATGAAGCTTATTCTTTTCCACGGAAAAAGAGATGGCAGGACATTCACCAACTTAACCCACATAAGCATCGACGATAGAGCAGGCTGCGCATCTTCAAGGACTGGAGTCCATTTCGAGACAATCATTGGAATCTCACAGATGTTCTACATACCCCTTCGAAGCACACGGTTCCTAGCATTCAGGTTCCAAATTCTGAACTTTATTGTCGTCTCATTGACAACATAAGTCGATCATAATCGTTTTATCACCTAGGTTCCAGATTTTGTTTACGATGATGTGGATTTTGGAAATATGGGGAGCTGTAGATGCAAATCTACCTACTAGAAAGTCCTCCCAAAGCGGAGGAGTTGCCTGAAAAATCTCCTATGGAACAACCACAACTTGTTTTCCATTAATCTCATGAGCTGCAACATCAAACTGTGTCAACCAGCCATCAACTTGAGCCCAAGATTTGGTTTGAGTGGAGTCTGCAGTAACCCTTGCTTGTTGCGTGAGTGGGAGTGCATCGATAGATGAACAGAGCGCAATACCTTTTGGACCAGAACTACCGCCAGAGCTTACGCTTGGAGAGGGAGATGTGTCGTGAGCATTCACCTGCGCACCAACCAAAATTGAGAGAGGAGTTTCCGAAAAACTCTGGCCTTTGCCACAACTGGATGGCCGTAACCCCTCACAACTAGTCTACTCTGTTTTAGAGCCTTCTGTGTTGATTGGAGATGTTGAAGTAACATTTAGAGCGGCTGGAGAAGAGTCAGCCACGTCGACCTCCGCTACTCTTCGTCCAGCCATCTCACCGAGAATCTTGGGAGGTGGTGCCACGGCGGAGGAGACCAAAAACCTAATCGCGAAACCACTCTCTCCTAGTTTCCTTAAACGGCACGCTAGAGAGAGAAAATTGACAAAAAAGTCTTTAAAATAAAATATAACTCATAACCTTTAAAATCACTAACACACAATCATAGTTAAGTTGAGATCTCATCTACAGATATGCATATAAATAACGTATTATAGTTCTTCGGAATATGTCGATGTAGCTCACTACCAGTTGAGATGTCATCTAATTATATTTAGCTCCAATCAAAATCAGCAATAATAATAAAGAGTATTCTTCCACAAATTAGGTTCTTAAGCATACATTTGATGGTTAATTGCAGAGATTTCAAGAGTCATTCCCGGTTTTGATCAAAATCAAATTCATATATCATAATCACAAGGATCGCACTTCAAGTTAAGGTCTTAGGCATACATTTGATTATTTGAATTGCAGAGATTTCAAGAATTTTGATAAGAAATACAAATTAAAGCCTAAGCACGTGTACCCATTCCAGATCCACACAGTTCAGCTTGATCCTTATGGAAACCATTTATGCCTCACGTTTCATCACGTGCTGCCTTGATTTTTCGACGATGAGCTTCATAAGTTTTCCTCCATCTAGAACGATAAGCTCCAATTTGAAAGCGAGACCGCACTGGGAAGCTCAACGACCGCTGAAAGAGACAACGAAGACCAGGTGTATAATGGGAAAGACAATAGCTATGGACTGGTGAAAAAACGAAAAAGAGATTCAGAGAAGATTATGGCGACGGAGATTAATTGCTTGTTTTTGGCTCTCTTAATCTTAATAGAACATTGATTAACATGTGTATATTAGTTTCCCTTTTTATCAGAGGTTGTCGTAGTTCAAAAAGTCATGAGTTCGATTTTAGATCGCAATCTATTTTTTCTTTTTAAATTAATTTTCAATGAAGCGATGTCATTTGGTATTGTGCAGAATAGGTTAGTAATCCACGTGAGCCAGCCACTTTTAACGGTTCAACTAACAACATCTGTAAATTTGTTTATTTTGACTACCTTTTTATAGTTCCTGTAGTAAATTTAAATATTAAGTTAGTTCATGTAGTTATTGGTATAGTGTGAAAGTTCATGTATATAAAATCTTTTGGCTTTTATAAAATTCTTGGTGTGATTGTATGCCTAAAAAACTTAAAACAATTTTTTATGGATTAACTTACCTGCTTATCATACAATGCATGTTTGCATTATGCTCCCTAAATTACCGAATAAATTAGTGACTACTGTCAACTAGTAACCAGCTTGCTGACATAATTACCAGAGAATTTATCGCTTCGCCAAATAACTTAACCAAAACAAAAAACAATTATATATATAACTAATTTTTTCAACTTTATGTCATAAATTTTCGAAGTAACACAAATGACGGTCATTTCCGTCGAAACTCCGTTAAAAAGGATGTCGAAAATCTAAAACTAATTAGAAATTTTCGACGGATTTTTAAAGGATAATATTTCGACAGCCTCGTAATCAGTAAAATTGTCAGAAATCCATCGGAATATCATCCTTATATATTTATGACGGATTTCCGACCGTCAAAGTTTCCGACGGATATTTTAACGAAGGCTTTCCGACTGATCTTTTTTACGGACTTCTGACAGATTTAATATTTATTTGTTTTAAATATTATTAATTATTTTTTTATTTTTTGTTAGATTTGTTAAAAATATATACTTAAATTTAAAATTTCTAATAAAATTCAAATTCAAATTTTAAATAAAATAAAATAAAATATAAATGTTAAATTTATAAAAAAACTTCAAAATTTGATAAAAATAAATACTTACTTTGATGATGAATTCATTCCATTTCTCGATAGAAATGTCATTGGAAGAGTCTTCTTCTCCTGCCGGCTAAGATTGAAGATACTACTCTCCGAGCAATTTCACGGTCTCGACGAGCTCCAGAATGACTTGATCTTGAATTTGGTTCGTCTTTTTGTTGATGTGAATATCCTCCACCAACCTAAGATTCAAGGGACGCACACCGCCTATCTGAAACTGTAAAAAAAAATAAAATAATGAAGTTATAAGTTAAAAATATATTAAGAAAAATAAAAAATCTATTAAAAACTTACCAATTGCTCTTCCCGGGACAACAAGTTTGTCGCTCCAACGTTATGGTCAAAATTCCTTTGCCTCTATGCCTACTCAGCCGGTTGCTGGAGTTCGTCTTCGAGGTTTTATCAGTCTCGGATTGCTTGTAATAATTGACAAACTCATTCCAGATCTCGGATTTGTAGATGAACTTCATGGGCACCTCATTGTGCCTCCACTTGTCCTTTCATTCGTAAAGGTTCTTTGAGTACATTCTGGCCGTTTTGGATTCGAACTCCGTTCTAATCCTAATATGATACTTCATATCCCAGTTAAATTATTCCTGTAAAAAATACAAAATTTATTTTAATAATAAAATATAAAAATAAAAAGATAAGTTTTAGAAAGGAAATATTTACCGTAAATTTCCTGAATCATAACTAGCGCTTTTGCGGAAACATGGTCGAGAATGTTGGATACAGATGCTTAACTATTCCGTTAAGCATCTGGTTGTCTGCTTTGGTTATTCCATCAAACCTACAAAAAATAGAAATTTAAATATTAGTAGGAAAAATAAATAAATATATATGTATATATAAAGAAAAAAACCGGTAAAAGCTTATCAAATAGCTCTTCCAATCCGTCGTGGATGAATTTTTTGTAGTTCCTCTCTGTTGCGTTGAGATATGGAATTTTCAACGCTCATTTGCGATGACGTTATTGGTTGCGTCTCCGAACTATGGCTCGACAAGTTCTAGAAAACCATATAGCCTCGCTCCATTCCTCTTTTCCGCAACTGCACTCGATCCACCTCGTAGAAGACGCGAGGCAAAATAATAATATTGACCGTAATCTCTTTATGAAAATAAAACAATAGTCAGAATATAATTAATCAAAACTCAAAATATAAAAATATAAACAATTTTATACCAACCATTCTTTTAATGTAATTATAAAACATTAAAAATTTCCAAATCTCAAATTTTTAATTCAAAAATTTCTCATTAAATTCAAATTAAATGCAAAAAAAATGTAAATACAATTCAAAATTAATTATACATAAAAATATTAATCTTATTCACAAAATTCAAATAAAATTCAATTAATCCAAATAAAATTAAAAAATTAATCTTATTCATAAAAAATTTATAAGATTATTCAACAATTCCAAATAAAATTCAAAAAATCTAAATAAAATTAAAAATTAATCTTATAAAATTCATTTAATATTATTCATAAAATTAAAATAAAATTCAAATAAAATCCAAATCAAATTCGAATTAAATTAAAAAAACCCAAATAAAATTAAGAAATTTAAAATCAAATTAAAAATCATAATTTCTTAAACCTAAATTAAAATAAAAAATTCCAAATCCTAAATCTAACCACAGAAAACCTAATCTAACTTTCATAATCCTAAATCTAACTTCCAAAACCCTTAATCTAACTTACAAAAACCTAAATCTAACCCTAAATCCATTATACAAAATTTTCTTCACTAAATAAATATGAAAACTTACAAAATAGACTAGTGTGATGGATAGTTATCCATGTGCGTTCGATTTGGACGAGATTTGGAGTGATTTTGTATTAGCAACGGCAAAATCAATGGAGCCAATGAAGAAGAAGGCGTATTAAATAAAATAATTTTCAAAGGATATACCCGTCAGAAAATCTGGGAAAATGATTTGGTGCGTTGTTCAAACCATTTGGCAAAACATAACTGCGCCTAAATTTTTTTGTGTTCATCGAAAATCCATCAAAAAGTTTTGATAGATTTCCAACGGCTTTGAATATGTTCATACTATCATTTTATGTCTTTTAAATTATATAGAAGGTAGATTGATGTAATCAATATCATAAATTTCAGATATATATATTTTCAAATCATCTATACTATAATTGTGTTGTTACAATATATGTATTGTTATTAATCGATAAATTCGTAATCTAGTCAAATTTTTCAAAAACCATGGTTTATAGTGTTACTTTGAAAACTATGTATTTTAAATAAATTATAACATCGTGTTTACCAATAGTGAATATCAATAATTATAAAATTTAACCCCGAAACTCCAAACCGTTGAGTTTAGAAATTATACATTTCTAATGTTTAACACGTGTTTAATGTGGAGTAAGTTAAATATATATATATATATATATGGTCGATTAAAAGAAAATTTTTGATGGACCATATATTTTATATTAATATTTGCCGTAAGACATCAGATCGATCAGTCCAGAGGTGGATCAATCGATCTAACATCTTACGGCAAATCTTCTATTTTACAATAATATTTAACAAAAATATACATACATATTTTAACATCTTATGCACATTTATATAACAAATAATTTGTTATATATATGAAATAAATTAAAATTCCTAATAAAATCCTTATAAAATCAAACCAATTCAATGAGAGTTACAACATACAAAGATACAAAAAAGTAACAGCTTAGATTGTGATGATGATCCGTCCAAATGAATTGAGTCTTTATCATCATCAAGCTCTCCATGTGATTCCTCTGAATCATAACGCACTCTATCATCCCCGAATTGTGTAAAATCAACCACAAAATCAACATCAAAGGAAGACTGGTTAATTTACTGTGAATGCTATGAACTCGCATATACTTCGTACATATTCTTCTTTTTTTTAAGTTTGACGCCGGATCCATCATCGGTTTGTCCATCCATGATCAAAAATATCCAGAAGAAAATATATCTTTCCGATTTCAAAGAAGTTTTAGTAATGTATTGAGTTATGAATGTATGAGAGAGTATGGAAAAATATTTATAAACTCGTCGCCCGTCGGAAATCCGTCACAAATTTAAAAATCTCAAACGGCTATATAACAGTTATATTAATGTATATATTTTCTGACAGATTTCGGACGGATTGTTTCAAAATCTCAAACGGTTATATAACGCCTATATTAACGTATATATTTTTCGACAGATTGTTTACTTTCCGATGGAAATCCGTCAGAAAATTTCCGACGAATTTCCAACAGATGTTGTTTAGTCGGAATGCCGTCGGTTTGCAGTCGGAAATTTTCGACAGCCACTACACCCGTCAGAAATTCTATTTGTTTTAGGTTGGTTTTCTTATAGTGATTGATGATAAATTTATTTATTATCTATGAAAACAATTTTATTCTATCACTAATTATCGATGGATTTAGAACTCCTTCGGTGTTTTCTCATATGCTGCTTTAGTCATTTATTTTTTGAGTATTTTCTGCTTCTCTCAGTTTTATCAATAGTGTTTTATAATTTTTTCTAAAATTAGTTTTGTCCCTATAGAATTTTCTAGTTTTGGGTTTTAAAAAGATAAACACTATCGATTTTCAATGTTAAAACTATAATTTCTTTCAAAATAGATTTGATAGACATTTGCATATTTTATAAAAATGTTTTTTTAAATATAATTTAACATAATATTAAAAAAAAAATTCTTTGGATTTAGAACTGAATTAATATTCGTTGTTGTTCCATCGTGAAGCGTGGCTATATTTGCGATGGAAATTTTTGTCGTTATTATATATAGGTTGTAATATTTTCTTTGCTTTATGTGTAGTTCTCTCTAATCTAGGAGTGTCAATTTACGCTGAAAAAATCCATGGAGCTACGTCAGTTACATGCAACGATCGATCATCGATCACTAGCCGTCAAAATCTGATTGGCTCATGGAACAAAGCACTATTTTATTTAAATTAAGAAAGATGTTATAAGTTGCGATGTTAATTATTGTTTGTAACGCATTACGTGAAGAAATTTTTTTTTTTTGGTGGCAGTTACGTCTAATCAATGATATTTTGATTATGTATTCATGTTGAGTTTTAGAGTTTTATATTAGTGAATTTACTTTATTTGTAATCATTCTAAATAAGAAAAGAAAAAGCATGTGGAGTATAACTCGCGCGCACTACCACTAATCAAGACATAACGGATTAGAAGTACTAATCTTCTAAGATTTGCTCTAACTTTCTAATAATTTTAGCACGCAATATCGCAGAATCAATGGAACAAAATAGGCTACTTTACTACAAGAACGCCAATCTCACATGCATATTTTCTGCTTTTAGTACAAAGAAAACGACTATCATGAACAATTAACAGTGGTTTTGCTCAAAATCCGAAGTCATTCCCACGTGCTTCGTGATGTGGCTTTGCTCGAACCTTCGTACTCATGCCAAATTTTTGGGGCACTTAAGCGAAACATACACGTACCTCTACATAGATATGTAGCTTTTCGGTTTTGTGTGTTTTCAAGTTGGGCAAAGCATAAAATAAAATAAATAAAAGCTATGACGTGTGCAATAAGATAATAGTGTTAGCGAAAGAATCATCAGTGCCTATATGATATTGTCTGCTTTACAATTTGCTTGAATGATCCCATACCCATCCAAAACAGCAATTATTATCTTTTACTCAATAACGTATCTCCTTGGTTGTGGTCTGATAGATATTCATATTCTGTACATGTCTACTTTATAGTTTTTCTTTTACTAATCTACATGACTCTCGATTGGAGAAAAAAAACTATGTTCTCATGTTTATCCAAAACTTTAACTCACCTTTTTGATGTTTTATATAAGAAGACCCGTTTCGTCATACTCTTCTTATCACATGTGCTTCTTCTAAATATTCAGATAAATTTAACTTTCAAAAACCTTGACAGAAAAAAAAACATTAACCATGGAGGGTGTAATGCAAAAGTGTAGACCTTATTTGTTAATGATCTTTTTGCAATTTGGAGCAGCAGGAACTTATATTGTTATTATGGCTACTCTTAACCAAGGCCAGAACCGTTACGTTGTAATTGTGTATCGTAATGCTGTGGCTTCTCTAGTCCTCGCACCCTTTGCACTCTTCTTTGAAAGGTAAGTCTATGTTAAACATTAATAATAATAATACTCTTCTTAATTAGCATGTTGTTGTTTTAAATTGATTATTCGTTTTTTTGGACTTGATTTTGATTTTGTAGGAAAATGAGGCCAAAAATGACACTATCGGTTTTCTGGAAAATAGTGGCACTTGGTTTCTTAGAGTAAGCTTTCCTTTTTCACAATCTTAAATCACAGAACAAAAAAATTAAAATTTGAATGAGGCAACCACTTTCGACAAATCTATCTTGAGCTTCTCTTAATTTTTTCGGTTAAACAATTTCGTAAATAGTTTGTAAAAAGTTTTTTTGAATATAATTTTACATAGTATTAAAAAAAATACAAACAAATTAAAATTTTTAAATAAATAGAAGATAGTATATATTTTAATAATACATCCTTTTCGTACCGGCCTGTGTGTAGGCCAGTCTTGGATCAGGGTTTTGGTTACTTGGGGATGAACATGACATCAGCTACATATACATCTGCTATCATGAACATTCTTCCTTCTGTCACATTCATAATCGCTTGGATTCTAAGGTAATTTATGGTAAAAAGGTTTTTTTTAATCCGGTCCGACTGGTCCAGCCAGCCATCTAATATTGATTGATGTCGAGAAGGCGTTTGGTACAGTTTTCAAAATATTGGCTAAAACACATATCTAAACCTAATTGAATATATATAAGGTGACATATTAAAAGTACATATATGGTGATATATGGACAGAATGGAGAAAGTTAATTTAGCAGAGGTACGAAGCAAAGCAAAGATAATTGGGACATTGGTGGGTCTCGGAGGGGCATTGGTAATGACATTGTATAAAGGTCCAGTTATTCCTTTACCATGGTCTAATCCGACTATGAATCAACAAAACGGACATACCAACAATTTACAAGACCATAACCATTGGGTTGCTGGAACTTTGCTGATACTCCTCGGTTGTGTTGCGTGGTCTGGTTTCTATGTTTTACAGGTACTATCCTTATATTTTTATTTATTTTTCATACTTAATTATATTATCATTCTTTAACAAAAAAATTCATACTTAATCATACCAATCCACAAACCAAAAATTATAATTGTAGAATTTTTTCGTACATAACTTTTTAGGCCTCCGAGCTGGTGCATTTGTGTTGAATCTTCGAGTTAGACAAAAAAAAGAAAAAAAGAAAATGCAAATCACTTTATACTTTTAATAATATAGCTGAGATCCCTACTTTTTAATATCTATATTAAAGCATCAATGTAAGTTTATTTGGTTTATAAATTTCAATTGATTTTAAAAGTCACATAGAATTTAAAAATACTCAGTTATATCAAAATTAAACAAATGGATTTTTAAATTAATCGAGTAATTTTGAAGTAATAAAGTTAACCGCCGGATTTAAGTCTGTATTTTTAACTTAAAAGCCTATGTATTTTTTTTACTTAAAACACTTCAAAATCTATTAAAGTCAAATCGGCCATAATAAAATCATTTAACACTACCAACCAATGATAATTATGTGTGTTCTTGAGATAGTTTGATGTCAACTTGACTTGAAAAAGTGTTTGTACGGATACTTGAAACAAATGTATATTTGATATATAGTCAATAACGATAAAGACGTATCCGGCCGATCTTTCACTATCAGCTTTAATATGCTTGGTCGGGGCTGTCCAAAGCACCGCAGTTGCGCTTGTGGTAGAGCCACACGCGAGCGGATGGGCAGTTGGATGGGATGCAAGGCTTTTCGCACCTCTTTATACGGTAAGTATATATCATTTTGAAGGGAATAGTAATCACTTGAAACAAAATATATTAATCAAAATTATATCAAAAGTAGATTTTAATCAAATTTGGTTTAATGAAGGGAATAGTAAGCTCGGGAATAACGTACTACGTGCAAGGGATGGTCATGAAGACGAGAGGGCCTGTTTTTGTCACCGCCTTTAACCCTCTCTGCATGATTCTTGTAGCTCTCCTTGCTTCGTTTTTTCTTCATGAACAAATTCATTTCGGATGGTACGTTAAATAAATTTCGATACACTGCAATTATTTTCTATAAACTTAGACGTGTATCTACCAAAGGGTTTGTAACTTGCTGCTAGTACAGAAAAATTAGTTTTTTTTGTTCCTTGGGTTCAGTCTCGTTTGATAAGAAGAGCTATAGTTTAATTTGGATTATTTAAAATCTGATTCCATATATTCAAAGTTTAACTCCTACAATTGAACAGAAAAACAAAAAAAAAGTGTATTCCTATAATTTAACAAAAAACAGTGTATTCCTAAATGGTATCAGAATAAACGTTTTTGTTAATTCCTTATGTTTCTTTATGTTGCAGTGTAATTGGAGGGGCCGTGATCGCAACGGGATTGTATATGGTTGTATGGGGAAAAGGAAAAGAGTACGAAGAATCAAGACTAGATATCCTTGAGAAAAATAGCCTCCAGGAATTGCCGATCAGAAGTAAAGGTGATGATAACTACAAATTGTCTTCTCCTAGCCAATGGCAGCAATATGACCATTCCTGCTAATGCGCATCGTCACGTATCTGGACTATAATAATTAAGAAACATATGTCGAGTAATATAATATCATCGAATCTAGGTCTTGTATTCGAACCAAAAATAAATACACATATGAATTTGTATGCATTTTTCTATAAAATATTGTTTGCTAACCGGCCACCATAAACTCAAGTCTCCAAATAATTTTCTTTTTGTTGGGGGGGGGTCCATGCATCAGCTACTTCAACCATTTTTTCTACTTTTTTTGATAAACTAGAGAATGATCGATTGTGTTTATGATTTATGTATATTCACTAATCCAAAATGACCACATATATATATAATGGACAAGACTAGGGTTTTAACTTGACACCAAACCAAACCAATAGGAAAATAGAAATAATACATTTATATGTATTTACGATAAGCTCAACAATATATTTGTCAATATACTCGCATTACCCCTCCCCCCTCAAGCTGGACATTGGAGGGCCGAGAATGAAGGTTCAAAATGCCCAACTTGTTTTTGAAAACAGCACATTCCCTTTCGGCGAGAGCTTTGGTAAAAATGTCCGCTAATTGTATCTTGGTAGAAACATGGGATGCGACTATGTTACTTGCTTTGATTTCGTCTCGAACAAAATGACAGTCCCTTTCGATATGTTTCGTACGCGCATGAAAAACAGGATTGACACTAATATGTAAAACAACCATATTATCACAGTACAATACATGGGTGCTTTCATCATAACGCCAAGATCAATCAAAAGAGCTTTAATCCAAATTAATTCCTCTGTAGTCTATGCCATTGCTCTGTATTCAACTTCAGCCGAAGAAAGGCTCACACATTGTTGTTTTTTTGTCTTCCATGAAATAGGAGATTGACCAAGTTGAATAAAGCAATCTGTCACCGATCGTCGAGTCAAAGGGCAACCATTCCAATCAGAGTCACCCTAGCCAAAAACCCAAAGATCAAAATCAACACGAAGTAAAATACCTTTTCTTGGACTGTATTTAAGATATCGAAGTACTCTAAGAACCGTTGTCCAGTGTTCTTCGTGAGGAGCACTCATGAATTGAGACAAAATGTGAACTGTATAAGCAATATTGGGTCGAGTAACTCCAAGATAGATCAGCTTACCAACCAGGCGATGATAGGATTCAGGATTTAACATGAACGGGCTATCATCTAATGCAAGTTGGTGATGCTGCTCTAGATGAAACATATCCTGCTTTGATCTAAGTAAACCCGTGTCCGACAAGATATCTATAACATATTTCCATTGACTTAAATAGATGCTAAGTGGACTCTGTGTCACCTCAATACCCAAGAAATATTTCAACACTCCAAGATCTTTCATGTGAAATCATGTACTAAGATAAGTCTTGAACTCGTCAATCGCTCCAAGTGTGTTCCCCATGATCTTCAAGGCTAGACAACTAACTTCATTTTATGGCTAAAAAACATGGTGTCGTCGGCAAATAAAAATTAGCTGATTGGGAACGTGCCTTGAAGACAAAGTACAGAGAGAACATATGTACATAAGATAAAGAGATAAGTGGTGAGTGTGTCTCTTTTTAGTAATCCGCGAGTAGAGAGAACTTTCTCGTATTGAGCTCCATTTACGAGAAAGGATTATGAGATGGTAGTTACAAATTCCATAACTTACGCGATCCATAAATCGTGAAAGGACAGACTTAAGAAACCTTCATTCGATCTTATCATAGGCCTTGATCATATCCGTTTTGATAAACATCAAGCATCGTACTCTAGCTTCCGAGAGACGGAGATGATGAAAGACCTCATGAGTGATGAGGACGTTCTCTGCAATATCTCTCTTAGGCATAAAAGTCGATTGGTGATTTAAGATGATAGTCAAGAGGAGCAGTTTTAGGCGTCGAGTAAGGATTTCCACTATGATTTTATAATGGTTGATGCAAAGGGCAGTAGGTCGGTAGTCAGAGACTTTCTTCGGGCCTGTCCCTTTGGGAATAAGGTGAATGTGTGTTTCGTTTTTTCTTGGGAGGAGTGTATTTGAGGAGAAAAATAGCTGGATGTCCTGTTAAATTTGATCGCCCATAATGTCCCAAAACGTGTGATAGAAGCTAGCCAAAACACCATCGGGACGCCGGAATCTAAAAGATGGCTTCTTTGATTTCCTTATATGCCGGAATCAACATCTCATATATGCTCGGTGAGATCCTCTCATGGATGACCGAATCAACAACTTGACAGTTATTGGGATGCCCAAAGCGAAGAGGACTTTATAATAGGTGGATATTAGAGTAGCAATTTGGGTGTCATTGATAGCTAAATTACCTCGATCATCCTCGAGGACCGTTAGGTTATTTTGTTATTTTCTCCCCATTGTGGAAGCGTGAAAAAGGAAGATTTCATATCACCATTAAGGAGCCATTGAACTCGGCTACATTGTTGCCAAAACTTTTCTTCCTCCAAGTAGGCTTTTTCCAAGATAACGATAAGTGAGTTGATAAGAGCTTGTTCTCGAATATCCTGTGATAAAGGAAGCTCAAGATTTTTGTGCGCTTAATGTAAGGCCCGAGTCTTAATATCATTTTGTTCATGCGACCATTTAATGATGGTTTTCCGGCTTCGACTCATTTTGATTAAGAGGGAATCATCGGGCTCTTGGTTTTCCCAAGCCTCATCTAAGACCGGTCTCATCTCCTCTTGTTCATGGAGTCTTCTATCAAAGCAAAAAAATTCTTCTAGATTTCCATTTTGTGGGATCAAAATATGTGATTAATGGGAGATGATTACAGCCCTCAAATCGCAAATACAACCATCTTCAAGAGAGATAGGCCTCGAACAATGAGAAATTAACCAAGGAGCAATGTAAGAGAGAGATCGTATAAAATGAGTGTGTTTTAATCCTCTCCAAGAGAATTTGTCTCCATGTAAGAGAGATCGTATAAAGTGAATGTGTTTCATGACCTCTAGAGTTACATAATCATTCCAAAAAGGCTAGACCACCACTAAGACCTTCTGGAGGAAGTAAAAAATGGTTTTTGAAATCCAAATGTTGAAAAGCATGGAGTACACCATCTTCTTTACTCTTTGTCTCCATGAGAAACATGATTTAAGGATAAATGGATGAGCATATCTCCTTGATCCTAGGAATTATCAAGTCGCTTCCAATCCCTTGACAGTTCCATCTTACAAGCACTAAGAAAGAGGATATTTCGGATCCCAAAAACCTGCTTATCCTCTTTCATCGCTGTAATTATTTTAATTTTAGGTTGAATAGCTTTGGAGGAGGAAGCTTGGGGATCTTTTTGGTTAAGGTCAACACATAGACGCTTTTTTGCATAAGTAGAAGCTCTGGCCACATTACACTTCTTGGAGCTGGCCCCTTGAAGCGGACTACAACCTTTTGATGCGTTCCTTCTTTTCTTCTTCTTGACCACAGTCTTGTCTAGTTGGAAATTTTCTAGGAATGGTGATGGTGACCTGCATGGGGGCTGCTCAAGTTGGAGCGAGAGTGGTCTGTTATGCACATGCAAAGCAAGGGGGTCAACTTTATCAACCTGAGGGATAAAGGTATCAACCAGACCATCTGTTGCAAAGCAAGAAGTACTAGTTTCTTGGCGGTGAGGGATATCGTAGGGAGAAACCTTCTCCATGTTAGCCATGTTCTCCTATAAATTGTATCTCCACATCCATTAAATTATTGGAATTAGTTCTTATACTCCCTCTAGTAAAGCTGAGGATCGGGGATACAATCCTCTCTAAGCGCTCCAGGACAGGACGACGCTGCCTTTGGGAGTTAGAGTAATCCTCTCGATGCATGGTTATTTCCCCAATATATGACTAACCAGTCTAGAATAGGGGGAGTTAGTTACAGTGGCATGAAGGCTTTCATGTCGCAAGTTTGAGAGGACGCTTCTGAGATTCGACGGTTTGATTGAGGAGCCTCCTCAAAGGTAGTCCTCCCTTTTTTGCTCCGTTGCGGACAAGTAGAAGCCTGTTGGTGGGAAAGAAGCTTCTTGAGATTGCAATCAACCAATGATCTAGCCCGATACTGAGCCAAAGAAGCTCTGTGATGATCAAAGCTTTCGCGAACTTCTTCACGGTAATTTTTGGATGATCCTCCATGGGAATTTTGGGTACTATGTCATGAAGAGTGATCTTTATTTGGATTATCAACTTTCTTTTGGGATCGATGATACTCTCGAGAGGAAGAATTTTTGCCAAGTGGTGGTTTTGATCACGATTTCCACTTGGTTGAATCACCTCTCGGTCTCGATCTCTCTGATTCTGAGCATATAGTTCATGGGACAAACGTGAATGTAGGCATGACACAAAAAGCTCCCTAGCTCAATTTGAGACCGTTGGGCCCCAAAAAAGATCTCTGAACCGATATGGATCAGCTCTTCTAGGTTCGTAGGCTTCGCGCTGAGAACTTGGTTAGTAATGACTTATCTTGTAGTGTTTTTTTGTCTCGAGTGTGAGCCCTCAGCTCTGTTTTTGGGGGTGGGGTGAAAGGAAATGTACTCTTCTGAGGGGATGCCATACGATCCTTGCCGCCTTTTGTTATTTTTCCGGGAAATGGAAGTGGAGGCTCATATTAAGGAAGCTCACTTCTTGGTGCATATTTCTTTTCAACCATCTAGGACACCTCATCCACTTCTTTAGATTCACTCTCAATAACCAAATCCTCACCATTCTCGCCATAAAGAAGCCTATAAAGTTCTTCTATTGCTTTTTCACACTCATAAACATTGCAATCTTTCTTTCTCTTTGGTGGCTCATTGTCTCAACCCCATCCCCATTATTTGAGAAGATGACATTACAAAACTCCTTGGGGTTAACTTCGGTTTTACTGGGAAGTGAATCCATGTTGGATGATGAAGATACTTGAGTAACTCGGTTGTCAAAGCTCTTGACATGAAAAGACAAACTTTTAAATTTAGCATGCAAGTCGTTATATGCTTCATCCATCTTCGAGTTCATTCCATCCATCCGCTTGTTCATCTCAAATGAGTGCTTTTTCATCTCTAAAACACCTTTAGTTTGGTCTTCAAGTAGTTGCTAAAGAAGGAGAGTATTGGGAGCTTCTTTAACAGGTTAGTTTGGTGGTGATGCTTGGTGTTGGTAGTTTTGGTTTGGGAAGAAGGTTTGGGTATTGCTGTATTGAGATCTACGTTGATTATTTTTTGGATATTGTTTGTTTGTGGTTTGATAGGGTTGGTTTATGGTTTGGGGCATTGATTGGAAGTTCCCTTGGTTATAGGATTGTCTTTGTGGTTGAGAGGGGTAGTTCGAGTTGAAGCCTTGTTGTTGGTAGCCACCAACAAAGTTCATCTCCTCTTCAATACCTTGACAAACTTCAATACCAACCTTTTGATAGCACTTTTTCTCATCAATGTCTCTCACATAGTTCACTTGAATTTAAGTGGCTTGCATCATCCTGTCAAACTTCTCAGTCAAAGCCTTCATCTGTCTTTTTGATTGATCCTCATCACCACCTATATCCCTTATATACCTATCATAGTCTTCACCATAATTCACATCACTCATGGAAATATTTTCAACCAAGATCATGCTTTCATCCGCTTGTTGACCCAAGAAGTAACCGTTACTTGTTGTGTCTAAGAGCATCCTTATCTTTGGCAACACTCCACGATATAAAGTAGAAAGTAATGACTCTTTGGAGAAACCATGGTGAAGACATTGTGATGTGTAGCCCTTGAACCTTTCCTATGCCTCACTAAAGCTTTCATTCCCCTTTTGGGAAAATCCGGAAATCTCATTCCTAAGGCGTAGAGAAGAACTTCCCTAAGAAGATTCTCTTGCATTTATCCCAAGATTTGATGGAGTTGTGAGGCAAATTATTTTTCTATTGGTGTGCCTTATCACCAAGACAGAATGGGAAAAACCTTAGCTTAAAAGCATCCTCAAAGATACCATTTATCTTTACCGTTCCAAAAAAGTGATCGAATTCATCTAAGTGATCTAGAGGATCTTTCATTGCCAACCCATGGAAATTTAAACTTGGACCATGTTAATGAGGCTAGCCTTGATCTCAAAGTTATTGTTTTCCACTAGTGGGGGACGAATACCAGCTTGGTTTCCATGAATTTTTGGTTCATCAAAAACACCAATTGGCCGAATCTCCGGCACCTCAACCTCTGGCACCTCAACCTCTGGCGGATTCACCCTTTGGTTATGATGAGGACATCCAAGCTAGCATCCTCGGAACCAAAGAGAGTATCATATCAATCCCACAGATAAGGAGAAGTCCAAGAACAAGAGGAAGATCCAAGAGTGTAACAGAAGACTTCAACAAGTCAGTGGAGAGGTTGATCACCCTAATGGAGTATGGAGAGCTCAAAGGAACACTTTTCATTAAGGAGATTACTCAAAAGACTCCAATGGATCCAACAAGTGTCTCAAGCGTGGACATCACGAATCCTCATTTTTCATTTTCACCAAGAATGCAATGTGAGTATTTGAATTACTTTAGAATCACGAGTGTTTTATGTAGTTTTGCTGGGTTTTTATTTTTATTTGAGTCCTAGACGTCCCAGCGTTTTGTAACATAGATTCTAGAATGTATGTTGCTTTTATTTCTTTACTTTTGTGTAATTTTTAGTCAATAGAAGCCACATGTTGTTGAGCTATTTATAAACATCCTTCTCATCTTGTATTTTTTAACCTACATCAATAAAGAAACCAAAATTTCTTCTCGCAAGAAAATCCTAGCCGCTTTCTCCTTCTTTGCGTGTGAATCTCTTAGAGTTGAAGCTCAGACTTATCAAGGCTCCTCCACAAGTTTTGTGGCGTCTCCAATCTATCATTGTCTTCATTCATCGCCTCATTACTTTGCTTATTTAGAGAGCGTGTTACCACTAGCTGCCGGCCCCATCACTATCCCTTTTTCGCTCACGGTTCTGTGCCTGCACCATCTGGTATCAGAGCTGAAAAGCTACAAACAGGTTGTCGAAAACACTAGCTAGCACCACACCTTTTTTCCTTTTTTTTTTGTTTTTAATTTGCTTGTTCTTTGTTTCTGGTTTTTTTCTCGCATTCAAACTATCAGAAAAACCATAAAAAATGTTTGATTCATTGCTTAGTTAGTTTTTCAGTTGTATAGATCGAAAAAGTAAAAAAAAAATTAAGGTTTTCCTTGCTGATGTTTTCTCTGGTTCTTGTTGTTGCTTGTGTTTGCATCTATTTTGTTTGCTTTCAGTCTTGTGTATCATATCACTTCATGCCTGCATAAGTTGTTAGTCATTTGCATCAAAAATCTTTTCAAAAAAAGGATTGAGCCTACAATTGCGTACAATTGAGTTGAGCATGCAAGAGAACCCAAATGATGTGAAGAATCAATTTGTGAAATATTATAAAAGGTTCCTTGATGTTGATTTCCTAAACACCTTATTTGATGAGACAAATATGGTGGATTCATTGGTATATATAGTTTCCTAAACCATCAAAATTCACTTCTTTTGTATATAGTTTTCTTCTTCTAGCTTTTCTTTTGTTTTTGTTTTTGTTGATCTTTTTCTTGATTCATTCTCACATCTAGATGGTGTAAAATAAGTTTGGAGGAGAGACATGTTATCTAACGTTATATTCTGTTTTGATTATACTTCTTTGAAATCATGCATTGTTAATACTTATGTATTCAAGAAAAAAAAATTTGAAAATTTTGAAAACACACAAAAAGAATCATGATCTCATTTGCACATTAGGATTGAATCTAAAAGCATATAGCTTTGCATATGCATATGAGATATTTGCATTTTAGAAGTTCACACGTAGGATTAAGATTGTTGCCCTTAGTCATGGTTATTTGTTGTTTGAATATCTTTTTTACAAATAAAAAATCTATGTCTGGACATTTACATCTTTCGAAATACAAATTCTACTTTTGTAAGGTTCACATGATTTTTGAAACATCTCTATGAACTTGGACTATATTTGAATATAATAGTTTTTCTTAGGGTGTTTTACATGCGTTCTCGTAGTTAACTATAAGTCATATTCGAGTTTTCTATCCACTTTTCCACCCTTGTGCTAACCTGAATGACCATTCTTACCTTTAGCATGGTTCCCCTACCTTTAACCCTAATCATTTCTTTCAACCTCTTTGATTGATTTGCTGAGTGAAGCCTCTTGTTGATAATGCTATGATTTTGAAAAACCTTGAGAGTATTGGGAACAACAAAGGATTAATTCTCGTTTTAGCTAGCAAAGGTAAGACTAGCGATTAGGATGAGAATGAAAAAATTGTATGGTTATATTGAGTAGTTGGTTTGGGTGTTGGAAAAGAAAAAGGTGAAAAGAAATCTTGATCAATGGTATGAAAAGATCCCTTAGGGAATAAAGAAATAGTTAAGAAATTGTAAGTCTCAAGTGAAAAAAGTAACTACTCTTATATTGTACAAAGAAATAAATGTTGGGAGCAAAAGAAAGAAAATAAAATATATAGAAAAGACCTAAGCGTTGAATAAAATTTTTTTTCCTAGGAGACTAAGAAGAAAGACTAGTGCTTTGGGATTGAAAAGAGAATAAAAGACTATGAAAAAGAGTAGAACTAAGATGCATTTCATGATATGGGATAGACAACGGGAGGTAAAAGTTTGTATGCATAAATTATTCCCCTTCTTAGATGGATTTTGCATTTGACTAGCATTTTTATGTTTTGAGAGTAAATACACAAACAAAAACTCTTTTAAAAAAACCTTAAAGACCTTTCACCCAAAACCGCACTAAACACCCTTAATGAATGTTAGAGATATGTCTTCGATTTGATTATGAGTTTTTGCTTAAGTCTAGGGGTTGCATTAAAATTTGTATAGAGATGAGCATGGAGAAGTATGAAAGAGTAAGATGTTTGTTCTTGTAACATCTAACTATCTTTGAGTACAATGCGTTTAATCTTTCGTTTGATACTTTATGGCTTTGAATCCCCCTTTTTCCAACCTCTTCCTCGACTTGTCTCTTAATGTTAGATTGCGGACAAGAAAAATATAATTTTGGGGGAGTTAATATATTAAGTTTTTACTCTCTTTTTTATTGCAATTCATCATCAACATCTTGCGTTTACATCTCATTCTTAGAGTTTAAGTGCATTGTTTGTAGTTTCGCATATGTATTCTTGTTTATGTAGGTTTCGAAGTGAAGAGGGATTAATTGGAGTTAGAAATAGGGAAAATTACTAGAATAATATTACAATTAGATTTAATTACTAGATTAACCTACAAAAAAGTAGGGTTAACTGAGTTTTTTAATCACAAAAGTGTCATTAAAGCCATGTGGTTAAAAAAATAATTATAAAACTGTCATTACTAATTAATTCTACATCAGCATTATTTCTCCTTTTTAATAAAAACAACAAATATTTATCACTTTGCCACCACTGACAGATAAATATGCGACACAAATCTTCGGTTCTATTTTATGGCAGAGTTTTTGGAATGAAAGATTTATATTTTTACCCTAGAGTTTTTCACAGATTTAATTTATGCCACATAGTTAGTATGATAGTGGTTGCACATTTTGTAATTCATTGCAGATTTTTTTACTGTCGTAGATTTATTTTTGAAATAATGATAAAGGTAGTAGATTTTTGAATTTTTCTATACTGATAGAAATTCTCTCGCATATTTTTCACATATTTTTTTCCAACGAAGATTTTTTTTAACGTTGTAGTAGAGTTTTTTTCAACTACTAGTTACCGTAAATTTTATTTTCAAAAAATAATTGCTAGACTAACATTATCCTTACCGCAGATTTATTTTTATTTATCGCATATTTGTTTTTAAAATCTTAGTTATCAAAGAATATGTAATTTCTTTTACGGCGGAGATTTAAATTATTTTTAGTGGTCTTAGATTTTTTGTCGCAAATTTCTTGCCGATATGTTATGGTAGATTTTTGGTTCTAATGTTATCATAGAATTTTTAGTTAGTGGCGGAAAAATAGAAAAAAATATAGCAGATCGTAACAACAAAATTATGATTTTTAATAAAAATATTATAGGCTCCTTTGACAAAAAATAGGATTTACCTTTTAAACAATCGTGGGATAATAAAAAAAAACCTAAAATCATTGTAAAAAGATTTTATTTGTTTTTTTTAATTTTTTAAATAGTTTTAATCCACAAAGAAAAATAAGTAAATATTTTTTTTCTTGGCTTTTTTGTCTTTTAACAAAAAAGTAATGTTAATCTACTAAGTGTTTTTAGAGTATTAGTCTACTAATTAAGTCTAATTGTAGTATTCTTCTATGAAAATAACACTTAAAATATCAAAAATTAAACATTTGATGAATATCGGAAGAATTAGCGTCTAGCTACAGCGGTTTAAATACGTCGAGGAGCCTTGGCGGGAAGCTGCAACAGTTTGAAGACGTCGTGGAGGTGCAGCGGCCTTTTTCAGCAGCTAAAGGACACCAGTGGAGATGAGAAGAAAGATTCGTGGAGATCTAGCAAGGATTCATAGCTGTCTTGGTACACCGGTGGATCTTAGTGGGTAGACACAGTGGGAAATTATTGGCCGGTGAAGTGTAGCGGGCAGAAGCAACGGCCAGCGGATGACCGCTAGTCATGAGCGGCCGGATCCAGCTGCCAAACGACACCATGAAAACTGGTTTCATTTGTAATTTGACTGGTTGACTTGGTTTAGCTTGGGTTGACTTGGATTTTCTTAGGATTTACTATAAATAGCAATAAAACTTAATGGGAAAGGTTTATGCTTTGTTTTTAGAATTTCTCTTAGCATCTTTATGCTTTTTGCTAAGACTTTTTATGAATTTCTTTATCTCAAGTTATCAAATCTTTTTTTCTTTCTAGTTCTTTCTTCCATTCCCTTAATAATAATCATTATGCAAAGACCAAATTCAATGTTTTGTGTATTCATGGATATTAGTGAGTAGTCATTTAGATGAGTTAAAGGTTGGTTAATTATGATGAGTTAATGGTGATGTTTAGGACTAGATCTTAGGATATCCTTCATTTATGTTGGTATTAATGGTTAATTTAACCTTGTAACTTGAAATTTAGATCAATAGGATTTCATGCCCGGAAGGTGTTCAATGAAATGGTTAAAAGAATCTAAATGATTTTTTCTTCCTTAGCCTATGGAAATAATTGATTAGGGTGATTAGTGGTTGGATTAGCTTTGATAATTAATGCTCATTGATCATTTAATTTCAAACAAAAATTGATGATGATTGGAGATTAGTGAAGGGAATAGTACCATGGAAGTGGATTAGTTTTGATTAGTGATCTATAACCAAAGATAGTGTTCATAATATGTTCTTACCATCATAAAAAATTCATCATCTCATATAAATTATTGTCATCCCCTTGACTCGTCGCTTTCCTTTATTTGAATTCTAAAACCGATTTTACTCTTTTTCCACTTTTATTAACTTTGAATTTGGTTTCCAAAACACAAACTTTTTTTCTGATTGAAATGGGGTTTGTATTCTTAGTGAGTTGATCTTATTTCTCTGTGGATTCGCCCCTAAAATGCTATACACGACAGATTTATTTAATAGACCGATTGAAAAATTATTTATCATCATCACTTATATTCATGGTGTTGAAGATTGATGGTGAAAATGTTTTACTAAGTCAATGATAATGATGAGTTTGCTTATTCTAGAATAAGCCAAGATTAGAGGGTTCAAAGCCAAGATTAGAGCCAGTAGTTTAGTCTAAAAGGTTTTGAAGTGTTGTCACATACTTTTCAGTCCCATGTGGTGGATTTGTTATGGTCCTTTAGGAAGAACCAATTGATCTAGGTCACTTATACACTACAAAAAGACATCCGAAAACATTTTTTTTGATGGATTTCTGACAGATATTGACATCGTTTCCGAAGCATGAGAAATAGAACCGGCATCGAAAATCTGTCGATATTTCCGATGGAGTTCCGAAAGACTTTTCGCCGTATTTCTAACTGAAAAATAACAGATTCTAAGGTCAGTAATTCTGTCTGAAATCTGTCAAAAATCCGTCGGAATGCAGAACCGACGAATTTTTGATGCTCTTCTGTGTAGGTCGTAACTGAAGGATTTTTGAGGATTTTCCGAGGAAGTCAGAACCAACGAATTTCCAATAAGACATTTTCTAATGGATTTCCAATGGCAATAGGTTTTTAAAATTTAATTTATAAATACAATAAAATTGAAAATTTCAATTTCAATTTAATAGAAATTTATTCAATATCCAAAAAAACATAAAACTGTTTTAATACAAATAAAAGACAAATAAATGATAAAACTAATTTTGTTTTGGCGGTTGTTGGTACTATGCCATGAATGCATCCATCTGTGCTTCCATTGCTCTGATTCGTTCTTTTTCTTATACTTGTTCATTTTTTATGGTTTGGATTTGGATCTTCATCTTCAAACCTCCAATTTTGGTTGTCTTCTCGGAGAGTTCTTCCCTAAGATCAGGATATTGATAAAAATGTTATTTATAAAATGTTATTGAATAAAACAAATAGAAAAATTACTTACAAGTTGTTTATTTCTTTCCTTTGCTCGTTACTCCCAACTTATGTGTCGCTATTCATTTTTCCTTGCGGTGGCTCCCCCGGTTGCTAGAGTTGGTTACAATGATAATCGGTTTCCTCCTACTTTCAGTAAGCAATGAACCCGTTCCATAGGTCCGGGTTCGCAATCATATCCCTTGGCACATCATCCAGCTTCCACCTATTTTTTCACTCGTTAAGGTTCCTGGAATACATCAACGCAACTTTAGCATCTAACAGTAGCCGTGAGGTGGCTCTCCCAAATAAATTCTCGTTGCAAAAGTGAAATTTTTATTAAAATAAATTTATAAGAACATAAAATGTCACTACTTGCAAACAATTCACACAACACATAAATATAAAACTATAGAAAAATCCAACAATTCAAAACAAAAGTTTTAACCTATGAAAAAACAATTCCAAAAAAATTATAAATTTCCAACAATTGTAAAACTTTATAAAATTACAACAAAGTTAAAAATCTCCAAAAAAATCTATAAAAATATATAATTCAAAAAATCCAAACAATTCCAAAGCTAATCCAAATCATCAAAAATGCCCTAAATCTTTATAAACTCAAAAACAAATACCATAAAAATCCCAATTTTCCTTTATCCATTCAAAATCAAAATCAAACAAATCTAACATTTTAAATCAAAATCCTAAATCTAACAATTCAAATCCTAAATATGACTAGTTAAATCTAATTATAACAATCCAAATTCTATATATAACAATCCAAATACTAATTCTAACAATCCAAATCCTAAAATCTAAATTCTAATTCTCTAAATCCTAAAACTTAACTCATAAACCCTATACATCTAGTTTAAAAGTTTAGAAACTTACAAGTTTGAACGATTATTCGCCTTTAGGATGTAGATATGACGAAATCAAAGAGGGTGACATATTTGAGAAGATTTGAGAGTTTTGAAGGTTTTTGTTTTGTTTTTGACAATGAACTTGCAAAGGAGATAAAGTGTTATAAAATCATTTTATATGGTGTGGTCTTGGGAAAAAATCGGGAATGTTCGTGCTTAAAATTTTACGAATCATCGCAAAATTTGCATGTCTTTACATTCGGTAATCAAAAATTAAAAGCTGACACGTGTTTCTCAAGCCGTTGGAATTCTGTCAAAAATCTGTCAAAGTTTTCCGACGGATATCTGACGGTTTTGGGGTTATTTACGATCCATTTCACTTGAGATATGTTTTTAGTATGGTATATTAATCATTTTAAAGATATATTACTAACAAACATCTTTGTTTATATGAAATTTACAAAAGTAACAAATTTCAGTTACTATGGTTATATATGTTTCATTATCTAACACTTACGTCTTAACCATGAACTTTTTTGTAAATGGATTGTATACCTCTTATATATGTTTATTTTTGTCACAAATGTTTTAGAATAACTGTTATAATTATGTTTTAAGTTATATTGTGTCAAATTATGCTTCCTCTAAGTATGAATGCACTCAATCATCACCGATTTGTGTGAAATCAAACACAAGATTGATATCAAAAGAATGCTCAACTGCATGGATCCATTTTAAATATTTCTGGTTGGCTACAAAGCATCGTGTTAATGAAATCCATAAATTTTTCCTCTTGAGATAATTGCAGTCACTGTTCTGACCGCCAGTGTAACTCGAGGGTAACGAATGTAGGAAACCTAAAAAATAATGATAATTTGTTAAGTACGTCGAATTGAAGATATAAGTAATAACATATGTATTTTAATAATATAAATTAATTGAATCATACTTGGTCTGCTTCTGACGCAAGGATGAATGAGTCATATTTAAGTAGTCTTTGTCTTGAATGTACGGACGTCACGCCGAATTGGTCAACTTGAACACCACATCCAAGGAATGGATCATATCGATTGCACATAAATACAATTCACCTCAAGTCCAACATTCCTAGGTAACGGACTTCCAATATTCTTTCAGAATGTCGTAGTACACTACATCGCCAGATTGAGCCGAAATACCATAATCTGAAGTTGGCCTCGTTTTTCCTTTTTCGTGAATTCTAAAAACATATCTCCTAGTGCAATACCTAGGGTATGAAGTTACAATGTAGTTTGAACTGTTAACAAACTCTACTAATCATTTGACAAATGTTTGACCACTTTTTATTCCTTCAGAAACCTAGGAAAATAAGTAACAAATAATTGATATAAAATAAATATTTAATATTCCAATTTAATAAGCGTATTTAAACACTTACGTAAAATTGCAGGCAAGAAAAAAAATCTTCTCCATATGGAGGTCGAAATTTTTCTTCAGTCTTATCCAGATATAAGCTGCGTACTAACACCTTGTAAATCCGCTAAGAAAACCAAAATATTATGAAAATTTAATAATAAAATATTAATTAATTTCAAAGAATCGATAATTAACATAAAAAAAATTTATATATCTTTCATAGTCTGCTATATAACGGCTGTGTCACTGCATCTAAAATATCAAAAACTTTTGCACTTCTAAATTTTGTTATTCAATCCTATCTCTATCTTCACTAGCCGACTGCATATTCTCTCTAAATACATCATTCATCATCTCAATGGTACCTACAGCTACATCTACTTCTGTTCAATCTCTTAAACTATCTGCAGTATATGATTTAGTAGTACTACCATAATCATAATATGTTCCCATGTAGATACCAAATCTTGTAACCCAACATAAACTCATTGATATACAAGTGATGCCAAACTATTTCATCTTTTATATTATGGGAATTCATATAAATTAAACATGGACATTTCAACTTACTACTTTTTTCGCTCACGGTTGATTTTCGGCCACTTCCGTGAACTCGTGTATACTCATCGTTCAAAACTTTTGACTACCAATCCATCATTTTTTCGTCCATCCATGGTCGAAAATATCTACAAGAAGACGTCTCTTTTCTTTCTTTTTTGGTTTTAGTAATGTATTGTGTTGTGAATGTGTAGAGGAGTGTGGAAAACTATTTATTAAATCGATACCATCAGAAATCTGTCAGATTTTTGAAAATCACATGGCTATAACAGCAGCTATATTAACATTCATATTTTCCGACGGTTACTCAGAAATCTGTTGGAAATTCGTTGGCAAAAAACGGGTATAAAAACGGCTATAAAATGGTAATAATAAAGGTAATAATAATGTTCATATTTTCTAACAAATTTTTGACGGTTACTCTCAAATCCCTGGGAAATCCGTTGAAATATCCGATAGATTTTTCTTGTTGGAAATCAGTCAGATTACTGTCGGTTCACCGTCAAAAAAGTCCGTTGGTTTTGCGGTACCTTTCTTGTAGTAAAAAAAGTATCATCAACATGGCGCTATCAGAGTTACATTTTATTGGCATACTGTACAAGC
This sequence comes from Cardamine chenopodiifolia, assembly GCA_963922655.1. NCBI lineage: Eukaryota > Viridiplantae > Streptophyta > Magnoliopsida > Brassicales > Brassicaceae > Cardamine > Cardamine chenopodiifolia. The sequence goes on from OZ000490.1 coordinate 4,634,030, forward strand.
ACGTCATCATTAAAAAAAATCTTTGCATTCATCGATCCCTAAATTTTTATGTCTTTACAATAATTGATTATTTTGAATTTTTTTTCATTTGTACTATATTAATCAAGGAAGACCAGTGATTGATCGTTTATCTTTAACATATTGTTAAAGAGGACAAATATAGGAACAAAAATATTATGTTTAACCAGAGAGGGAGACAAAAACACATGTGAGACAAAAGGAATCAGCAACATAGCCCAACATTGAAGTGAAGAGACTCAAAGAGTTGTTTTTAGTGTCGGTTGGAGCACCAAAATGGGAAAAATCGCTTTTATTTACGATTCTCCTCTGTACAAACGCTTGATTTGTGATCACACTTCTACAAAAGGCCAAACAAAGTATTTATTATTTATTGAGGTTTCACAGTGAACTTAAAGTGTCTTCGTACTTAGTTCATTAACCTGACTCAACTGTATATAAGGGTTTCAAAGGAGGAGATTTGAGATGTTTTATTTGCGATGCCAAATAATAAATCTCCTAGATCATATGGGTATAACTCAGAATTTTATAAGAAGATATGGCCAATTATTAGGAAAGATTTCATATAGCAGTGCGGTCTTTCTTCGAAAAAGGATTTCCTCCAAAAGGTATGGATTCAACGATATTATCCCTTATTCCAAAGAAGACTACCACTCTGGAAATGAAGGATTATCAGCCTATATCTTGTTGTAACATGATTTACTAAGTCATTTCAAAGATCATAGCAAGTCGATTAAAGGTATTCTTCCATATCTTAGTTCGCTTAATCAGTCGGCTTTTGTGAAGGACAAGTTATTGACTGAAAACCTATTACTTGCAACTAAGGATTACCACAAGGATTCACTATCGTCTCGCTGTGCTATAAAGATTGATATTTCGAAGGATTTTGACTCAGTCCAATGGACTATTCTTCTCAATACTCTAAAATTTTTCGGAAAAATTCATTCATTGGATTCTTGGTTCAAGTGAATGGTGAGCTAGTGGGTTATTTTCAAAGTAAGAGAAGTTTACGTCAAGGCTGCTCATTTTTGCCTTGGTGAGGACATCCCAACTGATGTTGTTGATTTCAGAACCAAAGAGGATGTTTTCATCTCAATACCCTAGCTAAGGAGAAGACCCATAATAAGAGGAGGAGCCAAGAGCATTAGAGAAAACTTGATCATTCTCATGGAACATGAAGAACTCAAAAGATTACTTCTCTCTAACGAAATTAATCAAGAGACGCCAATGAACCCAACAAGTTCCCAAACATGGAAAGCACCTTAGAAGACAAGAATTCACTCATATCACTCAAGTCTTCATCTCTAACATTTTTGCCGGTTTTACAAGGGCGACAAGAACCATTACTTTGCCTCATCTCCAAAAATGCTAAGTGAGTATTTGAAGTATGTTTTCAGCTTACGAATGTTTTATGTTTATTTTCCAAGGTTTATTTAATTATTTCTCGAGTCTGAGAAGTCCCAGCGTATGTCTTTTAGGGGTTTAAATGCGTGTTTTTTATCCTTAAGTACTTTCCTTATGTATTCGTTTTCGGCCAACAAGCCACGCTGATCGAGCTATTTATAAAGCTCATTTTCTCAGCGTGTATTTCTTAACCTAATATCAATAAAGAAACTACATTCTCTTGAGAGAAAATCTTAGCCGCTTCATCCTTCTTCGCGTGAGACTCTCCTTGAATGAGAAGCTCCAAATTATCAAAGCCTCATCACCAGCTTTGTGGTGTCATTCGATCCATCCTAAAAACCGTCATCCATTGAATCATCACTAGCTTCTTCGGTAGAGTGCTACCAGCTTCTGGAAGGTTTCATCACTCCCCCATCTATCATCTCTCAGCAAGCAAAGCGTAAGATACCTCTAGTTGTTCGCCTCCATCCTATATGTGACCCTAAATCTGGTTTAGTGCCTGCACCATCTGGTATCAGAGCTCAAAACTCTCGAAATCAGGTTGTATAAAAACCCTAGTTGATTTTTGCACCAAATCTCCTTGTGTTTCTTTTGCTTCACGTTTACTTGATTTTTTTTGTTTTTGTCTTTACTTATGTTTTTTCATTCGCATATCATAAAAAGAATCATAGAATCAATTGTTTTGTTGCTTGTTTAGTTATGTCATTCGTTATAAATCGAAAATCACAAAAATTTTCTTTTAGGGTTTCGTAAGCGCCACTTCTCTGTTTTCCTTGCATCTGCTCGAGTCTTAGCCTTTTGTTTAATTTCTTTGCATCATTGAGTATCTTGTTGAGTCTGCATAAGATATTGTTAGTCATTGCATATTTTTAAAAATTAGGGTTTTAGGGTTTTAGCTGCATCATTGTTGCTTGTAGCTTAAACTTGTCATTCTCTGTTCTTATTGTGTTAAGCCGAGTCTGTTGTTGCATCATTTTGTCATCAAATCATCTCAGCATATTGATAGTTCCCATTGAGAATTTTTGTTTCGTTTTCTTCCTTCACACATCTTTAAGTCTGCTTGTGTCAATTGTTGGAGTTAGCATCTTTCCTAGTTGTTTGGGTTCATGTTTGCGTTATCACCTGAATTCTCGTTTTATTGATTGTTTTCCTTTGTTTGTTGCATCAGCTCATATCATTCAAAAAAACATTTATTCATTTTAGAGTTTTGATTTTTTTTTGCATTCCGATTCTAGTAATTTTGCTGTTTCCTTGCTACATTATTTGAGTGTTGCATCAGTTCTTGCTAGTACTCAGCTTCTCCCTTTCAATTGCCTTTTGTGCTTGATCTATTGGCTTGTGTACCACAACTTCTAACTTAGCATGGCAGAGGAAGCACCTGTTAGTATGAACCAGCTTCTGGAAGCTATTAGGTCAGTCAGTGATCGCCTTACCCGACTAGAAACCCAACCACCACCAGTTAGGAGAGAACAGGGAGGGCAACAAAATAAAGCTAGGTCCCAGCAAGATAAGGAAACTGATGACGATATGCCGAGTCTTGAGGATGATCCTCCACCATGTCACCACCCTAATGCTCGGGGAAGGAGATCGGATAGAGCTCGGGATCGAGGATTCGATGATGAAAGGCCTTGGCAGGGAGACAAGGACTTGAAGTTGACTGCCCCAACATTTGCTGGTTGAGAAAACCCGGAAGCGTACTTAGATTGGAAAAGAGAATGGAAAACATATTTGACTACTATGCTATACGGATGCAAGAAAGGTGTCTTTACCTGCTGCTCAGTTTACGGATAATGCTTTAACTTGGTGGGATAGAGAAGTTACTGAGAAGAGGAGGCATAGGAATGGACATATTAATACATAGGAATTAGACCTACCGGGATTTGGAGGAATTATCACATTTAGCTGTATAAGCCGAGCAACACATCTAGAGGAATACTACTCAGACCACAAGGAGTAGGTCTAATTGGACTCCTCAACCTCAGAGAATCCTAGACAAAGGAAAAGCTATGGAAACTGATTCTAGGTTCAAGAAGAGTGTTCCAGAAACTTCAAAACCTAACCGACCGGAACAAGGTAAGGTTTTGACCCAAACTTCAAGAACTAATGACATTACATGTTTTAAATGTCAAGAAGTCTCAAAACTTGGCAACATTACCTTTTATCCAAAGAGTTTATTATCCATACAGTTCATGAGATGTTGAAGCACCTAAGAGGACATACCACGCTTAAGAAGAGGCATGCAAAATGGCTGGAGTTTGTGGAAACGTTTCCATACGTGATCAAATAAAAGAAAGGTAAGGAAAACAATTTTGTAGATGCACTTTCAAGAAGATATATGTTTATTACCACAATGGAAGCCAAAATCATGGGTTTTGAGCATATCAAGACCCTTTACAAGGAGAACTCAGACTTTCGAGATATTTACAAGGAGACTACCAAGGCTACTTTTGGATTTTTCTACCAACAAGATGGGTTCTTGTTTAAGGATAAGTGCCTTTGTATTCCACAAGGATCTATGCGTGAGTTGCTGATTAAGGAGGCGCATGAAGGAGGCCTCATGGGGCATTTTGGACGAGACAAGACCCTAAGTGTGCTTATGGATCACTTCTTCTGGCCACGACTAAAGAGGGACGTGGAGAGATTCTTCTCCAATTGCATCACTTTCCTAAAGAAAAATCAAGGTTACATCCACACGGTCTATTCTTGCCCTTACATATTCCTAACATGCCTTGGATGGATATATCATTGGACTTTGTCTTAGGACTGCCAAAGATAAACCACAAGGACTCTATTTTTGTAGTTGTGCACAGGTTTTTGAAGATGGCACACTTCATACCTTGCAACAAGACCAACGACACCTCACAAACGGCTGATCTATTCTTCAGAGAAGTTGTCAAAATTCATGGAGTGCCTAGAACCATCGTCTTTGATCGTGACACCAAGTTCTTAAGCCACTTCTGGAAGACTCTATGGAAAAAGCTGGGAACTAAGCTACTATTTTCAATGATTTGTCACCCCCAGACCCATGGGCAGATTGAGGTAGTAAACCTGACCCTCTCCACATTATTGAGAGCCACGGTCAGTAAGAACTTGTGTAATTGGTTGACATGCTTGCCATACATTGAGTTTGCATATAACCATGCTAGGCACTCAGCTACTAAGCATTCACCCTTTAAAATTGTTTGCGGATTTAATCATAATACTCCACTAGATTTTTTTCCTTTGCCACAAGAAGTTTTCTCTAGTGTTGAAGGGGAAACAAAACCTGAATTTATGAAGAAGCTGCACCAAAATTTTAATGAAAACTTGGAAAAGAAGACCGATAAAACTAAGGAATATGTTGACAAGGGACGCAAAAAGGTCACATTTGAACCATGAGATTGGGTCAGGCTTCACATCCGCCAAGAGCGGTTTCCAACAAAAAAGCAGTCAAAGCTCTCACCAAGAAGAGACGGTCCTTTTAGATTCTTAGAAAAGATAAACGACAATGCCTACAAATTGGAGCTTCAGGGTGAGTTTAATATCTCTTCAACCTTTAATGTTACTGATCTATCTCCCTTTCATGCAGATGAACAAGTTCTGATGTCAGAAGCTTCTCAAGAGGGTGGGAATGATGAAGACATCCCTACTGATGTTGTTCATTCCAGAACCAAAATGATGTTTTCATCTCAATACCCGAGCTAAGGAGAAGCCCCAAAAAAAAGGAAGAGCCAACAACGTAAGAGAAGATTTCAACAAATCCATAGAAAATTTGATCATTCTCATGGAACATGAAGAACTCAAAAGATCACTTCTCTCTAAGGAAATCAATCAAGAGACATCAATGGACTCAACAAGCTTCTCAAACGTGGAAAAAACCTTAGAAGACAAGGAGTCACTAATACCACTCAAGTCTTCATATCTAGCATTTTTTCCGATTTTACAAGGGTGACAAGAACCATCACTATGCCACATCTCCAAAAATGCTACGTGAGTATTTGAATTATGTTTCCATCTTACAAGTTTTTTATGTTTATTTTGCAGGTTTATTTAATTATTTCTGGAGTCATATAAGTCCAAGCATCTATCTTTTAGAGGTTTAGAATGCATGTTGTTTTTCTCGTTAAGTACTTTCCTTAATTCAATTTCGGCTAAGAAGCCACGCTGATCAAGCTATTTATAAAGCTTCTTTTTAGCTTGTATGTTTAACCTAATATCAATAAAGAAACCACATTCTCTTGAGAAAGCCCTAGCCGCTTCATCTTTCTTCGCGTGAGAATTGCCTTGAACGAGAAACTCTGATTTATCAAAGCCTTATCACCAGCTTTGCCAAGGTATCGACGCTATGAATAAGTATGGAAAAATCAACAATATATCTTGCGGGTATCAATCAGGATGCACGAAATGAGATCACCCGGCGATTTTCTTTTTCATGTGGGGATTTGTTGGTAAGATACTTGGGTTTACCATTACTGACGAAGAGGATGACTCCCAATGATTTTTTACCCTTGTTAAAGTCAATTCATAATTGAATAAGTTCATGGTCTGTCAGCTTTTTATCAATTGCGGGAAGGTTACAACTCATTGCTTCTTGATGAGTATATAAAACTTCTGGATGTTGGATTTTCGTCTCCCCAAGGCATGTCTAAAAGAGATTGAAAAATTGTGTTCTTCATATATTTGGTCAGTTCCAGCTTTGAATCCAGAGAAAGCAAAAATAGATTGGGAGTACATATGTACACCGCAGGCTGAAGGCGGACTCGGTCTAAGGGTTTTATCAGAGGTTAATACTCTATTTTCTCTTAAGTTGATTAGGCACCTAGTATCATCTCAATCTTTGCTGTGGGTAATGTGGATCCATAGCTACTTAATAAGAGAAGAAGAATTTGTTTGGTCTTTTCGTGAGGATACAACTAGAGGTTCTTGGATGTGGAGGAAAATACTTAAGGACTACGCTCTAGCTCATACTCTATACATGGACATACGAAGTGGGGAGACAACATCTTTTTGGTTTGATAATTGGTCATATTTGGGTTACTTGTTTGAAAATCTTGGTATGCGAGGGGTTATTGACCTTGGGGTTTTGATGAATGCTTATGTGGCTTCAGCATGGATATCAAGATGAGGACGCCGTCACTGAGTAGAAATTTTTCTGCAAATAGAGGGTGCTCTTGAAGCTGAACGGACCAGCTCTACACCGATACTAAAAATGTATCTCTTTGGATTTTAAGGGAGATAAATTCAAAGACACATACAGCTCAAAGCGCACTTGGTTGTTAATTCGTCAAACGACTCCCTTTGTTGATTGGTCAAAAGGAGTATGGTTCAAGCACTCAACACCCAAATTCTCTGTTTTGCAAAGTTATCGATTCATAATCGATTAACAACTAGGGATCGTATGTCATTCTGAAATGTTGGAGAAAACATGACGTGCAGCCTATGTGGAGACTCTTTGGAATCGCGAGATCACCTATTTTTCTTGTGCTTATTCATCAAAAATTTGGAAAACGTTAACGCGTGAACTCCTGAAGGATATGTTTAGCACGGATTGAGTCAGCATGCTCAATCTCATATCGGACACAAGGCTGGACAAGTTCACACTGTTTCTCACTCGTTATGCTTTTTAATAAGTAATTCATAGCATTTGGAGAGAAAGAAATGCTAGACGACATAGAGAACTCCCAAACTCGTTTTCATTTCTCATCAAAATGATAGACAAGAAAATAAGGAATCAATGCTGCTCACTTGAGGATTGTAAGTTGGAAAGAGTACTCCAACTATGGTTTGCTACGAGGATTTAAAGTTGTCTAGGACTCTGCTGATTCAGCCGATTTTTTTCAATTTCTTCTGATTTTTCATCTCTTCCGAAAGTGGTTTGTACTATTTTCCCTTTCCTAATTTGGTTTTCTACTTTTGTGTTTTAACGAGACAACCACTTATCGATCTTCAAATTTAGAGTATTTTTTCGTTCAAAAATGTTTCAAAAAAGTTATACATGTTGTAAAAAAATTTATTTTGAATATAATTTAACATAATATTAAAAAAATTGTATAACACGTATATTTGGTGAAGTTCCTTCTTAAAATTCTTCTACTAGTTAATGATAAGAAAATTTTCTTTTTTAACATCAAAAAGTTATTCTATTAATGAATCTTGAAAGAGTGTGACAAACTACACCATAATAAAGCAACAAACCGTAAAAGAGCCTAACATAAGATCGACCAAGGTGGACTAATTAAATGGTTGGTTCTAGAAATTGATTCTCTTGGGAAATCAATAGAAAAATACTCATAGTATCTTTTAATTCGCAGGAATTCCTTGAGTTCCACAGAGAAATTAGGCTACTCATTGATTTATATGGATGACGTCTTGGCAATCTGTTTCAAAGGCTTCATTTGTTGAAAAAGATATTTCATAGTGCATCAAGCTCCGTATGTAACGAAGAAATGTGACAGTTAATGATTATAAGTATTAACATAAAATAACCCGAGTTTAATTATCGGTGTAACATTTGACTATTCTTTTAAAAAATAAAAATAAATGGAATATTTTCAGTGTTAAAATAGCAGAGCGATTTCTTTGGAGAGTTAGGCGAGTAGATCAGGCGAACGATTCTGAGGGATTCGCAGGGATGGAGTCTTTGCCGCCGGGCATGGCTGATCGGACGTTGGACTCAGCTCTGGAGGGAGGTGCGGTTTCAGTGGAGAAGGAAATTGGGAGAGTTGCGGAGGATCCTGTGGAAGAGGCTGAGGGAGACTCAGTTCCTGGGGAGAAGGAAAACCGGAGTGCTGTCGAGGATCGTGAGGAAGGGGCTATGGGGGAGAAGGAAATCAGAAGTAGTGCAGGGGATCGTGTTGCAGAGGTTCATGTTGCTAAGGATTATGTCGTAGAGGATTGTGTCGCAGAGAATCCTGCTGCAGAGGATAGTGATGCACAGGATCGTGTGGCAGTGGTTAACCAGATTTGTGTAGAGGATCATGAGGAAAGTGCTGGGAAAGGGATTGAGGAGGCGAGGCAGATTGTGTTGGAGGAAGGGGGTTTTACCAAGGTTTGATGTTATTGTCTCGGATGTAGAAGGAAGATCAGTGGTTACCTTGCCAGAGGAGGTCCTTGAGGATGCGCCCCCGCTCTGGGAAGATTTCGTGGTTGTAGATTTGCTTCACCAGCCCCACATGTGGCTAAGATACATGTAATAATCAACAAAATCTGGAATTTAGGGGATAAGAACATAAAAATCGATGCTTACGTGGTGAATTAAACTACTATCAAGTTTCGAATACAGAATTCGAGTGCTAGAAATCGTGTTCTGCGTAGAGGCATGTGGAACATTTGTGAAATTTCCATGATTGTTACAAAATAGACTCCGTTTCTAGAGGAGGTTCAACCCGAGCTTACTTCATGCCTATGTGGGTTACACTGAAAAACGTGCCCCCAGCATTGTTCTCCTAGAAGGGGCTAAGTTTTGTGGCTAGTCCTGTGGGAATTCCATTAAGAATGCACCAAGACACTGAGCTTGTTGCATCTTTTTATGAAGCAAAGATTTTCATAGATGTAAATCTTAAGAAGGACATTCCATCGAGCTACTGTTTCAAGATCAGAGACGAGGAAGTTGAAGTGAAGTTTGATTATCCATGGTTGCCTATGCGGTGTGAAAGCTGTCGGAAGTGAGGTCATACGGAAGAAGGGTGCTTCACCAAGCCCAAAATAACAACGTTGCGATGGATCAGGGATCATTGGGGTCGGGTTGTGGTTAATCGTGCCATGAGAGAAAGAAAAGAGAGATATTACATGATCAATCAGGAGGGGAATGGAAGATTGTCTCTCAAAAGCATATTAGGAGATCGGAAAAGAGGGCACTAGTCTATGGCGAGGTCAAAATTGCAACCAAATCTAGGTTTGAGGTGTTGAGATCGTCAGAGGAAGTTACTATGATGAACAGAGTCAGAGAGATGGGTCGATAGGTAGGAAGCTCACAAACAAAACATGTGGAAAAGTCTGTTGAGAGGATGGAGAAGATGAAGTCGAAGATTCCATTATTTGGGGCTGCAACATCGAGGAAAATAAACAACTCATCATCAGCTAAGGATACAGTGCGAATGGAAGCCCTGAAAAATTTGGTTGGTAATCAAAATGTTATAGGTTTGTAGTTGAAGCAGTCCGTAGTGCAGGAACTAGTGTCTGCTGCTGATAAACTCTCTGAACGCTCTGTTTAGCACTGGAGGTAGAGAATAGGAAGAAGCAGTATTCTTTAACAGAGAGAAGTGAACCTGGAAGGAGAGGAAATTTAACAGCGGCAGAGGAATCAATTCAAAGAAGTTCAGAAATGTCGGTTGTCACTAACGCAGTTGAGGAGGGGGGGAAACCTGGTATAAGACTATCGATTCAAAGCACAGAATCACCAAATGGGAAGAAATACATTGTTTTGGACAAAGGGGATAAGTCAGAATCGGGAGACTTAGGGTCAGATGCCACTGAAGCTTCTGTTTCGGTATTGAAGTTAAAGCAGACTCACAAATATGATCTGAAGTTGAAGGGGGCTGACACTATAGAAGATGATGGTTCCGCGTGCTCTGCTTCTGAAGCGGAATTGGAGAAGCTACAGGTTATGTCTCGTTCAAATGTTTTAACAGAGACTAGAGGCATAAAAAATATGATATTAACAGAGGAGGCTGGAGGGAAGATGGACTCAGAATCACGTGAAAAAATCAAAACACGAAATATTGGCGAAACACGAAATGTTCAGAGCAAAGAGGAGAATATAACAAGGGTACCTCTTCTAAGATCAGCAAAGTTGGCACAAAAATTTCTACCTAAACCATCGCAAACAGTGGACTCAAACTCGAGTTGTTTAGGACGTCTAAACCAATGCAAAATTGTAATGTCGTGTTTTTTGGGACATTCGTGGTTTTAACAAGTCAAGAAAGCAATATATGGTTAAGGATTTGATAAATAAAAAATCTCTAGTCTTTGGAGCCTTGCTGGAAACGAGAGTTGCAGAGAACAAGGCGGAGCAGATCATTAAATCGACTATTTCAGACTGGTCAATGACATCAAACTATGAATTCAATCCGTTAGGGAGGATTTTGGGTGTGGGAAAAATCAGTATCAATGACGGTGGTGTATAAGACGGGCCAGATGATATCATGTAAGGTGAAGATTCAGGGCTATATGGAGGAATTCTTGTGCACGTTCATCTACGCATCAAAATCTCTAGAAGAGAGACGTGAGCTTCGGAGGAATTCAAAGGCTCATCAGAATGACAATCAAGTCTGTGACTTACCATGGATGTGTGCGGGAGATTTTAATGAGATTCTTGATAGCTCGGAACACTCAGTTGATATGCCAATGCCAGCAACTATTTCGGGAATGTCAGACTTCAGGATATGGTAAGCCATTGTGCTCTCGTGGATATGGATTTCCTTGGACCAAAGTTTACTTGGTGAAATAAACGTGAAGAGGGATTGATATGTAAGAAGCTAGACCGCGCTCTTGTGAATTCTCTTTGGTTGCAACGCATTCTTAATTCATATTGTGTGTTTAAGCTCGGGGTTGCTCGGATCATGTATGTGGAATTATATCACTCTCTAGATCACCCCATAAGCCGAAAGTTCCATTTAAGATAGTTAATGCAGTTGTTACTCTACCAGAGTTTAAACTTCTTGTGGAGAACCATTGGACTAACATGGAACCTTTGTATTCTTTAACTTCTGCACTTTTAAGATTCTCGAAGAAACTCAAGGAGCAAAAACCAATCATTTGAGCTTTTGGTAGACATAAGTTACACCACTTAACACAAAGAAGAGAAGCGGCTTATAAGGTGTTGTGTGAGAAGCAAGCTGCAAATTTTATGAACCCAGACGTCCAAAATATGGTAGAAGAAGCACAGGCTTATGATTCATGGGAGAGTTTGGCGGGGTTGGAGGAGAAGTATTTACGACAAAAGGCAAAACTCCATTGGATAAAGGTAGGGGATCAAACTAATCACTCTTTCTATAATGCGCTAGAAGAAAGGGAACTGCGAAATTCGATAAATGAGATAAGAGCTCCAGAGGGAGGGATTTTCTCATCGCAGGAGGATATAAAGGCTAAAGCGGTGCATTATTTTTCAGTATTATTTAAGGACCCGTAAAGAACTGATGGCGATATAACTTCAACCAGGTTCTGGTCCATCATTGCTCAGAGGAAGAGAGGAGAGGATTAACAATGGAAGTGTCGGCTTTGGAAATAAAGAATGTCCTTTTCTCGATGCCTTCAAAAAAGTCACCGGGACCGGATGGGTATACGGTGGAATTCTATAAGGAGATGTGGACTATCATAGGAAATGACTTTATCGTGGCAGTTAAGTCGTTTTTTACTTACGGATTTTTGCTGAAAGGGATAAATTCCACCATTATGGCCTTAATACCCAAGAAGACGGGAATTATAGGGATGAGAGACTACCAACCGATATCTTGTTGTAATGTGATTTATAATGTTAAAGGTGCTAGCAAATCGCTTAATGAGTATTCTCCCTGGATTTATAATCAAGAATCAGACAGCTTTTATCGAAGACCGATATTTAATGGAAAATCTTCTCCTCGCATTGGTAAAGGACTATCATAAACCAGAAATAGCTTCCAGATGTGCCATGAAGATTGATATCACTAAAGCATTTGACTCAATGAATTGGTGTTTTCTCGTAAACTTGTTGAGAGTAATGCAGCTGCCGGAAATTTATTAAGTGGATTCAATTGTGTGTAACTACTCCTTTTTCAGTCCAAGTAAATGGGGAGCTGGCGGGGTATTTCCTGAGCGAGAGGGGTCTGCTTCAAGGCTTCTCCCTCTCCCCCTATCTCTTTTATATCTTCATGAACTTCATATCACTAATGTTAGAACAAGCTGCAATAAATGGTGAATTTGGATATCATCCGAGTTGTAGAAGTCTGGGGGTTACCCACCTGTGTTTTGCGGATGATATCATGGTGTTTGCAGATGGGAAAGTTTGGTCAATTAGGGGTATCCTCGCTGTATTTGAAAGGTTTTCTTCTATCTCAGGACTAAACATAAGTTTAGAAAAACAACCTTGTTTATCATAGGTATATCGCCGGAAGTTCGGGTATCGTTGAATGGATTTCTGTTTGAATTGGTAGCTTACCAGTGAAGTATCTAGGGCTTCCCCTATTAACAAAAAGAATGAAAAAATCGGATTACCATCCACTTATAGATAAACTCTGAAACCGCATCAGCACTTGGAAGAATCAATTTCTATCGTTCGCAAGTAGATTACAGCTTCTCTCTTTGGTAATTGCAAGCTTAACAAATTTTTGGATTGTAGCATTTAGATTACCGAGAGCATGCATAAGTGAGATTGAGAAAATCAGTGCTGCTTTTTTATGGTCTGGTCTGGGTTTGAACTCAAGAAAAGCCAAGGTGGCTTGGAGTGATGTATGCAAACCAAAATTAGAGGGAGGACTTGGCTTGAAATCCTTGGTAGAGGCGAATAGGGTGAGCTGTTATAAATTGATCTGGCGTAGTATCCGCAAAAGACTCGTTATGGTTTAATTGGATTAAAAATAATCTGATTCGCAAGAGTTCTTTCTGGTAGAAGAAAGACACCAAGACGGGAGGCTCTTAGATGTGGCAGAAAATACTTAAGTACGGTGATTCAGTGAAAATTCTCCACAAGATTGAGGTACGTAGTGGTTCTAACACCTCTTTTTGGTATGATGATTGGTGCTCACTTGGCAGATTAATAGAAGTCTTAGGGGATAGAGGCTTCATCGACATGGGAATTAAAGCTGATACCACATTGGCGGAGGTTTTTATTCACCATAGGCCTAGACGGCGGAGACCCCAGGTCTTGGCACACGTAGAAGCTGAAATAGAAAATTTCTGGGACTGTGCTGATGAGCATGATGACGTTGCTGTTTGGATGTATAAGGAGAACAGGTTTAAATCGCAACTTTCGTCAAACGAAACATGGAATCAGTTAAGGGAGCCAGGAACTCGAAATTCATGGTATAAGGTTGTTTGGTATTCTCACACTACTCTAAAATATTCTTTTATAATGTGGCTAGCGATCCTAAACCAATTGGCAACGGGGATAGATTGCGTTCTTGGTCTACCACGGCCTCAGCTAAGTGTGCTTTTTGTCCAGAACCCATCGAAACTCGCGATCATATTTTTTTCACCTGTCCCTATACATCACAGATATGGTACAAGCTGGCTTACGGTCTGATGCAATAGGATTTCACATCGCAATTCAACGAGTTGATAATCATCTTTCAAGCAAAGGATAGCAGGTCAACGAATGCTTATGTGTCTAAGTATACTTTCCAGGCTGTTACATATACATTATGGAAGGAAAGAAATAAAAGAAGACATGATAGCGTTCTACTTAACATGAATAGGCTGGTGCATGAGGTAGGAGGGATAGTGCGGAACAGGCTATCAACATTACAAGCACAAGGAATTATGATGGATGGTCTGCGGGTTTGGTTTGCTTCAAAGTTGTGATTGGTTTTCTTGGTCTAATTTTTTCAGTTTAATCGTAATTGGTGCGTACTCTTTTCTCCGGGAAGTGGTTTTGTCCCAATTGGATTTTTGCACTTTTGGATTTTAATGAGGCCGCCAATTACTAATTCATTCAGCTTTAGTTTAAATCAATTTCTCCGTAAATAATTGCATCCGATGTAAAAACGGATTTCTCTTTGAATATATTTTTATATACTATTCAAAAAAAATATGAATTAAATGGAAGTATTATATATGGAGTAATTTTATGTTGAAAATCTAGCTAATTGTAGCAAGTGAATTGATTCCATATCATTACCATCCAATGAAATCCAGTAAATTTCTTCACTGAACCAGTAGTTTTATCACATAATTAAGATTAGTGCAAGCTTATGTGGAATTAATTACGTCACGTTAGAGCATTTAGACGAGACATCATTTGGTGGTCAATGAGTAAACCCCCACTTCTTATATGAAAAGATATAAATAGGAAAACCCAACAAAACACATCCTAAAATAAATAAATTTAAATGCGCGGGATTATTGATTGCCAAGAGGTCCACTTGGATTATCCATTTCTTTTCTTTTTTATTGAATATTATTTTAAATTATATTTAAAATAAATTTTTTACAACATGTACAACTATTTTTAAAAAACAAAATTTAAAAGAATTAGAGTTCTAATTTTAATAATCGATAAGTGATTGTCTCGTTAAAATCCAAAATTAGAACTCATTTGGCACAAACCAAATTTTGGAAAAAATAATACAACCCGCTATCTAAAGAGCTGAAAACATAGAAAATTTTTGAAAAAAGAAGGCCGATTAAGAGAGAAACCAATGTGAAGAACCTTTGGTAACATGTTATCTTGTTGCGAACCACGTCTCCATTCCTTGTTGGTTTCTCGAGTCCCCCATTGTCCGAATGTTCGATAGTCTGTTTCGACCCTGCTTATCTATGAATTTTACAAGTTGAGTTTGCTGAGTAGCCGGCTCCCCATGTTTCTGTTGATTTCAATGCCTCCATATCTTGTGTAATGCTGATTGAAACACATATCGCAATAAAAATAATTTGAGATTATCCAGACTATTATCGACTAGGAGAGCCAGAATATTGTCCCATTGGATTAAGTACTTGTGTCCATGAAGATTATGCGTAAGATAGCAACAAACTCTTGCTGAGAATGTCATGAGAAGAAGAGATGATTATGTGTCTCCATTAGCTCTAAACAGAGAGAACATGATGTTGTAGCACCATTATTCCAGCTTACCATTCGATAACCCGTTGAAAGCCTATTGTTTACCGCAAGCCAAGCCATGAAAAAATATTTTGGTGTGCTATGCTTGAACCATATACCTTGAGCCTACTCCCTTATTGGCTGCTTTTCACGAATCAATTCCCATGTAGATTTGGAGCTAAACATCGAGTTAAACTTTGTACTTTTAAAATTCCATAAAACTACATCCGCCTCCTCTGAATATCCTTGTTGGAGCTGGTAATCGATTGCCTCTTCAATCTCATTTAAAACATCTATCATGTGGCGCCAAGTTGCATGTGTCGCTAACACAGTTCCAGCGTTGAATTTAGAAGGATCCCAAGTCTCTGTTTTCCCTAATCTCTGTGATGTCTAGCAGTTTGCCAAGCGGAGACCAGTTATCAAACGAAAAAGAAGTAGATGCACCATTGTGAACTTTAATCTTACTCAACGAAGCTGCAATCTATCTATATTTCAATAATTTTTCCATGTCCAAGACCCGAGAGAAGAAATCTCCTTTACCAACCATAGAGAGCCTTTACGAATTAAATACCATTAAACCCAATTAACCCAAAGAGACGAGTGGTCTGACTGTATCCGCCAAAGCTGTTTCGAACAGTTCACTAAATTTGCTTCCGCAATCGATTTTAAGCCAAAACCTCCCTCTATTTTCGGTTTGCACACATCCTTCTATGTAACCTATGCCTTTTTTGAATTCAACTCCGGGCCAGACCATAAGAATGCAACACCCGATTTTTTTCAATCTCCTCTATACAGGTTTTTAGTAAGAGAAAAGCAAAGATCTAGAAGTTCGTGAGACTATGGATGACTGATACAATAAGTTGTAACAGACCTGAAAAAGAGAGATACATCGCAGTCCAACAGCTTATTCTCGACTTTATCTTATCCAACAACGGCGTATAGTCCTGAACTATCATTCTTTCGGTTAAGAGATGCAAACCTAGATACCTAATAGGTAGAGTACCATTATCAAATGGAAAACAGTCTAGTATTGTATACATTCTTTCCGATGAAACCCTCACCATAAAAAAAGTTGATTATTCGAGACTTATCTTTAAACTTGAGGCAGCCACAAATTCTTTGGTACCAACTGTTCCTTACCATCTGAGAAAACCAACAGTCTTGATAATATGGGTTAAGATCTTGCTCTAAAAATGGGTTAGAGCGAGATCACGACAATATGGGTGATAACCAAAACATCTCTCCCTAGCCGCTTTATCCAATAGTCTTGATAAAACGTGCATGCAAATTAAGAATAGATAAGGTGGTAAGGAACAACCTTGTCGAAGGCCTCTCGTGCTTTGGAAATACCCAGCTAGTTCACCATTGACATGAACTGAAAAGGAAGTCGTCTAGATGCATAAACTGAGCCAATGAATAAAATTTCCTGGGATTCTCAACTCTTTTAGAGTGGATAAAAGAAACGGCCAATGAACCGAGTCAAAACCCTTAGAAATATCTATTTTTAACGCGTATCCATCCGAGACTGTTTCCTTATGGTAATATTTACCAATTCTGATGCCAACAAAACGTTCTCCATGAGAAGTCAATCCTTTACAAAGGCTGATTGGTTTGGAGCAACGATTTTTGGGAGAACCACCTTCAACCTTTTCGCCAATATCTTAGATATAGCCTATAGTCTTTCATCTCAACTGCCTCTTTATTTTTCGGAACAAGTGCCAAAATTGTGGAGTTCAAGCCCTTCAGAAGAAAACCCTTAACCAAAAATGAATTTATGACTACAACTACATCATTTTCCACAATTTCCCAAGTCTCTTTAAAAAAATCTAAGGTAAAACCATCCGGGCCAGGGGATTAATTACCCGATATAGCGAACAAAACCTTTTTAACCTCTTCCTCGATAACATCTTTTATCAACTTCCCGTTGTCTTCATCATCACACACAAAACCCAACAAATTTCGCAAATCCTCCTCATCCATTGCTTGAAAGTCGGGATAGATTGAGTCAAAAAATAATGAAAGTAACTTTCAACTACCTCTTTAATCTCACTCTGTGTTTGAGCTATTGTGCCATCATCCCGCTTAATGATCTTAATTCAGTTTCGGGTCTCTCAATTCTTGCCAGCTTGATGAAAACATATGTCATTACCATCACCTACTTTTAACTAGTGCATTTTTTATCTTTGTCCCAAGAATTTATCTTCCAAGACCGAGAGATGATTCCACTTATTATAAGCTCTTATCTCTTCTTCCATTAAAACCGGAGACGGGCTCAGCAAATTTCTTGATTGACAGTCACAAAGTTCTTCATAAGGTTCTGTTTTGTAAATCTCCTAGACGTTGTTTGCTCAACTCTCGAATTTTGGCTTCAATGATTTTAACTTTTTTGAAAGCCAAAACATAGCTGAAGTGAATATTCGAAGCTCCTCCGTATCAGACCAGAATCGCTTTATCATTAGCAAAAACTCTAGCACAATTGTTAAATCATTCATGAATTGAAAAGAGCGTCTAGGTTTAGTAATTGGAGATTTAATTATTAAAAACACTCTTTTATAAAAAAATAAAAATAGTATATATTAAGAAATAAACAAAAAAATTGATGATTTAAATGGTTTACAAAAAATTCATGTTTTAAATGGCCTAACATTGAAAGTTTGTGATTTTATTGACATTTTTATTTTTTTCAAAATGACATCGTTTTGTTATTGACGGAGAGTGGTTAACGTCCGTTAGTTGATCCGTTATCGGATTTAACGTCGTGTCTTATTTGGCCGGGTCAACGAAAATTCATGTCTCCAAACATTAGTCAACGCAAATTTATGATTTAAATGGCCTACAACAAAGTTCGTGTTTTAAATGGCCTAAATATGTAAGTTCGTGGTTTTTTTGACATTTTTCCCGAAAAATAATCCATTGCATAACCAATTAAATAAAAAGTTAAATCGCTCAACTGTGTCCAAAAACAGATAAGCAATCATATTATGTGAAACCACTCTTAATTTGCATCCAACTTTTTCTCATTGGGTAAAAATACTCTTTTTTTGTTTTTGTTTTTCCTTTTTATAAGATTATTTCCCTTTTTTTATTTCAACTAAGAGAGACTCTTATCCATTAGTGACAAATACCCGACCGAATATATGTTTGGAATCAGAATCTCAATATGCTGCTAGATTCCAATGTTATGATTAAACTATGTTTAAATTATATTCATATTAGGGGAAAAAGAATCTTAGTATAGCAAACAGAAATGGATATGGTTAGGTCTCCGAATTACAATAACAAAAGGCTAAAAGGGTGAGTTTTGGACGATCTCAGAGGAGAGAGGGTTTTGTTTTCGTGTCAGTTACCATGGCTTTGCCGCGGGGCATGGTGGCTCAGTCTTCAGGTGGAGTAGTTGTCTTGTCGAATTCCACCGTTGGCGGTTCAATGGAGGCAAAAGAAGCTTCATATTGGGAGCTTGTTTCGGAAAGCAGAGTTGTGGCTGTGGAGTTTTTAGAGCAGACTAGGGATTAAGTGGTGTTAGAGTTTGTGTCTGTTCCAGTTGTTTCAAAGGGTTCATAAGAGGTGTCAAGGACTGTTGCTGTGGTAGATGTTTCAACGGGTTCATAGACTGATATGGTGATAGATGTTGTTACGGTTTCAGGGTTTGCATCTGGTTCTGTGATTGCATCGTTTTCAGAAGCTGGGTGTGGTTCAGGGCTCGTCGCTGTCCCAGAAGGTTTAAGGGGTACAGAGGTTGTGTTGAGGGCTGAAGCTGTCGTTATTTAAGATGATTTGAGTGGTTCGGATGCGATGTTAGGGTATGCTCCAGATTTTTTGAAGTTTTCAGAAACTGTGAAAGCTACAAAGGCTGTTACTGTTACGGAAGCAGCTGTTGAGAAGTTGTTAGTGGCTTGGAGTAAAACAATTTCTGTTACTAATTCACCGGTGAATTCATCGGGAGTACCACCACGAAACAGTTATTTGTCTGTTGTTCAAAAATCGCAATCATTGTTTAAATATGATCTGACGATTACTTTAAAAGAGAGGAACTCTTTTATTGAGGTTCCAGACGAAGTCTTGAATGATCAAATTATTTTGTGGGATGATTTGATTATTGGTAAATTCCCGGAAGCTGCACCACATATCGCTACGATTCACGTGATTGTGAATAAGATTTGGTGATATGGGAATAAGGCTCTAAAGATTAATGTTTTTGTAGTGAATTCAACTACAATCAAGTTCAGCATTTAAGTCAGAGCGAACAGAGATAGAGTCTTACGTAGAGGGATGTGGAATATTGCGGATAAACATATGATGGTTTCGAAGTATAGTCTAGTAGTGGTAGGACAAAAATCTGTGCTTCGGTAAATGCCTCTTTGGGTTATTCTCAAACACGTTTCAGCTTCTTTCTTCTTTTGGAAGGGGTTAAGTTTTTTATCAAGTGCGGTGGGTGTGCCAAAGCGTCTCCATCCAGAAACAGAGTTATGTAACAAGTTTGATGACGCAAAGAGCTTTGTGGATGTTGATTTGACAAAACCGTTACCAAGTTTTTTTTGCATCAAGGCAAAACAAGGGGTGGAGTCGGAAGTTTTCTATCAATATATGTGGCTTCCTCCTAAATGTAATACATGTTTTAAGTGGGGTCATCTAAAGGAAACATGTCGGGGTAAGTCTAAGGACATTGAGATTCCTAGAATATTCACAAGGGGAGGAGTGTCGAGCTCTAGTAATGTTGCTCCACAAACAGTTTCAGTTTCAGGTTAGTAAACAACAACAAGATCTGTCACATCCTATATGTGAAGATATAGATGTGGGTGGTGGATACGTTGCACCTTTGAGTTCTTCGAAAAATCTCAAACACAGATTTCAAAAAGTATCACAGAGGTTCTAAGTGATATTCTAGAGGAGGAACAACCGATTATAGTTACTCGGAATAAGTAGCCATTGATCTTAGCAGAGGATGGGGTAGTTCAAAATGTGGATGTCGGTAAGGAAAGGCTCCAAGCTACTGTACATCCTTCATATAAAGATACATATGAGGGTGTTGTAGGAGAGTGTGCTGGCGAGAATGAAAAATCAAAAGAAGTATGGAAAAAAGTTTCTCTGAAAAAGACGAGTAAAGGTGGGAGTCTAGGTGACAAGGACTCCTTAACAGAAATATCACCATCTCGTTCTGAGGTGTTAGCAAGTCACTCAAATTGTGATTCCTCGGTGACGTTGCAAGCTCATGAAATGGTAGCGAAAAGTTTTGAAAGTAGCCAAGAGAAAGGGAAGAAACAGGTTTGTTTTAAGACTTACCTTAAAGCTTCATGTATTCTCCCCCCCAAGAGCGACTATATCGGTTTACAAGTCAGCTCAAAACACTTTACCGAGTGTGGCGTGTAAGAAGCCATACAAACATAAATAACTTATGTCGAGTTTTTTTTGGAATGTTCGTGGATTTACTAAATTGACAAAGTATTATGTTGTTTGAAATTGGAATGTTCATGTATGATGCAGTTTGGAGACTTATTGGAAACAAGCATGAAGGACAAAAAAGTGGAGAGAATTGTTGAGAACGTTTTTAAAGGCTGGTCAGTTCTGTCTAACTATGACTCAAACAGATTGGGCAGAATTTGGATTGTTTGGAGTCCACAAGTAAGACTTAGTCCATGTTTTACTAGTAGAAAAATGATCACATGCTCTGTCCTAATGGATGGAGTTGAGGAGGAATTTTTCTGTTCTTTTGTCTATACATCAAATTTTGTAGAAGAAAGAAAGATTTTCACTGGGTGGATTTACGAAACCACCAACAGTCACATTTGGTTAGAAATAAACCTTCGATGATATTTGGAGATTTTAATGAGATAGTGGATATTGAAGAACATTCGAGTTATGTGTCTTCTCCGTCTGTTACAATGGGAATGCATGACTTTAAAGATGTAATTAGATATTTTTCCCTTTCTGAGATGTCAACACATGGTTCTCGTTACAAGTGGTGTAACAAAAGAGAAAATGGCCTAATATGAAAGAATTTGGATCAAATACTTGTTAATGATTCATGGCTTCAGGTTTTCTAGCTACCATTTCATGAGCTTGCAACGTCACCGAGGAATCACAATTTGAGTGACTTGCTAACACCTCAGAACGAGATGGTGATATTTCTGTTAAGGAGTCCTTGTCACCTAGACTCCCACCTTTACTCGTCTTTTTCAGAGAAACTTTTTTCCATACTTCTTTTGATTTTTCATTCTCGCCAGCACACTCTCCTACAACACCCTCATATGTATCTTTATATGAAGGATGTATAGTAGCTTGGAGCCTTTCCTTACCGACATCCACATTTTGAACTACCCCATCCTCTGCTAAGATCAATGGCTACTTATTCCGAGTAACTATAATCGGTTGTTCCCCCTCTAGAATATCACTTAGAACCTCTGTGATACTTTTTGAAATCTGTGTTTGAGATTTTTCAAAGAACTCAAAGGTGCAACGTATCCGCCACCCACATCTATATCTTCACATACAGGATGTGACAGATCTTGTTGTTGTTTACTAACCTGAAACTAAAACTGTTTGTGGAGCAACATTACTAGAGCTCGACACTCCTCCCCTTGTGAATATTCTAGGAATCTCAATGTCCTTAGACTTACCCCGACATGTTTCCTTTAGATGACCCCACTTAAAACATGTATTACATTTAGGAGGAAGCCACATATATTGATAGAGAACTTCCGACTCCACCCCTTGTTTTGTCTTGATGCAAAAAAAACTTGGTAACGGTTTTGTCAAATCAACATCCACAAAGCTCTTTGCGTCATCAAACTTGTTACATAACTCTGTTTCTGGATGGAGACGCTTTGGCACACCCACCGCACTTGATAAAAAACTTAACCCCTTCCAAAAGAAGAAAGAAGCTGAAACGTGTTTGAGAATAACCCAAAGAGGCATTTACCGAAGCACAGATTTTTGTCCTACCACTACTAGACCATACTTCGAAACCATCATATGTTTATCCGCAATATTCCACATCCCTCTACGTAAGACTCTATCTCTGTTCGCTCTGACTTAAATGCTGAACTTGATTGTAGTTGAATTCACTACAAAAACATTAATCTTTAGAGCCTTATTCCCATATCACCAAATCTTATTCACAATCACGTGAATCGTAGCGATATGTGGTGCAGCTTCCGGGAATTTACCAATAATCAAATCATCCCACAAAATAATTTGATCATTCAAGACTTCGTCTGGAACCTCAATAAAAGAGTTCCTCTCTTTTAAAGTAATCGTCAGATCATATTTAAACAATGATTGCGATTTTTGAACAACAGACAAATAACTGTTTCGTGGTGGTACTCCTGATGAATTCACCGGTGAATTAGTAACAGAAATTGTTTTACTCCAAGCCACTAACAACTTCTCAACAGCTGCTTCCGTAACAGTAACAGCCTTTGTAGCTTTCACAGTTTCTGAAAACTTCAAAAAATCTGGAGCATACCCTAACATCGCATCCGAACCACTCAAATCATCTTAAATAACGACAGCTTCAGCCCTCAACACAACCTCTGTACCCCTTAAACCTTCTGGGACAGCGACGAGCCCTGAACCACACCCAGCTTCTGAAAACGACGCAATCACAGAACCAGATGCAAACCCTGAAACCGTAACAACATCTATCACCATATCAGTCTATGAACCCGTTGAAACATCTACCACAGCAACAGTCCTTGACACCTCTTATGAACCCTTTGAAACAACTGGAACAGCCACAAACTCTAACACCACTTAATCCCTAGTCTGCTCTAAAAACTCCACAGCCACAGCTCTGCTTTCCGAAACAAGCTCCCAATATGAAGCTTCTTTTGCCTCCACTGAACCGCCAACGGTGGAATTCGACAAGACAACTACTCCACCTGAAGACTGAGCCACCATGCCCCGCGGCAAAGCCATGGTAACTGACACGAAAACAAAACCCTCTCTCCTCTGAGATCGTCCAAAACTCACCCTTTTAGCCTTTTGTTATTGTAATTCGGAGACCTAACCATATCCATTTCTGTTTGCTATACTAAGATTCTTTTTCCCCTAATATGAATATAATTTAAACATAGTTTAATCATAACATTGGAATCTAGCAGCATATTGAGATTCTGATTCCAAACATATATTCGGTCGGGTATTTGTCACTAATGGATAAGAGTCTCTCTTAGTTGAAATAAAAAAAGGGAAATAATCTTATAAAAAGGAAAAACAAAAAAAAAAAAAGAGTATTTTTACCCAATGAGAAAAAGTTGGATGCAAATTAAGAGTGGTTTCACATAATATGATTGCTTATCTGTTTTTGGACACAGTTGAGCGATTTAACTTTTTATTTAATTGGTTATGCAATGGATTATTTTTTGGGAAAAATGTCAAAAAAACCACGAACTTACATATTTAGGCCATTTAAAACACGAACTTTGTTGTAGGCCATTTAAATCATAAATTTTCGTTGACTAATGTTTGGAGACATGAATTTTCGTTGACCCGGCCAAATAAGACACGACGTTAAATCCGATAACGGATCAACTAACGGACGTTAACCACTCTCCGTCAATAACAAAACGACGTCATTTTGAAAAAAATAAAAATGTCAATAAAATCACAAACTTTCAATGTTAGGCCATTTAAAACATGAATTTTTTGTAAACCATTTAAATCATCAATTTTTTTGTTTATTTCTTAATATATACTGTTTTATTTTTTTATAAAAGAGTGTTTTTAATAATTAAATCTATAAAATTATGAAATAATTTACAAAAAATTTAATCCAATTAGTTACGATTAAAAACCTGTATTTCAATCGGTTTCTAAATTTTTTAATTTTTTATAAAACCAAAAACCGTTAATTATGTTATATCTATACAATCATGAAATAATTTACAAAAATTGAATCCAATTAATTACGGTTAAAAACTCGTATTTCAATCGGTTTCTAAATTGTTTAACTTTTTATAAAACCAGAAACCGTTAATTATGTATTGTTTTCTTTCTCAATATATATTGTTTGTATTTTGAGAAAGAAAAGAAAACAATACATAATTAACGATTTTTAGTTTTATAAAAAATTAAACAATTTAGAAACCGATTAAAATACGGTTTTTAACCGTAATTAATTAGATTCAATTTTTGTAAATTATTTCAAGATTTTTTAGATATAATGATTAAAGACATTCTTTTATAAAAAAATACAAACAATACATATTGAGAAAGAAAACAATACATAATTAACGGTTTTTAGTTTTATAAAAAATTAAAAAATTTAGAAACCGATTAAAATACTGTTTTTTAATCGTAACTAATTGGATTAAAAAATTTTGTAAATTATTTCATAATTGTATAGATTTAATTATTAAAAACACTCTTTTATAAAAAAATACAAACAGTATATATTGAGAAATAAACAAAAAAATTGATGATTTAAATGGTTTACAAAAAATTCATGTTTTAAATGGCCTAACTTTGAAAGTTTGTGATTTTATTGACATTTTTATTGTTTTCAAAATGACGTCGTTTTGTTATTGGCGGAGAGTGGTTAGCGTCCGTTAGTTGATCCGTTATCGGATTTAACGTCGTATGTTATTTGGCCGGGTCAACGAAAATTCATGTCTCAAAATATTAGTCAACACAAATTTATGATTTAAATGGCCTACAACAAAGTTCGTGTTTTAAATAGGCTAAATATTCGTGTTTTTTTGACATTTTTCCCATTATTTTTTCCATAGTATATTATCTTTTTATTTAAGGTTCTAATTTTTAAATATAAATTAGAATTTAAGATTTTTAAGTTTAAGGTTTAACTAGATAATATCTGCATGGTATGCGAGATAATATTATTATTAAAAATTAATGTAAATCTATACAATATATAATAGTAAAAAAAATTGTTAATATATTTTTACTAGTTCAATTTTATTAATTAGATCGCCACATAACAAATTACGAAGTTACAAAGTAACTAACTTTCCCGTGCAAGTTAAACAAAAGATAAAATTCAAATTGTGAAATACTGATATTCCGTTATTGCCATTTATTTAATTTCTGTTTGTCCATGTTGTCATTTAATTTAAATTAGATCATACTTGAATTGCCATTTATTTATTATTGCTATTTATTTATTCAATTGAATAAATAAATGGCAAAGTTACATGTATGAGGCATGCATTATTTTTTATAATTTTTAACAACGTATTTACTTTTATACATGTAGTTTTAAAATTGAATAAAATATATTTGGGAATCCGGATCAACGTGATATATCAAACCAGATTGAAGCATAACCTAAATGCTTATCCATTTCGGGTTACGGTATGGTTTTCAAAATATTCCTTAGGACAAAATGACAACGTACTATATGGAAATAGAGAAGATCATAAGTAATAAAATGACGACTAAAATTTTTGCCATAGCAAAAAAATTTGTTAAAACATGTTTAGGGACTACTATTTTTGAGTTTCAATCGTTGAGGGACATGTACGTAAACATGTTAATTTATAATGTGACCATCTAATTTATAAAATATACTTTTCTTTTAAATAAATGTTACAATATATTATTATTGTAATTTTATATTAGTTTAATATGCTAAATATTAGATTATTAGTGTATCCAATAACAAAAATAATATATATATATATGTGTGTGTGTGTGTATTGAAAGTACAATCAATAAAATAACACATTAAATTTCATCATCATCTTAAAACATAATTAACTTATTATAATAAATTTATAAAAATTAACGAGAAAACTAACTTATAATTTTATTTTATTTTAAAAATACTTATATTAAAATCAACTTATCATAATTTGATCAAATTACCATTTACTTAAGTAAAATTAGGGTGAGTATGACTAATGACTTGCAAGGCCATTATTTTAAGAAAAAAATCATGTAAGGACAAAACCATTAATAGGTGTTGTGTTGTTTCTCGTTCATAATTTTGATAAATAACGTGATATCATGTAATACTAACATGCTATTTATTATAAACATTTGTGAACTTCATTGGACTTTTGAAAAAAGGGATAAATGATAAATGATCCTAATATATATAATTTTATTATTGTTTGTTATTTTCGTAAATGAATAACTAACATAAAGTAATAGTCTACAATGCATATAGAATGAAAATTATAAATCATCCATTTAGTAAATTTTTACACATATTGTAGGTAATACATTCCCTTTTTCTTACTCATATCTTTGCATTATTTTGCACCGAAAACAAATCTTTGCATTATAAAATTCGAGAAGATACGTAGACGTTTTATTCAGCAACAAAATAATGGTATATATCTTTTTTAAAAATCAAACTTTTCATGACTATAAAGAAGGGCCATTTTCCATTTGGTTTTGCCTGCCTCAAACAAGTAACGTAGTCGTCATCGTTCACCATACATCTCATATCTAGAGAGAGAGAAATCAAACACTATATAGAATCTTATACATACATAGACACATACATATGTACAAGTGTTCGTATTTTTTCAAATCAAGGAAGAAAATGAAGGGAGTAGAAAAACAAAGTGGGAAGGTCAATGGATAAATTGAAGCCAATAATAGCGATCATATCACTCGAATTCGGATATGCGCATGTACATCATTACTATGGTCTCTTTGAAGCATGGCATGAACCATTGGATCCTCGTTACCTATCGCCATGTCGTCGCCACAATTGTCATAGCTCCTTTTGCTCTTACTCTCGGGAGGTATGCATATATCTTGATGTCTATGCATGGTTTGGTTATATGATATAGTGCCATGGTTGCTCTATATTATGTAAGTATCTATATATTAATTTATGATTCATATACCTTATTATTTTCACTTTTCAGGAAAATAAGGCCTAAGATGACATGGCTATTGTTCTTTAGGATTCTTGCCCTTGGATTCCTTGAGTAAGCTCCGTATACATAAACATTTTCCTCCTTTTTTTCTTTTTTTTTCTATTCCCTTTTTCCACGTAAATAATAATAGTATATGCAGAGATATATACTATAAATATATATTTAAATGATAGACTTATATCTATACATATATTGCATACATACGATTTTGCGGGTTTTCTCTTTAATACAGAAAACATATTG
The DNA here is from genome assembly GCA_963922655.1 of Cardamine chenopodiifolia. Classification (NCBI taxonomy): domain Eukaryota; kingdom Viridiplantae; phylum Streptophyta; class Magnoliopsida; order Brassicales; family Brassicaceae; genus Cardamine; species Cardamine chenopodiifolia. Next base: position 4,661,252 of record OZ000490.1, read on the forward strand.
CTTGGCATTCAAAACATAATATATATATATATATATATATACGATACTTATCTCATGCTGTGCGTGAGTTTATAAATATCTATTAATAAAAATACATAAAAATTAATTCAATTATATTAAATAACAAAGTGTTTCCAAATAAAACGAAAACGAAAAAATAGACGAAAGTCTTTTATCAAAAAATAAATAGAAAAAATCAAATAAAAGTAAATACATCTACCAAATAAAAGAAGGTAAATAGACGGAATAAAACAATATCATTTTGGACGAATCTTTACTCGGAGATTCTAGTGGTGAATATTCTTGATGAGATTATCATAACCCAGTGCCGTCTTCTCATATCTATACATTTTCCTTTATCTTTTAAGAGAATGGTATGGAAACCTCTTTTAAGAGAATGGTGGAAACCAAAATAAAAAAGAATCTGATAGGTTAAGCAGAAGATGATGCGAAATAAAAAGCATGGTATGATTGTAAAGTAAAATAATTATTATTATTTTGATAAATAAAAGAATAATAAATTGATGAATTAGAAATGTTGGTTGTCTATTCAGGCCGCTTCTGGACCAGAACTTGTACTACATAGGAATGAAAGCCACGTCAGCAACGTACAGTTCTGCCTTTGTTAATGCACTTCCTGCCATCACCTTCATAATGGCTGTCATTTTCAGGTAAATTTCTTCTAATTAGCAATAGTAATTTGATTAAGGTGTTCGATCGATGTTTCGGTTTGGAATTTTTTTTATAAAAAATTCTGATCCTCGGTTTATAAACATTGGTGTCCAAACTAAAATCAAATTTACAAATGAATGGTTTGGTAAGTTTCGTTTCGGTTACAAATGAATGGTTTGGGATTAACTCAAACATATAATTAATTTTAAATAAATTTGATTTAAAATTGATTTTTTTTTGAATTAAATTCAGATTCGGTTTCTTGGATAAACAAAAAAAATGAATCCATTAAAACCATTCAATTTTCTGGTTGAGTATTTTGAATTGGTTTGGTTTCCGGATTGAACACCCCTAAATCGAAAGATCATTCTGTACTTTATATATAACTTTTACTCTTTTTTTTCTTTAACTTTTATTTCAATTCTTATGATATTTACTACAAACTTATAAATGTTATACCATAACTTTTTTGGTAACATGTTATACCAAAACTTTATTATAATTATAAATTTGCTTAATACAATCAGGATAGAAACTGTAAACTTGATGAAGATACGCAGTCTTGCAAAAGTAGTTGGAACAGCAATAACAGTGGGAGGATCTATGGTAATGACGTTGTACAAAGGTCCAGCCATCGAGCTAGTCAAGGCCGCTCATAGCTCTGAACACGGCAGCTCCTCCGAGACCGGCGACCAGCATTGGGTTACAGGAACTCTAGCGGTTATGGGTAGTATCACAACGTGGGCAGGTTTCTTCATTTTACAAGTAAACAGTAGTTACTAACCACCCTTTTGAAATTAAATAAGCCTAAATTAATTTCAGAGTCTATATTGGTGGACTGACTTTGCAGACTAACCACCCTTTTGGAAGAAGACTCTATTTTCCAGAATAACATTACTCGTTAATCCATGTTTAATTCTATTTTATTACAAGCTTTTTGGTTTTTTTCCCCTTTAATTTCTCAATCTTATTTTCTGCTGTTTTGCTTATAAATTTCCAAATTGCAACTATTTATAAATTGTCAACTAGACATAATTCTTAACAAAAAAATAGTTTAAAGTTTTATTATATATTATATATGTATTGTGCGTTATATAATTACTAAATGCCTAATTATTCTTTTCTTACTTTTTCAAAATACATTTTATATTACATTATAAAGAAAAATAAAATAAAAATAACTAAATATTTTAAATCGCTAACACTATTTACAGAAATCGCAAAACTTATCAATTTGTTTTAGGCCTCAAAAATATTTTGGACAGTCCCTGTTCCATATCATAAAATTATAATAACTATAGTATTAAAAATACAGTAATACCTAGCTAATTGTAAATGTGGATAATGTAAAAGAAGTTGTGATCTAGCTAGGGCTTAAAGACTACATCTATAGCAATTTTTTTTAGTCTAGGCTTGGAGATCATATTAACATGGTATTAAAAAAAACGTGAATATTGTATTTAAAGATTACATAAATTAAACTACATTTCGTAAACTTTTCAATCATTCACGTAGAAAAAATATCCGGCTGAGCTATCACCAGTGATGTAGATTTGTGGCATGGGTACGATATTAAACACCATTGCTTCGTTCGTGATGGTGCGCGACTTGAAGATTTTAGTAATGATTCTTTGATATATTTTAGTAATCGGTATGGACTCGGGCACACTCGCAGCGGTTTACTCTGTAAGTTTTCGCCGTTTATTAATAAAACCAATCTAATTATAATAAAATAAGTAATTACTATTAGATTTTAACTGAATGATTAATACCAGGGAGTGGTTTGTTCTGGTATGGCGTATTACATACAAAACATTGTGATTAGGGAACGAGGTCCAGTGTTTACGACGTCATTTAGTCCTATGTGCATGATTATCACAGCTATCCTCGGTTTGTTAGTTTTGGCTGAAACGATCCACCTCGGAAGGTAAACAAAAATTTGTATAATTGAAGATTTTAGTAATGATTCTTTGATATATTTTATCAGCATAGCCGCGACACTAATACAAACGACTATGTTACATGTAATATGTAACTAACTAGTTATTTAATCTTGTACATGCAGTATAATCGGGGCGATTTTCATCGTATTTGGGTTGTATTGCGTCGTGTGGGGAAAGGCTAAGGACGAAGTGATTTCGGTGGAGGCTAGAATAGGATTGCAAGAGCTTCCTATCTTGACAAAAACGGAGGGTGGTGGTAATCCCAATGTAGTAGACAAAGGTGTGGCTAAACAATACATGAGTGCAACCAAGAAAATAACAAGACATTGCTTTGACTTTTTTGAAGACAAAAATTTTCCAAGAAGAGAAATTTGTTTATCTTTCTGGTTTGTTTTATGTTGTTTACGTTTCTAAGTTGTCGTTGTTGTTTATTAGATTAACAATGTTGTACGTTTTACGTATTTGTGGAATATTACGGAAAATGAAGAAAACTCAATTTGGTGTATTTGAAAAACACAACTAGCTTAATTTGAATTATATGGAAATTAGTCTCGAAAAATCGACATTGTATATTGCAGGTGTTTCATGAAAATCAAAGAAAAACATTTTTGAGCAATTTCCATTTGATACTGGATTATTGTTAGTTCGATACTTGGGGTTACTACTGTTGACAAAACGAATGACACGGAATGACTATACTCCATTGATAGAAAAGATACGTCCTCGAATAAGTGGTTGGACAGCGAGGTATTTATCTTTTGCAGAAAGATTACAACTTATTGGATCAGTTATCCATAGTCTAACAAATTTTTGGAAATCGATATTTAGTTGCCTAAGGCTTGTATTGTGGAAATTGATTCACTATGTGCTGCGTTTTTATGGCCTAGACCAGATCTTAATACAAAGAAGGCAAAAGTTTCTTGGGTTGATGTCTGTAGACCAAAAGAAGAGAGAGGTTTAGGGTTGAGGTCTATATCTCAAGTGAACAAGGTGAGTTGTTTAAAGTTGTTATAGCATATTCAACCAGCACATTCTTCACTTTGGGTAAGTTGGATTAAAAGATATCTTATTCAAAAGAGGTCTCTATGATCAGTGAGTGAAACCTCAGCACTTGGCTCATGGACATAGAGGACAATGTTAAAGTTTAGACGACTAGCAGCAACTTTAAGTAAGGTCAGAGTTTATAAAAGGGATGCAACATTTGTTTGGTTTGATAAATAGTCTCCACTGGGGCGTATTTTGGACATTACAAGTTATCTTTGTAGCTCCAGAATGTTTCAGTTTATGCTCCTACCTATTATCTGGAATAACCCCCCTTTTGCTGGATTATTACCAATATAATCATAAAAAGCTAATTTTTCAGGAATTTTACACGAGGGTGTATAGACTTGAGAATTCTAATACATGATAGAATTGGGAATGTTCTAACAAAGAATAGATAACGACTCTATCAGGTAGATATGTTGAATAAGATTGAAGAGGTAATCAAAGGCCAACGACAGCAACGTCCATCAGAGGAGAGGGATGAGTTTCTATGGAATTATAGCACAAATAAGTATACGCCGAAATTCATTTCTAGAGACACTTGTGAATTAATAACAGAGCATCAACAAACAGTAGAGTGATCTAAGGGTATATGGTTTACTTATAATACTCCTAAATACTCTTTCATTGCTTGTCTTGCGATTAAGAACATATTATTAACAGGGGATAGAATGATTAGTTGGAATGATAATATCTTAACAACTTTTTCTTTTTGTCTGGCGCCAATGGAGACTCGTAACCACATAGTTTTCACTTGTCCCTACTCATCGATGATATGATCAGCCCTAACGCATAACCTGCTAAGTTCTAGGTTCACATGCCACTGGGAGGGTTTGCTTTCTCTTTTAGTGGACACAACTCTTGATAGGATGAATTTGTTCTTATTGAGATATGTTTTCCAGTCAGCCATTCTCGTTATTTGGAGAGAGAGAAACCAGAGAAAACACGGGTAGTCGGCCTCTCAACAAGCACAACTTATAAGGTCTATTGATAAGCAAGTTCAGAAAAGAATATCGACAATTTGGGCAATGGGGGATTCAAAATATTAGCAAGGGATGGAGTCATGTTTCACAACAAGATAGGAAATTATCAAAGGTTCTTCATAATGGTGTTCAGTTTCTACTTTCAATTTTATTCAGATTTCTTCATCTCTTTTGAAAAGTGGTATTTACTCTTTTTCCCATAAACTGATTTTGTCCCAATTGGATTTTCTAGTTTTAGGTTTTATTGAGGCAAACACTTTTGATATTCAAAATTAGAGCTTTTATGCTTTGAAAATGTTTCAGAAAACTGCTGCACATGTTGTAAAGAGTTATTTTTGATTATAATTTAACATTACATTAAACAAAAAGAAACATATGCCAATCGTTAGACACTTAATATGTATAAGCTTATTATTGAGAAGTGCTTTTTAAGCTTAAGAAATTAGAGACATTGTTAGAACATGAAAAAATATGTTGCAACTTATAAAGAATTAAACGTTCTTAGTTGACATTACACTACAGAAAACTACTGCAAATTTGATGGACATTTTGACAAAATTCTTCTTCTGTCAAAAATTTCTGATGATAACTCGACAGAGTTCCGACTGAACATGTCCACGGAAATCCGTCGGAATATATATACGTTACTATAGCTGTTGTATATAGCCATTTGGAATTCAAAAATACTGACGGTTTCTCACATATTCCAACGGCTGACGAGCTTATATATATGTTTTCACACTCCTATATTCGTTCACAATATCTTACTTAAACAAAAAAATTGAAAATATATGTCATCTTCTAATAGTTTTCCATTATGGATGGACGAACCAATGATGAAACTTGAGTCAAACATATTGAAAGACAAGTATGCACGAAGTATATATGAGTTTATGGAATTGGTTCTAAATCAACCGGGAACAAACAAATTGTAAGTTGAAATATCCGTGTTCTATTTGTTTGAATTCACATAATATTAAGATAGATATTGTTTGCAAGCATTTGTATTACAATGAGTTTATGCGGGTTACAAGATTTAGTAATTTACACATGGAACCAAATTATGATTTTGGTAGTATTAGTGAACCATATGTTATAGATAGCTTAGGAAAACATATAACGGAAATAGATATTGGTGTAGGTACCGTTGAGATGGTGAATAATGCATTTAGAGAGAGTACGCAGTCGACCGCTGTAAATGGAGATAGAGTTGAAGAACCAAATTTAGAAGCACACAGGTTTTTTTGATATGTTAGATGCAACGAAACAGCTGCTATATAGTGGTTAAAGAGAAGGTCATCCACATTTATCATATACTAGTAAATTGATGACCATTAAGATAATTTGGCGTAGGAATGTGTTGATGCGATAACAGTTTTTGTGAAAGATATATTTTCCAAAGATAATCTTTCAGCAACATCATACTACAAGGTACAAAAACTTATAGCCAGTCTTGGTTTTCTGTATCAGATAATAGATGTCTGCATCGACAACTATATGATATATTGGAGAGAAGATAAAAACCGCAAAAGATGTTGATTATGTCGTAAACCCCAGTTTCAGGAGACTAGTGGCAGAGTTCAAATTCTATATAAACGGTTGTGGTATTACTGTTAACGGAGATGTTGAGGAGGTTATATTAATCTCAGCGCACGAAAGAGGCAATGAAATGACATGGAGAGAATAGACAAGAAGGAGAGATTGCACATCCTTCAAACGTAGAAGTATGGAAACATTTTCAATCAATGTATCCAGATTTTTCTTTGGAGCGAAAGAATGTATACCTCAAATTATGTACAGATGGTTTCAACTCATTTGGAAAGTATCGACGGCCAGCTCGCCATGATGATAGAGGAGAGAGACCGACTTACATCTTGGTTGTCCCTGAGTTGTTTCTCCAAGTTGGTGGGCTTAGTGGAAAAGGAAAGAAACAAAAACTGTTTGGTAAAATCTCTATACAGATATCTCGTTCTATTCTTTTACTCAATCCTTTTACCTCTTGAACTAAAATAATCAATCCAAAACATGTACTTATATATAAAGGATTGGTTACAAGATTAAAAAATTTATGATAGATATAGGACATGGACATGATGGGTTTTTGTCCCAAAATGGACAGGTGTAAGACAAATGTTGGATAACTAATTTATAATATAGACTAAAAATATAATATATATATATATATCTTTAATATTAGAACTATTTATTTATAATAATTAAATTTTACTTATTAAAATTGATGTTTATACAAATGGACTAAGATACTAAATCTAAAACGGATAATTATATAAAGGAATCAGTTATTGGATGGAAAGTTCCTGATGATTCCCGAACAAGATGTGCTTTTGTTCCAAAATGGATAGGTGTAAGCCAAATATTGGATAAATAATCATATAATATATGCTAAAAAATTATATATATATATATATATATATATCTTCAATATTATAACTACTTACAAAATATTAAAATATGTATATATGTCAAACAACCAACAACACAAATACTTCATAATTTAATGAAGTTAAAATTATATATAACCAAAAAAAGTTATAAAAACTAAACAAACAAAATCTATAAATTTATAAATTATCTGCAAAACTGAACACAAAATATGAAATTGTAAAATATAAACATTTTCTATAATGATTAAGAAAACATTGATATGTGGTGTACCGCGTGTTCGACTCTTGTGTTTCATGAGAAACCATGAGATAACTTGATTGTGATTGCATGAGATAGGATACCTAGGGTTTTAATTATATCACCTACAAGCACATACCTATGAGCATTGCGGTGTCTAGATCGGCTGGTCTAAGTCGACCGATGATTTATGCATACATATGCATTCATGTGATATGTTATAATGTGATATGAATGATAATAAATATATGAATTAGAACTATGAGATATGTAGGCATAATAAGCTAAGTGAATTGCTTAGGATGCTATATCGAATGTTGTGTGAGTTTTACTATGCTTTTGATCATGCATAATAGTATGTTTAGTTATGCATATTGAATCATATGGACGAAGAGGATCATTATTTCTGAGTAAACGATTTAGGCAAAAAAGAAAGATTTTTTGAGTTTATGAGTTCAAGTACTCGCCCTAGAGAGAGGAACAAAATATTCATTTAACATGTACTAACTTTGGAACAAAAATATTTTCTCAAGCAAAAAAGGAGAATTCTAGTGTACGTTTTAAAGATTAAGTAGTCATGGGCTTCCGTTGTTTTCAGGTTAATCGGTCCAGGTTATTCGGTTAGGGGGAAATTTTAGTGTATAGAAAATCCCATCAAAATTGAACCGAATTGAATACTAAATCGGGTTGTTCAGTAGCCAGGTTTTTTGGATCGGTTTCTTGTTTCTATTTCTCTTCCGAGAACAACCAAAATCTTTCAAATTTCAGTTAATATAAATGAAAATTGACCTACTCAAACATAAAACAAAGGACAACGAGTTCAAATAGTTTATAATTCAGTTGCCTTACATCTAGCAACCATTACAGAAGCTGCTATGCTAGCGTTATAGCAAGTTTAAGCTACCATTGCATCAAGTTTAAGCTAGCATTGCATCAAGTTTAAACTAGTCAAGAAACATACAAAGTTACAGAAGCTTTAGTTGTTAGTAACTCATACCAAAGTTGTTTGTAGTTACAAAAGCATGCTAATGCGCATAGAAAAGTAGTCAAAAGAGCAGCTTCAAATTCAGTACTATCCAGTGACTCCAGTCCATTATTAAGGCTGCTTATCCGCATCAAAAGGGACAAAATAGTAGCTTCTACTACCTGTGCTGAATGAAAATCATAACAAAAACTTAACAAATCTAATAAAGAAATACAAAATCAAACATAAACCTAACAATGTAAATCAAATCAAATAAGAACAGTGACTTAAATAATAAAGCAACATTCTAAACCTTAATAATGCAAAGCACAAGTAAACAGAAACACAAATTTAACAATCTAAACCTTAAGTACTTAAAACTTTAGTAGGTACCAATCTAAATGAGATGAAATGAAAACAAGAACAGAAACAAAAATACATGCCATACTATGAAGAATCATGGAGGAGCTACCATTGAATTCTGAGAATCTACACAAGAAAACAAAGTTAAGGTACAAAAGAGACTGAAAAAACTAAAAACAGAATAAAAGGCTTTATTCTACTTACTAAAAGATTCAATAAATTCAACTTCTTCCAACATTTGCACCAAGTTTGCTACTTGTGCTTCTGATTTAGTTTAAGTACTTAAAACTTTAGTAGGAGCTAACAATCTAAACCTTAAGTACTTAAAACTTTAGTAGGTACCAATCTAAATGAGATGAAATGAAAACAAGAACAGAAACAAAAATACATGCCATACTATGAAGAATCATGGAGGAGCTACCATTGAATTCTGAGAATCTACACAAGAAAACAAAGTTAAGGTACAAAAGAGACTGAAAAAACTAAAAACAGAATAAAAGGCTTTATTCTACTTACTAAAAGATTCAATAAATTCAACTTCTTCCAACATTTGCACCAAGTTTGCTACTTGTGCTTCTGATTTAGATGAACACCTTAACTATTGTTGCGTGCATAGCAAAACCTCAACCATGTAAGGAGTTAAAGAACTCCTACAGGGATCCAATACTCGGCCACTTGTACTAAAAACCGACTCACTTGCAACTTATGAGACTTGAATTGCTAGAACATCTCTAGCAAGTTCTGACAGGATTGGGAACTTTGAGCTATTGCAACTCCACCAACTGAGAACATCATAAGGCGTCCCAAAACTATTTTCAACTCTTACCTCAATTTTTTCATTCAAATATATTTGTAACTCATTACTGCCATTTTCACTCCTCCTTAAATCAAGCATCTGACAAAAATTGATTGCATCCTCTCACAAGCATCTTCATCATCTAAAAACTCACACATGAAACAAGCCGACTCAGAACTTTGAGCTTCAATGTCTAACTCTAATGGTATGGTCAGCCTAGAACTATAATTCTCATACAGCCTTGCCAGTGCACTTGAAACTGAAGCATAAAATTGTCGAATTTCTATAGTATCTTTACCATAAAGCTGGTCGAAGCAGAGGAAAGGAAACTTCATTCTTGTTGCTATGATAAAAGACACTAGCCACAATCACTAAACGATTCAAAGACACTAGCCACAATCATCAAAGACAATAGCAACAATCCCAGTATTTCTCGAACTTATCCCTCATGACACGGGCTTGCAGTTTGATACCCTCTTGAGGACTAGAACACTTAGTGATGAGATTCCTCTCAATGTCCACAATTTCATTGTAACAGACAGTAGAAGTTACTGACTTAGAAGCCGAGAAAGTCAAAGTAGAGTTGTAGAAGATCTTCAAAAACTTCTCCAATCTTGAAACATCCTCCCAATTAGATAGGTGGAGTTCCATCTTGTCTTCACATCTAATGGCAAGCTGGCCTCTACATACCTCTCATGTATCACACCTCAATGCAAAAGATTTAAGCCTAGTAAAGGATGACCACACATATTTCACTGCATTCCTAATGGCTATAATACTAGGCTTTGCCTTCTTAAAACCATCTATAATAATCAGATTAAGGATTATTCACAGCAACGCATATGCAAGAACTCACCATCTCTAACTAATTCTTCTACTCCTCTCAGCCTTAACTCATCCTTAAGAAAATTTAGTGCCTTGTCATTATTCTTTGTTATCAACTCTAACTGTAAATACCCTCTCAATTCCCCAGTCTTCTAAACAATCCATCAGTTGTCCTGCAATGGTGTCTCCTCTATGATCAATGATTACCTTAAAAATAAGGATTCTCTTCTGCATTTCTCAATGAACATTAATCCAATGAGTTGTGATCACCATGTAGTTGTAAGAGGTTGTAGGAGAATTCCATATATTTGTAGTCAGAGAAACCCTTTGTTTCTCAACACTACAGTTTCTCCAAAGTTGCTTTCTCTTGTAGATAGATTCCAACAATGTATCTAGTGAAAGTTCTTCTAGAAATTTTCTTGTATAGTGAGAAGACATTGAAACAAAAGTGCTTCCAACCCTCAGATTCTACAAAAGAGAATGATAACTCATTCACTACAACCATCTTCTCTACACTACACTACTTATAAATGCTCTTAGTACAGTCTTCATCCTTCTGCATAAAATGTTGCCTCACATCTGGTCTTTTAGCATACTTCTTATGTGGTATTGGTGGCTTAGAAGAAGCAGAGGCAGAGACAGGTGTTTTACGCTTCTTCCCAGTTTGAACTTCTTCAGCTTTGGTATTTTGAGGTTGAAACGGAGGCTTCATCTTGTTGTACTCTTCAGACATCTACAAAACAAAAAATGGATTTGCACGAGTACAATACACTGAACAATCGATAATCTCTGAATTTTGAAGTTTAAAATGATACCCTAACCCTAAAATGTTCTCAATCGATACACATACACAACATAAGGACCATAAACAAAGTACAACACCCAAAATAAGTTAAGAAATGGATAACCGAATGATTTTCAAAGTTAAAACCCTAACCCTAAATTTCTGCAAATTGATAATCGATTATCGAGATCGAGGCAAAGCTTATAGAGCAAAGAATCAACCAATCTTTCTGTTTTTCCTTCTCATCATAATCCTTGTAATGCTTGCATCTACATACGTGACCTATCATCGGACTACTGCTTACAATTTTAGAAACACAACCAATCTCTGCACCACATTACTTACAAATTCTCTTAGTACAGTCTTCATCCTTCTGCAGAAATTGTTGCCTAACATCTGCTCTTTTAGCATACTTCTTTCGTGGTATTGGTGGCTTAGCAAAAGCAGCGGCAGAGGTAGGTCTTTTACTCTTTTTCCCAGATTGAACTTCTTCGGCTTAGGTATTTTGAGGTTAAAGCGGAGGTTCCATCTCATTGTACTCTTCAAACATTTACAAAATATAAACAATTTGGATTAGCACGAGTACAATACACAAAACAATCGATAATCTCTGCACTTCGAAGTTTAAAATGATACCCTAACCCCAAAATGCTCCCAATCAATACACATACACAACATAAGGACCATAAACAAAGTATAAACCCCATAAGAAGTGAAGAATAATGGTTAACCGAATGGTTTTCAAAGTTAAAACCCTAAACCTAAATTTCTGCAAATCGATAATCGATTTTCGGACGGAGGCAAAGCTTAGAGAGCAAAGAATCAAATGAAATAGCGATTAAAGAAAAAGAATAAGAGCTTACCCCTAAAATATTCATTGTAAATGGTTGAGTCTCTGAGGAAGGGTTCATCTTAACAATGATTGAGCTCTGAGAGAGTGAAAGAGGATGTAGAAGAGAGATAATTGATGAAGGAGAAGAGATATGATGATGATTATGGAGTAAATCGGAGAAGAAGATGAAGTTTGGTGTCAGTTTTGATTTTGCAAGAGGCAGAGCCAAAGAAGAAGAAGCAACCTAATTAGGTCTAATGACTAATTAACCTTACATATGGTTACGGAATCACGGTTTACGTATAACCGAACGGTACCGATTACCGAACCAACTCGAAACGCAATCCAAAATTTCACTTGATTTTGGCCAAACGGTTCAACACTCTCCAAACTCTCGGCGCGGTTAACCAAAACTTTTTGGTTCTCTCAGATTGGTTTGTTCGGGTTGAATTGGAAGCCCATGACTAGGATTAAGCATGTTGAATCTTAGTGAAATTTTGTGTGTGCTCTTGTTCTAGTTTTAGTGATTGGTATCAAAGCTAATATGCCTACCAAGGATATTGGTATGGGAGCCTGCGATGTATTGACATTAGATAGTGCATGTGGAAGTTATTATTAGTGAAATTTAGATGGGAACCTCCTAAACAAACCATTGCAGATTAAATCAACAAAATGTGAATAAATAAACGGAGTTTAATTGAATAAGCAAAATAAAAAGTAAAAAACGGATGCCTCAGTTTAATGATGAGTGAATAAATCAACGGAGTTTTTGGTTAACCTTTCTTTCTTTTTAAAAATCATAACCATTTTTAACTTTTTCAAACCTAATCCATGATTATCAATATACATGTATTAAAATAAATAGCCTATTGTCATGATTATGAGAATCTAAGATACATTTCGTGGTGTCAAAAAAATCTCAATACACTTCATAAATCTCACTACATTCCATCATTTGAATTTCTTATTGTACCCTTAATAATCCTCTTTAAATCTGATTTTTAACAAATTAAATAAAAAAAGAAAACAAAAAAAAACAAAAATCTGGTTGAGAAGCAATGAGGTGGAAGAGAGAAAAAGAGATTAGTAGGTTTAAAATTAAATGACATTAATTTAATATGACCAATAAAAAATGCTAAGTGTCATGTACTTTCATCTTCTTCTTTCTTCTTCACATAAACGTAAAAGCTTCCATTGTTGACGAAAGTGAAGCTTCATTTGAGGTGATTTTCGTTGTTTTTTTATTTTTTATTAATGATTGTTCGTTTATTTATGGGGGTTTAGAACAAAAAATATTGAGTTACTGTAAATAAATATTTAAATAAGAATATTGTAGATTTAAAATATTTTTTGTATAATATCTCAGTTGTTATGCACAATGGCTTTTGAAACATGTTATCTTGATCGATTAGAGTGTGACATTGTTAATCCTAGGTAAATTATGGGTAACAGTGATGGAATAGTAGTGAATCTTAGATAAATAGAAATCAAAATCGGAGGTGAAGAAGAGACTGATAAAATGTGTACAACTAAGTACAACTATGTGTTATTGGTAAAACTGGTACAACTATGGTACAACTATGTATTATTGGTACAACTGAAAAAACTATGGTACAATTATGTGTTATTGGTAAAACTGGTACAACTAAGAGCAGGGAAAGAGCAAAATAAATATGTTTTTTCTTATTTTTTAAGGAAAAAAATGAATAATATTTCATGCACAGTCATACATTTTGATTATAGAGGGTATTATTCTAAAAGCGGAGGTGAAACACAATGGATTGGAAGCGAAGATAAATTATAACCGATAATGATGAAAAAATCAATTGAGGAGGTCACATATTATGATTTGGTTGATAGCATATACAAGAAGATTATGGTAGATGAAGCCACTACGAAGTTGATACTTAGTTACATTCCGTTGCACCTAGATCCTTCGACATCATCATATATATCGAGTGATGAAGAAGTTTATGCATATTTCATGACACTGAATTATGAGAAACGTAGGAGTATTTTGCATGTGGAGGCCGTGAATCATGTAGAGAAAACTGAGGGGGGTGAGGAAGTTTTAAGAGAGGATTGAGGAAGTGTAGTTGGTGTATGTACCGAAGTGTTAGTTTCAAGTGGTTGAATAATTACTCTTTACGGAGATGAACCATGGCAACATGAAGAGATGTTAACAATAGTGAAAATTCTTCATATGAAGATTTGCGTAACTTATGTATGCTTGAAGAGAATCCGCTTGCACCTATTATAGAAGAAGGAGATGATGTGATGGTGAACGATGGTATAAATGTTAGATGGGAAAATGGTATTATGTATCTTTGCATCAAGAATTTGGAACTAAGAAGGAAGTGCAAGATATAGTTGAAAAAGCTGCACAGATGAATTGTTTTCAGTTTGTCGTAATCAACTCAGATTGAAAGTTATGTGGTAAAATGTTTAGAAGCAATAAATGGTTGCAAGTGGGATTTACGTGCTGCAAAACTCAAGAATTCAAATTTTTTCTCGATAAGAACTCACAGGAAGATACATACATGCTCTCGGTCTACGATAATTACTAGCCAACATAGGAGGAAAGGAACACCACTTTTAGTTGCATGTGTTTTGCATGACGACTATCCAGGTCAATTTGATACGCCAACTCCAAAAGTTCTCATTGGTCTGACTCAACGAAGACTTGGTGTTCAAGTGTCGTACTCAACTGCGTTAAGAGGAAAACATCAAGCTGCAAATGATGTGCGGGGCAACCCAGAGGAGAGTTATAAGCTAGTGAGCTCATATTTGTACACGTTAGAGAAGGAGAATTTTGGAACAGTTACACGAGTGGAAGTAGATGAGCATCAGAGGTTTAAGTACCTATTCTTCGCTTTGGCTACTTGCATTAAAGGGTTCAAAGTGATGCAAAAGTGATCGTAAGATATTGTTCTGCGGTTAGAAAACTAGCTCCTAGCTCCCGACGGTCTTTTAAGTTGTTTAACTAGTTAGGGCTTCTTCTATGTGAGGTGGGGAAAGGTTAAGAACATGAAGCCCCCTCTCCCTAAATCCGAAGGGTCAATGTAATTGAGAAAAAATGTCATGGATGGAACCCATCTTAAGACTGTATATGGTGGAGTCCTAATTGTTGTGACAGCTCAAGATCCCAATCATCACCATTATCCCATTGCTTTTGGTGTGGTTGATGGTGAGAAAGATGCAAGTTGGGGTTGGTTTCTAAAAATGTTGAAATTAGTTGTGCTGGATTGTCCTAAGCTTGTGTTTCTTTCTGATAGAAATCAAAGTATGATCAAGTGTATGGGTCAGTTTACCCGTTAGCTCATCATGGATATTGCATGTACCATTTTTCTCAGAATGTGAAAGCAAGCGTTTCAGGTGTCAACAAAGACGTAGTTGGTTCAAATTTTATGGAATGCGCAAAACCTTATACAAAGGCTAAGTTTGTAAAACTTTATGTTGCCTTTAGGATGAGGTACCCAGCTGCAGCAGAGTATCTGGATAGAAGTTTTGGAGAGAACAAATGGTCAAGATGTTATTTTCCAGGAGAAGTGTTGTAGCTGCAAGTGTTTTAACATAGACAAGTATCCATGTGTTCATGCATTGGCGGCAAATTTAGTCAACGTGAAGGGAAAGATTGATGTACATGATATGTGCTCCAAATATTATTGGGTGCAGCTCTGGGCTTTGGCATACTACCAAAAAATTTATCCCGTTCCCCATCAGAAGCAATGGATCATTCCTCCCGAGATACAAGAGAAGATAACATTGCCTCCGTCCGGTATATGAAAAGAAAAAAAGTAGAATTCAAGAAAAAAGGTACCCCATCAGTTGGAGAACATCGAGGAAAAAGAAAGGGGACGTGGCCGAGGGTCCTCTCAAACTAAAGGAGAAACGAGTCAAAGTAGGGAAAGATCTAGTCAAAGTGGTCGAGGATCGAGTCAAAGTGGTCGAGGATCAAGTCAAAGTGGTCGAGGATCCACTCAAAATGGCCGAGGCTCGACTCAAGGTGGTGGAGGCATGTATAATTGGTTTAATGGTGAAGAAAATGTCTCTTAATTTCTATGCTTGGTTTGGTTAATTGTGGATGATATTAGTTTTTGTTAATTTTTGTCAACGTACAACTAGGTAAAACTAAGTGGTACAACTATATTGAATTTGATTTTAAATTTGGTAATTTGTGCAAGAAAGACATGTTCATGTCAATATTTGGTCATCTAAAATCATTAACCTCTATTGTAGGAAAGGAAAAATCAGGATTTTTGGTTAGTAGTTATATAACATCATATTTTACTTACAAATGTCATATAACCTTAATGTTTGTTTAGATGTGAATCACTTGAATTTACCAAAAAAATTTAAAATTGTTATTTAACAATTATTTATTTATGAAAGTATAGTATAAGCACTTTAATATTCTAATGTCATGACTACAACTAAAAAATGTTGTAAATTAGTATGATACAACTAATTAAATGTAAAACCACCAAAGTATAACTATGTTATGGCCTGAGTACAACTAAAATTTTTGGTACAACTAGGGAACAAAAATTTTTGTCGGACAAAAAAAATACTTTTTGTCTTATCCTAGGTACTTTTTTGTTTGATCCTAGGTATTTTTTCTCGGATACTATGTACTTTTGTTTCATCCTAGGTACTTTATACATATTTAAATTTATAATTAAATTAGTTAACAAATATAAAAAAATTAATATTATAATTTTATAATTAAACATTAATATTAAATAAATAGTTGTACCACTTAGTTTTACCTAGTTGTACTTTAACAAAAAGTTGTACCATACTTGTACTTAAAATTACGAGTTCCACATGTTAACACAAGTTCAAAATTGCAAATAACATCCTGAAATACAAAAACAAAACAAAAGACAAGTTCCAAACAACATCAATAAATACCTAAACCTTCTTTTGTTTCTTCTTTCCATCTTCCGTGAATGGGGATTTTTAAACCTAGATGGGTTGATCTTCTTTTTTTCTTGTCTAGGATATTTCTTCGAAGCTTTTGCTTGTGTGCGTCTAAAAATTGGTTTCAACGGCTCAGTGCTACCACAGGGCAAAGGACTACTAACCGGACCACAAGTAAGTATGGTTGGAACCGGATATAGCTGAGTAGGATAAGGCACAACTGGAGCTTAGCCGGAGAAGGCACAACTGGAGGCTTAGCCGAAGAAGGCACAACTGGAGGCTTAGCCGGAGAAGGCACAACTAAAGAAGACTAATCTGTAGATGGCTGAACTGATGAAGGCTGAGCAAGGGAAGGCTGAGCAAGAGAAGGCTGAGCAAGGGAAGGCTGAGCAGGGGAAGGCTAAGCAGGGGAAGGCTGAGCAGGGGAAGGCTGAGCAGGAGAAGGTTGATCTCTAGATAGCTGAGCTGTCGAAGGCTGTGCTGCAGAAGGTTGACCCGCAGAAGGCTGAGCTGCTGAAGACTGACCTGCAGATGGCTGAGCTGCAGAAGGATGACCATCACCATAGTCCATTGGTGGATCTTCAAAGAAGATTGAATCATCATCCACAACCTTCTCTTTCCCCTTGTGGTTCTTCTGTAGGATCTTTACATCAACTTCAAGAACCTTAACCCTCTCATCAATCATACTAACCTTCTCCTCAATATGTTCCATCATTATACAATTATGGCTGAACCCAGCCTCCATCAACTCTTTCAACTCTCTCAACATATCTTGTGGTGGAGGAGGATGAGCATTTTCAGGCTGTTTTCCCCTTCTCTTTCCCCATGTGGTTCTTCTGTAGGATCTTCACATCAACTTCAAGAATCTTAACCCTCTCATCAATCATACTAACCTTCTCCTCAATATGTTCCATCATTATACAATTATGGCTGAACCCAGCCTCCATCAACTCTTTCAACTCTCTCAACATATCTGGTGGTGGAGGAGGATGAGCATTTTCAGGCTGTTTTTCAACATGTTCTTTTTCCACTGCTATCTTCTCTACTACCCTAGAAGACACATCACGTTCGTAGAGGTTTTCCCAAAATATCTTCTTCCCGGCGTTGAGATGGGCAGTCATAGCTTCAACAACTTGATCTGGGTAATCTTGAGGGAAGTCTCCATCCCAAATACACGCCATCAAACGTCGTTCTTCATCAGCCGTAGGTTCCAAAATGCTACAAATCTCCTACATTAGAAAGAAAATATCATTAACTTAAATAACATTCAAATATTAACAAGAACAAAATCTTCCAAAACAAAAATCTTACCTTCGTCTCACCGAGCGTCTCATTGATGTCACTTATCGGATATCCTTTCCTCCCCATGTCTCTGAACCTCCTTTGACACATTCTTGGATAGCCATGACTCGATCTGACATCTTCAGAGATGAGACTGCCTCAAATGCCAAAAGCTACAACAAATGGTTATATGCACTAGTATACACAGTAAGAACAAACCAAATACATGAAACAAAAAGTTGGAATATAAATGTCATACCTCCAAAGGAATTATGAAAGCAGGAAACGTCAAGTTCAGTTTCTCTTTGACTTGACCCTTCAAATGCTTCAGCAAATGGTTGATCTCAGTTGAACAATGTTCAAACGTGTATCTCCCCCACGGAAAGCTCTTGCATACATCCAAATCATCAATAATTCGAAGAATGAACGGCTCAATGGGTGATGGTACCTTAGCCTTCATTTTAATGATGGAGCTGAGGAGGTAAAGCACACCCATATGCAAGCGATCTTCACACGCTGCCATCGTCATCATCTTCTTTTCTACATCAGACAAGAATATCTTCTCCTTTCGATTAAACTGTCTCTGGACAAAGTCGAAGCTCCCTATATTCTCACGATCTTCCGCATACTCTTGGCAGTCCAGCCCGGGTATCAATACATGCTCCCTTATCGAATGACGGATAGGAACTCCTTTGACTATAAACCACCATTCTTTGCGCTTATTAAGACACGCAGTCCGCAATATAAGCATCCACATGCCCATCAACTTTCGGTTTTTCTCCCTTGGCCTGTGGAATAAATGATTGAATTGGCTGTCCTTAAACCACTCCATATCCATGTCAGAAAGGTACTTCTCCAAGTTCTCCAATACCTTGGCGATGTCACACCTTCTCATAAATTTTCAGGACTTTGAGTAATCCTTTGGCTTGTGGTAGAACCTAACAGGTTGCTCCGGCTGCTGCTCGTCACTATCCTCCTCACCACCCTACAACAAGAACATTTCAGTTTAAAGTTGTACCAAGTTTTACTGAGTTGCACCACAACCAGATATACCAGTTGTACTTATTTCAAATTTCCTAATTTATGCGGGAAATAAATACTTCATTTATAATTAATTCTAGTCGTACTACTTATGCATCAATTGTACTACTTTCACCTAAACAATCCTACATATAGAAATCTCAATTATACCTCATTCGATGCCTCAGGCTCAGACTCATTCGATGTCTCAAGGGAAACAGAGTTTTCTTCCTCTCCACTTGATGAGGAGATATTCTCATCGGATCCATTCTCATCATCTTCTATCGGAGAAGGAGAATGGAGATTAGAGTTTCTTGTTCTAACCATTCATGCAGTTCATTAAAAAACAACTTAACATCAAACACTAAACTTAAATCAAATCAAATATGAATATTCGAACCAGATATCATACCCGAGCCTAATCAAATCAAATTTGAATATTCACAATAACTCGACCCTAATTCACATTTCTCAATAAATCAATCCTAATTCACACTATAACTTGACCCTAATTCACAATAATTCAGTCAATCTCTATCAAATCAAATATGAATATTCAAACCAGATATCATACCCGAACCTAATCAAATCAAATCTGAAATTCACAATAACTCGACCCTAATTCACATTTCTCAATAAATCGACCCTAATTCACACTATAACTTGACCCTAATTCACAATAATTCAGTCAGTCTCCATCGAAACAAAACCCTAAGCAATCTCTATCGAAATAATTCAGTCAATCTATAACTCTAACCCTAATTTACAATAATTCAGTCAATCTCCATCGAAACAAAACCTGAGCAATCTCCATCAAAATAATTCAGTCAATCTTCTTCTTCTTCTTTTTGCCGGCTTTGGAGGACAATGGAGTCAGGTGGAATCTATGTGATGTAGAGTAGCATATTTACATTTGTGTGAATCGAATATTGTGGAAAATAATAGTCAAACTCAAAATTGTGTTTCCACATGAGTCAATGGTCATATTTATTTTTTTAGTCAACGTATTTGCAAATTAATATGTTGCAAAATTCACTTGAATATATTTATTTGAGAAAAAAAACATTGCTTCACGTTTAAAAAAAACTCAGCAAAAATCATGGTGATGAATGATGATTATGATTAACACCATAAAGAAAACTTACATTTTCGAGATAAAACAAAAAAAATTTCACAATTGTATTTTTTATACAAAACCTGTGAAAGTTCAATTTCGACGGAAAATCGCAAAATGACGTTTTCTTGTCAAAACTGTGAAATCTCAATTTAGCAAAAAATCGAAAATGGTATCTTCGGTCAAACCACAAAATCTCGGAATTACATTTTCCAAAATGTGAAATCAAGTTTTTCCGAAAATCTTGAAATGACTATTTTCTGCTAAAAACACAAATCGCAGAATTATTTTTTTGCGATAAAACCATAAAATCTTGGATTTGGGATTTTCCGCAAAACCTTTGAAATCGTAATTTTGACAGAAAATCGCGAAATCACGTTTTTCCGGCAAAAAATGTAAAATTACATTTTTTCAAAATTGTGAAATCGAGTTTTTTTCCGCTAAAATGCAAAATCGCGGGATTACGTTTTTGCGATAAAACCATAAAATTTTGAAATTGTGTTTTCTGCCAAAACCTTGAAATTGCAATTTTGGCGGAAAAACAAGATCAACAAACCTAATATCAAATACATTTATAAAGTTTATATGAAAAGTTTATCAATATTTATGAAAATAATTGTATCAATATGTATAAAAATAATTATATATATTTATAAAAAATAATTCAAAAAAATAAATGTTTGACAAATAATTATATAACTTTTTTAACAAATAATTATATAAATATTTATGAAAATAATTATCTCAATATTTATTAATATAATAAAAATAAATATTATTTTCTTTATGATTTTACATGTTTCAAAATTTTACTTTTCTATTTTATATATTGATGTAAAAAATTTTAAAATAAATTAAACCAACAAAAAATGAAATTGGTTATTTGTTATTTTGGATGAATCATATACATCCAAATGGTTTTAAAATTTTTGCTTAAATTTAAAAACTCATCTAGATGTTCCATTCATATGAGACATCTGAACAAACAATTTTTAATACTAAACAAACACTAATTCTCATCTTTATTCAGATGAACCATATAAATGAAGAAACAAACAAGTTTTAAGCTCGATGAGAAATCCCATCATTAATGTCACTAACAGTAACTGTAACGCCCGTGTTCCGGAAATTGGAACTGTGAAGGTTACTGAGTTGCGGAGCAGAGTCGGTTAATTCTGGTTTTTGGGTTGGAGAATTTAAATAATTAAATTAAGAAGAATTTAATTATTTTTAGTTAATTTTTAATCCGAGATTGGATTAATTTAACCATAAAATAAATCGCAAGAGGATTGGACTAAATTGATCAATTAGAGAGTTTTGGGCCGATCTGGAAGTTGATTTTGATCAATTTAAAATTTTGGGTCCAATTGAGAATTCGAAAATTATGGGTTAAATTGATCAAATTGGAAGTTGTTTCGGAGGTTGATTTTGATCAATTTAGAATTTTAAGTTTTAATTGTGAATTTTGGAAAATTCAAGGACCAAGCTGCAAATAAGAAGGAATGTGAAAAAAAAACCTACATTCCTCCTCTTTAAAAGCGAAGCCGCCATGATCGTGAGAGAGGAACCTTGTGGCGTGAGAGAGACAGGCTTGGGAGCATGAGGATCAAGGAAGCGGAGTGGTGATCGTTGTTGTGTGCCGTCGTCGAGGTGTTCTGAAGAGGAAGTTGCAGCCGCCATCTCTCTTCACTAAGGTAACGAGCTCTTCTTTTTCCTTTTTGTTGCTCGTGTGAGCGTTAGAGCGATGTGGAGGTCGGTGATGGCGGGTTGTACATGTGAGCGGTGACGTGTGTCTCACGCAATGTCGAGATCGCCGGTGACGTCGATCGGTGTTGAGATCGTTGGTGAGTCACGGTGTGTGTACTCCGGTGATGGTGACGTGATGGTGAGTTGGATGACAAGTAATTGGTGGACTTAAGCAAATGTTTTTATGTTAAGTATGAGAAAGGGGTCAGCTCTGGGATGGTTCATTCAAGACCGCGTTTGGAGGACGAAACGGAGTCTGATCATGGTAAAATTTGGTGGGGAGCTTTCTGGAACTGCAGGTTCCAGATTCAACAGACAGATTGAATTTTTAACGGTTCCTTTATGATTTACGTGAGTCTTTTTGGACCTGATTAGTGCAGGAAACTTCAGTCCGACTTGGTTGTTTTAAGGTATCGTTTGGAAGTCTAAATGTTGTCTGATCTTGCTGAAAATTGGTGGAGTTATTGAGGGTACTTCAGACTAAGGATTCAACGTTTGGATCGTAATTCTAACGTTCGAGTTTGTTGTTGAGCTAGTTTTCTGCGGTTGCGAGTTTATATCGAGGAGTCAACCGTTTGGCTAAGGTGAGTGCAGGACCATAGGTTTATCTGAGCAAATAATTTGTTGATGTGTTTTACATGATTATAGGCCGAGTGTGATCTCGGGTGGATCTAGATCGAGTGTTTCATGAGATGGTTGATTTATTTCGGTATTTTCGTGTTTAATTACGTTTAATAAATTTATTTGTTTGTGTGTATAACCTGTAGATGGGAGGATTGCCTCACTAAGTATTTGTCGAAATACTTATGCATCTCGTTTATTTGATGCAGGAAAAGAAAAAGAGTAACCGTGGGATCGAGGCGAGGAAGAGGGGATGATCTAGACTCGCTGGTTGGATCTAATTATTTTTCAGAAATTATTGGGTTTAGGAATTATTTGTTAATTTTCTGGTGGAATAAATTAGATAATTTATTGTTTTATTCCGGATTAAAATTTAGAATTTTTTGGGAAGGTTAATTATTATTCAGGATTAGTTGAATTTTAATTGATCGGTTAGGATAATTATTATTTATGAAAATAGTAATTATTCGGTGCAAAAAAAAAAATCGGGTGCAGTCGTTTCAGTAACTGAGCTCAAATTTCATAGATTAAGAGGACCGATTCACCAAAACCCAAAGAAATTTCAATTACGCATTTCACCAATGACAAAGACCATCGGAAAACTCACTGTGGAAAGAGATAGGACGGTGGTCTTTGCCCGAACCAACAGTGCGAGTAGCGTCAAGATACTGCTGAACGAGATGACAACACTCTTGATAGTGATTAACGCCTTCGACACGGTAACACCATTTGACCTTCTCGCGTAAATTCTTATCCTTCTCAATTATGGATCCACTTCTCACAAACAATATGTTCTCTCATTTCCACCATCACAACTAGAACTTTGTGCGGATTCTCTGGATCGAAGCCTTCAGGGGGGGGACAACAACGGCCTCGACACGAGAAGATTGAATCATTTCTCATTGAAAGGGACAAAAAAACTGAAAGAAAAGAGACTGGACACGAGTTTGAGGATAAATACTAATTCTATAAGTATTCGATGGTTATGCCCATAATGTTCTTTGAAAATTATGGTTTTCCACCAAGTATTGTTAGCTCGAGTAAAAAAAATTCTAGGCGAAGCTTGGTCACATGATTTAATGATGTTTGTGACGAAATTAATATTACATGCTGTGGTTTTGGATGTGGAAGAATTACGAGTTTTGGCCCAAAAGCTCCTGATATTAAAGAAACGAAAAAAAAGAATTATGGTTTTCCCATAATTAACTCTTTATTTAAAGTGAAACGTTTGTTTCGCGTTTATTTCGCGATTTGTTTGCTTAACTTAAATAAAGCTTAATACAACCTTGTTTCCAAACGAAGATAAAACCAGGACTTATCATAACCCTATTTCCAAACGGGGTTTTCAATTCTCTCCAACAACAACACTCAAATCACAGAAGACGAAGAAACAAAGAAACCAGATTCTTCTCCAATGGCGAAACTAACGACGGAGTCTCCAATCTGCCGGAAAATTGTCCTTTCTTTCTTAGATTTCCTAAATTCCGGTTATCAACCCTCACTTTCTAAGAATCGCCTGTAATTTCATTTCATCGTGATTTCTCGAGCTTTATATTCAATTTATTGTTGTGATTTGTAGTTGAGGTTGCTCCTGGTATTGATGAAGAAGGTCTTGAGGTTGTTAAAGAATGTTTAGGAGAAGCTTTTAAAGTTAATTCAGATTCGTCAAGCGATGATCAATTGAAACCTATTTCGCTTGTTAATTTGTTCACTTCATTGGAGAAAACTGAACCTTCAGAAACCATACCATCACCACCACCACCTGTTGCTGCTACTCAGGATCCTAGTTCCTCCTCAGGTCCTGAGTTTTCGGATTCTCATGGCTCCTTAAATGCAAGCAAAAAGCCATTCTTAAACGGTGAGTAATGTTGGAACAAAGTAATGGTTTGTCAACAATGTCAATTAGGTGGTTTTAGATATGGAGCTTGTTTTGATTTAACTGTGGAGAATGACATTTGTAGGGACTTCTAGAGATGAACTGTTTGGTCAACTGTTTGGCGCGCTTGAGAGAGTACAGTATTTTAGTAATACACCTGATGGAGATGATGATCCTGCTCAGCTTGAAAAAGCTACTAAGATATTTTATGATGCTATCAGTGTAGGTTTTTTTACTTTCCCTTGTTTGAGTTTCATTGACGATGGTTTACTTCAATTGGTAATGATTTTGTATCGGTATATCAGGAAATGGAAAAGTCTGGATGTGAAACGTTTGATGTGAAAAACTTAGCAGAAACACTCAAGTGCCAAGGTACTTGTATCGACAAAGATTTCATGTGTTACCTTGCTAATGTAGTTTGTGTTAGTTTAGTCCATTTCTTTGTAATCGTTGGAACCATTTCCTTATTGTTTGGTTGTTCTCTCAAGTCTATGTTAGAATGAAATTGATGAAGGTTATATGTGACATTCTCTGCCATTTAGGTAACAAGGCCATGCAGTCCAATCTTTATCTAGAGGCAATCGAGCTGTATACTTTTGCAATTGCACTCTTGGATAAGAACGCTGTTTTCTACTGCAACAGGTGAGTAATAAGTCTCTTAACTTGTTATTTATTTGTGGTGTGCTTCCTACATAAATCTGATTTTGACATACTTCGATATTTTCATTTGTCCAATGATCTAATTAGTTTGAACAAAAATCATTTATCAGGGCCGCTGCATATACTCAGGTAAGCAGATGCTCAGAAGCAATTAAGGACTGTCTTAAATCCATTGAGATTGATCCTAATTATAGTAAGGCGTATAGCCGTCTTGGGTTAGCATATTATGCTCAAGGAAAGTATGCCGATGCTATTGAGAAAGGGTTTAAGAAAGGTATGTAATCCGAACTTCGTTGTTAAGTTAGCATATTCCTTTCATAGGGCCGACTGCTTTAGAAAAGAGCTAGAACTTTGCGTCTCCAAGTTAGCTAGCATTTATTCTGTGTAACATTTTCATCGCATTTATGGCAGCTTTGCAGTTGGATCCGCATAACGAATCTGTAAAAGAAAATATCAGGGTTGGTTATTTTTTAATGCATTTCTCCACTTTTGATATGATGAAATCTGTAAGTTACATGAGAGTCTGATATTGACTAGTTGTGAAACGTAGGTGGCTGAACAAAAACTAAGAGAAGAACAGCAACGACAGAGACGCAGTCAGGTAGTTACTTTCACTTCTGACTTATATCATGGATTAGAAAGAACTAATAAGACCAGAAACGGAAAACTAATATTTTGTGGTGTTGGAAGAGCAGCATACAAGCACGGGTCAAGAACCGGAAATAGCAAGAGGCCAGGAAATACCATCTCAGTTCTCAATGCCTTTAAACCCCGATTTCATGAGCATGTTCATGAACATGACTGGAAACACATTCCCGGGAAATCATTCTCGTAACAATGAGGAAGGAGGAGATGGTAACAGAAATGGTTCAGATGAGCCTGAGATTCGTGTAGGTGGAAATATCAACATAGATCTCGGTGGCACAGAGCAAATGCCGGAAGAGTTATCGGGTGCATTACGATCAATGATGCAGATGTTTGGAGGAGGATCACCGCAAGGTACTGGTAATAATAATAATAATCCTCAAGGTACTAATGGTGCTCAAGGAAGACCATCTGGAAATTAACCTTTAGAATCACATGTGATTCTATTTTATGTTAATTATTATTTGAGTTCTGAGTTTGTGATACAAAGAGTTTGTTAGGGTTTGGATTTTAACAGAAGAATGATGTTGTGAAGTGAGATGTTATTACACAATGATGATGTCTCGTTTGATAAACCACATTTGAAACTAATATTGTGCTATCAGAATAGAGTATTTGGATTGCTGAACATAGTTTTTTAAGAACAAAATTTGTAAACACAAATGATTAACATGAACAAGTAAAGAGTCCTAGAAACAAATGGCAAATTGTTCTTGATATACAACTGAGCCAAACCCATCTTATCAAAACAGTACCAAGATACAAAACGCTTGATGAGGTTATAAATTGAACGATGTATAGAGTATAGACGAAGCACTCATAGTACAGCGACAGCAGAAGAGGGTTGAAGCGAGCGAATCTTGATATCATACTTCTTAACACTACCACTACCATTCTTCTTAGGTGATGTCGTCGAATCTGAGTTTTGTGTTACAAGTGCATACTCAGGAGTCTTCTCTTTAGTAGCATCGCCGATATAATTGTTACATTTGCGACATAGAAGCTTAGTTTTGCGTCTGTATAAACCCCAAGAGTATCTAGAGAAGTGAGGCATGCATTGGAACTCTACAACCTGATTGAATCTACCCTCGTCGTTGTTGAAGAATGACATGATTCCACTCTTCATCGATTTACCGTACTTCGATCCGATTGTGGATGTGATTCGATTTGTTGAGCTTAGGTTTAGTTCATACCCACAAGATCCACAACTACAAGAAAGTTCATAGACAACAACTAAGTTTCATTAGATTCACATCTTTTACACATAAAAATCATTATCAAATAAACAAATTCATCATTCACATACTCCAGTAATCTCCAAGTAATCTCCAAGTAGTCATAACATTATGAACCAAGCTAAATATAAAAACATCAAAACAAACAAAAAAAATCTCAAAATTTTCCAAGGTAAAAGATTCATCTTTTCACAGCTTTACGAAAAAAAACTGTAAGAAACTACGAATTTCATTAATACGAATAAGAACCCCTGCTTAAATTTTTACTATGATCCCAGGAGAAAAATAAAACAATCATTTTACCAAAAATCAAAACTAATCTAAGTAACGCTTAACCAAATCTAATCAAGCATAATTAGAGAAAAAACAATAAATCAAAACCCTAAATTAATAAGATTAAAAAAAAACAATCGAATCAAATTGATGTAACCTATTTATACCTGTAGTTTACATGTCTCAGGGAAGAATAAGAAGAAGAGAAAGATGGAGAATAGAAGTGATTGCCACCAATTCGGCCGTCGTTAAAATCCACCGACGTCGATCTCTCCATCGCCGTCAAGATCACTACAACGCCTCCGATGGTTTTAACTTTATCAATTTGGTTGATGAAGAACGTGTCCCACTTGATTCGGGTGACTTTGACTACTTCTTCTCGCCACGACCAATGTCGTGGTCGCAGTTTCTAGTAACGATCGAATTAGAAACAGCAAGATCTCTTTTATTTTGTAATTTCTCTTTTTGTTTCAAAATGCATTTATGACCTAATTGTACTTTTTGACTGCTGACGTGGGCTTCTTTTAAGAGTTTTTTTCTCAACATTTTGCCCAACTCACGTTTTTCATTATAATCATGAGAAGAAAATCATAAAAACTTTAATAGACAAATGATGGGATATTTAAATTCTTTATTTTGTTTCAATTACAAAATATTATTTCTATGTTTGCAAATTAGTTTTGATTAAATAAACTAAATCCGGAAAAAATCATTGTTATAACTCTCTCTGTTTTGTTTTATAATATGTTTTGCAAATTTCTATGCAAACAATTAATTATATTTAAAATTTGTGATTATTAATATTGTAAATTACTATTTATTATTGGTTGGATTATTTAAATTAAATATTAATTTGTGTTTTCAAGATAGAAAGTACAAAATAAAATTTATTTAATGTAGTTTATTAAAATATGGGGTTTGAGCAAAAATCTCTTATAAAATAGAACAGAGAGAATAATAAACGTTGAATTTTAATTTTTCATTTTCTTTTCCCAAAATTTCTAAATTGGAAAATAAAAACCTTGTGGAACTCTCTTATCTAGGTCTGGGCATTCGGTTATATCAATTTATCGGTTTGGTTTATTCGGTATGCGGATTATTCGGTAATCAAAAGTTCTGCTGAATTGAACCGAATAAAAATTTTGTTTGGTTCGGTTTAGTACTCGGTATTTTGGTTCGGTTATAGTGTTTTAAACCTGTTCCGAAAATAACCGAATATTTTTCTATTTCGGTTAAATCAAATCAAAATAGACCCAAATAATGGTATTGGGCATAATTAACAAATTTACAATTACAAACAGTTAAAAAATAGAACCAATTAACAAAGTAAAATAATGGGTCCAATTGAATCTAATAACATGTCCATTACAAACCCAAATCCATTAAATAATTAGGGTTAGGGCTGTGACGATGAGCTGTGACAGTGAGATTTCACTGTTCGACGATCTAGCCTTCTTCTTTCTCCATCGTTTTTTCTCACTTCTCAACTCTTAATTTCATCCTTGTATCTTCCAATTTAGGGTTCTTCTATAAAGACATTTTATCTCTCTCCAAACCACATTATCGTTGAAGCTTTCGACATAAATTCTGCGAAATAGATTTGAAACGAACCCAATCGATCACAAGCAGAATCAGTTTCATCTGGGATTAATGGTGATGGTCTAGAGAAAGTTAATTCTGGAACTGCTCTCTCCTTTAGCCGCTTTTTAGGTCTTAGTTTCTGGGTTAGATGTTTCTGTAATTACAGAGAGATTTGGAGAAATGGTCTTCACTCTCTTTAGTTTAATGAAACTCTCAATTTATCCACTTAATTGGTTGAGTCTCATCCTCAACGTGAAGAAAGAAGAAAGAAGAACGAAGAAGGAGAAGAGTTACTCGTGGGATCTAGGTTTATTTTTATTTTTATATGGTGTTTCTCTAAACCGAGAAAATCAATCGGTTATCGTCTGCCAAACCAAACCGATCCGATAACCGAATCCTTATTATAAATCCGCCGATCGGTTAATAGTTTATAACTAAATAGAAATCGATAACCGAGAAAACTCGGTTTGATCGGTTTGGTACTTTTGGTCCCCACGGTTTGCCCAAGCCTACTGTTACCTCTTTGGTTAAGAGTTTAAGAGCTTCTACACAAGGTATATGGTTGATTCCTAGATAGCGTAGTTTCTTGCATATTCGTGGATGAAAAGTCTATTGGAGATACCAAAGTGCTGAAGATTGAGTCGTCCATCGAGATTTCGTGTGTCACGGAGAAATCTTGTCCATCTTAGAGATTTTTTACATGCAGAACCGTCTGTCGTAGATCTGAATGTTGTGAAGAAAGTCGTGGAATTGTTATTTGGAGAAGCTGTTCATTGTAATACATATGCTTCAAATAGTTGAATATCATCATAATATGATTAGATCAAAAGGTTCACCTAGTGCTTGAGAGAGAATTGAGCTGCACACATTCTAAACCCGACCACCACTGATAACATGATATCAAGAAAGCCAACTCTTAGGCCAAGAGGAGGTGTCCTAATAGACTAATAGACTAGAGGAGGTGTTCTGTACCCCTTAGGATCGTCTAATAAAAAAATGTGTTTATCTTATCTCTAATAACAATGATATAACAGACGATAAAAAAACCCTAAGGCGACTTTGATAGTGAAACTATTTTGGAAAACTCTTAAGTAAATGAATTAAATGTTGGGGTCCAAATTTTGAAAAGAGACCTTTGGGTGAAAATCCAAACTATGCAAATTCAAAATCTTTACATGGTGATTATTATTTACTATTGCGTTTTGGCTATTTTTGATCATTTATAACCTATGTTTCATAAGGTTGTAAGAAACAAAATTGTATTTGGTCACTAATTTGATGGTTGAGTGCTCTATGATTGCTGATAACCAATGTTTTAAATGAGTACAATTTGATGTCGGGGTAGAAGGTCAATATTAGTAAATTTAGTATAATTTGGAAAGTAGGTAGATCAAAACAAGAAAGGGATGGTCAAGAGAATCGGTGGTATAGGTGCAGAATAAGGTAAAGGAGTTTATTTGGGATTACTATGAACTTTTGTTGGATATAAGGTTGCAACCTTAAAATATTTAGATACCAGAATCTCACAGAAGATAATAAAATTCATGGTAATCAAAGTTTCTATCATAAAGTGGCAATAAAATCATGGTCAAAGTAGTAGCTCTCACTGTTCCAACCTATATGAACTACCAAAGACCATCACAATTGGAAACTCTAATGTCAAGGTTTTGGTGGTGAAATTGGGCATCATAGAAATGAATTCTTTGGAAGGAATGAGATAAATTAACTATCCCCAAAACAGAAGGATGACTTGCCTTCAGAGACTTAGAGGGTTTTAATTACTCTATGATGGGGAAATGGTTGTGGAGGATGGTTTGTGAACCTAACTCTCTCTTTCCCAACATTTACAAAAATATATTTCCGTAATAAGTCTCTTTAGATGCATCTTTGGGAACAAAAATCTCCTTTGCATGAAAGAATATCCAAGAAGCCCAATCTCTCATGAATCAAACTGTAAGGAAAACTTTGGTGATACCCTTAAAGGCTCATGACACTTGAATGCCAACATATCCTCCTAAGGCACCACATTGTATACCATGTTTCAACCCAAACAATATATTTTTTTATATTCTCTGAAAGAATTGTACTCGGATGAATGACATCTACCAAATATAAGAGAAGTGTTGGGGGATGGTAAAACCAATCTAATGGCTCAAGTTAGACAAAGAGGAGATTGAGCAAAAGAATGATACTTTTGGATCTATAATAATAATGGACTTTACCATGTCAAATAAGGATACTGGGTGTGGAAGCCTAAGATTTAAGTGTCTCATTTGAGCAATGAAATTATCAAGCCATCATTCAATCTCCTTTACCAAGTTTTGAGGACGGTAAAAACCTTACCCAAAATCAATAATTTCTTGTGGAGAACTCTATCAAACTGCTTGGTAGTCGTTGATAATCTAGCTTAAAGGAAACTCACATGCTGAGATCCTGATAATTCAGGTTAGAATCAACCTCTCATCAAATGGTAACCTCCTCCAAAAGATAAATACAAATGCAATGTCAACAACTCCTTAACAGGTGTCCAATAATGAACATGGTGAGGTTAACTGGTATGGAGCAAAAATTTATCCTAGGTTGCAATCCAATCTTGATGCAAGAGCAAAAATTCTTGAGTAAATAAAATATGAAGAGGATTCAAGAAACCTCATCCAAAATCATAAGCATTCATTTCTATGTACACAAAATTATCACTAAGTTTGCAATTTTTTTTTTTTAATTTATGTTGATTATATAAAACTAAATCTGGAAAAATCATTGTTATAGAAAACTGAGTTGATTTTTTCTTTTTTTCCAAAATTTCTAAATAAAAAAATAAAATCTATGTGGAAGCCCCATGGCCAAGGTTTTAAAGGCTTTTATACCAAGTATGGGGTTCGATTCCTATAGAGCATAGTTTTTTACCGATTTATTGATGCAAAACTTATTAGAGATTCCAAAGTGCTGCATATTAAACTGTCTGTTGTGGTTTCGTATGTTGCAGGGAGATACTATCCATCATGGAGATATCGTAAATGCAGAACCATCAATCGTAGATCCGAGTGTCACAGAGAGAGTTGAAGAGTTGTTGTTTGGAGAAACTATTCATCGTAATCACATATGTTGCAGATAGTCGAATATCATCACAATATGATTAGATCAAATATCTCTTGTAATAATGATGTAGCATACCGTAAAAATGAAAACTCTAAGGCGGTAATTGATAGCGAGGCAATTTTCAACGATGACACCATAAATAACAACATGAAAAATATAAATGATTGCTCAAAAACAGATTGATTGTTACCTAGAAACGATCAATTATTTTCTCCAAATTTTACAAGTGAATTTGTTTTATGATTCTAGTCTATTTGGATTTAATGATGAGATTCAATGGATATGCGTTGTTGAATAGTGTCACAAGTAAATAATTTGAAATGTTTCATAGCTCACTATGTTGATACTTTTCATAGCTCACTATTGTAAAACAATGTAATATAACTTGATGATAAGTTTAAATAAACACATTTTCAAAATGACTGATAAAAGTAGTTAATGGTCCACAATTTCAAAAACAAAAAAATGAATACACAGTTTCAAAATAACAATATTAAAAGGTCCAAAATTCATAAAAACAGACAAACAAACTTAATTACAAAATTTCATAGCAAACTTAAAACATAAAACTACCTAGAAATCTAGAAATGATGATTATAATGCCCGAAAAAACCCTATTGATATAAAATGTCATCGTACAACATTGCCTTTTCTGGTAAATATTCAATTAGGAGGTGGGTCTTTATGGAGACCATTTTTTGTTGTTATACTTATGCTTCTATGAAATCGTGAATCTCCATTGTTAATGTTGCTTTCTTCCTCATTAACCCGAGATCACAACTTATGAAATAAAAAAGTATTGTTTTGGTTGACTCATAGCCATGATTGGATTATTGTTCATGCTATAATGATGTAATGGTTAAGTGACCGAGCCAATCAAATCATGGAAAGTCATCCCTTGGGTACCAACTGACTCTATGTCCAAATCAGGGTTTCCGTTAGTACTTCTTTCTTGGTATGGAAAGTGGCTTCTAGAGTTTAGATTTTTGTTGGAAGATACCAATTCTTTCCCGATTTATTGATAGAATCTAGGCTTAGGAGGTTCCAATGCAAACTTTATTGATCTATTAAGTAATGAGTTTTATTCTCTTTTAAAAGTACCAAGGTTGATCATTCTTGCTGCTTCATTGGTCTGCCTAGTGTTTGTATCGTTTAGATAGTCTCCTAAAAAATATCATTTGTAATGGTCTGTAACTCCTAGAATTGCACCTCAAATGGAGGCACCGGTGAATTCCGATGCTGCACGAAATCTTGCCTCTTTCTACAAAGCATGATAAAAAACCTTTGAGTAAGATAGAAATGCATAGATCTCACCTAAGTTAAAATCAACAATTCTACGACCATGTTGTAGTTGCATTTTGAGCTGACAAGTGACATACTCCATAATCTTTTTTTGACTCTTCATTAATTTCTCACCTACCTTCTCCTTCTTCTCCTTCATGTATGCTTGGAGACTTGTCTCTTTCTTTTTGAATTTTGGTTAGGCAAAGAAATTGCAGAGGAGGTCATGAGCCATCTCAACGGATGGCCACACCATTGGCTTAGTCTCATTAGGGTTGATCATGATTATATAAGTATTTACATCACATAATATGGTTAGTTCTTTAACTTTTCTTTCATTATCCTTAACCTCTTTTTCTCCAAACTCATTGCTCTTGACATATCATTTTCTACCCATTTTACTTTTTCTTGTCATGGTCACTTTTTTTTATCTTATTGTTTTTGATTTTTATTTTATTTTATTGGGAATGTAAAGAAAATAACGCGAAAATATATTTACTAGAGTTTTGCATAAATTGATATTGTTCCAAAAAAAAGTTTGTGAAAATGGTACATATCTGGAAAGTTTGTATTTTTTGACACTTTCTGTCCCTTTTTATGATAAATTGTGCCTTTGGTTGGCTGGCTTTGTGCAAGTGAGAAGTAGAGGAGTTGGTATATGTAGTATAGTCTGTCGGAGATGAAGATTGCCTAACATGTAGATAGATGAGCATTAAATGTCGAGAAGACATAACTAGAGAAAAGATGTAAATATAATAATTTAAAAAAATTATTTATATAGCAGTATAGATATGTTTAGTTTTTCTGCATCACATTTACAATATTTCCTTTGTTGGAACAAAAAATCTTTATGTTACTTTTATTAGATGGTTAAGAATAATGCATACGACAATATCCCTTTTGTGAGCAACAAATTTGGGATGTCACTGACGCAATAATTAGTCTCGGTTGAAGCTTGTGTACTTTCTTCCAATAATGTTAGAAGTCTTGATTTCATTTTTGTGATTACTTTGCTTTATTTCTATACATTTTATTTTCAATGTTTCTCATAACGATTTGTGTTGGTTTATAGTTGGAATACCATGAAAGTGGAAAAATGGTAAATTCAAAACTAAAAAAATGGAACATGATGAACAAGGTAAAATTGTAATTGACTATCATAATATTTTCCTTTTTGCTCTCCATAGGCAATTGAAAGCTAATTATGAAATTTCTTTTTTTTTTTTTGTCTTTTTTAACATATCACAACTTTGCATTAAGATTTTTTGATATATCATAGTCGAACGTGTGTTATCTAAATTTTTCGGTCTCTTACTTCTTTAACATGTGGTTTTTGTATGTTTTAAAAATTGTTTAATGGGACAAGAATTTCTTCTTGGACTTGTGTAAACTTCTCAACACGGATTGAACAAAGTTTACCACATGAGTTATGCAATAAATTGATTGGGATGTACATATGCAAAGGAATGGTCATATTCATGCTTTTGAGTACTTCTTCTCATGATTTATCCATACCATAAAAGATATTAACTGTATTTTTATCCTTAATAACAATAAGTTAATCCAAAACTTGTTATTCCTCTCATCTTTTTTCTCCCCAAAAGTACTGAGGAAGTACTTCACGATATCCATAAGAGGAAAAGTGATCTGTAGCTATTGACTGTAATATTGCATGATTCTACTAAAACATATGGTAAGTTTGAGCAAATGATTGGTATTATTTGATGAAAATTAATTTCGAAAATTTGTTCATAAAGATGTTTTCTATTTGCAAGAAAAATCAAAAGGATATGTGAAACAAAATTGGGTATGGTCTCTCAGTGTTACTAAACTGAACAAACATGGAAAATGTCATCTTGAAGATTAATATCAAGGTCTTTGTCATCTACGTGTCATGTTGTTTTATCATCATTTTTAATAAGTGGAGAAGACTGGTGAAGGATAAAATGATGTATTTCAACTCTTTAACATTCAATTATGACAATGTCATGTAGTCTCACTAAGGGAAATGCAATCAGAATCATTTGGCTTGGTTTAAAAATTCTTAAGTGTAAAAGAGATGGTTCAAAGTGTTTGTGGTTTACTCACAAAATAGAATGTAAGATATAGAATGCTCTTCCACAATTCTATCCATTCCCATGCTTTGATCTATATCAAACCTATAACTTAGCATCCTATCATCATTTATATTTTTGGGAACCCAAACCACAAATCTCAAATCAAGTGGGATCACATAACCAAGTCTTTTATCGTAACTACTTAGAGATATTTTCTATCAAACATTTGCTATTTTTACTCATTTATTTCCTCCTTTTTTGTAATGTACACTCTTCCCTTCATTTTTCTTTCTTTATTAATTTTTGAGATTTTAGAAGAGCGACACTAGTAATTTTTTTATATCTCAACTTAGAGCATTCTTTTATATCTTTTTTTTTTTCTCCAGTAGTTTTCCCTCAATCAAGACCATTTGGTTTTCCCATTGTCTTTTTGGTCTTTCATCCCACACAATTTAACCATATGAAATATCACAAATCCCATCCTAAGCTAGCCAATATCCCTCTAAAATATGGAAGATATGACTTGTTGTTCTCCTTCTCTAGAGATTTTGCAAATGTAAGCACAAGAAAGAGGTCTCACTCAAGAATATCATATGAGGGTTTGAAAAAAGGTTTAGGTAAAGGTGTTATCCATTTTAAAGATGAAAATGGTCATCTAAGTTAACAAAGGATGGTAAAAATTGGATAAGGGAACTTGGATCAACTTTTTAAACCATGACTATGCAAACCCCTAAGCGAGAGATTTAAGTACGACTTAAATTCTAATAGATTAGAGTTGAAAGCAATCAAACAAGGATCAATCAGGAGCCTAAATTTTGAGCGAAGAGATCAAAGTGAAAATATTCAAAATCGATTAAGCAGTACAAGGGAACTATCAAGGAAATCACATTGCAAGCTAAGCATAGATCTTTAAATGCTAGTTTTATTATCCCATATGCATATGCAATGAAAACCTATATGTTATAGTCTCAATCCTATTATGCAAATGAAACTATATG
This sequence comes from Cardamine chenopodiifolia, assembly GCA_963922655.1. Lineage (NCBI taxonomy): Eukaryota > Viridiplantae > Streptophyta > Magnoliopsida > Brassicales > Brassicaceae > Cardamine > Cardamine chenopodiifolia. The sequence continues at coordinate 4,697,511 of OZ000490.1, forward strand.
CTTCTTTTGTGATTTTTAAAATCATTGATTTTTTTGTTTTGCATTTTAATGCATAGGTTTATGCACAATGCAATGTGCTGACTTGGGACATGGGATCTTTCAATTCCATATGGCCTCTGAAGAGGATATGAAGTTGGTTCGGGAGAATAGAACTTACCACTTTCTAAGTGGATAATTATCCTACAGAGGTTGAGAACTATAAACGACAAAAACTTCTCTTTCAAAATTCCATTCTGGGTGAGAGTCCAAGGTATCCTTAAACATCTTTGTTTAGAAGAAACTTTCAAAACTATTGGTGATGACACTGGAGTGTTTGAAAACCAAGAAGTCAGAGAATCTACTACTAAAATGAGAGTTCTAGTTAATGACATGTTACCTATGTTCATGTCATCAACATTGGAGTTTGATAATATAGATGAAGTTGTTGCTACCTTTATGTATGAGAAATTAGAGAAACATTGTTGCATCCGCATGAAGCTAGACCATGAGAAGTAGGATGACAATCTCCAAAACAGATCAAACAAAACAGAAAAAGGTGAATCCAAAAACCTACACCAATCTCCGACAAACAAAGAAAAGAGCTATGATCCTTCCAGATATAGAGATAAAGAAGACTAGATTCAGGATTCTACCCCAAGAAGAGCTTATCATAACCGTAACAACTATATTAAAATCTCTAGCCACCGATCACTAGTTCAGTCCTTCCCCAATCAAAATGAACCGAGACATTTCCATGAGCTGAGACACTCAGGAAACAACTATAACAGCCACCATTAAAATTCTATTTATCAAAGGGTTGTAAGAAGGGATCATACCCATACTTAAGTCACTCCTTCTCAGGTCAAGGTGAAAGGAGACACACTGGATCAGTTAGTCATCAAGTCTAGAGAGAAAAACAAGAAACATCAATACACGCATCTCTCCTCCTAAGATGAGAGATGAAGTATCTGACTCATCAAAATGTTAACGAAAACATCTAGAAAGAACTATTGTGAATGTGGAAACACAAAATGGTTTACCTCACAAGGCTATAGAGGAAGCACTAGGTCAATTGCAGGAAATTATGGTCTAATATACTACTTGTGTTGACCCATCAAAAAGTGCAACTAGAATGAAATAATAAGATAAGCCGAAGAGGCATGCCAATTTGAAGAGGCTACAACTCAAATAATTAGAGAAAACTTGGCTCACCAACATCAATATTTTGAATCTAAGGTAGATGATTTACCTGAAGAAAGAATCCGTGTAGCTTTGAGGCTTGGACCTAAAAATGACACTACAAAAGGATTTAGAGTGTCTCAGAAGAAAAATTTTCCAAAAAACAAAGTTGTGAAGCCACCTGGTAAAAGGAATGTACAAGGTAGCCCAACAATGCTACCATGGGTCAATTCAAGGAAAAAGAAATTTATTCAAGTAGGAACCTCACCTCGAAGAAAAGTTAATCTGGAAACTCAGCCACAATGTGCCATATCCTTGAAGCCAACAAACCACGCTTTGGGGGTCTAGAAGAGGCCAAGAGCAAGAGCCAAATAATGCACAAACCTAGATAGACAACCTCAAATCAAGGTAATTCCAGCAACAAGGAAAAAGGCGATTGATTTTCAGGATCCAATCACTTGCTTTTCTGTAAGGATACTTTGCTTGAAATGTCAAGGGTTGGGGAATTCCAAGATAGTCTAGCGGTGGAAAGAAGTACGATTGCAAGTGTTTCCTAATATAATATTCGTGATGACTATGTGCTTAAAAATATTAGTTAGATGGGTGATGAAAACAACCTACTCATACCACCAAGGGCCTAGGGTGGATTTGCCATGTTTTGGAAGAATGATATCTGCCTAGAAGTACTATCTTTTAACCCAAATTGTATTGATGCTAAAATAGAGTATGAAGGAAAAAGATTATATACAACCTTCATATATGGAAATATGAATAAGCTAAAAGAAGAGATATGTGGAATCACCTTATTGTGTTGGCTGAAGCAAGAGACTCACCTTGATTCATGTCAGGTGACTTTAATGGTATTATCAATAATGAGGGGAAAAAGGTGGTCCACTAAGACAAGAAGGTTCCTTCTCAGATTTTAGATCTTTCCTTTCTGAAGGGATTTGTATGGCCCGAAGCACTCAAAAGATCTCATGTCTTAGAGAGGTGTTTCTAACGAACAAGTAATAATATGTAGGCTAGACAAAGCATTGTAAAATAGGACATAGACTGAACTATTCCCAAATGCAAAATGTGAGTCTCTCAAGTATGAAGCTTCAGATCAAAAACCTTTGATATCATGATTTGAACCCGAAAATAAGAAGAAGAGAGGTATCTTTAGATTTGGCATAAAGCTTACAGAAAACCAGGAGGTTAAAGTGCTAATAGAAAACACTTGGAACGAGGATCAATCTCGGACAGTGGCAAATCGCATAACACAAATGAGATGACAATAATACAATAGAGTAAGCAACAAAGCAGGAATAGCAGAGCCCTGCCTGAAGAATACAAGAAAGCATTAGAGGAGGCCATGGTAAGCCCTTAGAATGATGAAATTCTCCTATAATTAATCAATAGTGAACTACTGATAACATCATTATTTACTTGTTTTACCTATAATTTTAAGATGATTCACAAGTGTTTTAATATGATTTAAGTGCTTTTAACCCATATTTCGAGTATTTCTAATTTCAATGAGTCATTACAAGTTTTTAGGCATAAAGGATCAAAAAGCGATCAAAACACGTTTTCTACAGTTTATGAATTTCAGATTGAAGGCTATCTTTGAAGACCTTCCCATCAACCAAATTCAACGTACAATACGTCATTGGAAAACTAGAAGAGTCATTTTTCACCTCCAATTAGAACTAATCCAATCTATTGAGCCAATCAGAAGTTATAATGAATATATGGAAGACATGTCTAACAGAAAAACCCAGAAACAAGCACCAACACGATAGCAGAAGCAGAGGAGTGTTAGAAGGCCACTCTAGCACGGTTTAAAGACCCGTAACTGTGCCAGCTCACACCCTAATTCCCCTTTGTTCCAAAACGACAAAACCTCACATATTTAACCTAAAACCAACTTTAGATGACTAAAACCTTATAAATACTTGTTCTAAAACCCTAGAAGAGGGTGTGGACTAAAACATTATTAGGTTTAACCAGCCAACTCATGGAGAACATCCAGAGCCGCCTCAAAGACCTCCATTGAAGATCTAGCACTTAGCTTTCTACTTGTCTAAGGGAGAAGATCTCCTATGTACCTCTTAGAGAAGATCCCCAAAACCCTCTTAATACTTATATTTTATCTTGCTTTCTATTACATCTATTTCTACGCTTTGTCTCATCATGTGTGAGTAGATTTCTTGTTGGATTAAGGTTTTTTGGAAGGGGATTTATGGATTGCTAAACTAGGTTGTTAGATTTGGGGTTTTTGTTTATAGTTCTTCATCTTGGTTTATATGTTCTGGTGATAGCTTGAACGACATGCTAGCTATTGTTATTAGGAGGATTAACTGTCTGAAATCGTGATAATTCACCTAGCTAATCAATATGAGAATCGTAATACAATCTGTAGGAGTGAGTTGTAGAACTTGTTGAACAAATCGAACTCGATATAATTGTGTAACTGCATAACTGCTCATGGGAGTGAGTAGCTTGGTAGTTGAAATAATTTTTTGGTTCTACGGTAATAGGTCAAGAACACCTTAGAGATTCGAGTTCTAGAACATCATTGTTCGGGAACTCCCTTATTTGATTGCCTTGCATAAAAAATCCATGATACCTTGAGAATTCCCTCAAATCCCCTGAAATTCAGCACTTTGTTTATTGATATTTACATTAATTGCTTTCTATTTTTGTTTACCATAAAATCCAAAACAAAACCCATTTATTTTGTCTTAGCTTTATTTTCTTATAAAAAATTTGTAACGTAGCTCATTAATCTCTGTGGGATCGATCTTTAAGTACGACACACGATCTGGTTGTACAATTGCAGCCTTTTCGTTGTGTCTACTCCGGGTAAAACTTGACACATATCAACTACAAAAGCTTACAAATTTAAAGAAGAGTTTTAGAAGCAAATAAGTAGACTCATATGGTTAAGCCTAGGAGACAAGAATTCAAGTTACTTTCATGCTGTTTCCAGAAACAAAAAAATAAGGAATAAGTTTCAGTCCTCGAAGATGAGAATGATACTGAAGATGCAGATTTTGGATATATCGTGCTTGTTGGATCATAAAGCTGCATCAGAGCACATCATGATGCGACAAGCTGATTTTGACGTGGGAGATGATGTGGCATAGGTAGAGTGGATGATGTGATAAGTCCAAGGAAGCGCAAGCTGACTTGAAAAAGATGTTAAAGACGAGTGTGTTGTAGAGATTTGGTGGATATTCTCTACAATTACTTAAGGATAAATTTGAGGAGCAAGTTTAGTCCCTTTTGGAGATTTGTTGAGATCCTTTGGCGGATGGTTTTAGCATAGTATATATAGTTTAGAGAAGGGCATGAGCCTCAATATCACTCTAGGCTATATCATTTGAGCTGTAAACTTTGAAACTAAAGAATAAAGCTGAGAAGGTGAGTGTTTATTATAAATCATCATTGTGATTTATGTGTGGATAGATTTAAAGTAAGAGTTAGGGTTAGGATTTAGTTTAGTCGAGTTTAATCCTATTGGGTAGAATATGTTGTGTAACATCCAAAATAAGTAGATATTTTGTAAAAAGGTTACATTGTTAGTAAAACAAGTTACAAGCGTTGGACTTGGCCCTTTCCAAGTCAAATACATGTGTGCTCTAGTCTCTGTACTTATATAATTGGTATCAGAGCATACACCTACTAAAAGATTTGTTTATGTTTTAGTCAGGTGAGATCTTGCGATAAGGTATAGAGAATGCACAAAAGTACTTTGCAGTGGGAAACCACTGAAACTGGACATTGAACACTATGGCTACTGGAAGGTACATTTAGCACAATTGATACATGGTATTGATATAGAGGTGCGGTTTGCTCTTGAAGATGGATGGACACATCACATAACAACGGATAGTGATTGCAATGTGATTCCAAAACCCAAGAAGTCATATACAATGCCAATGTGACATGGAGTGAAAGTGACACTGAAGATGAAGAACTAGGGAAAGAAGAAATTCTCAACAATTTTAAGGAGGATACTCACGTTGTCGAGAAATTCTCAACAATTTTAAGGGTATAAGTTCAGATACTCACACTGTCGAGAATCAGAACACTGAATCAAAAGGAGAAGAATATGAGTTTACGATAATCACAACGCTAATTGAAGAACTGGTTCTAGGATAATCATTCACTTATCACTGAAAGGAAGAATTTTCTAAGCTAAAATTCTCTTCTAAAATGATATTTGGATCTAGAAAAGTTTAAGTCTATTAGTTTGGAGCAAAAACTTGAAGGCCAGTTGAGAAATATCTAGATGCTGAGCAGAGGAACCAAGGATCTCGACAAGATTTTATCAACTGACAAAACCTTCAATTTCCATTGGTGGTTGGGCTGTCATGGAGGCAGCTCGAGTAATACAATTAAATTTGTTAAGGGAACAACTTCATCGGAGAAGTCTACTAGTACTAACCAAGGTAGAACACCGATGAAAGCACTGGTGGGGAATAACAGGAAGACTGTCAAACGTACTAGGGGTAACATCACTCAAAGTGAAGGGTTGAATAAGTGATGGTAATGTGGTAAACATGGTCACTATAATGCATTCTACAACATGTATATAATGCATTTCTCTCATATTATGAAATAGAAGACATATCACATAGATGATAGATGGATAAATCAAGAATGGGTCAGGAAACTGAATTTGTATTGCTATGTTGCCTATACAGCAGATGAGACAAAGCGAACCTTAGGCAATAAACAATGGTATTTTGACAGTGGTTGCTCCAGACACATGACTGGTGTACAAGAAAACTTAGCTAGGTTTGAGCAAGTTTCAGTTGGGAAGGTTACATTTGAAGATGGAGCTAAAGGTTAAATCAGGGGTAAAGGCGTTACTGGTGGAGAAACCCAACCTAACCTAGAGAATGTGTAATTGGTTGGTGGATTAAAAGCAAATCTGATCAGCATCATCCAAGTTTTTGATGATGGATTGAACGTTATTTTTACCAAAGCTGACTGCAAGGCTATTGATAAATAGAGAAGTGTAATGTTGGAAGGCCAGCGATCTGGGAACAACAGTTATATGTGGAAGCCAAACAAGGTTTGTTTTAACACAGTAATAGAGACTGAAGCAAAACTATGGCACATCAAGTTGGAACACTTGAATGTTCAAACTATGATGAAGTTTTGACACCAAGAGTGGTGCAAGGATTACCAAAGCTAAGACCGAATCCACAAGTTATTACGGAGCATGCACCAATAGGAAGCAAGTTAAGCTTCAAGACAATGTTGTTCCAGACGTCATGTCTAAAGCTGCTCTATAACTGGTTCATATGGATTTGATGGGGCCAATCCAAGTTGAAAGTCTGACAGGTAAAAGATAGATCCTTGTTATAATTGATTATTTCACAAGATACACATTGGTTAGGTTCATGCGTGAGAAATCAGAAACCTTAGAAAATTTCAAAATTCTGGCACTTCAACTAAAGAGTGAAAAATGGGGAATTAAGAATATTCAGAGTGATCGAGGTGGAGAGTTTCAGAATGAAATCTTTGATTTGTTTTGCAACAATCATTGAATTGCTCATCGGTACTCTGCACCACGTACACAAGAGCATAATGGTATAGTCGAGCGAAAGAACAGAACCTTGCAAGAAATGGCGAGGGTAATGTTACATGGGAATCAGGTTCTGAAACACTTATGGGCTGAAGTAGTGACTACATCGTGTTACATCATCAACATGGTATATGTCCCAAAAGGGAACGAATATGACACCCTATGAACTACGGAAAGGACATACACCTCTGTAAGTTACTTTCATGTCTTTGGGTGTGCCTTCTATATTCTGAATGAAAGGATCAAATTAGGAAGTTTGACTCTAAGAATGATGATGATATGTTCATGGTTTACTTAAGCATTATAACTGCCTTTAGGGTCTTCAATAAAAGAACTCGCATGGTACATGAAACAATAAATGTAGTCTTTGATGATGCATCTTTCTACCGGCTAACTGTTCAACCAATGGTTGGAAATGAAGATCTTGTAACTGATGCAATCAAGACATCAATACAAGAGTCTGATGATGCACATCAAGAGTAAGATTCCACAATCGATGTTACGATTACTCAGGTATATAGGAATAACTCTAAACAAGATGTTAAAAGAAATATTCAAGGGGTAGAGTTACCAAAGGAAAACATATTGACTTCAAGCAGATGGTTGGAAAACATCAAAATCAGACTAGTGAGTTACCTCAAAGTCAGACTGTTGAGCTGGTTCATTTTGCGTCTTTTGTTTCGAGCATGGAACCCAAGAATCACAAAGAAGCATTGATTGATGAATGTTTGCAAGACAAATTTGAGTTGTTTAAGCTAAATGATGTGTGAAACTTGGTCCTAGACCACAAGGGGCAAATGTGGTAGGAACAAAGTGGATCTTTAACAACAAGCCAAATATAAGTGGAGTAGTACCAGAAATAAGACTAGGTTAGTTGCTCAAGGGTAATCTGAAGTTGAAGGAGTTGAATTTGATGAGATATTTGCACCGGTTGCAAGGCTTGAGTCCATCATATTTCTATTTGGGATGGCTTGTACACTGAATTTTAGGCTACATCAGATGAATTTAAAAGGTGCATTTCTGAACTATATTCTACAGGAAGAATTTTATGTAGAATATCCAAAAGACTTTGAGGATCCAAATCACTCAAACTCTGTGTTTAAGCTGAAGAAAGGTTTGTATGGGTTGAAGCAAGCTCCAAGAGCTGCTGACCAAGCTTTTTTTATCAATCAAAGGTATTGCTCCATAGTAGTCAAGATCAACATGAGCAAAGCCTATAGTAGGTTGGAATGAGATTTTATAAAACTGGTCCTGCAGAAGTTTGGTTTCCATCCTTTATGGATCAAATGGATAATCCAATGCATAAGCACATGATGTGGAGCGAGTACTCTAAGACTTGGTCTAATGGTTGATAAAGTGAAAGATGGATGAAATATTATTTAGCTGATGTCTGATGGATTAATAAGGTTAGGAATCATCAAAAGAAGCTAAGGACGTCCAAATACCATATACTTTGTGGTATGAAGATGTTTTGTCTTAATTTAATAGAAGTAGAAAGGAGCAGCCAAGAAATAGAGAATAATATTGGGTTAGATGTGATAAGTCTATTTCTGGTACTTTAAACTTGGGCTAACACTCTCAAAGGTGGATTTTGTTAGCTAGAGTGTGTTGGGCTATTTATATACATTAAAACACATTAAAGAAGAGTTGAAGAGCCATCTAAAGGAATTCAAGAGTTATTTTTGTCCTTAGTCAAGACTGCATTTATTTCAATATTGTTTTCTTGTTTTTACACAAATTTGAGTCAAATTTTTTTTTCCTATGTTTACTACATTTTTTGTATGTATTATAGAAGAATTTTGATGTATGTCCTCTATATAATGAGGCTTTTATTTATCAAATAAAAGCAGAGAATTGTTTGAGAATTTGGAGAGTTTTTGTGACCCCTTTTGGAACTGTTTAGATAATTTTCCTTTATCCTTTGTTTTTGGGAGAGTCATTGGTGGTGGCTTCGAGCATCTTTATCACTTGGTGGTGGCAAATTTATTCAAGTGTGATGTTAGCTCATCGGGTTTCTTTATAAACTCTGGTGCTTCGGCTTTACGAGTTGTGGTGATCCGAGCTTCCTAACTATCCAGTTAATTTTGCTACACTTTTGATTGTTTTCATGAACCTTTGCAGCCCAAAACACACATTAGTTTGGTGCCAAAATTGTCCTATTACGATCTTTTTTAATTTCACTCCTTACACTTCCAGTTAATCGCATCAACACATTATCATACAACTACCTAAACAATGATGTGCCATGAGGGAAGTCATACCTCAAAATGGAATAAGTGAGGGGGATCCCTTGTTACCTTACATTTAATCCTGTGTAATGAGATTCTATTATAACTATGTAGAAAATCACAACATGAAGGAAATCTACAAGAAATCAGAATTGCTAGAGGAAGTCCTAGAGCTAATCACTTGTTGTTTGCTGATAGTACTATGTTTTTTGTAGAACAAACAACTGCAGTATAGAAGCTGGGAAACAAATACTCAGAGATTATAAAAGTGGCTTAGGCAAGTGTATTAATAAGGACAATTCAGCAATCACATTCTATAACCAGGCTCCCCACGACCTGAGAACCAAAGTGAAAAGAAGCTTACAAATCAACCAAGAAGATGGAGTAGGGAAGTACTAAGGCTTTCCAAAACATTTTGGAAGAGAGAAGAAAGACATGTTTAGCTTAATTGTGGATAAGATCAAACAGAAAACTCTAAGCTGGTCCACTAAATTCCATCCTAAGCAGGCAAACTTATCCTCTTGAAGAGTGTCCTCTCGGTCATGAAAATTAATTTTGAAAATTTATTCTTAAAGATGTTTTCAATCTGCAGGAAAATCAAAATGATATGTGGAACAGAACTGGGGATTGTCTCTCAGTGTTGTCAACCAAGAAAAGTTACTACACTGAACAAACAATACATGGAAAATATCGCCTTGAAGATTCATGTCAAGGTCTTATCATCTACGTATCTTGTTGGTTTATCCTTCAGTTTTATTAAGTAGAGAAGGCATGTGAAGGATTAAACAACAAGACACTTAGATGACATGACCTTTATATTAATCTTCAAGGAAATATTTTCCATGTATTGTTCGTTTAGTTTAGTAACTTATCTTGGTTGACAACACTGAGAGACAATCCCTAATTTTGTTTCACATATCCTTTTGATTTTTTTTTCTGAATATAGAAAACGTCTTTATGAACAAATTTTTGGACTTAAGTTTCATCAAGTAATACCAATCATTTGGAAACATACCATATGATCTAGTAAAATCAGGCAATATTACAATCAACAACTAGAGACCACTTGCCCTCTTGTGGGATATCTTGAAGTGCTTGCTCAATACTTTTGGGTCAATAAGAGATGAGACAAATAACATGTTATGGATTAACTTGATGTTATTAAGGATAAAAACAGTTAGTAACTTTTATGGTATGAATAAATCACGAAAAGAAGTACCCAAAACCAAGAATCTGACCATTCATTTGCTGGTGCACATCTCAGTCAATTGACAGTAGAACTTTTGTGGTAACTTTGATCAACCCGTGTTGGGAAGTTTAGACAAGTCCAAGAAGCAATTCTTGCCCCATAAACAATTTGCTTAAAAATAATAAATCACACGTCAAAGAAGTAAGAGACAAAAATATTTAGATAACATAAGTTACACTACTATGATATCTCAAAACATCCCAACGTAAGCTGTGATATGTTAGAATTATCAAAAAACAAGAAAAAGACAATAAGGGTTCTGAATTAGCTTTCAATAGCAAAATGGAAAACATTATGATAATCAATTACAATTTTACCTTTTTCATCATATTCTATTGTCTTAGTTTTAGATTTACTATTTTTTCTTTTCTACTTTCATGGTTTTTCAACTACGTATTGAAAAATCGTTATGAGAAACAATATAAATAAAATGTATAGAAATAAAGAAAAGTAATCACAAAAATAAAATCGAGAAAACTACCATTTTCTAGAAAAGTACACGAGTTTCAATCGAGGCTAGTTGTTACGTCAGTGGCATCCCCAATTTGTTGCTCTCAAGATAGATCTCGTAATATGCATTATTCTTAACCATCTAATAAGAAACAAAAAATGCGAGGTTGGTCAAAACAAGGATTCAAAACTAAAAACTCTTTGCTTCCAACAGAGGAAATGTTGTAAATGTTTACTAAAATATATTTATATAGCATGGATGTCAAAAGATAGAAAAGACAAACATTAACATGAAGAAATAATTCAGTTATTGTTTCGGTAAAAGATAATTACAAATTGAAGAAAAAAGGACAAAAAATCAATTGTTTTAATAAATAATTTAACAAAAAAAAATTAAAACAGCAATGACACGCTTCTTTGTCTGTTTTAGGCTTCTAACACTCAACACTCTTCGACATTCTCTCACTCAGGCTGAAACTGATGTTCACACACATAACAGTGAAATAGTCAGTTATACACAAAAATTGTTAATAACACAAAGACGTTAAGTGAAGTGATTGTTTCTCATAAAAAAAGTTGAAACAAGTGTTATATATATATATATATATATTTTTTTTTTTTTAAAATAGGTTTGAAATGAAGTGATAAGGTTTGAGACATTTGTGTCGGTCAATGAAAGAGATAATGCGTATGAGTCATGAATATGTAAAATTAATTAATATTTACTAACATCGAGTAAATAATTTAATTTACAGTTATGTCATTATTTAATGATAATAATTATACTACCCATATTATTGTGCATCATATTAGTTTGTAGTGTTTGAAAAAAGTGGAAACTAAATGTTGATTCTACAATATATTATATCTGTTTCTCAAAAAATGTCGTTTTATGTTTTCAATGTGACTTCTAAATCCAATTTCTTAATTTAATTTTAATTCAAAGCTAATTTCCATTTTAATTAAGTCATCAACAACTTATTAAATTAGGGTATTTATGTATAAATTAAGTTTTTCATAATTTGTATGAATGTGTCAAAATGACACTTATACGAGATGAAAAAATAAGAAATGAGTAATTATTTTAAATAAAACAGTGACTATTTATTTAATTTTATGATATACCATTAAAATAGTTAAAGATATTGAATTCAGAACTGATACAATATTTCAAACTTTAACTAGTGATCTTTCTCATTTTATTTCAGTTTTAGTTAGATTCTCTAAGGATTTTAGTTACTTATATTTGTAACTAAAAACATTATTCTTTTAATATATTAAATTATTAATAAAATAAAATAATTGTTTTATATGTTTAAGTGTTTTAAAAAAATTTCAAAGAAAAATATAGGAAAATAAACCGTAAAACCGTAAATTGCATAAATTATAATTTGAATTATAATATATCTATTAAATAAATTGATACCATCATTTAGTATTACTATAAATTTGAGATAAATACAACTATTTGTAAATTAGTTTTACTTGAGAATTCATCTTTGTAACTAAAAACTCTAATCGACAACAAACCTCCTATTCGGGAATTGGAGTAGATTCAACAGTCCAGAGATGGCAACATGGTACAATTTTGAAGAACTTTCTGGATTTGGATTTCTTCTTTGTATGTCTTTATTTTAGATCTCAGCAGAACCAGAAAGGAAATTCCCAACATGTTTCAGTCCAGTGATTCCACTGCTCGAATTCAGATACTGAGGACAAGTAAAAGAGCTGAGGAAAGAAGCGATTCTTCAATCCCATTGAGAAGAGCATTTCAATAACGGCTTAGAAACCCTTCCATTCGCTGCAAAAGCATAACGGAGTGGGAGATGGATTTGAAGAAGAGAAGAACATGAAAATGACGTTGGCTTTTGTTAGAATATCAACTCTATCCTAGTTTGAAGCAAAGTCATTTTACGAAACGTATAATATTTTTATAAGGATTATAAACAGGCTTTACCCGTTTCAAATCCGTTATAACTGAAACTTAGCACTAAATAAACCCAAAAATCTATAGGTCAAAAATCAGGACCAAAGGCCTACATATATATCACTGGACTAGGCCAACCCTGTTGGTTTAGCTTATATTAACAACCCTAACTGTGACTGCTGAACTACATTATATCTTAGCGTCATGTAATTTTACTTAGGCTAAGTTTTAACGTAAGATTGTGTAAGTAAAAAAAACTCGGATGAGATATCTCAACCAGTAAATCTCTCACAACACAAAAGACTAGTTTTAACGTAAGATTGTGTAAGTAAAAAAAAACTCTGGATGAGTATCTCAACCGGTAAATCTCCTACAACACAAAAGATAAGAGTTCAAATATTGACCTTCGGGAAAAGACCAAAATATCCATTTAACATGTAACTAGGGAATACCCAATTGGTACTTGGGGAATCTCAAACCCCTTCCCGACCTTTCTTTTTACCCATTTGATTATAATTTCATGTCTCAAACATGTGATTGCAATTCGTGTTCCCAAAACTTACGGACGGACAATATTTTTGGTATGAGAAACAGGAAAGAACGGGTTATCCATCCTGAAATAGATCTGTCTATTTTTCTTCATTAGTTTAATCATAATTGTGATCCTTCAAAATTAATTTTATAGTGTTAATCCTGGGATTGTCATTTGTTTAAGTGGATAGAAAACGAGATTGATATGGCAGTTTGAGTGATGGGACTCTAAGATTGATATGGCAGGATCAAAGTAAATTAATCAAATGTTGTGATCCAAATTTTGAAAAGAGGTCTTAGGGTGAAAATAAAACTATGAAAATTCAGCATCTTTTATATGGTGATTATTTTTTTTTTGCGTTTTGGCTATTTTTATCAATTTTAACCTATGTTTCATAAGGTTGAAAGAAACAAAATTGTATTTGGTCACTAATTTGATGGTTGCCGAGATAACCAATTTTTTAAAGGAGTAAATTTGATATTTGGGTAGAAAGTCAATCTTAGTAAATTTAGTATAGTTTTAAATCATCACTATCATTGCAAGTGTACATGACACACATTTATATAGATGGAGTATTGAATCCAGAGAGACCAAAGTTACACTACGTATCTACATGAATCGAATAGAGCTAAGAAAATAATATGTGGTTGCTTGTTGTAATGATTGTTGTAAGTAAATAAAAATAGTGAATAAAGACAAAGTTCTAGTATGAGACGAGCATTAGGCATAGGAAAATTCATAGGGAACAATGATCGATAATCTAATTGCTAAACATGGATCTAATTGTAAACTGTTTTAGAACTCAAATCACTAATGTAAACCTAAGCTACATGTAACACCGCAATTTCTGGTATATGGTGGTGCATGAGGAGTGTTTAAAATGTTTGATTTGGCTATCTATATCACCAAAGTTCATTTATCTTTTATGTCACTTTCCTAGAGAGAACTCCAAAGTTAAGTGTGCTTGAGTTGAACCAATTGAAGAATGGGTGACCTACTGGGAATTGATTTTCGGTACCAAGTGTGTGAGGCCAAAACAAGGGGAAACATCATGTAGTAATTTAGAGGGATAGTAACAAGTTTTTTGAGCCTCTCGGGATAACACACTTGCCTTCAGACGAGGGTGGAGCCCATAATCCAAGATAGTGTGTGGGTGCTCACAGAAAATGACGGTCAGGACGTTACAAGTAATATCAAAGCCGAATCCAAATGATTGTGGAGACATGTGGACTCACACCTTCAGGGGTGATGATCTTTGTGAGAAACAAAATGTTGCTCTCTATTAGTGGGAGTGATTGTAACACCCCAATTTCTCGTATATGGTGGTGTATGAAGAATACTTAAGAGATTTGATTTGGCTACCTACGTGACCAAAGTGTATTTATCTTTTTTTTTGTCACTTGTCCATTGAGAATTCCAGAGTTATGCATGCTTGATCTGGAGTAATTTAAGGATGGGTGACCTACTGGAAAAAGATTTTTGGTAAAGTATGAGTGAGGCCAAAACACGGAGAAAGATCATGTGGTGATTTGTAGGGATAGTAACAAGTCTTTCAAGCCTCCTAGGATAATGCACCAGCGTCGGACGAGGATGGGACCCATGAGCCAAGAGATGGTGTGGGTTCTCATGGACGGTGGTGGTTAGGGTGTTATCAACATGAAATCTAGGACATTAAAATCCCAAATGAGCCCTTGAAGACATATCAACATTCATAACATGTTCGATATGTTAACTTCTGTTGGCTAAGAATAGTAAACTCATCAATGGTTGATTCCAGCAACGTAACTATCGCTTTCGGCGCATAAGTTAACCTAGAGATCTTATACAAGATAGCTAATTATGCATAAGCTTTGAGATCACAAAAGTTGAAGAAATTTTAAGATAAATCACTAATCTAACAACCTAAACCTAAACGATATTGGTCCATCAAGTAATGATAGATTCTAAGCTTATGCGGTTCAAATGCGAACATTCATTGATCCATCAAGTAATGAATTTTATTCTCTTTCAAAAGTATTAATGTTGATTCTTCTTGTGGCTACATTGCTCTGCCTTGCCTTCACATAGTTCAGTTAGTTTCCTCAGAAAATATCATTTGTGATGGTCCTTAACTCCTAGAATTGCGCCTAAAATTGAGGCACCAATGAATTTCATGGAGGAGAATGCTGCATAAAATCTTGCATCTTCCTACAAGGCATGATCTAAACCTTTGAGTAAGATAGCAATACATAGATTTCACCCAAGTTAAATCAACAATTCTACGACCACATTGTAGTTGCATTCATGAGCTGATAAGTGACATACTCCATATTATTCTTATGAGTCTTCATCAATTTCTCACCAACCTTTTTTGTCTTCTCCTTTATGTATGATTGGAAATTCGCCTCTTTCTTTTTGAATTCTTGTAAGACAAAGAAATCTTCTAGGAGGTCACGACCCGTCTCAACAGATGGCCATACCATTGGGTTAGTCTCATTTGGGTTGAACATGATTATATAAGCCCTTATATCATATAATATGGTTAGTTCTTTTACTTTTTCATTAATCTTAACCTCATTCCCTTAAATTCAGTGCTTTTAAATTATCATTTTTTACCTATTTTACTTTTTTTTTTCATGGTCATTTTTTGATTTCGATCTAATTGTGTTTGAATTTTATTTTATTTTATTGGAAATGTAAAGAAAATAACGTACAAAATTATTGAAGAGAGTTTTGCATGAATGACACTTTTCCGAAAAGAGTTGGTGAAAATGGTATGTATTTGGTTTGACAAGTTATATCCATGTTTATGACATTGTGCCCTTGGTTCGCTTGTTTTCGCAAGTATAATGCATTTGAAGAGATCCCTCATGTGAGCAATGAATTTGGGATGTCAGTAATGCAACCACTAGCCTCGGTTGAAGCTTGTGTATTTTCTTTCAACAACGGTAGTATTCTCGATTTTATTTTCAATGTATCTCATAACGATTTGTTTATGTCTATAGTTAAAATACCATAAAAGTCGAAAAGAAAATGATAAATCCAAGGCTAAGACAATAGAATATGATAAACAAGGTAAAACTGTAATTGACAACCATATTGTTTTTCTGTTATCTCATAGGCAATTGAAAGATAATTATGAAAATTTTCTTGTCTTTTATTGTTTTTGATTATTCTAACATATCACAGCTTTTCATAGGGATGTTTTGATATATCATAGTCTTTTAATGTATATTATCTAAATTTTCGATGTCTTCCTTCTTTAATGTGAGATTTTTTGTATGTTGTAGAAAATGGTTATTGGGACAAAAATTTATTCTTGGACTTGTGTAAATTTCTCAGTGCGGATTGACCAAAGTTTACCACATGAGTTATGCAATTAATTGATTGGGATGTTCATCTGTAAAGCAATGGTAAGATTCATGCTTTTGAGTACTTCTTTTCATGATTATTAATAGCATAAAAGTTATTAACGGTTTTATCCTTATTAACCACAAATTAATCCACAACCTGATATTCCTCTCATCTCGTATCCACCCGAATGACCAGTTATTCCTCTCATCTCGTATCGGCTCCAATGACATGTTATTCTTCTTATCTCGTATCGGCCCGAATGTATTGAGAAAACATTTCATTATATCCACTAGAGGGTAAGTGGTTTCCAACTGTTGATTGTAATATTGGCAGATTTTACTAGAACATACGGTAAATTTGTGAAAATGACTGGTATTATTTGATGAAAATTAATTCTGAAATTTTGTTCATAGATATGTTTTCTATTTGCAAAAAAAATCAATAGGTAATATGAAACAGAATTGGGGATGGTCTCTCATTGTTTTCAACCAAGACAAGTTACTAAACTAAAGAAACATAACATGAAAAAGGTCTTAAGATTAATGTCAATGTCTTGTCATCTATCTATCTTGTTGTTTTATACTTTATTTTTTAATAAGTAGAGAACACATGTGAAGAATAAAAAATGAAAAATAAAACCACAAGACATGTAGATGATAAGACCTTGACATTAATCATTAAGGCAGTTTTTTTTATGTATTGTTTGTTCAGTTTAGTAACTTGTCTTTGTAGACAACACTAAAAGAAAATCTCTGATTCTGTTTCAGATATCTTTTTGATTTTTTTCTGTAAATAGAAAACATCTTTATGAACAATTTCCAGTAAACATTACAATCAGAAAATATTACAATCAAATGCTGAAGACTGCTTGCCCTCTTTTGGATGTCGTGAAGAGCATCCTCAATACGTTTAGGTCGATACGAGATGAGAGGAAAAATAGTTATTAATTTTTGTTGTATGAATAAATCATGAAAGAAGTAACCAAAAACATGACTCTAAGTATTCCTTTGTTGGTGCACATCCCAATCAATTGATTGCAAAACTCATGTGGTAACTTCAATTAATCCGCATTGAGAACTTTATACAAGTATAAGTAGCACTTCTTGCCCCACTAACCATTTTCTAGAACATTAAAATAATCTCACATTAAAAAAGTTAGAGACCAAAAATTTACATTAGACACATTAAACCACTATAATATATCAAAACATCCCAACATGAAGTTGTGGTATGTCAGAATTATCAAACACAAAAAAAAAAGATAAGAACAAAATTTGAATTAGCTTTGAATTTCGTATGAATAGCAAAACAAAAAACATTATGATAGTCAATTATATTCTTACCTTGTTCATCATGTTCTTTAGGCTTGGATTCACCGTTTTCTTCTTTTGAACTTTCATGGTATGTTAACATAAATAGAAACAAATCGTTATGAAAAATATTAAAAATAAAATGTTATACCAATAAAGCATAGTAATCATAAAAATGAAATAGAAAAAACTATCATTGCTGGAGGAAAGTATACAAGTTTCAATCGAGACTAGTTTTTGTGTCACTGACATTCCAAATTCGTTGCTCACGTGTGGGATCTCGTCATATGCATTATTCTTAACCCATGTTAAAAACGCAGCCGGAATGGCTGATTAAGCGGCGGCGCGGCGTTCGGCGGTGGACAGCCACGACAATTTTGACTTATTCGGATGAAAAAATTATTTTGTCACTAGTCAACATATTTTTGGTTAGATCGGCCAAAATTGTTTTAATTTATGGTAGATCTGTAACTTTTAATAGTTTTAAACAAGAGAACCAGAAGAAAAATGAAGATTTATGTACAAATAAAAAGGCTACAAAATTAGGGTTGCAAAGAGGAAGGAATGAGGTTTAAGATGAAGAAGAAAATGACGGTTTTGTCTTTCATTGGAAAAATTTAATAGAAGATAGAATGTTGAGGATCGAACCTGAGATATGCTAGGCGAGAAGTCAAAATCGTTCCAACAATCAATATACCAGATTCATAAAACCTTTAAAACTAATCTCCAATTTAAATCCTATTTTCTGATTACTCACTAGCCCTTCCTTCGCCGCCAGATTTACGCCTAGCAAAATCTTGAACATGGGTTCTTAACCATATAATAAAAAAAACAATAAATGTGATATTGGTCAAAACATAAATGCAAAATTAAAGTTGTAAATTTATATTAAAGTGTATTTATATAGCAATATGGATGTCAAAAGATATAAATAACATTAACATAAATAAATAGTTCATTTTTTGTTAAAAATAACTACAAATTGAAAAAGAAAAGAAGAAAGGAATAAATTGTTTTAATAAATAAAATTTTTAAAATTAATGTTAAAATAGTTCTGAAATCTTCTGTCTCCTTTAGAGTTCTAACACTTGATACTCTTTGACATTTGCTCACTCACATCAAAACTGTTGTACACACACATATGGGTGAAATGGTCATTTGTACACAAAATGTTAATAACACAATGACATTAGGTGAAGTGGTTCTGTCCCATACAAATATTATATTTTTTTTATTTAAATATGTTTGAAATAAAGAGATAAAGTTTGAGACATTTGTGCCAGTTAATGAAAGAGATCATGTAGAGGATTTGGGAAGATGTAAAGTTGATTACTATTTACTAAAATCGAGTTAATCAATTAATTTATAGTTATATTAATTATTTAATGCTAATAAATATATCACCCATACTGGTGTGCATCATATTAGTGTGTAGTGTTTGAAAAATAATTACAAATCTATTATATATTCCTTCCGTTTCTCAAACAGTATCGTTATAAAGTTTTATTTTTGTTTCATAAATAATGTTATTTTATGTTTTCAATATGATTTTTCAATATGATTTTTAATTTCTTAATTTATCCTTATCTCAAAGATAATTTCCTTTGAATTAAAGTCATCAGCCACTTATTAAATAGGGAGATAGATATATGTATAAATTAAATATTCTTAAGTTGTATGAAATGTGTCAAAATAACACTTTTTACGAAATGGAGGAAGGAATAAATGAGTAACTCTTTTAAATAAATATTTGATATGTATTTAATTTCATGATTTTCCATTAAAAATAGTTACCATTAATTTCATGATGTACCATTAAAAATAATATAATATTTCAAATTGTAACTGGTGATATTTCTCATTTTATTTTATTTTTTGAATTAGATGGTCTAGAGATTTTAGTTCTTTATATTTGCAACTAAAAAAATTATTTTAATATATTAAGTTATTAATAATTTTTTAAAAAAATTTGAAGTGTTTTTAAAAAGTTGCAACAAATAATATTTTAAAAAATCAACCTTAACATAATACACGTAAAAACATAAATAACATATTTTATTTAAAAGTTTTAAAATATCTATTATATACATGAATTCTATCATATTTAATATAGTTTTACTATAAATTTGAGAATTAGGTTATGTAAATATAATTATTTGTTAATTATTTTACTTTGAGAATTCATCTTTGTAACTAAACATTCTAAAAATATATGTTTTTGGACTCAACCTGACTGATATCTGGATTGAATATCATTACCAGTTTTAACCATAAAATAAAGTAATATTATACTAGAATAACCTCAATTTTTAAATTAATTGCTATACTAACTAAAATAACCTTAATCTTTTGTCAAAATACAATTAAACCAAAATTAATCATAGTATTCACATAAATGCCATTGTGATTTAAAATTAGAAAAAACAAATTTGAAAAGGTGGGTTCTTACAGTTTGGGTTCTTACAGGCCTAACATGAGTCCACGAATTAACTTTTGGTGACAGTTTGGACGTGAGTAAGAAGAAAAGGTGGAGATAATTTGGATTTAGACTAACTAGGGTAGCAAATAGTATTAATTTTTTGTTAAGTATCAGCCTTCTCTTGTTCTTGATGTGCAAGAGGAAGTAAAGTAATTGGATCTGGTTTCTATTATGATTTTTTTTTTCTTTTCTTCTTGCAGCTTCTAAGCTTAGAAGAGCCATGGACTTTGATTCTTGATGATGAATTAGCAAATTCCTTTATTTCACCAGATGATATCAAAGGTGATCATCAACTCACATGTAAGTTCCTCTGGGTTCTTTGACTACAACCTTAAGTTGATCAGAACAAGATCAATACAAATATTCAGAGCATTGATTTCATATTCATTTCATGGCTGTTTACGGTTACTGCTTTTGAATTTTATAAACTGCAATATGAAATTGACTTAAACTAGGAGTGAAGATGTTAATTAGGAAAAGAATAAATAACAAATGGTGTTCATTTTGCTCCCATGATATTAAAATGGTGTTGTTGTCCTAAATAACAAATGGTGTTGTTTTCTTAATCAAAGACAACAACACCATTTGTTATTTAGGACAACAACACCATATTAATATCATGCGAGAAAAATGAGGAATTAAGACTTCAAAATATATATATTAACCGAAAATGTTGTCTCTATAATCATAGAATTATGATCTGTGTGTGGGCATATTATCATGTTTATTTTGTATGAACAAGCAAGATGTTTTTCTTTTTTCTAAAGATTTTTTTTACACATCTAATCTATATTAATACTATATGTTGGATTTTGTAAGTGTTTGAATAACTCTGAAGGGAAGACAAAGATTTTGGAAGTCTCTACCCTAGGCAAAAGGTTTCAACAAAGGAAAGATATAAGGAACTCATGTGTTTCTTCAGCAACCTCTTTCGATTCATACAAATGTTTCTCCTTCACTTCCACACAAAGTCTAACTGTTTCCAAATTTTATTGACTCAAAAAACCTTGAAATTGTCTACAATTACCAATAATAACCAGAGGTGTATCTGATGGTAATTTTTGAAGGAGTTTCTTCAGAAACATGTAACTCAACTCAACATTACATACTCTCTTATCCAACCCATAATCCTCATATACCATTCTAATGAAATCATCATAAGTTGTTTTTGTATTTTCTTATAGAATTCAACAACAACTCTTGTTATCAACAACAAACAACCATCTATTATTTGCAAAAATCCATTTTCCAGATACAAGGATTACATGCTCCATAGTATTATCGCGCAGTGGGCTTACTTCAAGGAGAGAATCACGAAGAAGATGAGATAGATGAGAAGCAAATAGAGAAAGAATAAGATGAAATATCGTGAAATAGAATAACTTGGAGATAACAGTGGAAAACGGAATGAATAATTGTGGAAGAAGAAGAAGGAGGTTGATAACACCCTAAATATTTCGTCGATGGAGTTGTTTATTTTTTTTTTTAAATCCATTTTTTGTTATTAAAAAAATTACTCTAGTAAGAAAAATGTCTGCCATGAAGGGAATTGAAAAGTTTGTGATAACTAATGTTTTGACTTTTCAGAAAACAATAACTCTGCGATAACTTAAAACAAGTATGCGGTAATGACGAAGTTAGTCTAGCAGTTAACCTTTCGTAATCAAATCTATGGCCACTAGTAGTTGAAACAAAATTTTGATACAATTAAAACAAAATGGGCCAGTATTTTGCTCAATAGAGCTAGCTAAGTAAGAGTAACACCTTTCGTAATCAAATTGGTTACAGATTTGAAGTCGGTTAATATTGTGGAGCGTACTTCCTTATCACCTCATAATGGGCCAGCATCCCTATCGAGTATATTCTGTATATATTTTGTTAATCTATGGTTTTGGTGACCACTGTTGGGGTTGTACCATATATTTTGTTAATTCTGGTCATTCTGTTTTGATGATACTATTATATTCCGCTAATATGATTTTGCTATAATGATATTGGCAAAAATGTCAAAAAAACCACGAACTTACATATTTAGCCCATTTAAAACACGAACTTGGTTGTAGGCCATTTAAATCATGAATTTGTGTTGACTAATGTTTTGAGACATGAATTTTTGTTGACCCGGCCAAACAAGACACAACGTTAAATCCGATAACAGATCAACTAACGGACGTTAATCTATGGTTAACCACTCTCCGTTAGTAACAAAACAACATCGTTTTGAAAGAGGGAAAAATGTCAATAAAATCATAAATTTTCAAATTTAGGCCATTTAAAACATGAAGTTGTTGGAAGCCATTTAAATCATCAATTTTCATTGCATACATTTTATTTTTTTCGGTTTATGGTTTTAACAGTTTTAACCGTAATTAATTGGATTCGATTTTTGTAAATTATTTCATGATTGTATAGATAAAATGATTAAAGAAACTCTTTTATAAAAAATATAAATAATACATATTGAGGAAGAAAACAATACATTGTTAACGGTTTTCGGTTTTATAAAAAATTAAACAATTTAGAAACCAATTGAAATAGGGTTTTTTAACCGTAATAAATTGGATTCGATTTTTGTAAATTATTTCATGATTGTATAGATATAATGATTAAAGACACTCTTTTATAAAAAAATACATATTTAATGGTTTTTGGTTTTATAAAAAGTTAAATAATTTTGGAAACCGATTGAAATACGGTTTGGTACGGTTTGATTTTCTTTGGTTTATGGTTTTAACAGTTTTAACCGTAATTAACTATATAGAGAAGAAATCATTACTATTCTAGAAGTGATTTATGAACCCTTGTTAACTTTTATTTTAATATTTATGCATTTATTGAATTTTTTTTAATGATTGCATCTATGTCTGAGTAATCTACCAGTTGGGGTTATGATTTTTTAAGGGGATGTGATTATGGAATAAGGTTGAATCCCATAGAAACCAAATTCACTCTATGAATCGTGATGCAATGAGTAGAGCTAGTAAGAAAATATGGTTGTTTGTAGTCACAATTGCAGAAAGTAAGTAACAGTAAATAAAAGCGTATAAATCTAATGGAGAAAGACGCAGGGCGCATGGAATATGTAGGTATCAATGATCGATTAATCTATCTAACTAACTAGAGATTTACTAACAAACCGTTCCAGAACTCGATTCACTATTGTAAAGCTAATCCACTCTCGCAGCGCTAACTATCTAACCATGAATTTCCAGCATTCTGGTCTTTCGAATGAGCCCTAGAATTTTATGTCAGAAATTTAAACAAGTCCAATAAGTTCACTTAGACGACTAAGCATCACCTCTTGTTGGCTAAGGATACTAAGCTCATTTATTGTTGATTCCAGTAACCTAACTTTATTTTTGGCACATATATTAAAACTAGAGATCATAAGCTAGGTGACCAACCTAACTTAATCATTGAGAACACAATAGACGAAGAATTATAATAATAAATCCCTAATTGAAATATAAACCTATTCCATAATCAAATCCACTTAAAAAATCATAATCCCAACTGGTAGATTACTCAGACATAGATGCAATCATTAAAAAAAAATTCAATAAATGCATAAATATTAAAATAAAAGTTAACAAGGGTTCATAAATCACTTCTAGAATAGTAATGATTTCTTTTCCCTTAAGCTATGAAATTTAGAAGTAAAATCTGTGAAAACAAGAAGAAAAGTTAGAATTGCTCTACGATAAGCAATCCCATTTATATAAGAAAGCACGTCCTAAGTCGGTTTGAATTTGAATTTAATCATCCAGCGGAACGATCGATCCTTGTGTAAAAACGCATCACTTAATTAAAACTTCATTCGGATCGATCCTTCTTCAGACTTGTTGATCATGATGCATCTTCCTTTGATCCTTGATGTCTTGAAACGTCTAGAACTTTGCTAAAACATCTGTTTAGCTCCAATGACTTGAAAACATGTTAAAACTATAAACAAAGCAAAAAATACATAAAAGCTAACCTAGACTCGATAAATGACACAAAAACATATTTAATCAATGGATGAAAACCATTAAACCATGACATACCCAGACTTGAACCTTTGCTTGCCCTCAAGCAAGGATAAAGTAAAGAAATCAAATAGAGAATAAAGGTTTGAAAACATGGGAACTTACACACTCCTTTATACTTCACTGCATTGAACTTTCAATCCTTTTTTGTCCAATCCTTAAGAACTTAAAACAAATCAAAAAGTCAGTTAGTCCTACAGTAGTTTACCGTAAGCATAGCGATCAGTACTGTACTCTGGCTCCCGAGATCAAAAGGAATTTCCAAAATTTCAATTGTCGGTCCTTTAACATTCGTTTATTCTCTAAGCGCATTATCACATAAGGGATATCAATCGCAACAAGGGTTTGGAATGAAAGGTTATTTGATGGTGGACGAAGTTTTTAGGCTTTTATGATTAAGATGGATGCAAATCATTGTGCAAAATCACAGTGAGACTAGGACCAAATGTTGATATACAGCCTCACAAACCTCGGAATCTCTATAAAGCTCTATTAATATCCTAACGGAGATGTATGGTGACTAAGATTACACATTAGAATTCTATTAAATCTTTATTCCAGTTCCTTCTTTACTCGCTTTATTTTTATTTTATTTATTTCGTTCAGGAATCGATCGATATGACTTTGGATCGATCAATCTCTACCTATTTTTTTTCTATTTTTGATTTTTTTCCTTTTTCTCTGAGAAGGAGAAGCTAGAACCGGTTCTATTCAACATTTATGCACCAAAAACAAACTCTAAACATGTATTGACTATGTAAAGAGAGCATTGAGTGTTACCAGAGATCCTTGGAGCATAGAGTTGTTTTGGTCCGCATACACTGTAGTTTTTGCATATATCACTTAGGCTTGTCAATTTGTGATACAACCCGTGGTTCCGCGGGTTTTGATCCATGGAAGGGCTGGTGCGGGTGGAAGCTTTAGATCGCGAGGCGGGTGTGGATCATACAATCAAAATCTGCCGGTTGGCGGGTAACCCGAAAATGAGTTTTTTAAATTATTTTTTATATTCATTTTGCGGGTTGGACGAGTTGGAGAAACGGATTGGTGGGTTGGAAAAGTGGGTTGGCGGGTAACCCGCAAATTAATTTGAAAATCCTTTAATATAAAATAATTCTTGTGGGTAAGCGGATTACCTGCCAACCCGCTGGTTTTGAGCTGGGCGGATGCGGATATATAGTTTACAACCCGCGGGTCAAACTTTTTCATATTTTATGGGTAATGTTTACCAGAACTCGTGGGTTGGAAGTCATTGGGGGGGGGGGGTTTGGACCCACTTGATAGCTTTAATTTCACTTGATGATGTCACATAGGCACGTGGTCTAAATAAATGGATGGGTTAAATGTGTGGTTCCAAACTAAAGGTGAGCTTGCCCATTCATAGTTATGAAAAGGGTGGTAGAAAAAAACAGAATTGAACTTTGTATGTTGTGTTTTAATGGCTAATATCAAGCCCCTGAGTGATATTGAAGTCATTTTAAAGGTCTTGTCAGATAGAGTCAACATTAGATCATTCATATTTCTAAAAGATAGGTAACTTTGGGTTAAGTTGATCTACTTAGAGTGTCAGAACGTTAGTCAATGCTAAAACTTGAAATCCAGAAACATTATAAATTCAGAAGTTTTGACTTGATTAAACAACAAAAGAAAACACGACGTTAGTCAACAAAGAATCACCCTTCCCCATACTTACTTCACTGCATCCCACTGTGAAATAAAATTCAAGGAAAGGGGAAAACCTGACAAAACATAACTAAATGAAAAAGAAAGGAAAAGAAAAAAAAATGGGGTCCTCTCATAAGAGCTTTTTAATGTCATGAGCCTGATTGTAGTTACGCCTAAGCATGATGAGAATCCATAGGAGGATTGGAGACTTTCTTGTCTGGATCAGGGTCTGGTGGAGGTGGTTTGAAACAATGTCTGCTTGTTATGAACTTCATGCGTGGAATCTTTTGGGGAAATTGATCATTTGGTTTAAAAGTGTTGAACATTTTACGATCATTGCGCACTCTCATCCAGGCAAAATTTACTTTGGAGCTGTCGGTACTCAAAGGATTATCTCGACATACCTGGCAGTTTTTTTATTCATAATTGGCTTTAGGTCATTGGTATTGATCTCTATGGTGTTGATATTGTTGTTTCTTGCATTGAGTTTGAGTAACTAGGATCGATTGATTCTAAGGATAGATCGATCGATCTCTACACCTGTCCATATTCATTGGAGAAAAATGGACCTTTTTGTTTTGTCTCCTTCATGTTGGCGAATGAAACTTTCTTTACTCTCTTAGTAGAGTCCATAACACGTGTAAACCCATTCATATTTATCCTACAATATCCAAAATCATCCTTTTCGTGTACCAAAGCAACCTCTAAGGGGTCCTCCGAATGCATCTCCTGTATTATCTCATTTGTGATCTCATCAATGGTGTCTATCAAGAATGTTTGGCCATCAATAGTAGGCTTCTTCATCATCTTTTCAACACCAAACTTTATTGCTAAATCACCAAGATGAAGATCAATATTGTTTTTATAAACATTGATGATTGCTCATGCAGTTGCTAAGAAAGGTCTACCGAGGATTATTGGATCTTGTGGTTCTTCTTCAAGTTCCAGCAAAATGAAGTCATTTAAAATCCAACATCCACAAATTCGCACATGCAAATTCTTAAGAAGGCCAACTTGATACCCAAGTGATTGATCCACTAATACTAAGGAAAATGGCATTAAGCTCACAATAGCTCCAAGTTCACATGAGCAATTATCGAATTTGAAATCACCAATAGTTCAAGGCAGAGTGAAGCTTCCAGGATCCTCACGCTTCTCGGGAAGCTTGTTCTCCAAAATGGCATTGCACTCATGTGTAAGAATCATTGCTCCCTTCTCCAGTGTCATCTTATATGTAAGGATTTTCTTCATATAGTTCTTGAAGGTCGGGACCTTCAAGGTCGGGATCATCTTTACATAATCTATAAAGTATAATCTTACTTGCAGCTCTCCTACAATGCTCTTCAACTTTTCGTACTCCTTTTCTTGAATTGGGTTCTTTTATCTTATTTGGTCATAGCTTAGGCTTATATGTTGGTTGAGGCACATAGGGTGGACCTTTATGAGCAACAACTTTGGTTTTGGACCCTTTAGGCCCTGTAGTTTGATTCCCATATCTGTTTTTATTTGAAGAGTCATAGGATCGATCGATCTTAGTGTAGATCGATCGATCATCGTCTTCATCAAACTGTTCTAGGATCTCATTCTACAACATGGACCAATCGATCTTAGCATCCTGTAATTTTGGAGAAACTTATTTTCCACTTCTCAGCATGATTGCTTGAATGTACTATTTTGAGTTTGTCTCTAACGTCCTCGGAAGTGTTCCTTAAGGTTCTTTGCTAGTGTAGCGGTCTGAGCAACTTGTTTTTCCAACACACGCTTGTGTGTACTTAAGTTCTCAAAATTCCATTTAGATCATTGTACATTCCATCAACCTTAGCATTGATTTCATTGGCAAACTGATTATGCCCTTCTAGAATTTGTTGGAACATATGTTCAACCCTATCTTAAGAACCAGAATTCCAAAATTGTTGCTTAGCCTGAAACCATGAGTTACCATAACCAGCGTTCTTGTTCTGAAATCCCTGCGTAAAGTTATGTTATGACTGAGGTGGGACGAATGGTTTAACTTGGTATTGCAGCGCATGTTGGTTTGTGCGTGAAAGATATAACTAATCAATTGGGTTCTCTACACTAGTGATTATGTACGACAGATTCGGATGATTCATACAGTTCCGATTTAATTTCCGATTATGGACGTTTCCTTGTCCTCCTGCATAATTAACTTCTTATGTAACCCCAACTCCTTCATCATTACCGCTTGGTAATCCTTCTCCTCGCACGTGTTCACATTTCTTTGATATACCTTAAACAGGGCTTTCGGATGTTTTTAAACTTGTAATGAATTGCGGAAGCGATGATCCAAAATCCATATAAATTTTGTTTGGAATTAAAATAAATTAATCGATTGTATAAATTCCCTAACACTATCAGATGGCAGGTGTTTGATTAGTGCTTAGGTAAATAATTTTAAAATTAGTTATTTGCATGGATATAGAAGTTATATATTCAGTATTCACATTAAAAATAATATGTCAAGAGGATTAGCTATCTGTTTCGTAATAGCTAAATAAAAAGTTAAATTTATTTAAAATAGCTAAAATCAATTGAAATTTCGAACCTCTCACAAAAATTTAACATGTAGCAAAATGCTATTGACGAAATTATGACATGTATCGATTGATTCAATAATCTTTTCATAAATCAAATAAGAAAAGTAACAAAATATTTATTTATAATAACTTACGTGTATATATTTTTAAAAAATTTGAATTTCTTTTTTTCTAAACCAAAAAGAGAAAGAAATATTAACATATCTTAATTTATGTGTGCATTTGTAAAACCTTTTTATACTTTTTTCTTTAACCAAAACGAAAAATGCATATTTATATATAGTAACTTGCTTGTATAATTATAATACATAAAGAGCACCAATGCTTGCTGATGATGAGAGTGATTATGATGATAGTGAAGAGAATTGCTGTCGGTAAAAAAATGAAGAAGTAATAGATGAAGATTCTTAAGAAATCACCCTCAACCATCGAATGAAAATAAAAATTATCATGATTCTACAAAAGGAATTATGATCAACCATCAAATGAAGACAAAAGTGATCGTGATTCCGGAGAGCACCATGAGAGTGCCACATTATGTAACAACTTGAAGACTAATATGATATGCATCACATATTATTACTTTTTTTTATCATGTAAAAAGGTTGGTAATTTTTCTTAATGGACTTAAAAATCTATACCTTTCTAAAGGGTTTAAATAATACTCAAAATCTTTTTTGTAAACTCACTTTATTTTTCAAGAAAATTTAAAATGTAAATTTATATATCAGTCTTTTCAAAATGTGTTGATATTGTACATTCACATCACTTATGTTAATTGTTTTGAAACGATATCCATTTTTTCTGTTAATAAATACTTAGTTTCACATATCTCACCCAATAACAAGGTCTACCAAAATCTAATAATTTTTTTTAACTGAATCAAACCAAAATTAAACGATTTTTTTTTCTGTTAATGGTTCATTATTCAATCTGCATCTTATTACATTTTACGAATGTTTAAATTCAATTTCACAAATTTTCATACACTTCATTTTTATTCAAGTTTAGATCTATTAGAGATGTAAAATTTTGAATTCAGGTTTAATGATGTAATTTTTGTTTTCCAGTGTTGGAAAACTAATTCTTAAGTTTAGGTTTAGAGTAAATAATAAAAACCATTTTTGGTTACAATTCTATATAAACATATTTATTTCCAAAACCAAACACATGTAATAAGAAGTTTTATTCATTTTAAACCTGCTATGTGTAAACAACTTCAAATAGGTAAAATATCTAATACTAGTAAGTGAGGGTGGATATCTTTACACTCACAATTATTTTATAGAACATATTCATAGTTTTTTAATGATAATATGATTGTTATAAGTGTCAGATGCTGGCACGTGTAAAAAAATATTTCATTTTTTAACCAAATAGGAAACTAATCTCTATATATATATTTACATATACTACAAATAGTCAATTCGAATTTGAAAGAGTCGATGATTTTGATGTTTTTATGACGGACTCTAGGTGAGTAAGAGTAGTTATTGGATGATATATTTAGCTGAAAAAATCAGCTAAAAGTACAATTACTCCATATTCCGCTTAGAAGTTACCAGTCAAGAAAAAATTAATAAAATAATATTTTAATTGATTTACGCTAGATACTGTTTATAAGAAAGAAACCAAATAGTAATATTTACTCTCTTTTCTATGAGAGTAATTGTTTATTCTTAACTTTTTATTCTGTTCAATTCATCTTTCTTTTATTACTCCCACTTACTCCTATGATTACCAATCATACTCGTAAACATTTTTTTTCTTTCACACTCGTAAACTTTTTTTTTTTTTTAATATGATTGGTAAATTATATTCAAGAAAACAACATTTGTACAAGTTAGTAATGTTCGAAAAAAGCTCAGAAGGTTTAGAAATGATGGCCTTGTTAAAATCCAATACCGAAAAACTTTATTGGGACAAAACCGGTATTGAGAAAAAGAGTACTATCAAATCCCAAAAAACTGAAAAAAAAAACCAATGTTGAAAGTAAAATACAACAAAAATGAGATAGCTAATCGGAGAGAGAGTAAAGTCATCAGCTGTGGAGGCTGAACGAAAGCTGGAGGCTGTCCAAGTACTTCCTTTGCGGTTTGAGTGTCGAGAGTCTGTTCCGCAAAGATCTGTCTATATCTTTAATAAAAGAGTTGTGGTCCCTTGGAATGTCACCGTGCCTTCTCTTGTTTCGTTCCTGCCAAACCACATAGATCAAAATTTGAAAGAGATACCTTAAGATGAATTTAAGTGTTCCTCCAAAAGCGGATCCCGAAGTGTAGCCGATGATGGAGCTAAAGTGGTTGGTGTAACGTTGCTGCAGAATTCCGATGGAGAGGGTGGCCCATAGTTGGGAGGTGTACCTACATTCAAAGAAAAGATGATCTTTTGTTTCTATAACTTGGTTACAAAACCCACAGCCTGTGTTCATTCCAACATTCCAGAAGGCTAATCGATCACCCGTCGATAGTCGATTATGAGCTATTTAGGTGTCGCCGAAGGGAACCATACTCCCTTGTACCAGCTATTCCGTGAACCCCTAGATCGTAACTGATCCCAAATGTGTTTTGATGAGAACACATCCTTGAAAAAATCAGTCTTATGCGGCCAAAGATGAGAGTCTCGATCAGCACTAATAGTAGATCTTATCTTATCTATTTCCTCCTCTATGTTGCTAAGGACCGTGGCTCTTCTTCTGCGCCTACGATGCATAGCTAAAACCTCTACTAAAGTGGCTGAGAGCCTGATCCCCATATCGATACAGCCTCTATCTCCAACCTGTCGTGTAGCCTCCCTAAACTTGACCAATCATCAAACCAAAACGAACAGTCCTCGCCATTCCTTACCAATACTTTGTGGAAACCCTTGGCATGATCTCTATACTTCATTAATTTGCACAAAATCCAGGAACCAGCCATTGTATTCATGTTTATGGACCAAAAGGAACCTGGACGAATCAGATTTTCCTTAATCCAATTCACCCAAAGTGAAGCTCTCACTGAAACAATCCTCCAAATGAGCTTAAAACAGCTGACTTTGTTAGTCTCAGAGATAGATTTTAGACCAAGCCCTCCCTCTTCCTTTGGCCTACAAATATCCATCCATGCAATTTTTGCTTTGCGCGACCAAAGGAATGCTGAGAAAATCCTCTCGATCTCCCTGATACAAGAGCTAGTCAAACGAAACACAGCAATCCAAAAGTTCGTTAGACTAGCAATTACCAAAGTGAGAAGTTGAAGTCTACCCGCAAAGGAGAGAAATCTATGCTTCCATGATTGTATCCGGGAACGAATCTTGTCAATGAGCGGCTGGTAGTCCAGCTTAGACATTTGTTTAGTTATCAGAGGAAGACCCAGGTACTTAACCGGGAGGACTCCTTCTCGTAGGGAGAAGCGTGAAGCAATATCAGAACGCTGTTGGGGGGGAGACACCTGCAAGGAAAACATTTGATTTCTCGAGGCTGATCTGGAGCCTAGAGAAACGCCCAAAGATGTGAAAGACCTCGAGGATGGCAGCCACTGAACTCGGCTTCCCATCTGCAAAAACCAAGATGTCATCTACAAAACAAAGATGAGTTACCTTCAAAGAGCGGCATCCTGGGTGATAGCCGAACTTCCCTACGCTTCATAGAAATAACAAATAGATAAGGTGAGAGAGAACATCCCTGTCGTAAACCTCTTGTACTAGGAAAATATCCAGCAAGTTCCTCATTAACTTGCACAGAGAAGGATGGAGAGGTGAAACAAAGCTTGAGCCAATGAAGAAAACCGGGGGGGGGGGGGGGGATATCAATAGTTGAGAGAACGTCTAGCAAAAAAGTCCATTCAACCGAGTCAAAACCCTTGGAAATATCGATCTTAATCGCACAACGAGAAGTTATATTGTCCTTATGGTAGTCCTGGACCAGCTCCGAAGCTAAGAGAACATTCTCCATTAGATAGCGGTCTTGAACAAAAGCATATTGATTTGGCGCAATAAACCCATCAAGAATTCTCTTGAGCCGATTAGCCAATAATTTGGAAATGACCTTGTAAAGGACATTACAACAAGATATGGGCCGAAAGTCGCGCA
The DNA here is from genome assembly GCA_963922655.1 of Cardamine chenopodiifolia. NCBI lineage: Eukaryota > Viridiplantae > Streptophyta > Magnoliopsida > Brassicales > Brassicaceae > Cardamine > Cardamine chenopodiifolia. The sequence goes on from OZ000490.1 coordinate 4,730,074, forward strand.
TTGTAGTGGAGTCCGTCCACTTTGGAATGAGAGCTAAAATGGTTAAGTTGATACCTTTGGGGAGAAAGCCGTAAGCGAAGAAAGACTTTACCGCGACAAGGAAGTCTGTCCGAATAATAGGCCAGGTTTCCTTATAAAACTCCATAGGATAGCCATCTGGTCCTGGAGATTTATTTGAAGGCATAGAGAAAAGGACCCCGGTAATCTCAGCATCTGTGACCTTGGAGACCAACATCTCTTTGTCCACACTTGAGCATCGGAAGGTAAGGAGCTCTTCCAACTCTGATGTTGTAGCACCTGTAAAATCCAATGGGGTGGTTAGAAAATAATGAACTGAAGTACTTGGCCGCTTCAGTCTTGATACCCTCCTTACTAGTTAAGATGCTCCCCTCGTGGTCCACAATTTCCCAAATCAAGTTCCGCGCCTGTCGCTCTTTCATCGCATTATAGAAGACCCTATTGTTTTTATCTCCAACCTCTAACCAATGTAGCTTAGCCTTTTGTCTTAGGAAGCTCTCCTTAAGCATCGAAACTTTATCCCATCTAGCATAAGCAAGAGATTCGGCGGTACTAGCTTCCGAGGAGGGATGAGAAACGGTTTCAGTTTGCATGCACACAGATCCTAAAATGCTTCTGCAGCTCGTCTAGATAAGTGATGAAGCTTTTGTCGGCTTAAGTTACGGATGAGAGGTTTGAGATTCTTTAACTTCTTCGAAAACCTGTAAATAGAGGAAGTGGACAAAAAAAGAGGGGCTGTGGACGCCTAGAATACATTTACCATGGGTAAGAACTCCTGCAGCTTAGTTATCGCATTTGAAAATTTAAAAGAATTCTTAGGACGACATATCATACCATACAAGAGAAAAAGCCCTCGCAAATGGTCTGAACAACCACTAGCCTCGAATTTTGTAAAAGCATTTGGGAAAGAGAGCAGCCATGTGTCGTTCACCAAAGCACGATCGAGCTTTTTACAGATCAGTTCTGAATCCCGCTTATTGCACCAAGTAAATAGAGGTCCTGAGAACACCATGTCCGTGAGAGAACAGGTCTGGACGGTATCCTGAAACGCCAACATATTCGTAATGGTTGGAGTTAGTACAGTACCTAAGTGTTCAGCGGATACCAATATATCATTAAAATCTCCAAGACATAGCCATGGGGCTGCACTAAGGGATAAGTCGCGTTGTATCGTTCTGAGCTGACCCCAAAGCTGTTGGCGTTCCTCTGCAAAGTTAGAGGCATAAATAAAAGTACAAAGGAACATAGGCGAACCATCAACTTGAACTGAGCAAGCAATCATTTGATCTGTTTTGGTTAATACTCTTAAGTCCACACTCTTGTCCCAAACTATCCAAATACGCCCAAGGTGGTGGTGCTCATAGTTCGAAGTAAAAGACCAACCAGGGAAAACTTTTGAAACTAAAGCAGGAGCGTGAGCTTCCGTAACACGCATTTCCAACAGTCCTCCAAGTAAAATCTGATTTGAATGAATCCAATTATGAATTGCAGACTGCTTTCTTTTCTTATTCAGGCCTCTTATATTCCAGAAGAAGATTGAGATCAGTGTTTTTTATTTTGCTTTCGTCGGCCAACACCACCAGGGACAGCCTCTGGTAGTCGATCCGAGAGCGTTGAAGCTAATTTTTTTTGTTTTGAAGTTCGAGTGAGATAAGTCCTAGTACCCTGATCATCTCGAAGAAATCTGTTGTCACTGGCAGAGAACCAGAGATAAGTGGTTTGTGAGAACCTGAAGAGAGTGCAGGAGCATCTGTCTCGTCGTGAGAAGTCTTTGAACCCATGAGAGTTGCTGAAAAGGGCGCTGTTTGCTCGTGACGAGCTGTGTTGACCCCTAGAGCGAAACTCGTACCAGACCCCGAAACAGAACCACTTTGCTTCACGATGTGATCATTCTGGTTCTTTGAAATGTAAACTTGCGATCGAGTCGCTACAAGAAACTGGTGCCATGGATGAATTTCCACCTACCGCAGCAGCAGTATCTGACAGAAGATGGTTAGGCGGCTTTTTTCGGTAACTTTGATTGTCTGGCTTGAAGTTGTGATGGAAACAGAGGCTGTTTTTGCGAACATTTTAGAGCTGACTGCTGCAGAAGAAGATAAAGCTGCATCTGTGGGAGAGAGGACAGCCACAGAGACCATAGCCTCCGACAGATCCGGTTCCAAGTCAGGAGAACTCAGAGCTTCAAACCGGGATGGACTGGCAATGGAGACAGCCCCATAGATTAATTTCTTATTTCTTTTAGCCTTACCTTGCGAATGAGAAACTGACGTCCATTCTTGTTCCACCAGAGATGGAAGAAACTCCCCTGCTTCACGATCTGGAGACATTTCCGGAGAGGAACGGGCTAACTGATGCGCTGCAGACATTGATAAACTAATCGTTGGAATGTCTGATACAGGAGCTGGCTGGAACTGAGCCACGATAGATTTCACTGAAGATGCATCCAACTGGGACGGAGCTGCAACTGGCTGTAAAGAAGGAGTCTCAGTTTGCTCAAAATTAGATTTCGCCGGGTCCTTTCTTGCCTCAAAAGTACTAACGACTACAGCCTGGGCCGAGACTGAAGTAGCCACATCCTTGCTCAGTGAAGCAGTGAATTTGTTGAGACACCCTTGATTTGTGTGGCCCCAAGTGCGACAGTTAGAGCATCTCATTGGAAGCCATGGATAATCAAAGGAAACAGTAACTTCCTCCTCACCAATTTTAAAACAGGAACACTTTGGCAACTCCCTTCGCAAAGAGACATCTATGAATACTTTGGCTTCATCAAAAGCTGTTACTAGCTCAGTGTCCTTATGTAATCTTATAGGGATACCAACTTGACTAGCAATGAAACTTATTTCTTTCCACAAAAATAATGATGGTGGAACATTGAGTAAAGTAACACACATTGGGATCGAAGACAAGACTGGCTGCGCATCCTCGAGGACCGGAGTCCACTTTGAAACAACCATTGGGATCTCACAAATGTTCTACATACACCGACGAAGAACACGGTTCCTCGCGTTCATGTTTCGAATTCTGAACTTTATTGTCGTTTCATTGACAACAAAAGCATCAATTTTGATCGTTTTATCACCAAGATTCCAGATTTTGTTTACAATGATGTGGATTTTGGCAATATGGAGAGCGGGAGAAGCGAACCTACCCACCAAGAAATCCTCCCAAAGTGGAGGGGCTGACTGTAAAACTTCCGATGGGACAATCACGACCTGCTTCCCATTAACCTCACTTGCAGCCGCTTCAAACTGAGACAGCCTACCCACAACCTGGACCCACGATTTCTTACCAACTAACTGCGGCATCCCTGCCGGTTGAGAGAAAAGCTCTGCTTCCGGAGCAGAGCACGACTGCATCAGTACCCGAAGAAACTGCAGCACCGGAACTTGCTGAAGAAGGAACCCCATGCGATAGCGACACAACCAACTTTTCAGAGATTGACGGGATAATCTGTTCCAAAACCTTACCGGAGTCCTGAAACCCACAAACAACTTGGTCTGCACTTGAAACCTTAGCAGAACTTTGAGCCACCGAACCAGCCAACAGCGGAGAGGAGCTAGAGACGACGACGTCCCCCTCCTTCCGATCAGTCATCACACCGGGAGGCGGCGCCTCGTGGGGAGGCAACCCTAAAACACAGAACCTTCGAAACTTTCCTTATCTTGCACGAGAGAGAGCGTTTTTTTGTAGGTAACTTTAAAAAAACATCATTACTCTCCCATTCGTTTACACTCGTAAACTTACATCACTGACTCTTTTAAATATTTGGTTGTTCATTATAATATAATATTATTAGTCTTCCTTTTTTTGTTATTAATTGTTTTCAGATGGTTTTTAAATCTAAATATTTGATACTTATATTTAGAATCTAAATTTTATTGTATATGCAAAGTTCAAATTATATTACTGTATTTGTTAAAGATGTATCAGGGAATAAAAAGGAAAAGAATAATGAATAATAAAAGGAAGAATAAAAATATTTGGAAACAAATTAGTAAGATCTGTCTTTTAGGTATATAGATAACTAATTTATTATTTCATCTAACAAAATTATTTTTTTATCAAAAAAAACTTTAATATATTTTATCATTAAAAAGTGAAGTTAGCTCTAAATATTTATTGTTTGATTAAATTTTGGTGATATATATATATATATATATGTACATGGTGTGACATTTAATTTATATTTGGAAGGCTTATGATTAATAAGCACATAAAATGTTTTAGGATTTCGAAATAGAAAAAAATATAGATATAAGTATTCTATATAAATTTCTTTTAAAACTATATGGTTTTAGTATAAGATAGTATACTAATATGGTTTTAGTATCTTTAGAAATATTGATAGAATTTTTTTCTAATTTTATTATCAAACCATTGTTGTGTTTAGTTTCAAATTATCCAGTTGTAATATTATTTATAATTTCGTTATTAAGGTACCTAACATTTTTTGTAATTTTTCAACATCTGAATCTGTATCATTTTTATTTTTATAGTCTTATAAGTTGTTAAATAGAACAACTAAGGTCATTAATCATAAATTTAAATTTATATATATATATATATCATTTTCACAATTGAATTCATCAGTACTTTTGTTATTTATTGCCAAAAAAATTTTTGCTTCTAAATATTAAATATTCAAATCTAAAAATAAAACTCATAGCATCCAAAACATTAATTTATTTATATCATATTATCTTAATTTAAAAAATTTGAAAATTTTCTAGTAAATAGTAAAGCAATTGAAACTAATTTCTCTATAAATTAATATTTATAATTTATAATTAAATTAATATTATTATAAATAAATAAAATGTTAACGTTCCAATATTATTATTTTATAGAGGTTTTTCTGTAGAAATAATAGTAAATATATTGTTCTAATCAGTTACCCATGTAACCGTAGGTCCTAATCTAGTGGGTTACAAACTCTCTTGACAATTTTTTAAGTACACTTTTTTTCTTTGCCATGTGATAAAAATTCTCAAAATTCTTTTAGAAAAACATGCAGTAAAATTTTTTTCTTTGCGGCTTTGTAATCAATATTTGGGCTCATCGGAGTTCCCCAATCTTCTGCCATGATTAAGTTGTCATAATTGAATAGCCGCAACTATTCAAGAGTTGTTTTTCAATTTTTTGATTTTGAAAGAACATTATTGTTGATATTTATTGTAAGCTTTAATAATGTACGTTGTTTCAATAAAATAATTATTCAAAAAAATTACTTGAAAATGATTATACGTAAATACTCTACCAGTTGTTCGTGTACTTTTATGTTCACTTGGTCTATTAGTGCATAGGATTGATCTAAGTAATTCAGCTTTATATGGTTTTAAACCCAAATATACCACTGCAAGTGTACAGACAAAAACAGTAGTATAAAAAGAATCAAATCCTCAGAGACCAAGTTGCACTACGATTATATCGAAAAAATAGTAAGCTAAGACGAAAAGAAAAGTTGTTTGTTTGAGAATGAAAATAAAGAAAGCAGTTGAAATTAAATAATGAAGTATACTTATGGATTAAAAGCGTTAGGCTTTAGGGAATTCTTTTGAAAACAAAAATAACGAATCAGACAACTATTTAGGACATTCATTAAGAAATATCTCGAACTCGAACAAAAACATCTAATCAATAAACTTTTGTGGCATCAATTTCTATGTCTAACAACTTAAGTATCTAAATTTTCGCTTGAACTTAAAGTCTTAGACAAACATTAACTAATGGGTTCGATATGTTCCGTATCGCCTTAACATCAACTTTCGTTAGTTAAGGACGATCCATTCATCAATGTTCTATCTGATAACCTATAAGCTTTTGGAGAATAGATTCAATCTAACATCATAGACTAACTAGTTAATCTAGTCTAAGAATTAACAATAACAATAGATGAAGATGGCATATGGTTAAGATCCATTTGTGTCTGATTCAATGGATCTTCATTCCTTCAAAACTCTAAACCATAAATAGAGAACTACTCAGCCATGGAAGCTGAGAAACAACCAAGTTTTGATGAAGAGCTCATGAATAAATCCAATTAAATACCAAAAGTAGTTTCTTCACAATCGGTCTTAAAATAAAAGAAAACTTAGCCAAAATAATGGCTTAAACAAGTATATATAGGTACAAACTCTTCTGCGTCGAAATCCTAAACCAATTAGGAAAAAGAGTAATTTTTCCATTTTTCTCGGGCAGGTTTTAAAGCTTGGATCGATCGATCTGGTCTGGACAGGTCGATCTGGTCGGTCAATCGAGTCTAGATCGGTTGATCTGGTCTGGACAAGTTGATCTGGTCTGGACATGTTGATCTGGTTTCTTACGGCATTTCGGGATCAATCGATCTGACTCCATATCGATCGATATGGTACCTCACGGCGTCTTGGCTCTGCGTAGGATCGACTTCAAACCAGTTCCAAATAAAAGCTAACTCAAATATTTATCTTGTGTCCAAAAGTTAGCTCAATCCATCGGTGGAAAGTGCCACAACGGACGACGAACTTCAGACGTCTCTGTATAATTCTTGCTCCCAAATGCATTGGAACTCTTCCTTTCATGATTTGACCTGATAAGACTCTAAAATACCTAAAAGACTCTAAAACACATATTAAAATCTAAGTAAAAATACGATAAAATCCAACATATCAATTTTCCCAGACTTGAATCCTTGCTTGTCCTCTATTAAGAACAATCAATAAATACAAGTTAGAAGAAAGATTTGAAAATGGAAACTTACGTATTCCTTTAGATTTCACCGCGCTGAACTTCCAATCCTTGAGAAATTAGAACATATCAAAGAATTAGTTAGTACTACATGTACTTTACCATAAGCATAGTAACAATATCTTACTCTAGTCCCCAAAATCCTAAGGAATCTCTGAAATCTCCATTGTCGACCCTTTAACATTCATTGATTTCTTTGTAACGAGCAGTCTTACAAAGAGATTATCAATCACAACAAGGGTTTGGAATGGAAGGCTATTTTGATGCTGGTTGAAGTGTTTAGGTTCTGAAGATGATGAAGATGGATGCAAATCATGGCACAAAATCACAGTGAGATGAAGATAAAATGTTGATACACAACCCCCTGAACCTTGGAGTCTCTGTAAAACTCTGTAAATGTCCTAAATGAGTTGCAATGATGCTTAAAATAAAACATTAAACACATAAAGACTTTATCCTAGTTCTTTCTTTGTCTTTTTCCCTTCTCGTCTTTTCTTTCTTTGTTTTTTTCTATTTTCTTTTTTTTGTTTTCGTTTTTTGTTTTTTTTTCCTTAAATTCTTTTCTTTGTTTTTTATCGAGAAGATAAAGCTAGAACCAATCCTAGTCATACATTAGATGCACCAAAGACAACTCAACCAATATCATTCTAAGTAAAAGAGAGTGTTAAACTTACTAGAGATCCTTGGAGTGAAGAGGTGTGTCAGTCCGCATACTCCGTAGTTTTTGCATTTGATTGCACATAATAGTGATAAAAATAGAAGGTATGTGATTCGAATGAAAGGATAAGGTTAAGGTGTGGTACCAAATTGAAGATGAGTTTGGCCATTCGAAGTTCTGAAGAGACGGGTAAAAATGGTGGAATAGAACTTGAATGTTGTGATCCTTGTGTGATATCAAGCCCCTAAGTGAGAAAATTATGTCAAGTTAAAGTTCCTGTAAGATAGAGTCAACGTTAGATCATTCAGACTTCCAAAGGATAGGAAACTTTAGGTAAGTTAATCCACTAATGGTGTTTCCAATCTTCCGATGCTGAGAACAATCACTGCTAGAAGTTTGAATTCTCATGTTTGACTCGATAAAACGACACAAAGACTTAAATAAAACCAAAACAAAAACGACATTAGTCGAGCAAACCCTCCCCCAGACTTACTTCACACCGTCTCGGTGTGAAAATAGACCTTAAGAAAGGAATCAGAAACGTAAAAATAACATAATGATAAAACTAAGTAAAATAACGATAAAATAAATACGTACCAGTGGGTTGCCTCGCACAAAGCGCTTGTTTAACTTCATTAGCTCGACTGTCGTAATGCCTAGAATTTATGAGAATCTGTATACAGATCTGGTTGTGGTGGTGGTGATGTGAGACGTCGTCCGTGTGATGGTGCCAAATTCATTCGAGAACTTACCCGTACTCCCCCAGACTTAGGCTTTTCACACTTATCAATCATCTGCTCAATCCCAACATAGGAAACATAATCTTTGCTAGGCTCTACGGAGACAACTTTGTAGAAGACCATTTTGGCTATGTTTGAGACACAAATCTTCTTGTTAGGTAGGTCAACTACAGCTCCTGTGGCGGCAAGGAAAGACATTCCAAGAACCAAGGACATAGAGGCATATTTGCTCATCTTGACAACCTGAAAGTCAGTAGGTATTAACCAGTCTCCAATCCGTACCTGAAGGTCTGGGATGCAGCCTTGGGAATTTGATGATGTGGTATCCACAAAACAGAAATTCATATCCGAAGGCTTTATAGAAGTTATACCCAAAGACTCAGCGAGTTTGGCTGACATGACGTTCACATAGGACCTAGAATCGTAGAAGGAGTCTTCAAATCAATGCTGAAGATGGAGCATGGCACATTGAACTCTCCTGGATCCGGTAATTTAGGCAAGACCTTAAGTGCGGGGGCTAGAGCAAGTTGTGGCCATTTCGGATAAGGCACCTTAGAAACATAAGCTTTTAGTGTAGAGGAATGGATCGATGCCTAGTGATCGGATCGATCGATCTGGATAATTACGGGGATCCTTGGCCTCACTGGATCGATTAATCTAGGATTGGATCAATCGATCTGAAGAGTTACGGCTAGACTGGCCTGGTGAAGATCGATCTTGAGATTGGATCAATCAATCTGGGTGTTGGATGGATTGATCTATAATGTTACGGTTGGAGTACTCATAGTTGGATTGATCGATCATAGGTGGGATTGATCAATCAAGAGACTTATGTCTGAGAGTTTCATGATCGGATCGATCAATCTTTGATGGGATCAATAGATCTGGAGACTTATGGGGATCTTTGAAGGACTGGGACCGATCGATCGTTAAGGGGATCGATCAGTCTGGCTCATGGATCGATCAATCCATTGAGTCGACTGACCTAGTTGGAGATGGGATTGATCAATCCGGTGCATGGATCAATCGATCTTAAGCAGTCGCACATATAGAAAACTCAATCTTCCATTGTAAATAAGCTATTCTATCACTTAGTTCTTGCATACTTTTTTTCTGACTTTCCAAGAACTTTTTAAGCCTTCTTTCAAGTCTAATCTCCTTATGAGACTGTCCTTGTTCCTTGACCTTGTGTACATTAGTTCTTAAACCACTAGAACCTTCTCCATTTCTTGGATTTTGTTCCCCCTTCTCTGGAAGGAGTCCTTGTTGATGCTTAACCGTTTCTGCAGTCTGAGCAACCTGAGTATCAAGCAACCTTAGATGAGTGTAGACACCCTCAAACTTACCATTTAGCTACGTATACATGGAATCCACTATTGCGTTGACCTAAGTCAAAGACTTTCTGCTGAGAAACAAGGAGTTACTGCATCATAGCCTTGAGTTCGCCTTGAGATTCATTGGTAGGAGTAGAGGACTGTTGGAATTGTTGTCCTCGAGGCGGATAGATTTGATGTTGAGGATTCTTGACATTGTTGCTACGGTAGGAGAGATTGGGGTGGCTTATATAGTTCTGATTGAACGTTCTGTTCTAAACATACAACTGACCTTGCACATAGTTTACTTCTTCATTCTTTCCTTCTGCAATACCCTGAAAGCAAGCCACACCTGAACCCTCTTCACACTGATTCACTCCTCTCTTATTTACCTTCAGCAACAAATTCACCTTAGCGGTCAGCTCGTTAATCTTTTGAGATTCCACTCAGAACATCGGTTGTTGGAACTTGCAGCTAAGTTCTCTATTAATGTGTATGCACTAGTGATACTCTGAGTCATGAAGTCTCCATTGCTAGCAGCATTTAAGGCATTCTTGTAGTCCCAATCAATTCCATCATAAAAGATGCTAAGCATTTGCTCATCTGAAAACCCATGATGAGGACACTCTCGACGATATTCCTTTAATCTTTCCCAAGCCTCATAGAAGGATTCTCCGGAATACTGTCTGAAGTTAGTGATTTTGTTCCGCAAAGTGGTTGTCTTTGACTCTGTGTAGAAATGGTCAAGAAAAGCTGCCCTGCATTCAGCCCAAGACCTCAAAGAACCTGGAGGAAGAGATTTAAGCCACCTCAAATCTTTATCCGCTAGAGAAAAGGAAAACAACTTACAGTGGAGGTAATCAGCGGGTACCCTATTCACCTTAGTCGTGCTACCGATTTCCTCAAAATTTTCTATGTGATCCATTGGGTTCTCAGCTGGTAACCCATGGAAGAGGTGCTGCTTCACCAGTGCGATTAGTTGTGACTTGATCTCAAAATCTTGTCTCGCAATCTCCGGTGGATAGAAGGCAGCTCGGTTTTGATAGAACGTGTACGGAGTATCCACGTCACCAATAGTACGCTGCTGAACTTGCTGTTGTTGTTTCTGTTGACGCAACTACTGTTGCAAGTCCTGGAGATGATCAGCTGCAGTGGTTTGAGCTTTAGTAAGCGCGTTGTTGTCAATGTTGTCGCCCATGATGGCTAGGTTTGACTTTTCTTTCCCCGCTCTGTTAATAGCTCGCTCTGTCCTTGCTAGTTCTTGATTGGTTATATGCATGAGATCTTCAGAACCGTCACTTCTCCTCTGCATACACCTGAGAAACAAAAACAAGCAAAACTAAAGCATAATTAGTATATCTTAGACTGAGCTTCAGTCATAGATTCAAAGGCAACAATTGGTCCCCGACAACGGCAGAAAAAAATTGATACACGATTTTTAAACCCAAGTATAGCACTTCAAGTGTACAAACAAAAGTAGTAGTATAGAAGGGATCGAATCCTCAAAGATCAAGTTGCACTACGATTCTATCAAAAGAGTACTAAGTTAAGATGAAAAGAAAGATTGTTTGTTTGAGAATGAAACTAAAGAAAGAAATTGAAAGTAAATAACAAAGTAAACTTATGGATTAAAACCGCTATGTTTTAGGATGGAAATCAAAAATCACGAACCAGACAACTATTCAGAGCATTCATTAAGAACTATCTCGAACTCGAACCAAAAACGTCTAATCAATATACTTTCGTGGCATCAATTACTATGTTTAACAACCTAAGTATCTAAACTTTTGCTTGAACTTAAATTCCTAGACAAGAATTAACTAATGGGTTCAATATGTTCATGTATCGCCTTAACATCAGCTTTTGTTGGCAAAGGACGATCCACTCATCTATGTTCTATCCGATAACCTATAGGTTTTTGGAGAATAGATTCAATCTAACATCATAGACTAAGTAGCTAATTAAGTCTAAGAATTAACAATAAAAATAGATGAAGAAGACATATGGTTAAGGCCCTATTTGTGTCTGATTCAATGGATCTTCATTCCTTTGAAACCCTAAACTCTAACTAGAGAACTACTCAGCCATGGAAGCTAAGAAACAACCAAGGTTTGATGAAAAACTTATGAATAAATCCAATAAAATACCAAAAGAAATTTCTTCACAATCGGTCTTAAAAAAAAGAAAACTTAGCCTAAACAATGGCTTAAACAAGTATTTATAAGTACAACCTCTTCTAGGTCAAAATCCTAAACCAATTAGGATAAAAAAAAAATTTCCATTTTTCTCGGGCATTCTTTAAGGTTTGAATTGATCGATCCAAAATGGATCGATTGATTTGGTCTGGACAAGTCGATTTGGTTTCTCACAGCATTTCAGGATCGATCGATCTGACTCCAGATCGATTGATCTGGTTCCTCACGGCGTCTTGGCTCTGCGGATGCTCCATCTGCTCGCCAGACTTCAAACCACTTACAAATGAAAGCTAACTCAAATATGTATCTTGTGTCCATAATTTAGCTCAATCCATCGGTGGGAAGTGCCTCAACGAACGACAAACTTCAGACGTCTCTGCATAAATCTGCATCTTTTCCTCCAAATCTTGCTCCCAAATGCATTAGAACTCTTCCTATCATGATTTGACCTAATAAGACTCTAAAAATACCTAAAGGACTCTAAAGCACATATTAAATCTAAGTAAAAATACGATAAAAACCCAACATATCAAAGTCTTATCCAGTTCAATCCAAAGTCTATTTCAAGAAATACGCTTGGGAGCTGTGGGCTTGCAAAGGCATGTCGGTTGTTTGGATATTCATGATCAACGATATGATTGATTCAGTTGGGATTGGGGTCTAGATTGGAAAACACGCTTGCAGCTTGGGTGGCTAGCCAAGGTTTGTTTGGTTGGAAGGGCAGCACGGTATTGTAGAAATTCATACTTGATAAACAACTGGTCATGACTTACACTATTGACTAATTTAATTGATTTTTTGATTACAGATGTTTAGACGGTGTTGGGCTATAATATGGCATGAAAGAAGAAAATGGGATGGTGTAAGTCTAATACTTATGATCAGATCTAGGTGAGATTGCGATCATTAAGTTTGGATTCAGTGGTATGGAAAAGCTTGTCTAAGGCGGTGGCCGAGAAAAACAAGAACATGTATCCAAAGAAAATAATTCCATGGATTTTTGATAAGGATAAAAATAATAGATAGCAAGTAACTATCTTCCCATGAAATTGAGGATGAATTCATTCTAAATGGGAGAAAATTGTAACACTTGCGTTCTTTAAATCTTATTGGATGGATACGGTTTAAGGTTAGGGAGGAATCCATAAGGATCAGGTGAGATAGAATACAAGTGTTTTGGAGAGAGTAAAGTGGGATTTTGGCTAAGAGGAATCTGAATGATCGAGTAACTTGGTCACTATGAATAGAATGATCAAGTTATTAGGTTAGGATCAATGAATACGACTTATCAGGAAAGATTTATGCTTACCAAATAGTTTGGAGCGGTTACCAAGCTGCATGGTAGTGTCTCAAGGTACCGAGTAGCATTTTTGGAGGTGAGTGAAGGTTATTCGAACAATGCGTGTTCCGACTAGAATGCTACACTATATTGTAGGATTTTGAACAAATGAATTGGTAGGGACTAAAATTTAATTTTTGAGTTCAGACATGATTAGTAGAGTTGTTACTTGAGCGTGCGAGAATTCATGTGTGTGAACTTAAGCAGAAAAAATTATCTTGCTAAGGCACATCAGAAAAAAGCGAGAAGAGTTAGTGATTTGAGATGAACCGAGTTTCCTCGAGGAAAGGGTTACGAGGTAAAAGAGGTGGGAATGGTTACATGGTATAGAGTTTTTGTAGGATTTGGCGGGAACAATTACTTGGTAGAGGAGAGCGTGTGTAAGTGAGTTTTTGAGCAGTTTTCCACGAAGAAAACACATTAAATAACCGAGTGCAGACTCAGAGAAGGGGCTAACAAATATTTTCTCAAGGGAGAAACACGAGAGAAAGAGGGAGAGCACAAGAGAAAGAGTTTGGAGTGAATCAAAGTAAAGAAACAATCTCTCGATGAAGATTCACAAGAATGAACAAGGAAAGAATAATAAGTGTGAAATGAAAAGAGAAGCATGAGCATTCTTGTTGAGAATGTAGAGAACTTCATGAGAGATATACCAAGAAAAAGTGCGAGAAAGTCAGAGACAAAGAGAAATCCATTGGAAGGGATGTAGAGTTTGATACTGTCGTTCTTGACATGGTTTGATATGTCGGTTACCGGCTCTAGGGGTACCCGGTAGAGTGCGATTAATATTTATTGGTACTGGGTAGACTGTTGGAGGTTATGACAGTTATGGAGAATTCATGGAGAAATCATTAAGGATTCGTAAAAGAGAATACTGAAAGAGTTTAAGTATGAATTGAAGGGACTTTGGCGGTTATAAGCAAAGTCAGACTGAGTTCACCTACCTTGTACTCTACAGCCATGCGCTATCCATTTTGGACATGTACCCGGTAGAATTTATCAATGGCGATCGGTTATGGTGTCTATACACTGTAGAATTTATCATAGGTGATCAAATCAAATAGGCACTATGTATGAATGGTTCCATTACGTGGTTACACGTGTGATGTTTCAAGTGAAAAGGTTAATAATGGTTCATTTCTCTTCGAATACTTGGTCATGTGGTGATAGTTTGTTGAGTGCCTAAGTAGCAAGGAGAGGTGTTAAGAGATAAGTTGTACGGTGATTGGGCATGGAGAATCAAGGGTGATGATCCGACATGATCAAAGATTCTGGACATCTTTTATATACTTAGTCATGGGGGGTTGGTTGAATGAGTGACTAGGTACCACAGAGATTGTTCAGTTTGCATTGTTGATGCTTGGAGCAAATGAAGCACAATTCAAATCACTGTCTCAACATAATACAAAGGAATCAGTCAGAATCTATGAAAGTAAGGTAGCGGTCTTAAAAAAAGTTTAGATGTGTTAAGTTGATGGAGAAAAAGTAGATTGAATTGTTAAATTGTGCTAAGTCATCCGATTAACTTAAGATATTCATGTGAAACCTCGTTGAGGTGTTTGTAAAGAAAGGTTAAAATTTCTTGAGTTTTGGTCACGGTGACCCACAATGTGTCTTTTGACTGTATTAACAATGCCCTGGTATTGGCCAGGCTGATGAGAAAGCTGAATTGAAATGCCTGGGTTGAAGCAAGAGAAATATTAATCGAGATTACAAAGTCATCATCGACAGCGTTAGGGATATTATGTGATATTTCTTGGCTATACAACTTTGTTGAGAGAACATATGTTCTAGTTTGTGTGACACAAGATTAAGTTATACAAGAGCTGTGTGACACCATAATTGTTGCTCAAAAGTTGCGAGAGTTAGCAACAGAGTTGAAGTGATAAAGAATAATAAATTCGATGTTTGGTGTGATGTTGTAGCATTGGAGTCGTATTGAGATGACCCAAGAAAAAGAGAAAGGAGCATGTGGGCTTCAAGTTCATTTAAGATGTCAAGTAGGCCTTTGGGTCAAAGGCATGAAGACATCAAGAGGTTAGAGTTTTGTATTTGTTGGAGTATAAATAATAAAGTGTGTGAAAGAAAAATAAAACGCCTAGTTAAATTGAGAGGTGCACACAAGCATGGGTGTGGCACTGTCCCACAAGCCGAAATTTGAATATCTAATGTTGGTTTTTGTTGTGAAACTACACTCGTCGGAAAAGACAATGAGTGGTAGTTTTCTTTCGTTGTAATTCTAGAAAAGAGTTGTGTGATTGCCATATATCAATTGTCGATTGCGGCCTTTTCTAATGAATGATTTTTAAAGATCAATTTCTTGTTCATTTATGCTTTCTTATCTTACCAACAAGCATATATAGCCCAAAGTGGCTATAAGATTAGTCAAGATGATTTTATTGAGAAGAGTATGAAAACAGTGAAATTGATCAAATTGCAGAGTGGTCTGGGAAACTGTACTCATAAATCAACGAAGACCGAGTATAAGTAGGGTAAAATCCCAACCATCTGGCAGTTTGAAGGAGATGATTTCGAAGATAAGGGATCTCCAAAATTTTCTCAAAATGGTTTTGGTTTCCAAATTTAACTGATCCCTGAGAGGTTCCCATCCCATAATGTGTGGAGAAGAGGAAAGTAACTGGTAGAAACACTATAGAGGTTGCCTGAAGTAAACTCTACAGAGAGAGAGAAACAAGCAGTTACTAAGAATTGTAAAACCTTGATTTCTACGATATGACACACTGAATAATTAAAAAAGATTATGATATAAAACAGAACATATATATAAAAATTGATACCAAAACTTGATGAACGAAGAACGATTTGTGCAGAGTCGAGATGAAGATCTCTTTTCTTAATTCTTTAATTGCTTGTAATATGACTGTTTTACGCAATCATAATCCTGGGATACAATCACACCTTCTTTTGATTTGCACCATCCAAAATCAAAAGTCTAACGGACGTTAAACTTGTGTTGCACTCTCAGACATAGAAAAATAAAAAAAGTTAAGAGACATGAGGAGGATTATTTTTTACCTTTATGTAGTCAACTACAAAATGAGAACATGAAGCCATACTTAATATATTCAAAGACCCAACTGTTTTCTTCTTTTAGCAATAAAAATAGAATCATGTGTTAATCCCAAAATCATGATAGTTCATTCTCACCTTAATACCTTGAGTGTTTTTTTTTTACAAAAATCCAATCAGGTACAAAGAGATACAAAAACATATTTGTTGAATTAATCAACAAAATAACATAAATGAATTTTGAAAAAGAAGAATAATCATTTGGCTTCTAAGCCCATTATTCAAATTTCATAACCTACATCCAGCATGGTTTGGCACATATGCAGTTTGAGTTTCTACTTCATATTTCGAAGTGTGACATTTGACCCTTAGTCATTCTGATGATCAACAACCACTCATTACGATGAACTCTTCACCCGAAAAATCCATAGACATAATGGCCAAAGCCACTTTGTCAAAAACAAGTTCCAACAATCCCCTACATGAATAGAAATGATTATAGAGACATGACGACTCAAAAGACTTGACCTAACTAGAAAAGACTCAACAGATGGACTTGAGAGTACAAGCAAAAAATTCATTGTATCTGATATGGTAGCATTTTTCGGCTTTGAACCACACATGTTAATAACTGCCGAATTTACTGGACTAGATGGTGAACATAATGTCTTGAACCATCCGGTCTATGTAAACTTAGACAACAGCTATCGCACAACTTCATTTTCTCACAGAACTAGGTTCTCTATTGTGTTCGTTTTGACCTTGAACTTGCCTTGTTAATCATGAGTGAACTTGGAGAATGCACTCTTATTTTTATTCTCCTAGATTCAGCCCCATTTCACACATACAAGGTGATTTTCCATTAGCTTTGTTTCAAGAAGTATCCTGTAATACCTCACTTATATCTCAAAGCTTTGGACTCAAATCATTAAAAGCAATGTTTATCCTCTACACATACAAGAAACAATGTTCATCATCCCAGGAACTAGGAAGAGATTAAAGTCTCTCAGCCATTGGAGTAGATTAGTTTTATTTAGTTTTCCCTTTAAACCTACATCATGCGATCTTCAGTCACGTAGGTGGGGTTACCATCAAACCTCCTCTTAAGTCATAGGTTTTAAACTCATTCCTCTTGATAATTTACAACTTTATATCATGACACCTTTATGGATCTTAGGTTATCATCTCATTTGATATAATCTTCTTAGATTACACAAATTGATATCAAATTTCTAATGGTTTTATGTCTTCTTCTAAAAACACAACTAACCATTATACACAAAGCCCAGTACCTGACCTATAGTCAATCGACTATCACACTGTACAGATACTGTTGGTTCTGGTTTTTCCCACATTGGAATACAATCCGTAAGTATTGATTTAACTGTGATATTTTCAATATGTGGTACAACGAATTTTTTCAAGCACCCCTACACTTTCAGATATTTGTAAAAATATACTCTATCTCTACAAAATTCATATAGCATCTTGCCAGTGATTTTAATGTGGTAAGCAACGCTTCTCCCCCCCCCCCCCCCATATTTCATGAGATAACTCATAGTTTTGCAACATTTACTCTAGGATCAAAATTTTCATACAGAATACATATTCTATTCCCACGTTTTAAACCCATTTCCACCAAAAATTTTCAACATTAGTCCTACGCTTACAACGCTAGGCACTAACGGAATTTTTATTTTCGACATAAGGAGTTTTATTTTCGACGGATTTCTGACAGTTTTGACTGTCTGATCTAGAGCATCGTAAATAAAACACAAGTAGAAAAGTCATTGGTAATTCCGACGGATGTCCGATGGTCAGATATCCGTTGGAAATCCGTCGGTTTCAGCCTTCTTGGTAATCTATCGGTAATCCATCAGAAAATGGCCGTCAGATATTTGCGGTGGTAGTTACTCATACCGTCCAAAGAATGCATCCGTCTGCGCTTCCATTGCTTTGAGTTGTTCCTTATCTGATAGTCGCTCTTTTTCTTTTGTTCGGATCTTCGTCTTCAAACTTTCAAGTTCAGCCATTTTTTTCACGAGTTTCGCCCTAAGATCGGGATCGCCACGAAACCATGAAGATACAGAATATGGGGACGAATGATAATCTTGTGGACCCCCAAAAATGCAACATTTGGTGTTCAGAGTTGCCTGCGAAATAAATTAAATGATAAAATTGTATAAATAGAAAATATAATTTGATAATCAGTTAAAAAAATGTAAATGTTAATGATTTCATAAACTAATTCGTTCAACTTCTCGAACCGAATTTCGGTGCACGGAGGAGTTCTTTCAAGTGGTTGGGACTGGAGAAACTCATCACCAAGCTTCATCATGTTCTCGACGATATCCCAAGCAAGTGCATCTTGCATTAGACCAGTCTTTTTGTTGGTGTGTGAATCTTGTAGCAACGTAAGATGTGTGAGATGCACAACATCTTTTAGAAAGTGTACGAAATAAAAAAAATTCATAAAAATGTGATTTAATAGAAATAAAATTTAAGAAAAGAATAAACTGACAAGTTCCCGGAAAACCTTGCTCGTTGCTCTCAAATTATGCGTCACTATTCCTTTATCCTTAAGTTCACTCTTCCGGTTGGTAGAGTGAGTTACAGAGCTTGACGAGGTTTCCTCCATCTTCCAGTAATCAATTAACCATTTCCATAGATTCGGGTTTGCAAGCATCTCCCTAGGCACCTCAATGCAGGCTTAGCGTTGAACTCAATTCACCTAGGCACCTCAATTCACCTTCCACTTTTTCTTCCACTCGTTCAGTCTGTTAGAGTACATCAATGCAGGCTTAGCGTTGAACTATTCTCTAACCGTAGACGTCTCTCCCAAATGAAATCTTGCTGCAAAAATAAAATGTATATGAAAATAAATTATTTAAATTGAAAGTAAAATAAATAAAACAAAAAATATACCGTAAATTTTCGAAACCACATATCTTGATCTTCCATCGGCATGGTCGAGTATGTCCTACACGGACGTTATAGAAATCCGTGAAGCATCTGGTTGATGGACTTCATTATCCCATTATGGAATAATTGAAACCTACAAAAGAAAATAGTTAATAATATTTGAAACCTACAACAATAATTGTTTATAAAATATAAAAAATCTAAAAACATAAATAAAACTTACCACATAGCTCTTCATATAATCCAAATGAAGTGGAGTCAATCTTCGTGATGTGGGCACACAAGCCGATGATTGGATCTCTAGAATATGAGTCAAGTGGTTTTTACTACAACTCGTCCCTTGCCTCTGACGCAAACCACCTGGTCCGGAAGTAAACCGGTGAAACGCACCATAACCTCTTGTAGAAAAATATATAAATCTACAATACATTCACAATTTTAAAAACAAATCTAATAATAAAAAAAATTAACAATTAGAAATTTAAAATCATTATTAGAAAAATTCTAACAATTTAAAAACAGTTCTAAAGTATTTAAAATTCCAAAAATATTTAAATTTTCAAAAATGTAAAAATGAATATAATCCTAAATCATATTCCAAAATCTAATAAAATTCCAAATCTATGAAAATTCTAAATCAAATAAAATTTCTTTCCAAATCAAATTCTATAGTTCATAGTCCCTTCCAAATCAAATACGAAATCTAATAAAATTCCAAATCCAATTCCAAAATCTAATAAAATTCCAAATCTAAATATCAAAAATCAAAAAAATTACAATATTCCATAATCCATTACAAATTAAAATTTATCAATACTAACATTCCAAATCAAAATACACAATCTAACAATCCAAATCATTAATCTAACAATCCAAATCGTCAAATCTAAGTTCCAAATACCTAAACCTAAAAACCTAACTTATAATCCCATAAAAATCTAGTCAAAAGTTTAAGAAAACTACATGTTTGATTGATTGTTGTTCATTAGGATCTATATTTACCGAAAATCAAAGAAATTTGAATATTTGACAAGCATTGAGAGTTTTAAGATTTGTTTCCGTTTTGTGAATAAACTAGCGAAAAAGATGAAGTAAAATATAAAACAGAATTTCAGACGGCATAGTCTGTCGGTTCCTTCAAATATTTAATTTGCCGCATCTTGGGCAAATCTCGAGAAGGTACACGCCTAAATTTTTTGCGAATCCGTCAGAAATTTTTGATGATTTGCAAAATTTATTACACGCGGGACACCAAAATTTCCCGGATAAAAATTTGCGTGTCCATCAAAAATCCGTTAGAAGTTTCTGACAGATTTTTGACATATATGCGAATTATGCATGTCCTCTGACTGGTCAGTCAAACCTTAAAACTAAACTCGTGTATCCTCAAACCCGTCGAAAATCCGTCAGAAATTGTACGATTCGTGTCAGTTGAAATATGTTTGTAGTTTGTTATATTAATCATTTTAATGATAGAATACTAAAAAAGACATATTTCTATATTGAATATACTAAAGAAAAATTTTTAAGCTGCTTTGGTTGTACATGTTCCCTTAAGTATATGTTTCATTATCTAACATGTAATCTTAATCATACTTAGTTTTGTATACTTCTTATATAACTTGTTTAAATTTTTATTTTGTCACACATGTTTTAAAATAAGTGTTACAATTGTGTTTCAAAGAACATTGTGTTACACTTATTTGAAAAGAGATCCAAAACCCCAAAAGGGTCAGAAATCCGTCGAAAAGTTCTAGATGGGTTATCTGAATATATATATATATATATATATATATATATAGTATAAAGTATCAAATTTTAATGTGGAAATATGTTTGAACCAATTCGAAAATACGTAAATTAATATTCAAGAAATTTAAAAAAATACATTAAGACTTAACTAACTACTCAGAATCTTCATATGATCAATTAGAATGAATTGATTCTGAATCTTCATCAAATTCTCCACATGATTCCTTTGAGTCTGAATGAACTCTATCATCACTGATTTGTATGAAATCAACAACATGTTCAATGTTAAATGAATGCTAAAAGATCCATTTGAACACTTCTCATTGGGTGCAAAGCATTGTGTTCTGAAACTCCATAGTATCTCACTCTTGGGTTAATTGCATTCACTTTGGTGCAAATGTCTAAAAGATAAGTAACTCGAGGGTAATGAACGTAATTTATTAACATTTATTAATATTAGTAAGTAATAACACATATATTTTTAATTGAAACATATTAAAGTAGTTTTCGTCTTGAATGTACTAATGTCACGCCGAATTGGTCAATTTGACACCCTAACCATTGAATGGATCATACCAATAGCCTAGAAACACAATGCACCTCAAGTCCAATATTCCTAGGTAGCGGACTTCCAATACTTCATTAAGAATACCATAGTAAACTACATCCTATGATTGAGCCGAAATACAATAGTCTAAAGTTGGTCTCGTTCTTTCCTCTCATGAATCCTAAACACATATCCCCTAGTGCAATACCTAGGGTATGAAGTTCTCATGTTGTTTGAACCGTTAACAAACTCCACTAACCATGTGAGAAATGTTTGACCACTTTGTATACCTTCAGAAACCTAGAAAATTAGTAAAAGTAATTCAAATACAATAAATATTTTTTATTCCAAATTAGAAAGTGTATTTAAACATTTACATAAAATTGCAACCAAAACACATTCTATTTTTTTAAGAGGTCAAGTTCAGGTTCTGTCTTATATGAATAATAGATACGTATTAGTAATAAGATATTAATTAATTTCAAAGAATTGATAATTGACATAAAAACTTGTATACCTTTCATACTCCACAATAACCTCACAATTTGTGAAGATATACATATGCAAGTGTGCAAACTATTGCTCTAATAGTTTGCACTTCTTTCTTTTTCATTTACTCGACCAACTTGGACAACCAATTCAGGGACAAACACAAAATAAATGGCTATCTCACATCTATCATCATGGTGCGACGAACGTCTACCCTTAGTACGAACTTCTTATGAAAATTAATATTCACAAAAGTGTGAGGCTTCTTGTTGAGGCTCTATACAACAATAGATCCTTCAACTTTCCTTTAAAAATTTACCTTTTCTTGAGATGGAACATGTAACGGTACAAAAGATATACCCAACGGTATTGAAGGCCTCGTAGTGTTGCTTCTTGTTGAGGCTCTGTACAACAATGGTTCCCTCAACTTTGCTTAAATTTTTAACTTTTTTCTTCAGGTGGAACACATAATGCTAAACAGGATACTTCCAACGGTATTGAAGGCCTCTTAGTGTTGCTTCTCATGAGAGGTAGATTGGAAGATGTTCCATAACATCAAAGAAAGACGGTAGAAATATTTTCTCAAGATTATAAAAGATCACCGATATATTGTCCTATAACTTTTGGATACCTTCAACTTTAAGTGATCTCGTGCATAAATCTTGACAAAAATCACAAACTCCTACAAATAAATAGTAAACAAATTAATATAGATATATGCATGAGAAATTGTTAAAATTATGGAACTAACAATATATACATGCAATTGTTTGGTTCACGTCTTTTTGAAGAAGATGAGCAAAGGAAATAGAAGTCGTTGCATCACAACATGACAATCATGTCTCTTCAATTATATAAACTTCCCTTTTAAATAATCGACGCAATTACGCAGATTAAATGCATATCCATCAGTACGTAGGAAAAGAACATTTACCATTAGGAAAAACTTCAAGAAAATCCCGACCACAAATTTCTAGCAAGTCTAATCTAGACTTCATACTATCTTCATCTTCCCTTGAACGTTTAAACCAGTGTTCATGATGTTGTCAAAGAAGTTCTTTTCAACTTGCATAACATCTAGATTGTGCCTCAAATAATGGTATTTCCAATAAGGTAAATCCCAAAAATACACTTTTGTGTCAATTATGAATTTCACCGACACCGTCAATATGATCATACTCATTACCCCCACAGTAAGGAGTCCTCTAAGCACCAAAATCTTTTAATTGCTCCAATATACAACTTTCATCAATCTCAGGAGGTGGACAGTCAAATACTTGATTAATCTTTGTAAACAATGTTTTAGACCAAAGATAAGGATGATCACTCGGTAGAAACCTTATATGGTAATAAAAACAACACGTCTTTCTTATGTGCTGAAATTGGAATGAATAAGTGTTGTCTTCACAATACGGGCACGATAATCTTCCATGAGTTTTCCATTCAGATAATACACCATATATTGGGGAATCTCTTATGGTCAATATAAGAACCGCACACATTTTAAAATTTTGCTGCCATGAAACATCAAATGCTTCAATACCATAATTGCATAGGATTTGTAACTCTTAGATCAATAGTTGTAGGAATACATCTAATGATCTCCTCAGATGCTCTTGGTCGGGAACAAGAATGGAGAGGAACAAAAACTCTCTAGCATGTACAAAGATGGAGGAAAATTGAAAGGTGTTACAATTACCAGTCACAACGAATATTGTCTTCCATGCTTTCTGAATTGATTAAAACCATCTATAAACAACCCGAGGTATACATTTTGTCGCCATTACAAAAAATCTAGATACAGTTATTGAAAATGTTTCCATGTTTATGCGTCTGAATGATAAGTAATATCTCAATTTTGACAATGCTCTTCATGTCATCTCATTGTCTCTATTGTGTGTTGAGGTTAATATAATATCTTCAACCTCTCCGTTAATGGTTTATATCATATCTGTTTAAATGGAATTGAAACTTTGTCACTTGTATCCTGAAACAGCGGTTTACGACACAATCGACACCTTTTGCGGTTTTCATATTCTCTCCAATATATCATAAAGTTGTTTATGCACACATCTATCGTCGGATACGACAAACCAAGATCAGCTACAAGTTTTTGTACCACGTAGTATGATGTTGGTGAAAATTATCTTCATGCAAAATATCTTTTCACAAAATCTAATATCATTTCAACAAATTCCTCCGTCAAATTGTAGTTCGTCTTAATGGTCATCATTCTACTAGCAGATGATAAAGGTGATGATAACGATGCATGAGTTTCTCTACAACTGCTATATAGTGGATGCTTCGGTACGTCTAACATATAAAAAAACCTTTGCGCTTCTAAATTTGGTTATTCAACCTTATCTCCATCATCACCGGCCTACTACATATTCTCTTTAAACACATCATTCACCATCTAAACATTCTGGTCGCCAATGAGTTCACAAACATATTCGAGGCCATGAGTGGGTTACCACCAGACCGGTTACCCGTTCACTATAGAGCTGGAGCTAGGAAAGAAACATGTGTCCAAGGCTCTTTACCGAATGACACCGGCGGAGATGGCCGAGTTAAAGAAACAGTTGGAGGTATTATTGGAAAAGGGATTCATATGGGCAAGTATTTTGCCTTGGGGTGTACCGGTCTTGTTCGTAAAGAAGAAGGATGGGAGTTTCTGGTTGTGTATCGACTACCGAGGGTTAAATCGGGTGACAGTAAAGAACAAGTATCTGTTGGGATCAATTAATTGTTGGATCAATTGGGAGGTGCAACATGGTTCTCAAAGATAGACTTGGCTTCGGGTACCATCAAATTCCTATAAAACCATCGGATGTACGGAATACGGCTTTCTAGACAAGGTATGGTCATTACGAATTTGTAGTAATGCCTTTCGGGCTAACCAATGCGCCGGCGGCATTCATGAAGATGATGAATGGGATTTTCCGAGAATACTTTGATGACTTTGCTATCATCTTCATCGATGACATACTTGTATATTCCAAGGATTGGGAAACTCACCAAGATCATCTAAGGATGGTTTTGGAAACACTAAAGGAGCAGAAACTCTTTGCAAAACTAATTGCAGTTTTTGGTAAAGGAGTATCATATTCCTCGGCCATGTGGTATCAGGACAAGGAGTATTCATGGATCTGGCGAAAATCATGTCCATTAAAGAATGGTTAAGACCAAGGAATGCCACCGAGATAAGGAGTTTTCTTGGCTTGGCACGGTATTACCGGAGATTCGTGAAGGGATTTGCGAGTATGGCACAACCATTGACTCGTTTAACCGGGAAATATACCAAGTTCAAATGGTAGGACAAATGCGAGGTGAGTTTCACAGGGTTAAAGACTATGCTCACAACCGCACTGGTACTAGTATTACCTTTACCGGATGTGCCTTATGTGGTCTATCGGATGCCTCTATTACAGAAGGGAAGTGTAATCGCTTACGCCTCAAGACAGTTATGGAAACATGAGGGGAATTACCCAACGCATGACTTGGAGATGGCTACCGTGGTATTCGCGTTAAAGACTTAGCGTTCATACCTATACGGTGCCAAGGTACAAATCTTTATCGATCATAAGAATCTCAAATACATCTTTACTCAGCTAGAATTGAACTTAAGGCAAAGGAGATGGATGGAGTTGGTTGCAGATTATGATCTGGATATTGCCTATCATCCTGGTAAGGTAAACCAAGTCGCTGATGCCTTAAGTCAGAGACGGTACATGCTCATAACATTAACATGCTCGGAACATTAAGGCTCAATGAACTTTCCAAGGAAGTGGAGCCATTGGTATTAGTGGTGGCCAACCAAGAGGATTTGCTTAGTAGAATCAGGGTTGCCCAAGGAAAAGATGAGAAGTTGAATCATGATGCTTGGAAGGATCAGACTGGGTACCAAATCTCTAACAATGGCACCATCATTGTTAAAGGACATTTTAGTGTTCCGAATTTCCAAGGCTTAAGGGTAGAAATTCTCGGGAAGGCGTATAAGTCGCGATTCTTGATTCATTTGGGAATAAACAAGAAGTACTAGGATTTGAAGCGGTACTATCATTGGGTAGGAATGAAGAAGGACATAGCTCAATGGATTGGGAAATGCCCAACATGTCAAAAGGTTAATGCAGAACATCAAAACCCAAGTCGGTTAATGAAGAATTTGTCGATACCGAAATGGAAGTGGGAATATGTTATGATGGACTTCATGATCGGTTTACCAAGGGGAAAGTCTAGGCGAAATGCATTATGGGTAGTCATGGATAAACTAACTAAATCGGCTCATTTCCTAGTCATAATGGATACAGACGGTGCTGAGGAAATTGCTTCCCGGTACATAGACGAAATTTTCCGAGTTCATGGAATCCTGGTAATTATTATCTCCTATCGCGATACTCGGTTTACTTCTCATTTATGGAAGGCTTTCCAAAAAGCCTTAGGAACGAGAGTGAACATGAGTACGGCTTACCACCCGCAAACAGATGGACAATCTGAAAAAATGATCCAAATGATTGTGGATATGCTAAGGGCTTCCCTATTTGATTGGGTTGGTAATTGGGAGAAATACTTAAGGCTTTCCGAATTTGCCTACAAAAATAGCTATCATCGAAGCATTGGGATGTCACCGTATAAAGCATTGTACGGCAGGTCATGCCGAACACCATTGTGTTAGACACAAGTAGGGGAGTGGAGTATGCTTGGTCCACAAATAGTGGACGAAACCACCAAGAAGATCAGATTCCTTAAGGAAAAGTTGGGGGAAGCACAAGATCGACTCCAAGAAAGGAATGGAAGTTTGATGTAGGAGACTTGGTGTATCTCAAGGTGGTAACCTACAAAGGAAAAGGGAGATTCACCAAGAGGAAAAAGCTAAGTCCAAGGTATATCAGGCCTTATGAAGTCTTCGAAAGAATTAGGGAAGTCACGTACAAGTTGATTCTACCGCCGGGACTTGAAGCATTCCATAAGGTATTTCATGTATCACAATTTAAGAAAGGCTTAAGTGATCAGGAGCACGTGGTGGCTGAATCCCCGTCAGAGTTAAAGGAAAACTTAACCATCAAAACCAATCTGGTTCGGGTAATCGATCAGATGGAGAAAGGCCAAGGAGGGAAAAGATCTAAATGATCAAAGTCCTTTGGGATTGTAACGGGAGAGAAGAGGCAACTTGGGAAACTGAGAATAAGATGAAGACAGACTTTCCCGAGTGGTTTATGGAGTTGGATAAGAATTAACCTTATCAGGATTTGGGGACGAATCCTATTCAGGTGGGGGAGACTTGTAGCATCCGCGATCCTCAGTAGGATCGTTGGAAGGACTTGGTCTGAGAAACGGGAAGGAATAACTCGGACTAAGTACAAAGGTATTGGGTTAGACAGACTCAATATTGGCATTGAGCTGGAATCAGGTATCGGTAGCTCAAACAGCTAGAATGGGAAGACTGAGCTGGATCAGCTCGGTAACTCGATCGAGCTGGATCAGCTCGGTAACTCGATCGAGCTGGAAGGAGTGAAGGTCAGCTAGACCAGCTGAGACCTTACCGGCCAGCTGTGATGACTGAGGTGGTTACTCGGTCGATGACCAAACAGGTGCGAGCAAGGAACGGTTAGATAACCGCTAGGCGGTTACCAAAATACATTAGATCTGGAATTCGCATCCGAAAACCGTCATCTTCTCGAGGAAAACTATAAATGGAAGCGCCTAGGATCTTTTAATGAAGAAGGAAAAAATACAGGAAATTCTAGACAAGAGTCAGAGGATTTACCAGGGTATTATGAAGCATTACTAGGTATTGGAATGGAATTTATCGGCAAGGAAAGGAATCAACGATTTTCTAAGGAATAACAGAGAAACATCAAAGTATTCAAGGGACGATTCTAGGTAAGTCGAGTCTGTGGCTTTGTGCTCGGATTCGTACTTTGACATTATGATAATAAAGTCAAAGGGGTTAATGGGGGATAGATCGGAGGATTTATACGATCATACTTGGCATTTGCATACATCTAATACTTCTTAAAGTAATACATAATACTTATGAAATATGTGATTTTTAGGAAAGAAAATCGATCATGGAAATGATCGGGTTTAGGTGCGAGACTCAAAGTTGGAAGGAAAGATGGATGGTTAAGAACCAGGTAGTTAGGATCGTTTATGCTTGTAATAACTTATATGAAAACTTAAAGTGTAACGAATCCTTTGTTTATAAATAAAATATTCGTTCTTCTTATCTACTCTAAGTAATATGTTTCCAAAATCTCTAAGTATCAAATCTCACAATAAACCTCAAAACGAGTATTGACTAAGGAGTTGGGCTTAAAAATTAGGTAAGGATTCCTCTCAGATTCCTTGATTCGGGATGGGTACTTACATCACTTCTCTTCGAATACTTTTTCATGTGGGGATAGTTAGTTAAGTACCTAAGTAGCAAGGAGAGGTGTTAAGAGATAAGTTGTGCGTTGATTGGGCATAGAGAATAAGGGTGATTATTCGGCATGTTCAAAGATTCTAGACATCTTCTGTATACTTAGTCATGTGGCGTTGGCTGGTTGAGTGACAAGGTAACAGAGAGATTGTTTAGTTTGCATTTTTAATGCTTGGAGCAAATGAAACCCCATTCAAAGGATTAGTTCAACAGAATACAAAGCAATTAGTCATACTATATGGAAGTAAGGTAGTGGTCTTAAATTAAGTTTAGATGCATTAAGTTGATGGAGAAAGAATAGAGTAAATTTTTGAATTGTGCTAGGTTATCGAAATAACTTAAGATATCCGCGTGAAACCTTGTCGAGGTATTTGTAAATAAAGGTTAAAATTTCTTGAATTTCGCTCATGGGGTGACCGATTTTGAGGGAAAGAGAAACGGGGTTTGCCCCTGACCCACAATGAGTCATATGGCTATATTAACCTTTCCCCCCACCCAAACTATGGAAAAAACCTCTACATAGTATTGGCCAACCTGATGAAAAGGCTGAATTGAGTTGCATGGGTTGAGGCAATATAGATATTAATCGAGATTACAAAGTCACCATCGACAGCGTTTGGGATATTATGTGTTATTGCTTAGCTAGACAACTTTGTTGATAGAACATATGTTATGGTGTGTGTGACACAAGAATAAGTGATACAAGAGTTGTGTGACACCATAATTGTTTCTCAAGAGTTGCGAGAGTTGGCAAAAGTGTTGAAGTGAAGCATAATAATAATGGCACGTGTTTGGTGTGATGTAGTAGCATTGGAGTCTTATTACTAAGACCTAAGAAGAAGAAAAAGGATAATGTGGGTTTCAGTTTCATTTAATATGTTAAGTTGGCCTTTGGGTCAAACATTACAATAAAACATGCTAGAACTAACAGTCATTTCTATCAAAAATCCGTCAAAAAAATTTCTTTCCAATGGATTTCTGATGGAAATAATCGTCAGTTCTAGAGCGTTAGAAATTTGGAATCCGTCAGAAATTTCTGACAGCTTCCGGAAACTATATTCTGACGGATTTACGACAGGATATTTTGATGGAGTTCAATGGATTTCTGACGGATGTAATTTTATTTTTTAATTAATATTAATAGTTTTGTATTTATTTATTAGTTTTTGTAAAGAAAAGTTAAAATTTCTTGAGTTTTGATCAATGGGTGACCGATTTGGAGGAAAAGAGAAACGAGATTCGTCCTTGACCCACAATGACTGTACATAGCGAGAAGGTTTTGGCTGACCTGATGAGAAGGCTGAATTGAGTTGCCTGAGTTGAAGCAATATAGATATTGATCAAGATTACAAAGTCACCATCGACAGTCTTTGGGATATTAAGTGTTATTGCTTGGCTAGACAACTTTATTGATAGAACATACATTATGGTGTGTGTGACACAAGACTAAGTGATACAAGAGCTGTGTGACGCCATCAAGAGTTGCGAGAGTTAGCAACAGAGTTTAAGTGAAGCAAAACAATAAGGGCACGTGTATGGTGTGATGTTGTAGCATTGGAGTCTTATTGAGAACACCCAAGAAGAAGAAAAAGGTCATGTGGGCTTCAAGTTCATTTAAGATGTCAAGTAGGACTTTGGGTCAAACACTACAAGAAAGCATGCTAGAATTGATAGTTATTTCCATCAAAAATCTATCAGAAAGTGCTATTTTCAACAGATTTTTCTAACAGATTTCCGATGGAAATGACCGTCAGTTCTAGAGCATAAGAAATATGGAATCCATCGGAAATTTTTGATAGCCTCCGGAAACTATATCCCGACGGATTTCCGACGAATTTTCTACGGAATATTTTGACGGATTTCTGACGGATGTAATATTTTTTTAATTAATATTAATATTTTTTTATTAATGTATTAGGTCTGTTAATAAATGTATAATTAAATTTAGAATTTCATATAAAATTCAATTTCTAATTTAAATATGAATATTTAAAATCCAAAACAAAATATTTAAATTCATAAAACATAAAAATCAGGGCTGAGAAGTTCGCATCTTGGCCATGAAATCTTCCATCATCTTTTTTGTGCTTCCATCAAAGCCTTGGTGGCTTCCATCTCGGCCTTCGTCGTTGCGTTTGTGGTAGTCAATTTTTCATAGTGTCGATCATTCTCCACATAGGTTTCTTTCTCACCTTCAAACCCGTGATATCAGTGGTCCTCACTGCAAGTTGGTTCGAAGCCCGGCTTCTTCTGAAAACCGCGAAGTGGCACTCTTGATTAGATTTCCTTGGAAAGACGGAAAAGCCCCTTTCCAACTCACTCTGTCAGTCCACGTGGTACTCCTTTGGAACCCCAAAAAGATGACCTTTGCTTTTTGGAATTGTCTAGAAGTAAATCAAGTAAAATAAAAATGTAAAAGTTACAAAACAAACTTTAAAATTTAATAAAAAATAAAGATTACTTACTTCGGTAACAAGTTCGTTCCATTTCTTGATAAAAATCTCGTTGGAAGATCCTCCTTCTCCCCGAGCGACTTCATGATATCAACAAGCTCCCGAGCGACTTGATCTTGAATTTGCTTTGACTTCTTGTTGGTGTGAATATCCTCCACCAACCTAAGATGTGAAGGACGCACACCGTCTATCTGAAATTGTAAAAGAAAAATACAAGTAATAAAGTTATAACTTATAAATAAATTAGGACAAACAAAAAAATTTATTAAAAACTTACAAGTTGCTCTTCTCAGGACAACAAGCTCGTCGTTCCAGCGTTGTGCGTCGTAATTTCTTTACCTCCATGCATGTTCAGCCGGTTGTCGGAGTTCGTCTTTGGGGTTTTATCTGTCTCAGCTGGCTAGTATTCAATTTACACATTCCAAAGCTCGGGTTTGTATAAAAACTCCTTTGCCACCTCATTATGCTTCCACTTGTTCTTCCATTCGTTCATCTTCTTCGAGCACATTGTGGCTGTTTTGATGTCAAATTTCGTTCTAATCCTAATATAGAAATTTACATGTTAGTAGTATAAATATGTATATATAAGCAAAATACAATCATCAAATACAATCAAATACAATCATCAAATACAATCAAATACAAAAATTTCAAAATAAAAATTTCACAATTATGTAAAAAATTATCAAAAATTATTCATATTAAACATAAATTCCTAATCAAAAATTAAACATAAATCTAAAACCCAAATAAACATTAAGCATATAAACCTAAATTCTAATTAAAAATCCAAAACCCAAATAAAATTCAAAAATTCCAAAAAACAAATCAAATTCATGAATTTATATCCTAAATCAAATTCTAAAATTCCAAAACCTAAATCAAAAATTCCAAAACCCAATTCAAAATCATTAATTCCAAAATCTAAGTCAGAATCATAGAATCCAAATCCTAAATCTAACCATAGAAACCTAAATCTAACAGGGATAAACCTAAATCTAACTTACAAATCCTTAAATTTAAATTCTAAATCCCTAAATCTGACATGCAAAGACATAAACCAAATTGTAATTCTCAAAAACATTTTGAATTTAAGTTTGAAAGATGGAAAACTTACATATTTGATGAGTTGGAGAAAAAATATTAACAATCGGAGGTGAGTTTGAGAGAATTTTTTGTTAATGGCGGAATGAGTTCGCGAAGAAGGAGAAGAGACAATAAAAACAATTTCCGATGGATATACCCGTCGGAATCTGTCAAAAATTCTGGGAAATTGTTTTTGGCGTGGTCTTCTAAAATTTTTGAGAATACGCGCCTAAATTTTTGTCTGGCCGTCAGAAATATATTTAATTTCCGTGGTTATTAGATGAGACACGTTATATCCTACACCCATTGGAAATCCGTACGAAATTTCCGACGGATTTTGGGTTTTGATTAACTTTGTTTCACTTTAATCAGTTCTTACTATAATTTTTAGGGGTTTTAAATGTTATAGAAGTTAAATACATATACATTTGTATATGAAACTCCACATTTATAGTTTTAGCTCATCTAGTTTAGAAATGTGTTTTTAAAGTATATGGATTGTTATTAATCAAACCAACAACTCTTTCTTTCATGGTTCAATTGGAATGCATCAGTGTTGTCTTGGTAATACTACCACAATAATTTTCCATGGGTAGTCCATCCAAATAATATACCATATGCTTGGAAATCGTTTATGTCCACAAAAGAACCGCACTCATCTGAAAATTCTGCTGAAATGAAACATCATACACTTCGACACCATGATTCCATAACACTTGTAACTCATAGATCAAAGGCTGTAGAAATACATCTAGTAGTCTCTTAGGATGCTCTGGACCAGGAACAAACACGGAGAGAAACAAAAGTTCTCTATGCATGCACATAGATGGAGGAAAATTGTAAGATGATACAATTACCATCCACAATGAATATTGTCTTCCATGCTTTCCAAATGGGTTCAAACCATCTAAATATAACCCAAGATACATTTCGTCGCTCATACTAAAAACCTGGATACAGTGATTGAAATGTTTTCACACTTCTACGTCTGAATGATGAGTAATCTCTCCATTTTGACAATGCTCTTCATGCCATCTTATTACCTCTATTATGCGCGGAGATTGATATAACCTCTTCAACCTCTCCGTTAATGGTAAATATCATATCCGTTAATGGTAAATATCATATCCGTTTAAATATCATATCTCCACTTGTATCCTGAAACAGCGGTTTACGACACAATCGACACTTTTTGCGGTTTTCATATTCTCTCCAATATATTATATAGTTCTTAACGCACACATCTATCGTCGGATACGATTAAACCAAGATCAACTACAAGTTTTTGTAGCACATAGTATGATGCTGGTAAAAATTATCTTCAGCCAAAATAATCTTTCACAAAATCTACTATTATATCAACACACTCCTCCACCAAATTGTAGTACTTCTTAATGGTCAACATACTACTAGCAAATGATAACGGTGAATGACTTTCGCTGCGTCTAACAAATAAAAAACCTTTGTGCTTCTAAATTTGGTTGTTCAACCTTATCTGCATCATCACCGGCCTACTACATATTATGAGGTATACGTTCTTTCCAATTACGATTACAGGCACAACGAATATTGCCTTACATGCTTTCCAAATGGGTTAAAACCATCTATACATAATCTGAGGTATAAATTCTTTTGCTCAAATGCAAAATCTGGATACATTGATTGAAAATGTTTTAACGCTTTTGCATCTGAAGAATATGTAATCTCTCTTTCTTGATTATGCTCTGCATACCATGTCATTAGCTCTACCGTGCGCTGAGATTGATATAACCTCTTCAAGCTCTCAGTAAACAGAAATACCACATCTGTTTATATGGAATTGGAACTCTTCCACTAGTCTCCTGAAACCGCGGGTTACGACAAAATTTACATCATATGCGGTTTTCATCTTCTCTCTAATATATCATACAGTTGTCGATGCACAAATCTATCATTTGATATGACAACCCAAGACCAGGTAAAAGCTTCTGAACCTCGTATTATGATGATGGTGAAAGATTATCTCCCGACAAAATATTTTTTACAAAATTTGTTATTGCATCAACACATTCTTCCGCCAAATTATAGTCCGTCTTAATGGTCATCATTCTACTTGCAGATGATAAAGGCAAATGACCTTCTCTACAATCCTTATATAGTGGCTGCTTCGCTGCGTCTAACATATCAAAAAACTTGTGTGGTTCTAACTTTGGTTCTCCAACCCTATCTTCATCTACACCGCCCGATGGCATATTCTCTCTAAATGCATTGTTCACCATCTCAACGGTACCAACACCAAAATCTACTTTTGTTCTATATTCTCCTAAGGTTTCTACAACATATGGTTCATTAGTACTACCATAATCATATTTTGTTTCTTCATGTAGATACCAAATCTTGTAACCCAACATAAACTCATTTATATACAAGTGATTCCAAAAAAAACTCTATCTTAACATTATGCAAATTCTGACAGTTAAAACATGTACATTTTAATCTACGACTTTTGTTCGCGCATAGTTGATTTCCTACCAATTCCATGAACTTGCATATACCTCATGCATATTCTTCTTTCATTAAGTTGGACTTCGGATCCATCATCGATTCGTCCAACCATGATCAAAAATATCCATAAGAAAACATCTCTTTCCGATTTCAAAGAAGTTTTAGTAATCTATTGAGTTATGAATGTATGTGGGAGTGTGGAAACATATTTTATAAACTCGTCGCCTATATAAAATCGGTCATAAATCCGTCATAAATTTCAAAAATCTCAAACGGCTATATAACTTAACGTAAATATTTTCTGACGGATTATTCAAAATCTCAGACGGTTATATCAACGTATATATTTTCTGACGGATTTCAAACGGAAACTCAACATTCTGTCAGAAAATCTGATGGATGCTGTTTAGTTGAAATAACATCGGTTTGCTGTCAAAAATTTCGAACGACAGCTACACCCATTGGAAATACCATCGATTTCCTGACTGTTTTATTGTAGTGAAAGGAGAAGCTCAATATCTTGTGAAGGCATGAAGACATCAAGAGCTTATAGTTTTTCTTTCGAGTATAACAGAAAAATACACATGCCTAGGTTAAATTGAGAGGTACACACAAGCATGGGTGTGGCGCTGTCCCACCACATGAGTTTTGAAGATCTAGTGGCGGTTTTTGTTTTGAAACTACCTCGTCGAAAAACACAATGAGTGGTAGTTTTCTTTCATTGTAATTCTAGAAAAAAGTAGTATGATTGCCATATATCAATGGTAGGTTGCGACCTTTTCTAATGAATGGTTTTTAAAGATTAGTTTCTTGTTCATTTATGCTTTCTTATCTTACTAACAAGCACATCTAGCCCAGAGTGGTTATAACACTCGTCAGGATAATTTTATTGAGAAGAGTATGAAAATAGTGAAATTGATCAGGTTGCAGAATGGTTAGGGAAGCTATATTCATGACACGATGAAGACCGAGTATAAGTAGGGTAAATATCCCAACCATATGGCAGTTTGAAGGAGATGATTTTGGGGGAAAAGGGCCTCCGAAATTTGCTTAAAATGGTGTTGGTTTCCAAATTTAACCGATCCATGAGAGGGTCCACTCCCATGTCGTGTGGAGAAGAGGAAAGTAATTGGTAGAAACAATATGGAGGTCGCTGGAAGTAGACTCTACAGAGAAAGAAACAAGAAGTTACTAATAATTGTAAAATCTTGATATCTACGATATGAAAAAAATGAATAATTCTAATAGATTATGAAATAAAACATAATTAAAATATAAAAATTGATACAAAAACTTGATTTTATGTTTTCTTATAAAGACACAACTAACCATTATGTACAAAACTCAGTACCTGACCTATAGTCGATAGACTATGAGAGTATACAAATAATGCTAGTTATGGTTTTTTCCACATCTGAATACAATCCATAAATATTGATTTAATTGTGATATTTTCAATAAGTGGTACAAAGAATTTTTTTCAAACACCCCTACACTTTTAGATATTTTTACAAATGTACTCTACCGCTACATAGTTCATTAGCATCTTGCCTATGACTTTAATGTGGTAAACAACACTTCCCCTCATATTTCATAAGATAACACATAGTTTTGCAACTTTTAGTCTAGGATCA
Organism: Cardamine chenopodiifolia; assembly: GCA_963922655.1. NCBI lineage: Eukaryota > Viridiplantae > Streptophyta > Magnoliopsida > Brassicales > Brassicaceae > Cardamine > Cardamine chenopodiifolia. The sequence goes on from OZ000490.1 coordinate 4,765,881, forward strand.
AAGTGGTCATAAAGAAATACACATTCTATTCCCACGTCTTAAACCCATTTCCACCAAACTTTTTCAACATTAGTCCTATTCTTACAACGCTACACTAACGGATTCACATGTAGTAAACTACTCCCAAACTGAATTTGGGGCGTCGACTCATAAGATTCGATTTTACGAGAACCACCTTCAACTATTCCATTAAGCTCCATTTCTGACCATCGATCAACTCTTGCTATCGTTATTATTAATCATATCAACACTTGAACCTGTGCACCGAAAACAAAACAAGTTAATAAATTAACCAAAAACCCAGAAATTGAAATTCAGTTTATTATGAAATAATAAACAAAAGAAACTGCATAATCAGATGTAATATAAATTTTCCAAATTAACAACTCTGTTAAAATCACAACTTAGTCCTATTAATCGCAAAGACATAAGGAATCCTATTTAGCAGTTAATCAAATGCTAATAAATTGCCAATGTGATTAAACATATTTTCCAGACTTAAACAAATTTGGAAACACTAAGTACATGCACCAAAGTTCAACGATGGCATAAGCTACTAACCATTGATCAAAAAAACATCGAGTCATCAACTGGAAAAAGCAAACTAATAAGAAGTATGCCAATAATCCAAATCGGTGCCTTTAAACAATTAACAAAAACGAGGCTTGATTTCTTTTGCTAAAACATTAACAAAATTAAGAACCAAACCAAATAAACGTGCAATTATCAACCAATCAGCAGACCAAAATCTGGATTATCTCCAAAACTCTCCATCCACCTGTTCTTATAAAATTTTTAACAATTAATCAGCTTTTTTGTTAGTATATTAACGAAAAATTAAAGAATTAAGATTGTAAAATTTTGATTCGTACGATATGCCAAACTGAATAATTGTAATAGATTATAATATAAAAAAAAATTAAAATACCAAAATTGATACTAAAATTTGATGAACACAGAACGGTTTGTGCAGAGTCGAGATGAAGATTTATTTCTTTAATTCTTTAAATGTATGTAGTGTGATATTTTTACACAATCAGAATTCAAAGATACAACCACACCTTTTTTTTTATTTGCATCATCCGAAATTAAAAATCTAACGAATGCTAAACATGTGTTGCACTCTTAGACAAGAAAACATAAAAAAAAAAAAAAGACATGAGGAAGATTATTTTTTTATCTTTATGTAATCAACCACAAAATGAGAACATGAAGCCATGACTTAATATAGTCAAAGACCCAACTGTTTTTTTTTAACAATAAAGAGGAGAATCTCTTGTTAATCACAAAATTGTGAGAATTAATTCTCTAATGACTTGTTTTGTTAGTACAGAACTCCAATCAATTACAAAGAGATCTTTGTTGAATTAATCAACAAAATAACATAAATGAATTTGGACAAATAGGAAGAATAATTTGGGTTGTAAGTCTATTATTCAAATTCCAAATTTCATAACCTACATCCAGCTTGCCTCGGCAAACATGCGGTTTGAATTTCTCCTCTAAATTTTAAAGTGCGACATTTGATCTTTAATCAAGCTAACCACTTCGGAACTCCATTTCTCATTCAAACGAATTCATACACCACCACGTAGTGCTCACGGCTATGATTCTATCATAACCAACATTCTGATGAACGTCTTCACCTAAAAAATCCACCAACAAATTGGTCAAAGCCACTTTGTCAAAAATAAGTGTCAGTAAGAACCGACACCAACAAAAAGAAAAGCGAGAACATAGCATTTTTTGCGGTTTTGTTCTCATTAATGTTGTACTAATTATTCTGACTCCACCATTCGATAAATTAATTTCATCAATCTAATTGTTGCTAAAATGGTTACAAAACCGCCCACAAGTAAAAATACATAAGGAGAGTGAGGCGGAGATGAACTAGCAGTTCGATGGTAAAATTGAACCATGTGGTTCTACATCTTATATTTCTATCTTGCTGTGTCTTCAGTTGTAGCCAAAGAGTTCGTATTGACGCTTGGGTCTGGCAACTTCAGTTCTGTTGTCAGCAAATACAAGTTCATTGTCGTTGAGTTCTACGCTCCTTGGTAGGCCACTCACTAATCTATTTTTTCAACCTGAATGAAAATTGTCATTTATATCTATATATATGATGGGTGATGAAACTGTGAATTTAAAGACTTCAATTATTTTTTTCAACACTTTAATTGTTTATAACCTGATTTAAGTGATTGTTGGCTTGTAAAATGATCAATATTTTTTAGCTACTACTTATGTTTCTTTTATAAGAAATTGTTTTGGCTAAACCCCTGGGTTTATTAGATTTTTACCTAAAAGGGCCAGTTTAACAAACTGTATATGTTACTTGTTTTTAATTTTAATGTTTTAATACTTAAAATGAGATATTAAACACGGTTTAACCGATGATTAAATATATTGCAAAATATAAATGATCATAATTATTAAATACATTTAAAGTTTTGCAAAGTAATGTAAGAAAATCAAATAAAAAGACAGAAAAATAAATTCCTAGAATATATAATATCTTTAAAAAATTATTGCAACATAGATGTGATCACAAATTATTAAACAAAAAACTTGAAATTTTTTTTTTTTTAAATAGATTATATCTAAAATACTTTTGAAAACAAATGAGGTAAATAATCTTTTTCAACACGAACTATACCTTTTCATTTATATATATTTGAATAGTGTTTCATACCTAAACTAAAAAATCATGCTAAATCTATAATCGTCGTTGGATGTTATTCAACTATTAACGACACTCACTCAGCTGGCAAATTATTGATGATATGGCATAAAAAGACGATTGGTGTTTCTTAAAATATTTGAAAAACACAAGATTTGAATTCATGACCTCAAACTTGAATCTCCGTATCTTTTAGTAGTTTATCAACAACCATAATTAAGTATAACATCAACATTTTAATATATAACCTATAAAATCTACAAAATTTATATCTCAAATTGGTTTAAAATTATTTGGATAACCACTTAAAATTCATCTATTAAAATAATTTGGTTTAATTCTGTTTAGAAAATCCGATTCAATTTCTCTACACACTGAATATGGGATTCCATTCCCATTGGATTTGGACCCTTAAGAGATGATTTTGAATTCATCTTAACGACGACGACACTGATTCTATTTCTCTCTATACATTGAATTCTTGCTTCACGAACCTTCCTTGTTCTACCTTCATTCTCGCCTTTTTTACTTTTTCCTCTTTTTTCGATTCGATTCATCTTTTCTTTTCGATCCATTCACCTTGCTCCATCTTCTTTCAGGTTTTTCATTTCTGGGTTTGATCGTGGATCGAGAATTTTGATTCAAATCCAGTTTCATAGATCTCCGATCCCAAATAGTCGCTTGGACTTTTGCTGCTAGGTAGGAAAAAAATCAAAACTTTGAGATTGGATTCGATTTCATCTGGTTGCTTATAATCTCGAGGATTCGAGTTTTGTGAGTGAGATGGAGTGAAGAGGCATCAGAAAGTTCTCCGGGATAACATTCATGGGATTACGAAACCCGTGATTCGACGTTTAGCGAGAAGAGATGGTGTGAAGTGTATAAGCGGTTTGATCTGTGAAGAGACTCGTGGTGTTCTTAAGATCTTTCTTGAGAGGCAGGGACGAACTCTGTCTGGATTTGGAGGTTGATTTGAATCGGATTTTGTAAATCGTTGGTTGTTTGATTTGGGAATTACGATTACTCAGCTGTCTTCATCTCCCAAGGCGGCGGCTATATCTACTCCGACAAAGAAGAAACCGGCCACTGTGGCAAGAAGAAGAAGAAGAAATGTTAATTTGATTAAAATCAAGAAATTGCAGTGAGAAATGAACTTTGATAAACAAAGTTTTAAATGTTAATTTGATAAAAAAAAAGGCGGTTCATCTTAATTTTAATTTTGATTAGAGTGAGAGATGAAACTTTTAATTTTAATTTTCCAATTCTAAACTTAATTCATGATTTGAAAATTATGTTATAATGAAAAATGTTGGTATAAGACTATGTGCAATGGACTTTTGAATAGAATTATTCGGCAGTTGAAATTATTGTAATGAAAAAAAAATTAATGAGTTAGTACAAGTTACTGTTCACGCTTGTTGAAAATTTTCAACGCATGAATTTAAGATTAATTTAACAAATGTTAAAATCTGATTGGTTCAAATTTTTTATTAAAAATAAAAATAATTAAAATCTGATTGGTTGATTAGATTTTATGTGTTTTTTTCACCTTTATCTTTTAAATTCAATTATTAGATAATATAATAATTATTTTAATTTTATTTTTATATCAAAATTTATAATTTTTTATACTCTATAAATAGAGACTCGCTTCATTTGATTTGGACACAGAAAAAAAAAACATTTTATTTCGTTAAAATGGATCCCAATAATAACCCTTTCAATCTCAAAAATTCTGGTAATTACTTTTTCAACTACCCAAATCCCAAAAATTATCAATTTCAAAATCAACCTCCTAACCAACCCCAACATATACCCAATTATGGGTATTCTCCAAATTTCTTCATACCATCAGCTATTCTGAATTTTCATCCATACTATGGATCGATTATGTCATGTCCATCTCAAGAACCCCCTAATTCCCGAATTTTTGACATAAATGGCTCTTGGTGATATGGGCGGTGCTGATGAAGCCACTCCAAATACAGATATTCAACTCATGTTCGTCGCAAAAACCTCAAATGGACCACCGAGCAAAATTTGGTGTTATTGAATGGTTGGATTAAATATGGAACTGACAGCCTTGTTGGCAGAACCAAAAAGGTGAAGCCTACTAGGTAAAATTGCTGATTATTATAATGAGCATTGCTCATTTCAGTCGTCGCGTGATGGAGCTTCATGCAGAAATCATTACAACTACATCAACCAAAGACTTGGCAAATGGATTGGCGTTTATGATAACGCTAAGCGTATGCAACAAAGCGGGTGGTCAGAGAATGATGTATTGGCAAAAGCGCATGAATTATATTCAAGTGCTAATAATGGTCATTCTAATCTAATGTCAGAATGACACGCTATTCGTGATCAACCACGGTATAGTAGTCAGGTCGGAGGAAATACTAGCTCCGGGAGCAGTGGATCTAAGAGATCACAGGAGAGTGATGCAAGTGGTTCAAGCTCTATTGGATCCATTGCTCGTCCAATGGGGAGGGATGCAGCTAAAATAGGGTAAAAAAAGCAAGAATGCATCCATGGAAGTGATCAACAAAGAGTGGAATGAATTTAAACAATTCAAGGAGAAAGAGTTGGAACGACTAGACAAAATAGCCATGACACAAGACGAAGCTAACTAATTAATGAAAGAAAAAACTCAAGCTAAGAAGATGAAAATGTATTTGAAGTTAAGTGAGAAGGAGCATCTTGATGACCGGAGTAAACAGCTATTGGAGAAGTTAGGTCAAGATCTGTTTGGAAATTAATAATACTGTTTGGCGTGTTCTGCTTTAATAATGTATGTCGTTTTCTATTTCAATAATTTCTCTCCATGTCTGCTGTAATAATGTATGTCGTTTTCTATTTCAATAATTTCTCTCCATGCCTGTTTTAATAATGTATATCTGTTCTGCTTTAATAATGTCTTTCTATTCTATTTCAATAATTTCTATCCATGTCTGGTTTAATAATGTCTGTCATTTTCTATTTCAATAATTTCTCTCCATGCCTGTTTTATTAATGTCTATCTTTTCTGCTTTAATAATGTCTATCGTTTTCTATTTTAATAATTTCTCTTCATACCTACTTTAATAATGTCTGTCGTTTTCTACTTTAATAATGCATGTCGGGGAGCCACCCTTGTCAATCAATGTTTGTTTGGAGCACCCAATCAATTTCTTCATTTGATGTACCAATATCATAAATCTCATACTACTAAAAAACTAGTAATGGATCCATTAGAATTTCCTTTCGATATCAAAGCTTACAAAAAGCAGTCTGAAATTGAAGAGAAGTATATCATTAACCGGTTTAGAGAGCGGCGAAACAAAGTAGAAGAATACTATCCACCTCGTAGAAAAATAAAATACTTCAAAAGAGATCATGCAGTTGCAAACCAGAGACTGATTGACGACTACTTTTCCAATCAACCCATATATGACGGTGCAATGTTTCGTCAGCGATTCCGCATAAGAAAACATGTTTTCTTTCGGATTGTTAGGGACCTATCAAGCACCGACAACTACTTCACACAACGAGTTGAAGCCGCCAATAAAGAAGGTATATCTCCATTAGCAAAATGTACCACAACCATGCGAATATTAGCATATGGTGTGGCAGCCGACGCAATTGATGAATACATCAAAATATGAGGTACTACAGCCTTGGAGTGCTTGCGTAGATTCTATAAGGAATCATACAATTGTATGAGCATGTGTATCTTAGAGCTCCAACTCAAGATGATCTACAAAGAATACTCCATGTTAGTGAGATGCGGGGGTTCTCGGGAATGATTGGGAGTATTGATTGCATGCACTGGGAATGGAAAAATTGTCCTACGGTGTGGGAAGGTCAATTTACTCGGGGAGATAAGAGAACCACCACTGTTATTCTTGAACCAGTTGCATCTCATGATCTATGAATTTGGCATGCATTTTTTGGATGTCCATGTACATTGAACGATATAAATGTTCTAGACCGTTCACCAGCGTTCAATGATGTTGAACAAGAAAATACGCCAAGAGTGAACTTCTTCGTGAACCAACATCCATATGATATGGCGTATTATCTAACAGACGGTATATATCATTCTTATCCAACTTTCGTCAAATCAATAAGACTTCTTCAGAATGAACTAGATAAGTTATTTGCACAACGTCAAGAAGGATGTTAGAAGAAACATTGAACGTGCATTCAGAGTGTTGCAAGCTCGTTTTAAAATTATCTGTAAACCAGCCTCCCATATGGGATATAACTGATTTGTCTATGATCATGAGGTCATGTATCATATTACATAATATGATAGTTGAGGATGAGCAAGATACATATGTTCAACATTGGACCGATTATGATCAATCTGAGGCAAGTGGGTCTAGTACACCGCAACCATTCTCGACTGAGGTGCTTCCTGCATTTGCTAATCATATGCGTGCTAGATCCGAGTTGCGCGATTCAAATATACATCACGAATTGCAAACGGATTTAGTCAAACATATATGGACAAAATTTGAAATGTTTAGAGACTAAAATATTTATAAAAAAAATTGTAATGTAAGAGTTTTATAGTTTGTATGTGTAATATTATAATAATTATGTGTGTTTCAATAAAATTTAAGTGTGTTTTAATAAAATTATATGTTTTAATAAAAATGTGGGGTAGAGTGTTGAATTTTTTAAAACAAAACTATTATAGAGTGTAAAATAAAAATGGGTGTTGAATTATGAAGTGGATGAAAGAGAAGATGATGTGGAATAAAAAATAGGGTATTGAATGTTAAAACCATTGTAAATAGTCTAATAATCGAAAATGGTTTTAGATCAATTGGTAAAATACAAGTGTTAACGATTTTGAAAGTACAGGAATGAAATAGGCTTGAAAATACCCTTTACCCGAACGGAGGGAGTAGTTGTTTATATGTACATACCAGCTTGGTTGGTTCTTTCCTTGACTTGTACTGACCATGTAACTATTTTAGGTGTGAGCACTATAAAATTCTCTCTTCCGAGGTAATTTTATTACGTTCATTATTTGGATACTTTTATCTCTCCCGGATTACGTAATTACTTTTGCCTGGCAGTACGAGAAGGCTGCTTCAATTCTGAGTAGCCACGACCCACCAATTCCTCTTGCTAAAGTGGATTCAAGCAATGCAGTGAACAGAGGTATCACAAGCCAATATGAGATCACAGCTTACCCTACTCTCAAAGTTTTTAGAGATGGAGGCAAAGTCATTGAAGACTATAAAAGTCCTCGTGATACACAAGGCATTGTTGATTATGTCAAGAAGCAAAAGTGGTCCTGGTTCTATAGAGATTAAATCAGCAGTAGATGCTTCTTGCCTCATAGACGATAAGCAAATCGTTGTTGTATGGTTTTGTTTCCTCTACTCATGTTAAACAGTTTTCTCCAAAGCTTCACCAACTTACTTGTGGCTTTGTAGGTTGGAGTGTTCCATGAATTTTCTGGTGAGGAATTTGAAAACTTCATGGCGCTTGCTGAGAAACTAGGTTTAGACTATGAATTTGGCCATACCTTGGATGTCAAACATCTTCCACGTGGGAAGTCTTTATGACACTCGGCCATTGGTTAGGCTACTCAAACCATTTGATGAACTCTTTGTTGACTTCAAGGTAATGTGGAAGAGTCAATTATGTTATCTGCTAATTGTTATTGTTCTTGACATTAAAATGCCACACTTGTAGGAGTTTAAAGTTGATGCCATGGAGAAGTTTATAGAGGAAGCTAGAATTCCTATTGTCACTATCTATGATAAAGACCCAAATAACCATCCATATGTCAATAAATTCTTCAATTCGACACACTCAAAGGCAATATAACAAATCTTCGTTTTTTTGTTTCTTTTCCTTTGGACTAGCTTCCTCTCCTTATGTTGCTAGTATGATTTCTGAGTCATTTGGTGGGATGCAAAATCTCAATAACGTGCACATAAGTCTGAAATGAATTAATATGATGGACCTAGCTTGAGTACAAGGTGTATCTTAAATGATTCTCAATTGTTTTCCTAGATGACTTGACGGGTAGACTAGACTTATCTTATTGTTCTCTCTTATCCTACAAAATTATGCATTCAATTTGCCATTATGATTTTGTTAAATGTCCCACATTGTTAAGGAGTGGGACTAATCAATGCATAATAGAGACACATGGTGAGGTTTAAAATCTTTAATTCGGTTGTACCTCGAGATCTAATAGGTTTTTCTATGTTTTATTTGATTCTGTTTCTAGGATTTTTTTATGAGGTTTTTTTACTTTATACATTATGAAGTTTCAGCGTTTTCTTTAATTTTTTAGTAATGGCATAGCTCTTATGAACTTTTAGGGGGTGTTATGGTTGGTCCCTCACTCATAAACTAGTTTTTAATTGGGTGTGGTTAAGAACTTAGTAGGGTTGAATCTAAAAATGTTTTTAGACGGCAAATAAAATTTTTAATTCAAAGAACAAAATTTTAAGGAAATTCTTTTTTAAATATGACATGTGTTAATTTGAAGAAAAGAACATTTACACCATATGCTATTGTGGGGGTAAAAAGTTTTTTATAACCTAAATTTTACACGGAAGTGCCAATTTATTCTTACACTTTAGAATAGTGGTAAATCATATCCCAATACCATTAAAATTTGAATTTCATATCCAAAGTAAAGTTATCATGCCAATTTCGTAGTGTTAGTCAATCGTTAACAACGCTGAATCAACCGACATATGTGGACTGAACTGTCATAAACGACGTCGTTTTGAGTTTAACACTTAGAAAATATTTTAAAAAGATTTGTTATACTACCCTAACCTTAAAACTGAGACCTCTAACCCTTTAATACCAAGTCATAATCAGTTGATTCACAACCATCATCATAAAACATGCCAACATTTTAATTTATAAACACACTAAAATATTTTAGAAACAAATAAAAAAAATATAAATCTAAACTGGTCCAGAAACCATTTGTCGTTCTCTAATCCAATCAAAATAAACAGTTCCAAGATATTCCGTCGATAACCAACATCATGTAGACCTCAAAATCAGGCCTTGACCATCGTGTCGAAGAAGCTCTGCTGCTTCTGGTAAAAAATTTCCAGTCTGTAGTGATTCTTCAATTCCCTGTCTGTGATTATCACTTCCCGTTTCAGTTTTCGTAAAAATTTATGATCTGATTTTGATTTCGTGGTAAAATTCTCAATAGGAAATTCAATCAAGTCGAAGCTGAGGTATCCTCTAAGATCAGCTCTTAGATCCAAAGAAGGGAAGCCTCCTGTTCCAGTTTTTCAGTTTCTTCAGTTCCCAGGAGGTATAGTTTTAGCAATTTTTTGTATCTGATCTTCGATGCAATAATGATTATAGATCTGGGGATTGAAGAAGACATTGATGATGCTAGATTATATGCTGAATCACTGGTTTACATTTAAGCCTTTTCTGAATTTTGAATAAAATTTTTGAAAATTTCCCCCCGAAATTTCCCAGAATTATAGTTTGAATATTAAGATGTGATCATAAATTCTATAAACCTTGCAATATAATTGGTCTTCTGAATTCTATTTGTGTGGCTTGAATCCCAGGGCACGAGTTGCATCAGCTGTTAGTCAGAGTACTACAGTTCTCAAAATCGGGAAGAGATGAAATCATGTGTAACCGAGCCGGTTTGTTTCGGTTTTATGGTTATGTAGTTACTTTGTTTATTAATGAAAAATAAATGATTTTTTCCCAATTCTATTTAATTTCGAGGGTTTCTCTTTTGGTTCATTGATAGTTTGTAATTCGGTTTAACTTAAACTTTATCTAATCCAGAAACAAGATTTCGAATTTCAACGTGTTTATAAATTAAAATGTTGGCATAATTCACGATGATGGTTGTGGATCAATTGGTTACGCTTTGCTATTAATGGATTCGAGGTTTCGGTTTTGAGGTTAAAATGTAACAATTTTTTATAAAATATTTTATGATATAGCACTGTTGCAAAGTGTATGAATGAATTGTCACTTCCGTATAAAGTCCAGGTTATAAAAAACCATTTACTCGATATTATGCTCATCAAATATTTTTCAAATTGCAGGTAATTCTTTTCATGAACTTTGGTGGGGGATTAGCCGATAGATTCAGGTCCAAATGTCGTGAAGTGGCTGAGCAATATAGAGGAGATGGGATTAGCTTCTTACTCGGAGATGCTGAAAATACTCAAGGAGCACTTCAAGTCAATGTTTTACTTGGCTTACAAGTTCTTCTTGTTACTTCTTAACCAACTTCTTTTAAAGTGATCTGACATCGAAACATTTTGAATGCGGTGAGTATTTTGGACTGAGAAGTGGCCAAGTACCACTTATCATTATTGAAAAGAAAGATGGGGAGAGAAGTTCATGAAACCTAAGAGCACCTCCGTTGGTTAAGAATCCCACTATGTATAAATTAAAATATAATTAATTTAAGAATCCTACTACTGTTAGTTAAGAACTCCACTACCATTTTCACTATAAAAGTTTAAAAACCGACTCTTAAAGTTCTTAATTAAGAACCTCTCATATTCTCTCTCCTATTTTTTTATTTTTTCTTAATTTTTTTTAAACTTAAGAACCCCATCTAAGAACCTCTAATGGAGATGATCTAATCTGGAGCCTGATCAGCTTGCATTGTGAAAGAATGAAACTACTACAGGATGGAAAAGTTTCAGCATTTAGGAAATCTGAACCTATCCCTAAGGAAAACAAGGAGGCTGTGAAAGTAGTCAGATGGTGACAGCTTTGATGACATGGTTCTCAACTCGCCAAAGAATAGTAAGCTATGTTATTCAATACTCTATCGTTGTGCAGATATAATAAACTAAATTTTAAAAAAGATTGATATTAATTTTTAACATTTGTTCAAAAATTTATAAATAAAGGTTAATTTTAGTTATTCACCAAAATTAATCTTTTGTTAAAATTAAATTATAGTCATTTAAAAAATTATTTTTGTGAATATTTGTTTTTTTAATATCGTTAAATAATTAAATAAGCAGATTTTGTTTTAAGATAAACTTTTTTTTATGTATGAAAACTGATATAGTAGAATTAAATGTTTGTTTAGTAATATGAATAGTATGAGTTTATATAAGTTATTTTCCAAAAATATCTTACCTATATTAATTAATTAAACAATTAGATTTTAGTAGGTTTTCTAATAACATATCATATAACTGAACACAAACTAAAGGTTTTATTCAAACAAATTACCTTTTTAATATATAATAGATATTATGGACCATATTTTCAGTTCCAAATCAAGCACGGATTTGGATGTGAGGGAACATATGAATTTGCTGTAGTGGTTTTTTTTTTCAGTCCTGATTGAGTTCTAAATGCCTTGGTGTGGACAATGCAAGAAGCTAGCCTCAATGTTGGATGAAATTGCTCTTTCGCTACAGACAGACACAAATGTTGTCATAACTAAACTCGTCAGATTCTAAACTATGTATCATTAGTTTCTAATATGAAACCAGCCCACTGGGGCTTCGAGCTGACGATGAGTAAAAAAATCTGAGATTGATATTTTATTGATCAAAACATACCACAGGATGCAATATCATACGATTATCCAGTGGCCAAATTTGAAGTGAAAAATTACCCAACGCTTTACTTCAAATCTGCGAGGGGTTGATAATTCAACACCAAGGAAACATATCAAAGGACGAGATTTATAGTTTCATTCAGACGAACTACGACACAACAGAATCAGCAGAAGTGTCAATGGATGAACTCTGAGAGTCCATCGAATTAAGCAAAATAAATCCGAGGACTCTTTGTTACTTGTAATTTTTCTCTGTTGGTAAACTTTGGAAAGATATTTTTATGCAAGTGAATGTTACGTGCCAACGAGGCGAGAGATATTTTTATACAAGCGAATCTTTCACTTCAGTTAAGGTTAACCTATGTGGTCAAATCAGTCAGGGTTGAAAGTACCAAGTTATTGTAGGAAAGTATAATTAATGGATAATGTTTAAGATTAAGAATGATATATATATATATATATATATATATATATAACTGATGTACGAAAAAGACCAATCTGTCCTTAAAACTCTCTCTAGAAGTTTTCCCTACCCGCTTCTCAGTTCTGAATCTCTTCCTCCCCTTTTCGATCGGCAGAAATGGTGGCTCATGCTTCTGTGCTTCATCGCGGTTAGTAATGGTTTAAGGCGACCAAGGAGTGGCATCAGATCTTCTTCTCCAGCTCAAAGCGGAGGCAGGATGGCTCTCACGATGGTCCACGACTATTTCTTCCATCGGGTTCAAGTTGCTTGAGGTTGGTGGTTCGAGGTGGTGGTCTCAGTCCGAATCTGCTTTAAAGGGACTCCTTTCTCCGGTGGCAATCGAGTGGCAGTCACTGCAGCTGAGGACGATTAACGATGCTTCCTTTAGTTGCATCACCTAAAACAGCCAGTTTGGATGGATCGATGAAGATCTGCAGTTTCCAGCGGTTTGGTAGGAGTCCCTTGAGGCGAATTGGAAAGTGAGTTGTGGTCACTGGTGGAGGCAATTTGTGCTCGTCTTCTCTTTGCCGGAAGTTTGGTTGTGGCGACGCTCTTGCTTCGTGGTTGTTCTTGTGGCTGAAGTTGGGTCCTTCACTTTTGGGTTTGGCCTCGGGCTTGTTGCTTGTTGTCTGCGGTTATGCTTGGATTCACCGGCAAGAATAGAGTTTGAAGAGGGATAGTCTCGCCGATGATTCCACGGGTTAACTTTCCTTTTGTTTCTCCGGATGTCCGTACTGGACTACCGGTATTTTGTAACTTGGTTTACTAAACCAGTTTTCTAACCAAGTCCCATTTCTAGATAGGTGTGGACATTCAGTTCTTCAGTTTGGATCCGGATTGATTCTTTTTAGTTTTTTGGTCTATCAGATAGAAGAATTTTATATTTATATACATATACAATTTTGGTTCGGGTTTGGATTAATTTTTTTTTTTTTTACCATCTGCTTATATATTAAATCAACCCAGAATAGTTACAATGCAAAGCATGAGCTATGATGTTTGGAACAGGGAGTAATACATATAAGACATCTTATTGCTTTGTCGAGATACCCATTTGAACTGCACTTCCTCAAACCTCAAACTCCATTTTCGAATATCTCGTAACCAATTAAACACACTGAAATTGAGTTGAGTACCTTGAATAATTGCTATCATCTCTTGATTGTCTCCTTCAAAACGAACTTTACGAAGCCTCTTACTCCAACTATTCTGCATCGCCATTAACAAAGCTTGAAATTCGCTCTCTAACACACTCATCGTACACTTCCCTATTGCTTGTCTTGAACCAACATATATCCCATTGCTATCTCGTAAAACCCTGCCAGCCTTTGAAGGATATACATTACTTATGTACGAGCTATCAAAGTTACATTTAATCCAACCTGTATCAAGCGGTTGCCAATTTCCTCTGTTGCTCTGCTGTTTCAAAATTGGATTATACGAAGAAGACTCGATATTATGCCTTGTGTATCTGACCATTCCTTTGAATTTGTAGTTGCCAATCGTAATGTAGCTTGCCAGGGGATGTATTTTTGCTAATAGTAGAGTAAATTTCGCGATTTCCAAAGCCTCCAAAGGATCCAAAATGGTAAATGATGAAAACTTAGATCGTGTACCTATTTATTAAATAGCAAAATCGCCTTGAATTTATCTTCAATGGACACAACCGGGTCTGATAAAAACGGGATAGGAATGTTGGAAGCACGCCAAACTGATGTAGCAAAATCACAAGTAAAAAACAAGTGTTGTGTTGTTTCTTCTTCCTGGCAGCATTGATGACAGAGGGAACCTTGACTAATATGTCGTCTTCACAAATTTTCGCTGGTAGGAAGCGCAGTAGACAGCAATTTCCAGAGAAAATACTTTAGTTTCGGTGTTGTTGAAGAGCACCATATTTGTTTTTTAATATGTAAATCTCCTGGCGGTGGTGTCACAAAACTTTCCGGTCTTAGATGAGTTGTGAGCTAGTAAGCAGATTTGACAGAGTAAAGGCCATCTTTTGTGTAGTTCCATCCAAGCCAGTCTCCTAAAGCATTTGAACTGACTTTTAATGCTAAAACTCTATCAACATCATCAGCATGAACCATATCAACAACTTTGGCCACATTCCAATCTGACGCCCTATCATTGAGTAACTCAGAAACCATACAATTAGGTGTATGAACTGTTTTCTTAGCCGGTGGTCTAGGTGGATTGGTTGGCAGCCAATGATCTATCCAAGCATTGACCATTGACCCATTACCAATCACAAACCATAATCCCTGAAGTATCAGATCTCTTCCATGCAATATTGATTTCCAAATATAAGATGACTTCTTACCAGTTCAAACATTTAGAATATTAGTATCTCTGAAATATCTTCCTTTTAATACCTTTGCCAATAAGCATTGAGGATTTTGGAGGATCCTCCAGCCTTGTTTCCCGAGGAGTGCTTGATTGAAACTTTTAAGTTCACGAAATCCCAATCCACCTTCTCTCTTAGGACAGCTTAAAAGCTTCCAAGCGTACCAATGCATTCCTTGCTTTCATTACCTTTACTCCACCAATATCGGTTAAGAATTCCATCAACTTTCTGACAGATTGCACGTGGAAGCTTGTACACATTCATTGAATAGATAGGCATTGCTAAAGCCACTGATTTAAGCAAAACTTCCTCTCCTCCTTGTGATAAAAATTTCTTACTCCACCCTTGTGTTTTGTCTTTGACTTTCTCAATGATATATTGGAACATCTCACTGTTTTTCTTATCAAATTGTTCTGGGAGCCCTAACTATTTGTGTATTCTGCCTTCATTGTGTATCCCAAGAATTCGTCTCATTTTTCGTTTAACATTATGATGAACTTTACTACCAAAAGTAATTGCAGATTTGTTCAGATTTACTGACTGACCTGAAACTTCTTCATATTGTGTAAGTATCTTCTTAATGTCTTTACAAGATCTCTCATTCGCAAGCATAAAAAACAGAGAATCATTCGATAATAACAGTGTGTTATCATTGGACTGGAGTTACTAAGTTTAATGCCTTGAAGCTGTCTTCGTAATCTTGCTTGATTCATCATATGAGATAGTACTTCGGCACATAAGATGAATAGGTAAGGCGACAAAGGGTCCCCCTGACGGATCCCTCTTTGTGGAACAAAATTACCATGAACTGAACCATTAATTAAAACAGAGTAACTTACAATAGTGACACATCTCATGATCCAACTAATCCATTTGTCTGAAAATCCCATTTTTTCATAGTCTCTTCGAGAAATCTCCATTCCGATCGATCATAAGCCTTAGTTATGTCTATTTTCAAAGCCATATAAGATGTAACTTGTTGTTTATGCACCTTGAGAGCATGGTAGACTTCATGTGCCAGAACCACATTATCAGTGATCATCCTTCCAGGGATGAAAACCGCTTGGTGTTCAGAGATCAGGCCTGATAAATGAGGCTTCATCCTGTTTACTAAGATTTTAGAAATAATCTTATAGCTGACATTGCAAAGAGCTATGGGTAGAAAATCTGCCATTGATGAAGGGGAATCAACTTTGGAGATGAGACAGAGGTTTGTATGGTTATGGCGTTGATCAAATTCATTATGATCAAAAAATCGTTGAACTTCTATTACCACATTTGCATTGACTTCTTCCCAAAATTGTTGATAAAAGTTACCTATGAAACCATCAGGTCCCGGGGCACGATGAGCTTCTATTGAGAAAACAACATCTTTAATTTCTTGCATTGAAACTGGGCTTGTTAGGTCCGAGTTGATTTCAGAGGATACCTGGTTTTGAAAACCTTGGAACACTTGTTGATAATTGATTTCCGATATTGATGCAGAGGCGTAGAGATTAGTAAAGTAGTCTATAGCAGTGTCCGCAATCTGTGTATTACCTCATCTCTAGACACCATTTGAATCCATAATAGAGACTATTCGATTCTTAATTCTTCTTGCTTTATTAGTATTGTGGAAATATCGGGTGTTACGATCCCCTGCCATCAACCACTTATTTCTACTCTTTTGTTTCCAGAAAATTTCTTCATCCACATAAGCTCGGTGAAGATCTTGTTTTAATCTTAATTTTTCTGAAACCGAAGCTAAGCCAAAAGCGATTGCTTTGTCAAGCTGAAATCGGATAATCTTTATTCTCTCTGCAGCATTAGGTTTGGTAGTTCTCTTCCACCTTGAAATTCCTTTCCTGCAAGCTTTTAATCATGTGGCAAGAGAAAACAGGTCTTCATTACCTCGATGCTCATTCCAACTTCGTGTGACAACTTCTTTAAAGCCCTCTTTGTCTATAAATCAACTATCATAGTGAAATCTGCCTCTACTAACATCCATTTCAGCTTCCAAATAGGTAACAAGTGGTCTATGGTCTAACTCACCAAACTCTAAAAGTTCTGTTTTAGCTTAGGGAAAGAGTGAGTGCCACTCAGCATTAGCCATAGTACAATCCAGACAACACATTACATTATGACTTCCTTTCTTACCCACCCACGAAAATCTATCACCAAGAGATTTAATGTCTGTGAATCCACAAACACGGACCATTTGTCTCATATCTTGAAAAGAAGCTTTATACCGTAATCTACCTCCTTTTTCTCTTGATTCCCTAATAGTTCATTAAAGGCTCCTAGTATAAACCAGGGAGTTCCTCGTCGAGTAAGTGCAGTTCGTTCTAAATGCTCCCAAAGATGATGTCTGAAACTTGAAATTGGATGGTCATACACAAACGATAAATGAAAACCCAACTCATTACTCTTAACATAACAATCTACAATGTTTGCTGATTGATAAAAAAACTACAACATCTAAAGAAGACTTCCAAATAACAACTAGATCCCCACTTAAACCTATAGGAGGTACCATCACAGAATTACTAAATCCTAATTCACAAACCACATCACGAACGAAATCATTCTGCTGCTTTGTTTCGGAAAGACAAATGACTTTTGGGAGATAACGGCTGTTTATCTCCTTAAGGCGTCGAACTGTCAAGTCACTGCCTAAACCTTGACAGTTCCAGCAGGTTGTTCTCATGGCGGCAGTGGTGGTTTCGGGCCCACCGTTCCTCTGTTCAAGTCAGGCTCCAAAAAGATGGAACCACATTCTTGTCCATTACCATGTACTAATCCTCCCTGGTTCTCAGAACAAGTCGATACCTCCTGTTTTTCTTCCCTCTTTCGCTTACCACGATCATCAACAATCATCGCATCATTATACCTGTTTTCATAACTCATCAAAGCAAGTGGAAAAATACTATCCGACATGGTTCTGTGATTAGAAATTCCAGGTATATCGCCGGTGGAGTTCTCAAAGGGTGTAATAGGATTGAAAATCTCGTTATCGTTAAGTTCCTCTCTATTCATGTCGTAAGGCCCTTCGTAATCTAGCAAATTTTCCAAAGCGTCATGATTAGGATCTATATCGGAGAACTCTGTTTCATCCTCAAAAGCTACATCATCATTTTCACCAGCATTGTGATTCCTACGTTCCTGAACATCTTCTCTGACTATAACCTCATCCACAGCCTGCTCAACATCAACCTGAGCATCTTCATGATTGAGTTCCCTGATAAACACTCCTTGACTTCAGAATCCTCCAGTTGGTAAGTCCTCATCATCATCATTCCGTACTTGCTCTTCCCCACCATTTTGAAGAATACAAGCCCCAGAATCGTGTGTTATTAGTCCGCACACTTCACAGAAACTCCGAAGCCTTTCATATCAAAAACACAACAAGGTATTGACACCAGCAGTGAATTGGAAATTTCTTTGAAATCGCATTGGATGGAAAATATCCCAGTGAAGCAAAACTCGTACGTAATCAACCCGTGCCACCGCGTCCGCCTCGAAATCAATCTCCAAGACCTGACCCATTGTCCGACCAATATGATCCACAACATTTCGGTTGAGGAATTGAGAAGGGATTCCACGTATCTGGACCCAGAATGGGATGAAGTCCAGAAGCGGCATGAGAGGATCCCATCGTTGAAGGATCAACATTCTGTCATTAAACGCCTATGGACCACGTCGGAGTACCAACATCATCGAGTCTTCGTTCGGAAAGATAAATTAAAATTGATTATCATCGACAATTCTTCCATGAACAATTTGTGGCATTGATGCAATGATTGAACGGATATTTTGTCTTCTTGGTATCACTGGACGTCCAAATAGGATGAATCAGTTGTCCGCCAACGCCTGGTTCACTATTGCCTCCAAGATCGGCACAGGTTCATCCTCGAAACCCAAGTTGATTTCTTGGACTGATCACCTTAAATTGTCTGCCATCTTCAGATAAAACCGTAGAGGATAAAAACAGGGGAAGATAAGCGAGATGATTGGAGTAACTACAGCACGAAGCACTAGATTATATAGATGACCTAGAGTAACCACAAAACATTCATCACGATGGGTGAAGGATCCAATCGTGGAGATAACCGCCGAGAAAGTGGGGTGATGTCCTCCCACGTCTGTGACAAACCGAATAGTCAAAACCAATTCAAAGAAAATCAAAATCAACAGAGAAAACCACTCAAACAATATCAGTATCGGCTTGACAATCGCCTGAAAAATCGCAATCGCTTTCGCCATCGCTTCTTCTATAATACCTACAAAAAAATCGGTAGTTTTAGTTTTCCGGGTCGGTCCGAGTTTTTGGTTCTTTTTGTACACCTCAAATTAATACACTAAATATCCCATTTACTTAGAGATTAAATTAATACAAAGGAGTTTGTCCAGCTTGTTTAAGAGATAAGCTCTCTCGATTACCTAATATGACGCCGTATTACATTATTATCCGGTGGCGGCGGTGAAGGATCAATAAACAGCAGGTTCGATGTCGATGTCGTTTGCTGTGAGGGAAGCTTTGAGTGGTAATCTGATTGAAGTTTTAGGTGGAGGACTGAAGAAAAGCAGATCTATGGCTCATGTTCCAAGGGGTTATATTGTTAGAGATTCAAAGAAGAAGAGGAAGACAACGACAGCGAAGAAGACTGGATTTGGGACTAAGTTGCTTCAACTGAAAGGGAAAGGCGGTGGTACCGACGTCAGAGGATTGATTACTTCACGGCAAAGAGTTTATTAAATGAGCGGATTTAGTTTTTTATTTGTTTTCTCTGAAATTTTATTTTTGATTTGTACAGTTACAGATTAAAAAAGGAGAAGAATAATGAAAAGTGATTTCTAATATATCAAAATAATGAAAATATTTTGGGTCTCAAAATATTCGATCGGATCTCGGATAGTAATCGGATTCGAACCTGTAACTGTGGGTATAGTTAAATAATATCTAATAAGATAAAATGGTTATACCCGATCCGAAACTTAGTTTTTGGGTCGATTTTAGGTTCGATTTTTAATCCGTGGACAATGCTCCAGTATTAATTTATTTTCTAGCATTATAAATGAAACAAAAAACAACAATCAACAAAAGAAATAAAATGATATATATAAGAACAAAGTGGAACTTTAGACTGGGCTTGAGATTGTAGTGGTTTGTTTGGGATAAAACTTTATCCCAAATTATTAAGTTTTAAGATTGTTTATATTTATTTTGGTACACTATATAATTTTGAGTATTTTAGAAGTTTTTAAGTTTTAAATAGTTATTAACTGTAAATTTTTATAACAAAAATCATCATAAATTTTTCGAATTTTCTGATGAGCTTCGTACTAACATATTCTTCTGTTTCTAATCTTAAACGATAGCTAATTTAAAACGAGGATTTTTTTGAAGACAATCGTTGGCAATTACCAATTCGCTAAAAATTTCCCACAAATGTGTGTGAATCTGTCTGTCGGTATCTTTCGGACAAGTTTCTGACTAATTTCTTCATTCCCAACATTCCAGTTCCGAAATCCAACAGAATAGGTTATATCCGACGAATTTGAAATAGGGTTTGCCATCAGAATGAGATCTACTTCTCCTAGTGTCACACCTACATCTACATGATATGCCAAATCCATTTGAGTTCCAATCATGGAATATATGATGTCAAAACTGCGTTAGAATAAGTAATTGACTTTAATATAGTGTTCATATTCTTCCAGTTCCTTATCAATTACTGCTTTAGTATGAAACATGTAAATGGACTCCTGAGGGAGTCATTACTAACTTTGCTTTATTCATTTTGAATATCTTTAAAAACTTTTTCGAGTACTTGAGCGTTGATAGTTCAAGAAAATTCTCAAATTGTTTCTCTAAATCTCCATATACACAAATTTTCCTTAATTGCTCCTAGATCCTTCAAATCAAACTCAGAGCTAAATAATGCCTTCAATTAATCATTTTGCTTCATGATTTTAAAGGTAGTTAGGATTCATCCACAAATAACAACATGTAGATGAACAAATCTTATTCTAAGTCTTCAATTAGGAAACCTGCGATTTGGTGTCTTTACTCTTTCTTTTGTGTCGCTCACATAATAATTGCCACACACTTGGAAGCTTTACTTTGAACACGGATTTGATCATCACACATATACTAGTTTCTTTTATCTTAAATAACAAAGGTTGTTAAAATTGGACTATATATATTCTTTAGTCTTTTAAGAATTCTATATATCAATTACAAGAGATAACATATGCAAGGCAATGAAGATGATATACATACTTAGATTGACATAACTACTCTATGCTTTTATAGTTTCCGTGCGCTATGAAATTAACAAAATCTGAAAGAAGAATATGTAGATGACCAGACTTCTCTTTCTCACTTTCTCTTGTTGACAACAATCTCCAATGGAGCTAACTTGATTAAGCAAAAGGAGCATATTCCGATCCTTTGCTCTTCATGTTTCCGCTCCTCTTTATAAGTCAGTAAATGGAATGATATCCCAAAAATATAAGTTAAACTTTTCTGCCAGATGTATAGGAGCTTCGCTCGGAATTAGTATTTAGGGAAGAAGTAGATGATGATTTGCTGATAGAATTGGTGCCTTTGGAAGGAGCAGAAGCAGGTATTGGAAGCTTCTTTGGGAGCATTTGTTCCCAATGGACTTGAGGGAATCTTGAAGCTTCTGACACATGTAAAAGAAGTGAGAAAAGAGCCAAGAACATATACATTTTTCTACACCAAACAAACGATGTCATCTTAAGAACGTGCGAATGTGAGTAAAAATGATCAAGAAAGAGTAATGAGAGAGCAATAGAGAAAGAGAGAGACATGATTGTAATATAAGAGAAGATAGACAATGCTTAGGTGTTTGGTTTAGGAAAGATGATATCAATTGGCCGACAAGAGAGACCACTTTGTATAGTGTACGTTTAATTTTACACTAATATTAGTGTCTTTTGGAGGATGTAAGAGAGCTTAATAAGATTATCTTAATTCAATAATCATGGCAACACGAGTGTTGTTCTTTTTATAATACAAAAAGTTATTTTGAGAATTGAACACAAGGTCTTAAAAACAGCAACTTTGACACTTTTGTATCCTCTTATGCCAACAATGGTAATATTTTCAATTGCCTATATTCGGTATTCGTGTAATGTGTTTATATCTAATAAGCTTATGTGTGCCGTATAAAGTACATAGCGTAATTATTGACAACGAACATTGCTTTTGTTGAATTAAAGGTATATTTTTTTTAAGCAGTTTAATGTCAATAACTAGAAGCACAATTTAGGCAACTCCTATCGACGATCAAAAGACTGTCTTCTCATGCATCATAAAGAATAAGATTATGCATTCAGATTATGTATCCTACTTTATTATTGAGTATTCAAAACTTAATTATTGACGTAAAACATATTTGTGACTTGAGTATGATTTGTTTTATATCTATCAATTAGGTTTCACGTTTATGTTTCAAATGTATAATTTATACTAATTCAATTTTCATAATTTTTATGTTAGTTTTGAATTAAAATACCTTAAGTTCTTAATATTCATGATTCTTAAGACACTGAAACTTTTTAATATAACAAGAAATACATTAGTTTTCATATTCAGTAAAAAAAAAAAATCATTGATCCATTGTCAGACCAAGGATCGACACGGTCACTAATCGACCATAAAAAATTTCGATTGTCAAGCAGCCGCTGGAGAAACATTTGAGTGTTTTGTGCCGACCGACTTCGGTGGATCCTCGCTTGATCTGGTTTTCTACCCCAGAGCAAGTAACTTTATAAATAAACAATCTTTGTTTTCAATAATAAATAAACCATTTATTTTCTTACAAATACACGAACAATTTTCTTTGAAAAGAGAGGATAAGTTTATTATATTTCGAGCATTCGTCTCTCTCTTTTTTCAAGGATAACATTCATTTTTTTGGCTTCATGTCATTATTAACCAAAAAAAAAGACTACATGTCATTCTCTTTTCCTACCAGTTTTGGTCATTGTTTCTAATAACAATCTTGCTTAAAATACGAAAAGCTGTTTTTAAACCAAGTAATAAAACAATTTCGTTTATTTATTTATTTAGAGTTTAACGTTGTTATTTTTAAAAGTTTTTATTTACTTCGATAAAATAAGTTGGGTTTTATTTGTTCTATTGAATAGGTTGAGTTTTCTGTCTGTCTCATTTTAAAAATGTTGAATTTTAGGTTTGCACTCCATGACAAATCATTGTCAAGAAATTAACTAACACAAAAGTGTTTTTAGGTTATCAAATGAATAGTTCGCTCAACTCGACTCAAATCACGATGAATTCTATTTCATGAGATAACTCGGGCTTGCTCATTTATTATTTCAATTTATATTTAGAACCTCAAACTCAAATCATATACTCGCAAATTAAATAAGTTAGATTGCGAGCTAATACTAATAAATAACTAAATTTATAAATTAATAAAAAACTAATAAAATAATTTCAAAGTACAATACAAAAATTTAAGTAAATTATTCTAGAATGCTAAATCAAATCTAACGTCTAATGAAAATAGTAAAAATAATATAGTGATTTATGTAGCTAATTGGTTTGAGAGGTTGTAGATAAAAATTAAAAAGGATTATTTCTATTTTACTTATGTTAATCTTATAAAATTTTAATATAAAACAAAATTTTCCTATTTTGAAAGATATAAAGTATAAATATTAAAGAATATTTCTAATTTCTAATTTTTTGTTGTTATATTTATTTGTATATAAACCTTCAACATATATAAAAATAAGTGTTATTTGCCTAAAATAATACTAGAACTTAAGTTAATTACTAGACTAATACTCCAGAAAAAAGTTTACTAGATTAGCATTATTCTTTTGTTAAAATACAAAAAAACCAAAAAAATAATATTTATATATATGCCATTATGGATTAAAAATATTTAAAAAAATTAAATAAAATCAAATAAAATATTTTTACCATGGTTTTAGGTTTTTTTATTATCCCATGATATTTTAAAAATAAAATCCTATTTTTTCATCGAGCCTATAATTTTTTAAAAAATTTTATATTTTTGTTGTTATGATCTGCTATATTTTTTTCTATTTTTCTGCCACTAATTAAAAAGTTTGCGATAACATTAGAACAAAAAATCTAAGGTAACATATCGGCAAAAAATCTGCGGCCACTAAAAAATATTTAAATCTCTGCCGTAAAAAAATTGCACATTCTGTGATAACTAAGTTTTAAAAAACAAATTATGCGGTAACAAAAAAAAATCTGCAGTAACGATAATGTTAGTCTGGCAATTATTTTTTGAAAATAAATTTACAGTAACTAGTAGTTGAAAAAAACTCTACTACAACGTAAAAAAAAATCTGCGACAAAAATCTGCGGTTTAAAAGAAAATCTGCGAGAGATTTTCTATCAGTATCGAAAAATTCAAAAATCTACTGCCTCGAACATGTATTTGAAAAATAAATCGACGATAGAAAAAAAAAATCTGCGATGAATTATAAAATCTGCAACCACTATCATAAATAATTATGCGGCATAAATTAAATCTACGAGAAAAATCTGCAGCAAAAAAAAAAATCTGTCATTCCAAAAGAACTGCCATAACATAGAGACGCAGATTTATGTTGTAGATTTATTTGTTAGCGGTGGTAAAGTTGTAAATATTTGTTATTTAAAAAAACAGAAAAAATGGTGATATGAAATTAATTAGTAATGCCAGTTTTGTATTTTTTTTTAACCATGTGGTTTGAAGAACACTTTTGTGTTAAAAAAAAAGTCATTTAACTCTATTTTTTGTATGTTAGTCTAGTAATTAATTCAATTATAGTATTATTCTAGTAATTTTTCCTAGAAATAATTATAAAAATGTCTAACTCGCGAGTTAGCTCACGACTCATTAGAGATCGCTCATATAACTCGCAACTCAGTTAAACTCTGATCATATAACTCATTTATTAAATGAACCTAAGAACATATATTGAATTCCTGAAAAACCGAGCTGAGCTGAGCCAACTCATGAGTTAATAATTCATTTTGACACCTACATATTACTATGCAATTTTAAGACGAAAATGCCCATATTTCCTCTTCTTCATGTTGCATGATATTGTAGCCCCATGTACAATATTTGTGTCAGTTCCCCAAATCTAGATAGGTGATTTTGCAGTGCAAGTCAACTGAACGATAGATTACAGTGTTAAAACTATTTTAATATGAAACTGAAGAAAGAGAAATATCCATTTTCTCCAAACATCGCTTTTACTTAGAGTTTTATCATCTTTCATGCACTATTCATCTTCAACATTTTCTATATTTTTCTATGCATCCAAGAGTCAGAAAATGGCGAGTTCATCATTGCGACGAGGTTATCGGGGGAAGCAAGAAGATGACGGTGATGAACTCATGGCAGGTTAATCATCGGCGCAAGGTCATCGTCAGGGAAGCAACCAGTCGACGCCGATATACTTATAGTACATATAAAAAAGCACGGTCAGGCCCTCTAATCCTAAGATTATCAAGTTTTAGTGTCCGTCCTATGATCGATTGATCCTATTTTTAACAACTAGATCTCTTCCAAATAAAAACTTAATTTGCTATTTTCCGGTGTCTTGCTCTCCAAATTACAGTAATTTATTCGCGACAGTTACATAGTTTGATAACGAAAAACTCAAATACAAATTTGACATAAGAAAATCTCAATCCGTCACTTTATTAACCACAAATATAAATCAATTTTCATAGAAAACAACCATTCATCTTCACCTTACCCAAGTTCAAAAAAATTCAACAATGGTGGAATACGAATCCAGAATTACAAAGAGAAGAAACAAAGAAATACAATTTCAGTATTACAATTTCATGAATGATCTGTAAATCGAGTTTCAACTTCTTTTAAACGCAACATCTTCTCCAATGCATCACAACCGTTGATTATTCTTTTAATCTCAGCCCTCCATGTATGTTAATGATATATCACTCCCTTGTATATCAAATCCTCCCCTGTTTGAAAAAATCTTGACCTCAAGGTTTTGAAGAGAAGGACTTAATGTGACTTATTGTCTTTTGTTTCATTCAACCTTCTACCAAAATCCAATCTGTTACTGCCAATATTCGAGACACAACAAACATGATTGTGATGTTGCTTTATGTCCTCTTTTGCAGGTTTGAATTTAAACTTCCATGACTTTAAGACCTTTACCTTCACTATTAGTTGGTGATGCACCAAACTGTTTTGGAACAGCAACTTCACTCTTATATGTACATACATCTTCATATTTGAAATTACTTGAAGTTGCAAGGTCTTCTTCTTCTTCCAACTTTCTATTCTCCTCCAACTTGTTAACCACTCTTCAATTTCCAACTTGCACTTGTACCACAAGTGAATTTTCAGTCTTTTTATACCCTCTTCCACAAATTTATACTTAAACCACCACATCTTGGAAAACTTGATCTTTTTGTTTCTCATCACCTGTTTAAATACCAAACTGGTGTGCAACATCTGCTCACAAAACTCATCCACTTCTGGGTGGAAATCATCAAAGAGTGGACTCAAAGCTTTTGCTACGTCAAATTGTTGATTTTCAATGACCATATTCATATCAAAATCCTCTAACAGTTCTCAGTGACCATATTCATATCAAAATCCTCGAATAACCTGTTTCTATCTTTGCACTCGAAGTTGATAAATCACATTTTCCATCTGCCACTGAAACCTTAGTCAAACCTACTACAATATTCACAGAAATATGAATATGATGGTGTTGACTAGAATTACAAAGGAGCAGATTCTTAGCATCTTCTATGATGGTGTTGACTGGAATTACAAGAATGCTCTGAACGCTGCGAGTAATGGGGATTTCATGACTCAGAGCACCACATGTGCTTACAAGCTAATAGAGAACTTGGCTGAGAGTTCCAACAACCGTTGTCCTGAGTATGATTGCTCTCGAAAGGTAGATAGTGTAGATTCTCAGAAGATTGATAAGCTGACTGTTAAGGTGAACTTGTTACTTAAGGCTAATTAGACAGGAGTGAATAAGTGTGAAGACGGTTCAAATGTTTTTTTCCAGGGTATTGTTGAAGGACAAAATGAGGAGGTTAGCTATGTGAAAGGTTAGGGGTATGTGCCTAACATAGGTTTCAATCCAAACTATAGGAATTACCCAAATTTTTCCTATAGGAACCCAAATGTTGAGAATCCTTAATATCAAGTTTATCCGCCTCGAGGACAACAATTCTAGCAACCTTCGAACCCTCCTAATAAATCTCAAGGAGAACTCAAGGCTCTCACACAGCAACTCCTCGTTTCTCTACAAAAATCTGCAAACGAGATCAATGCCAAAGTGAACAACATGTATGCTGAGTTTAATGATAAATTTGAAGTTTTCCACACTTATCTAAGATTGCTTGATACTCGAGTTTCTTAGACAGCAGAGACAATGAAACGTCAGCAAGGCGTCCTTCCAGTGAATGGGGAACAAAACCCAAGGAATTGAGAAGGTTCTAGTGGGTCAAGAGCTAATGTACACATGGTCAAGGAACAAGGAAAATCTCATCAGGAGATTAAAATTGAAAACATGCTTTAAAAGTTCTTAGAAGGTCAGAAGAAGAATACACACGCACTAAGTGATAGAATGACCTATCTATAATGAAAGCTTGAGTATTTTATATGTGTGACTACTTCAGATTGATTGATCCACTCACCAGATCGATCGATCCCATCTACAACTATGTTGATAGACACACTGGATCGATCGATCCATGAGCCAGACTGATCCCCTCAACGATCGATCGGTTCCAGTCATCCAAAAATCCCCGTAACCAGCCAGATCAATCAATCCCATCAACGATCGATCGATCTAACCATACCCAGGTAAGCCGTAATATTTCATATCGATCAATCCAACACTCGGATCAATTGATCCATTCTCCAGATCGATCGCCACCTACCTAGACTAATCGATCTTCACCCAGCCAGTCCAACCGTAACTCTTCGGATCTATCAATATAATCCGGGATCGATTGATCCAATCACTAGACATTGATTCATTCCTCCACATCACATGCCTATGTTCCTAAGGTGCCTTATCCAAAACGTTCACAAACTGCTATAGCCCAAGCACTTAATAACTTGCCTAAACTAACGGATCCAAGGAAATTCATTGTGCCATGCTCCATCTTTGGTATTAAGTTTGACGATTCTCTCTATGATTCTGGGTCCATTTTGAACATCATGCAAGCCAAACTCGTTGAATCTTTAGGGATTGATTCTATACAACCCTCGCACATGACTTTATTTTTCGATGATGCCACTAAATAAACTTTGCAAGGCTGCATCCCTGATCTTCAAGTACGAACTGGGAACTGCTTGATACCTACTTACTTGCAAGTTATCGAGATGAGCAAGGAAGAACACATGCCCTTGATTTTAGGAAGGTATTTCCTTGCTACCATAGGAAGATCTTTAGGGATTGATTCTATATAACCCTTACACATGACTTTATTTTTCGCGGATGCCACTAAATAAACTTTGCAAGGCTGCATCCCTGATCTTCAGGTACGAATTGGGAACTGTTTGATACCTACTTACTTGCAGGTTATCGAGATGAGCAAGGAAGAACACATGCCCTTGATTTTAGGAAGGTTTTTCCTTGCTACCATAGGGGTTGTAGTTGACCTACCTAATAAGAGGATATGTCTCTCAAACATAGACAAAAAGTTCTTTTACAATGTAACCTCCACAAAGCCTATCAACGATTATGCTTCCTATGTTGTCATTGAGGAGAAATTCGATGATAGAGATAAGGATAAGTCTGGGGGAGTGCTGACAGGTTATCCAATCACTTTGATACCACAACGATGTGTTAACTATACCATTAATTATTGATTGAAGTGCAAAGGTACGCCTAAAACTTTTTCTAAAGTCAAAGGGATCATAACTACAGAGCTTAAGGCCAAGGGACAAGTAACTGTGGACAACATGTTGAAAAAGGTTCTGACACCGAATATTTATGTTACACCATCACGCGGACCATATCTCGACCCACCAGCACCAGACCCTGATCCTTCTAAGGATTCTCATAACTCCTAAACATAACGGCATTCAAGCCTGTGACGTTAAACAAGTGGTTGTTGGGAGCAACCCACTAGTAAGTATTTATTTTATGGCTATTTTACTTTAAGTTTTATTTTTATGCTATTTTATTTTTATTTTTATGCTATTTTATGCTTCTTAAGGCCTATTTTCACACCGAGACGGTGTGAAGTAAGTCTGGGGGAGGAGGGTACTTGCTGGACTAACACCGTTTTTGTTTTGGTTTTATTTTGAGTCTTTGTGTTGTTTTATCGAGTCGAACATGAGAATTTTATTCTGATGTTCTTGGCTTTCATCTGGTGTTGACTAACTTTTTGCAGACTTTTAGCAGTGATTGTTCTCAGCATAGGAAGATTGGAAACACCATCAGTGGATCAACTTACATGGAGTTCACTATCATTTGGAAGTCTTGATGATCTAACGTTGGCTCTATCTTACAGTACCTTAAAACTTGATATAATGTTCTCATGTAGGGGCTTGATATCGCATAAGGATTATAACATTCGAGTTCTATTCCACAATTTCTACCATTCTCTTCCGAACTTTGAATGGCCAAGCTCATCGTTAGTTTGGTACCACATCTTATCCTTATCCTTTCATCTAAACCACATGTCTTCTAGTTCATCACTATCATGTGCAATCAAGTGCAAAAACCACCGAGTATGCAAACCGACACACTTCTTCGTTCCAAGGATCTCTAGTAACTCTTATGCTCTCTTTTAATTAGAATGATATTGGTTGAGTTGTCTTTGGTGCATGTAATTTACGACTAGGACTGGTTTCAGCTTCCCTTTCTAGATAAAAAAAGAAAGAGAAAAAGAAAAGAAAGAAAATACGAAAAAGGAAAGAAGACAAAGAAAGAACCAGAATAAAGTCTTGTATAAGTTTAATGTTTTATCTTGAGCACACATTGTAACTCGTTTAGGATATTTTTATAGAGCTTTTATAGAGATTCCAAAGTTTAAGGGTTCGTGTATCAACATTTTGTCTTTGTCCCACTGTGATTTTGTGCCATGATTTGCACCAATTGTCATCATCAAAGAATCTAAATACTTCAACCACCATCAAACTAGCCATCATTTCTAAATCCTTGTTGTGATTGATAATCCCTTTGTGAGATTGCACGTTACAAAGAATTCAATGAATGTTAAAGGGTTGACAATGGAGATTTTAGAGATTCCTTAGTATTCTAGGGACTAGAGTAAGATATTGTTGCTATACTTATGGTAAAGTTCATGTAGTACTAAGTAGTTCTATGATCTGCTCTAAGTTTCTAGTTTAGCACGTGGAGTCTAAATGAGTGCATAATTTCCCATTTTCAAACCTTTCTTCTAACTTG
Organism: Cardamine chenopodiifolia; assembly: GCA_963922655.1. Lineage (NCBI taxonomy): Eukaryota > Viridiplantae > Streptophyta > Magnoliopsida > Brassicales > Brassicaceae > Cardamine > Cardamine chenopodiifolia. The sequence goes on from OZ000490.1 coordinate 4,796,344, forward strand.
TCTTTATTCGTTTTTTTCTTACTTGAAGAGAAGTAAGGATTCAAGTATGGGGGAATCGATAGGTTGCGTATTTTACGCATTTTAATATATGTTTTAGTGTCGTTTTCTATGTCTTCTAAATCTTTATCAGGTATGAAGTCTATTGGAAGAAATCATATCCGTTGGAATGACGTTTAGAATAAAATAAGAAAAAAGAAGTGGATTGAAGCTAGATCAATCGATTCCCATTTGGATCGATCGATTTGTCGATCTAAGGTGTTTGTCGTGCTTAACCAGATCGATCGATCCACATCATTAGATCGATCGATCCTATATCAAAGGAATTGCCGTGAAAAACAAGATTGACCAGAGGACTTCAAATCGATCAATCCAGATGTGGACCGATCGATCCAACATCAGACCGATCGATTTCCCATTGTCGTGAAGAACCGGATTGATCGATCCATGCTTAGATCGATTGATCCAGACCAAATCTTTTACCCAAGAAAAAGAAATTTTGTATCTTTTCCTAATTGGATTGGGATTCTACCAAGACGATCCTTACCCTATAAATATTTGTTTTAAACCATTTTTTAGGCTAAGCTTTATCCTAGTTTTCTTTTCTTCTCACACTATTGAGAGTTTTTAATAAGAGATATCTTTTGGTGATTTCTTGGATTTCTTCATGAGTTCTTTTTCTAACCTTGGTTGTTTCTCAGACTCCATGGCTGAGTAGTCCTCTACTTAGGGTTTTAAAAGAATAAACAACCATTGAATCATACACAAATAAGGCCTTATCTTATGCCATCTTTATATGTTGTTATTATTAATACTTAGACTAGATTAGCTACCTACTTTATGATGCTAGATTAAATATATTCTCCAAAAGCTTATAGATTATTGGATAAAACATAGATAAACGGATTATCTTTAGCCAACAAAATTTGATGTTAATGTGATACGTGAACTAATCGAACCTATTAGTTAATGCTGGTTTAGGTCTTTAGACATAGTAATTGATGTCACTAAAGTGGATTGATTATACGTTTCTGTTCGAGTTCTAGATAGTTCTTGATGAATGCCTTGAATAGTTGTCTAGTTCGTGATTTTCTGATTTCCGGAGATTTCTCTAAAGCCTATCACTTTTAATCAATAAATTTACTTCGTTATTTACTTTCAATTATTTTTTTAGTTTCAAAATCAAACAGTCAATCTCTTTTTGTCTTAGCTTAGTTTTAGTTTCAAGAATCCTAGTGCAACTTGGTCTCTGAGGATCGATCCCTTTTATAGTACTGCTTTTGTCTATGCACTTGCAGTTATATAATTGAGTTTAAAAATCGTGTATCAGTGACTTAATTCTAAAGAAAAACAGCGCCAAAGGGGAGAAAAATGAGACATAAGCACTAAAACTAAGAAAACAAACTAGAGGGATTCCCACCAACCTTCCTAAAGAACCTTGGGCATCGAAGAGTACTAATGAACCAAAAATGCCACGATACCGCAATCAAGCCAGCAAGAAACACCATAGTCAAACCATCTGACATCAACGACATGAATGAAAAGCCTAAAAAAAACTAGACCGAAGATCATAAGCAAACACTATCACGCCACACTAACCAGCCGATAAGACAAAAACAGAATCGGGACAAGGTTTGATTGTCTTGAGATAATCCTCCACGCTTTGATTGCCTTGAGATACCCTACAAAGTTTTTGGTGTAGCTATCGATGATAATTATTTGGCACAAAACGTCCTCATCTCAGCCCATGTGTCAATAGGATATTTACCATTTTGCCTCCTGATTGTCACTAATTGATTCCACCAATTAATAACATAATATAAAAACTTAGTGACTGCAACTCGTACCTTCGTGAACTATGAATAATTTTGGCAATAAAAACCAAACTTAATATTTTTCTTCCACTCTAGATATGCATCATGATCGTTCTTTCCTTGAAATGTTGGATTCTTCAACTTAATACCACTGAAGTTGTCATCAGTTTGACACCTTTCTTCTCTAGCACGTCTTGGTCTCCTATGGCTCCCCATTGATGATTGACTATCATAATTGTAATAATCAAATTCTCCTTCATTGAAATCAGCCCTCGCTTCTCTCGGTTGTAATCTTTGTCTCCTAGGCAAATTAGGCAAAATTTGTGGTTGTCTTCGTTGTGCCTCTTCTTGAACCTGATCCAACCTCTCATGAACCACTTCCAACAAAAACGTAAACAATTGCTGAATCTCTCCAATCAAGGCTTGAACTTGGAGATTTGGAATCGTGGGTTGCTATTGTACTTCCTCACCATTGTTGTTGCTTTTGTCTCCGTTTTTAGACATGATTGTAAACTTTTTTTTAAAGAATTTTGGATTTTTTTACTGAGAACATAAATAGATGAATAAAAACTGAATTATAGAAAATAGAAGAGAGAAGATGAAAAGGTAGAGGATAAAAGAAAGAAGATGAAAATATGAGAAAATGATAATTCCAAGCTTAGAGTTTGTTCTGATACCAAATGATGCAAAATTCCCAAGAGGAGTTAGTCTCTAAGATGAGTAGATGGATAATCCTCGACTTCAAGAGACTCGTGTAGCACAAACCTAAGATATATTAAAACTTAGACTCAATATTATCTTAAAATGTTCCAATGAAACAAGGCGGTGGACCCTTAGAAAGATGATGTAGGTAGCTCCAACAGTGAGTATATGAAATCCACCACTTGATACTAACTTCTTTCGCAAACAACTAACTCAGTTAGTAGAATGGCCACACAAGTGTGATGGAAAACACTTGATAAATCGAGTTGAACACAACAAATAAAAAAAGATATTTGATTTAAAATTTTGGTTGAATTTCTCCAATTAAAATTACAATTATTTAAAGAAAAATATAACTTTAAAAATAAGTCAACTCAATAATAAAAAATTGTCTTGAAAATAAAAAATAAATAAATATAATGAGTTGAATGTGCATTCAACTCTTGGTCTCTCCAATACATGCATTTGAAGGTGACCCTTGAATTTTATTGTTGTCACTCCTTTTGACCTGCAAATAAGTCACTTATATTTGTCTCTTCTTGGACTTGTAATAGACTTAAAATAGATTGAGTTTGATAGTAAACATTCCCAATTAAGTTCTCAATGCTCTCTTTATCCATAATCCTTTGAATCAGTTTGTTAAGTGTTTTCTTGATTTTCTTATCTCTTGCTTTTGTTATAGGTCCAACAAGTGCAAGCAAAACATTCTCTCCATGATCCTTGTTCCTTGCGATATCCTCTTCAAAGCCACTAAATTCATGCTTAATCTTTTTATCACGAGCTCTGGTCAATTTTCCCACGGGTCTAAACGATGTATCCCCTCAATCATTTTTGTTGCTCATGATATTTATATTGATCTAAGAACTCCAAGAATAAGACGAAAAACTACACTCCCTTGCTGATCAAAAGGCTCTGAATTGTCACACCTTACGTTGAGAAGAACAGAAAAATTATATAGAAAGAAAGGAATACGGCGGCAGCATCAAGGGCACACCTACCACTGGATTCAAGCTGGAAAGACGATGGAGACCCTGATCTATTTTTTTCGCCATTCTTCGCACATGAAGAGAGAAAGGTTGATAATTATTTATGTGAATTGTATTTGTTTTAGTTAGAACAAAAATCTGTAAAGTAAATTACCTAATACTATTAGTGGATACGATTTGATTTTGAACTTTGAACTCGACATATTATCCTATTTTCTCAGAGATTTTCTCGAGAAAACAAAAAGAAAATGAGATCATGACCAGAAAAATCCAAGAGATATTCGAAAAAAAAAATGCGTGATTTAATTTTGGAATAGTGAGAAATTAGGGAATAGAGAACAGAATTAGGTTTTTGTTTTTGGGGGAACGATGAAAATGGTGACTTAGAGAGGAAGAGGAGAGATTTATGTTTTGTTGTTCTTCGTCGTTAGGTGAGTATGACAGTAATAGAGTCCATGTGTTGAAAATAAAACTGTGATAATCATTTTCAGAGAACAATAAATTCCACCTGTTTATTTAATAATTTCTCCACCAGCAGAATTTATGTTTCTTCTAACTTCTGACCCCAAATTTAAGAAAGATACTATTATGATATAAAATTGGAACATATAAGTATAAAAAAAATTTAAAATTATGTAAATAATTTATTAACGTTTTGTATAGGTTCCGATTAATCTATTTAGTCTAAAAAAATTATGTAAATAATTTATTAACGTCTACATTTTGTATAGGTTCCGATTAATGTATTTAGTCGCTGGACTTTTAGTAAGCGTCTATGTACTTTATAGCGAGTTAAATATTGTCTAATAGTATTAATTGGATTTTTTTTTTAAAACTAAGTTAATTTGGATTTTCATTTTTGGCGGTTCTTTTTTCTTTGTCATACGAGGAACCGTTTCTTACTTCTTATTATTGGTTTACTCCAATAAAGAAAAAACAAATTGTCGGACGGCAGAGAGCTAAAACGGTATCGTTTCAGATGCGGAGACAACCACCACCGATGCAATATCAGCACCGGCAGCGAGACCGGATCCGATTCCGATTCCGATTCCGACAACGACACAACGATGCGCTGCATCTCGTGTCAATAAGAGTACCTCCGTCGAAGACCGACAAGCTAAAGTTGCTTTTCTTCGTTTCTTTTCTTCTCTCGATCATGGAAGCTCAAGATCCTTCACTGACGTTGTTCTCATAGCCTCTCAAGACGCTACCGTTCTGGTTCGTTTTCACAATACAAAGAAAAAACTAACTTTCTCTTCTCAATTCCAAAGTTTGAGTAATTAGTTTTGATGTGAATTTTCCAGAATTGACTAGCAAAAATCTCTGTGCAGACTTACCTGTTTGAAGTTTCAGATATTAATCAATTCAAATCTGCTAACTATGTATGTTAGGATGAAAATAGAAGTTCGAATAATAATATTAGTCCTAATGTCTGATCATGACTATATGATTCACTTGTGCTTTTTGATGACGATTTGTGTTTGATATCCCGAACTGAAAATGTATTTATATCTTCTTGATCACTTCTATGTCTTCTTGATTTGTTTTATGTCTTCCACATTTCATGCCCTTTTGCTGAAAAGCTTGGAATCTTGGTCTGTGTGTTCCTCTTGGCTTTGATTGTGTGGTGGTTTGTCACGTTTATATATATTATATATGTTGGACCCATAATTAACATAAATGAGTATCACTTTTGTTGGACCCATATTCATATGTTATGGGTCAAAAAATGTGAATAAGAATTTAAGGCCCAATGTGGTTTCATGATAAAACATGAAAATGTCCCACATTGGAACTTGAGAAAATTCTTCTCAAGTATAAATATAGGATTGTCTCTAGCATTGGTTAACATGCTATGGAGACACAAAGGGGGTTATGCAAAATATCACACACGCGCGCGCCGTGCCGAGCTCGAGCTTGGGCTTGGGTCTTGGTGAATGTGGCTGCTGGCTAGATCAACCATGGAGTCAAAGTTCATAGCTCTTGATAAAGCCGCAGAAGAAGCAGAATGGCTTCGGAACTTCCTGGAAGATATTCCATTGTGGGAGAAACCAGTTTCGGCATTACGTGTACACTGTGATAGCCAATCGGCCATAGCGTAGGCACTGAGTAACCTCTATAATGGTAAATCTCGTCACATCAGAAGATGACACAAAACCATTAGACACTTGATCTCAAGTGGTGTAATAACGATCGATTACATCAAATCAGCCGATAACCTAGCGGATCCATTTACTAAAGGTTTGGCTCGTGATCAAGTTTTACAATCATCAAAGAGAATGGGTTTATTGCCTACAAACTAAAGATGATGTTTGATGGAAACTCCACCTACGTGACTGGAGATCCCAAGATGTAGGTTCAAAGAGATAACTAAATCAAACAAAATCTAAAAGCACTGATAGATTTTTATGTCATTAGCTTTTAATGATTCGAGTCCATAGCTTTGTATGTGGAGTATTACAGGATACTTCTTAAAACAAAGATTTATGGGGAACACCTAGTGAGTGTGAAATGAGGCCGTTTCTAGGAGAATGAAGTTCAGGCTATATTCTCTAAGTTCACTCACGAATAACCAAGCAAGTTCACGGCCAAAAATGAACACAATAGAGAACAAAGTTCTACGAGAAAATGAGCTGCGTTATAACTGTTGTCTCGGTTTACATAAATATCCGGGTGGTTCAAGACATCATGTTCACCTCTTGGCCAGTAAACCCGACAGATATGAACAATGAGTGGTTCAAGGCTGAAATATGCTACCATCTCAGACACAATAAATTTTCGTTTATACTCTCGAAAAGTCCTTTTATCGAGTCTGTCTAGTCTGTCCAGTCTGTCTAGTCTGTCCAGTCTGTCAAGTCTGTCCAGTCAGTAGAGTTAGTCGAGTCTTCATATGTTTAGAGTAATTCCTATTCATGTGGGGGATTGTTGGACCCATAATTAACATAAATGGGTATCACTTTTGTTGGACCCATATTCATATGGTTATGGGTCAAAAAATGTGAATAAGAATTTGAGGCCCAATGTGGTTTCATGATAAAACATGAAAATGTCCCACATTGGAACTTGAGAAAATTCTTCTCAAGTATAAATATAGAATTGTCTCTAGCATTGGTTAACATGCTATGGAGACACAAAGGGGGTTATGCAAAATACCACACACGCGCGCGCGCGTCGTGCCGTGCCGTGCCGAGCTCGAGCTTGGGCTTGGGTCTTGGGTCTTGGGTCATGTGGGCCTTTGGCCCACGTCAAAGATATTCTTTTTGGTTCCAAGTTTTGGAACCGATGAGTCCACATTTTCGTTGACTTTTAGTCAACGTTTTACCAAGATATTTTGCGTTCAAAAAACTCGAGTTCAAACTCGAATAGAACGAGTCAAAACCGCTCCGGATTTTTTGCCGGAAATCTCGCCACGTGCGTGACTTGTAAACCGCCCTCGCCTTCCTTTATTTTTCGGCCGCCTCCATTCTTCGAGTTTCATCGTTTTCCCAAACGAAAATACTCTCTGAAAATTTCACAACAAACACCAACTCCGTCTCGTCTTTTTCTTCATCAAAACGTAAGTGTCTCGAGAGTATACCGTAGATTCGTTGTTCGCATACTCCGTTTATCGAGTGTTGCGATTACGGTTTCTTCGTGGTTGTATCCTGGGATTCTTGATCGTTGAAAACCGTCACACTACGGGCGATTATAAGAATTAAGGAAAAAGATCAAATCTCGCCTCCACGTTTTTTTTTTCGGTTTCAAAAACGTTTTCCTCAACTCATTTCTTTTCCGTAATTCTTTGTTTCATTCGCATTTTTTCACAATCCGGATTTTTGCGTCTAACAATATATACGTTGAGAGCTGTGAAGGTTTAGCAAAACACCCTTTAGTGGAGTGAATTTAGGATTTTATGATTGAATAGAAATTGCAATTGTATGGTTATTCTATTCAGTACTAATGCAAGAACTATGTTTTAAGAAGAACAATCTTTTACTTTTTGTGAAATTCTGCTTTTAATGATGTGTTGATATGAAATGATCTTCTTGATTTGTTTTATGTCGTCCATGTTTCATGCCCTTTCACGGAAAATGTGGAATCTTGGTCTGTGTGTTCCTTGCGGATTTGAATGTGTAATGGTTTGTCACATTTATATGTATCATATATAACGAGAGCTGTGAAGATTTGGCAAAAAAAAAAAACTTTTTGTGGAATGAATTTAGGATTTTAGGATGGAACAGAAGTTGCAATCATATGGTATTGTTTTTAGACCTAATGCAAGAACTATGTTTTAAGAAGAACAATTTTTTTCTTTCTGTGCAATTGTGCTTTTAATGATGATCTGTGTTGATTATGTAAATCTTCTTGATCGGCTTTATGTCTTCCACATGTCATGCCCTTTTGGATTTGATTGTGTAATGGTTTTTTACATTTATGTGTATCATAAATGATGAGAGCTGTGGAGCTTTTGCTAAACACCCTTTAGTGGAGTGGACTTAACAATGTAAATAATTGTTGCCAGGTGAGTCGTTCTCCAGTCTTTAAAGCAATGCTTGAGAACGAGATGGAAGAGAGTCGTAGTGGCACCATCAAGATAAGCTACGTATCTTATGACACACTTCAAACTTTCGTATATTATCTCTATACCGCTGAAGCAAGTCTTGATGAACAAATGACATGTGATCTTTTGATCATGTCAGAGAAATACCAAGTGAAACAACTCAAAATTTACCGTGAGAAGTTTTTGGTAACTAAACTTAGTTGGGACAACTCTCTCATGACATATGCCTTTGCTCACCAGCACAATGCAAAGCTTGTGCTTGATGCTGCATTGTCGCAGATCAAAAATAATATGGATAAACTTACTAAAAGAGAGGAATATATGGAGCTTGTGGAAAAGGATCCTCGTCTTGTCATTGAAATCTATGAAGCCTATCTCTCGAGACAGGTTAACACGGCAGCTGGAGGAACTAGCACGAGCAAAACTGGTTGAAAAAATCTATTTGTTGACTTAAAAGCAGAGGTAAGTTCTGGTTTCCCTTCATTTCCGCTTTAGGTATATTAGCATGGTCAGGCTCAGCAGAACAGAGATTTGTGCAGCAATTAGAAATTTGCTGTATTAAATATTCAAAATTGTTGCAAACTAGTAGGAAGCATATTTCATTTCTTCTCCCTGATATTATTGGGTCTGTGTCTTCGTGTTTTTATCTTTTATCGTTGCTTAAATGGAAAGGTGGTGGTTACCTTAAATGGAAAGGTGGTGGTTACATTCACGATCAGGGTTTGGTGGTTCGTGCGTGATATTGTCAGCTTATTAAGACTGTCATGGTTTAGTTTTGTTCAAACATTGAGAACACGTGGTACATTGAAGCAGGGACTCGGCGTAAGTCTTCCCTGCTTTGTCCATAATTCTAACCATTGAAAGTAAAATATGGAGGTAGTCCTCAAAATCCTAATCGGCGACTAATTGATTTCTCGTGTTCCACCACTTACTGTCTCTTGACAACAGAACTTGAATCTAGTTTTGATTTAAGGGATTTGATATCAGGCACAACATCTGAATCTCCCATAGTTTTGTTGTTTGATCAAGAAATGTTTTTAAAGTCTAAGCGAAATTCCAAATTTGTTCGAGAGTCACCATAACAATATTCGACGGATGAATAGAATGCATACAACAAAAAATTTGTTCCCAAGAGTCTTCTTCATCTAATGACACTCGAATAATGACATTAGACCGCACATTCATTAAAGTATTGATGGCTATCGAATTGTGAATGATGGGAAGTATGAAGTCTCGATCTGTTGGCTTAATTGTGATCTAAACAGCATAATGAAAGATCCTTTTGATGACTTATATTCAAACAAAGTTTTGTTGGACAAGAATCAAATAATTTGATTAGATGAGAAAGAAACATGGATAAAAGTTTGGGTTAGTGTTCCATTCAATCCAATTCTTATAAATGGAGCTTTGAGATTTCAGTGTGAAGAAAGAGAGTCTCGGTCCAACCGGAATCTAGTCGGAAACAACGAAATGTGAAATTTTTGTGCCTTCACGATGTTGCTGATTTTATCCTTTGATGTAACATTCCAATTAATAATTTATTGCTTTTAGAATATTATTACTACAAAGGTCATATATGGAAATGATGGAACTTTTTATCCCAAAAAAACTCTAGAATTCCTTCAAGATATGAATAATACATCTCTTTGATGAATAACTTCAACTAGCTGCCTAATGAAATAAATGAAGCTGATCAATCTATGCAAATGCTTACACAATTATTTTAGTCCCTCATTATCTTAGGATTCTGTTGAAGTAAATTGTTGGTGATTCAACATTCAGATGTTAAACCGGATGACTTTGAAGATGGTTTAATGTTGGTTTTGAAGATTTGTTGTTAACCGAATAGAAGAAGAAGAAACCAAAATCTTTAGTCGCGGTAGAGAGTTCGATGGTTTAAGAGTGATGCTTAGCTTAAGTGTCATTAAGTGATATATCCTCTTATTCGGTTAGTTAAGTGGTTAATCATCTCTTATATTGTTGTTAAGGTTTGAGAGCGAGAGCCTAAAGAGAGAGAGAGAGTAATCTTGCTCTGAATCTTCACCATTGTTGTAAAGTTCTGTTTCTTGAGCTGAATTCTTCTTTGTTTAGTGAATTTGTCGGATTGAATCTAGCCCAAACGTAGATCAATCACACCAATTGATTGAACTGGGTAAACAAAGCTTGCGTCTTCTTTTTCTTCCTTAAACTTTGAATGCTTGACCGATTAATTCTTGATTGTTTAAATTGAGCTTTGTGAGCTGAGTTTTGGAGGATCTTGAGTTGATTTTTGTAACAGATTCTTAACATTACTTCAAAAATTTTATTCCAAATCTTATTTCCGAAACGCGATTGATTTTTGTTCAATGTGAAGTCTTCAAACATTGTTCTTATGTCTCACAAATTGTTTGATGCTATTCGAACAAATGATGCATACAAAGAAATATCCATGGCCATCCAAACAAATATGAACAAATTCTATGGTAAAATGTAGTGGAAGTCATTAGAGACACTACTACTTCGAAAATTAAGATTAGGTGAAAATGGACTATTTTTTATTATGTTTTGGTCTAATTCGGTTTGAGTTATGTTTTTCCAGATTTTTCATTTCTAGTGATGATACTGATACATATGGGGTGGCTGACCTGCACAGAATTAAATCATATGTTTTAAATGTGCAAAACTGTGTCTTTAGACTACTTAAGCTAAAATGGTTAAAGTTTCTTATAGTTTCTACTTCCCACTAATGAATGTTTATTTTTGAATATTTTAAATTTTATTTCTCTTACTCAGTTTATAAAATAGCAGTAAAATTTTGGAATTATAATTTGAAAATACTCTTCCTTATTTTCCTTTTAAAAACTAATATTATTTTACAAAATAACCTTTAAAACACTGAATAATAGTTTTGTGAAAACTATATTTTCAAAAAAAAAAAATTTTGTTTTTAGAGATAAATAAATATTTTATTTTTTGCAGAAAAATTAGTCGACAGTAATTATCCTTACAACTTTTGACAAAAACTTTTAAGAAATTTTCTGAAAAAATCATAACTTTGACTTCTCCAAAAAAATTGAACGAAGTTTTATTTCTATTTCAATACGCTTCTCCTTCAATAAGCTTCTAGATTCTATATGATTCCTCAAACCCTGTCTTAAAACGCAACTCTCACGAGTTTGTTCCTTTTATTGAGTTCGAATTCGCTTATTACCTCAAGTTGATTCTCTCAAAGACAAAGGGAACACTTTGTTTTCAACTCAATAAGCTTCTCTTCTAAATTCAATTCCTCGATCCAACTTCTCTCCCTTGGTTGTTTATTTCATTGTAATTTCTTTTTGTCACTGTCGTATCTTTCCGTTACCACCTTTTCACTGGATTTGTGTTCATGTGAGAAATCATGAAAAATGGTTCTGTTTTTAAATTTTCTATGCTGAAAATTGTTCATGTCAAGGAATAATAGCTATATGTCTTTCGATTTTATATGCTAATAAATTATATTGTTCTAGTGTTCACCTAAAGCTAAAGTTGTTCACTATCAAAGAGCATCTTTCAAGTGTTTCTGAAAATGGATTTTCTTTTAAAATTTTTCATGATTATAAAATGGTTATGTTTTCAATTTTATTAGGAATGAGAATGTTGCATATAGCTAGTGTTTTTGGAGTGTGATTTGGGGATCTTTTGTTTGGTAGCCAGAGCCAGCCAGTTTTTCACTAAATAGGCATAAGAGTATTTTAACTGCAGAAAAGTAGTGCAATACATGGTAAATAAGGAATCACCAAAATTTCGGGGAAATAAAATAAAGGAGGTTAATTATTCACCGTTAGGGATGGTTTGAAATTTGATGATATGGTTCACATGGTAAACGAAGATTTTGGTATAGATAGGTTGATTCATGAGGTAGATGATGTATCCCGGTTTTATCGATTTTAACCCATAATTTCACTATCTTATCGAGTCTTGTATTGATGCAAAGTGTTTCCGTAGGCTCTTTTAGTATACTGGCCAACAAATAAAACAGATGTAGAAACTGTATCCACAAAGTGGGATCGATTCCCTCATCATATACAAATTTAAAACCCCAAAATCTATTAATTTCGATTCAGAACCGAATTTAACCAATTTCTTTCCTTTTAAAACCCTAAAAAGAGATTTTCAGAGGAGGAACCTTCATTTTTATTCACTTATTTATATTGTTTTACTTATTTAGAGTTTTAGAGAGAACATCTTTGAACCTTATTGACAATTTGGAGAAGATTTCATAACCTTTTGGATTGCTGAATGATGTCTTTCATTACTTCATCTCTTGTTTTGATATATGCTATGTTTGAGTAGTTATCTTATTTGTTTATGGTTTTTCAAGCGGATTCAATGACTGTTTATTGCTAGGTTTTTAGATTTGGGATTCAATCTTTAGAGTTATTCATCTTTAATGTTCTTAATGCTTATATTAGGTTGACGAATATAACATCAGGTCTCTTGGTTTAATTTATGCATCAAAACTGAATGTTAAATTGTATGATCATGTTTTATACGAGCAAAGTATTCTTAGCCAACGAGAGTTGAAGTTAAGTCGATTTTATGAACAAATCGAACTTGAACTAAAGGTTGATATGTCTACTAGGGATCATTCAAGAATTTAGTGTCTTAAGATTCATGTTTAGATAGTTAGCACTGTGAGAGTATGTTAACTTTATGTTAGTGATTTGAGTTCTAGAACGGTATTTACATCTTGTCGATTCCACTAAAAATTCTATAATTAAGAATAACTCATTATAAGATAAGTGGATTTTTTGGAGTAGTTCATCAATGGTGACCAAATACCTCTCCCAATTTGATCCCTGTTTAGTTGAGTAGTTTAAATTGTCATGAATCCCTGCAAATTCCTTATGCTCAATGCCTTCGTCAATTAAATTTACATCGTTGCTTACAGCTATTATTTAGTTTACTTTTTTATTTCGTTACAATCAACCTCATATCATCATCTTAGCTATTCCATGAGATTTATAGTGTAACCTTGGTCATTGTGGATTCGATCCTTAATTTACTATTGTGATTTGTTGTGTACTTGGAGTGTTTATTTAGGTTAAAACCTGAGACATCATGATAAGTTAAAGAATCTTGTGTTATTTATTATTGAACGACATACAATTATATATATACATAAGAGCTGAACTTATCCCGACTAGAGTTAAGACTTATCTAAATTCTTATGATATATATATATATATATATATAAATCAACTTAATCCTTATCACAATGGGATTTCTAGAATATTATTCGCTTTGGCTTTCATAGGCTTCACGGGCTTCACTTCATAAACGAACTCTAACAGTCCACATCTTGCTCATCTAACACTCCCCCACATGGCAAACGTGGGATGCAAAATGCAAACTATGCCATTACGAAGCGTACCACGTATGTCATGGACACAATGTTGAGGATGGATAAAAACAAATTATCAGACTTTTCATAATCGAAAATTACTCTTCGACAATTCTGGATAAACTTAACTTAGAAAATAAGGGTGGAACTTCAGCTTGTCTTGGTCTTCATAAGGAAATAACAAAATCCCATGGACGCAAACTCTGCAACTCCACAAAAAAAAATTCTTGACTCGGATAATCCACAAATTGGACTAAAATTGACCTATAAACATGAAATTTCCAAACAATTTGCCCCATAGTATTTAAACAATAACCAAACTTTTTCGTAATAAGAGAAGCTAAAAGCATATATATATTTTTGAAAATTCTAACTTTTCCCATAACATTGTGAAAACCTAAACTTTTTACTATGATCCGTCATAAGAATCTCTCATTAATAACTCTTGCTTGAAGAACATAGAAACATTTTTTTTTAAAAAGACAAGAAAATTCGTAAGACTCAAAACCAAAAACCCATTAAAATCAAAACATAAAGAAAGAATAAAAACTAAAACTTATAGATTATTCAATGAATACCCAACGTGGGTACATATCCCCACGTCACGTCGTCTTCATCATCATCTGAATCATCTTTGGATCTTTCGTCACCTTCTTCTCCGATTACCATAACTCCCATGATCTTTTTTGATGATGAGATTGTAAGAATTTTGGATCAAAGCTTCTGATACCATTATAAGTTTGAAAATGATTTTGTTATTTTTGTTATTGATTAATGTGTTGCTTAAATCGATGATGTGAAACATGCCCAAGGATACTCTTCCAATCTTTGTGACTAGTTATAGGCAGTTGGATACTTTCTTTGAAACATACAAAATGGTGCCCCTTCTTATTTGCATATCAGTTAAGAATTCAAACATAGAGTTTCAAGATGAAGGTTAATTCTCGTGCTGAAAGCATGACTGGGAAATCATACGATATACATGATAGTAGTGATAAAATTATAAGTTGGATTTGCTAGCTTTCATGATGGGAATGTCCTTCAACATACACTCCAAATTGATTGTACTTGTCCTTTCACACTTTGATAAAACATTACTATAGAAGTCTATTAATTTATATGTGACATCCCATCCTCACTTTTGGGAACAACTGAATACCATAACGTTTTATTTTAAGAATACCAAGAGTTTGAAAACAATAACTTAAAGAAAATTTTTAGAGATGCGTCTTTGAATTGAAAACAGTTCATGACTACTATGTATTGAGAACTATAATACTCTTAAACTCCTCCTAGACTCCCCATTCCAATGTTTGCCTTAGCTATCTTCCTATTCTTAACTTGCATCCATAAAATCGGAGGCAGGAGTAAACAAGTTACCCAGTGGAGCGAGCTCGCCTGCCCACACAATACTCAACCACATTCAAGCTTGACATTCACACAACACACAACTCCCTAAATGCAATACATAATACCACAATCAATACTAATCTCATGTGCTTTTAGACTTTTAACATGAGACTCAAGCATATTCAACAAGAATTGGCGCATCTCTCCCCGTGCATAGAAGAACATCCTAAACCTGGCCCCCGTTCATTTTCGAGCCGTTGGGTATGGTACCCCTCTTGGTAACACACTTTAGACCAACCCACAATCTTTTAGCGCACCTTAACCGTGACTCTACAATGCTACATGCAACTAAACATACATGGATGATTGATACACATGTTTTAAGCTCAAATATAGGACTTCAAGTGCACAGACACACACATTAGTATAGATGAGATCGAATTCACAGAGACCAAAGTTGCACTACAATTCTTATAGAATGAAAACTAAGCTAAGACAAAAATAAGATTGTTGTATGTTGAAACTAAACTAAAGTAAGCAATAAAAAGATAAAATAGTGGTGTATCAATGGATATAAAGGTGCTAGGTCAAGAAATTTTCTCGGGAATCAGAGATCATGTACAAAATAAATATTCAGAGAATGGATTAAATACCTATCTCGAACTCAAACATAAATTTATAACTAATCCACTTTCGTAATATTAATTACTTTTTCTAGCAACCTAAATATCAAAATTGTCGTTTGAATTTTGAATTCTAAACAAGCATTAATGAGTATGCTCAATTTGTTCACATATCGCAAAGCATCAAATTTCGTTGGTTAAGGACAATATGCTCAGTTATGTTCTATCCAACAATCTATAAGCTTTTGGAGAATAGATTTAATTTAACATCAGAAACTAAGTGATCAATTTAGTGTAAGCATTAACAACAGCTATAGATGAAGATGACATAAGATTAAATCACTATTTGTGTTTGATTCAATGATTCATAATGCGTTTGAAAACCCTAAACCTACACGGAAAAGTACTCAACCATGAAAGTGGTGAAACAACCAAGGATTGATGAAGAACTCATCGATGAATCCAATATAACACCTAAACTGTATCTCTTATTAATGGGTCTCAATGATGTGAGAATGAAAGAGAATATAAAAGAACAAGAGAGTAAATCATGGCCTAAAGAATGGCCTAAAACATGTATTTATAGGGTATGGATCATCTTGGTCGAATTCTAATTCCATTAAGAAAAAATAGCAAACTTTCCCTTTTTCAAATAGAATATCATTGTCTGAATTGTCTTCACGAAAATTAGCATAACTTTTGCTTGCACCGTTGGCTTAAAACCATTTTTCGAATGAAAACTAACTCAAAAATCTTTGAATTAGCTTTTGGCTATATGCATGATAGATGGATCTTTGAGTTATTAATTTACATAGCTCTTGGATACCATCATTGTAAATGGCACATCAAAAAATGTCAATCTTCCACTTTGAAAAGGACAAGGGACTTTTTCTTTCTTCTCAAGAGGGACATTCTAACATCAATATGATGCCATTAAACATAGACGTATACTTTAATTTACATACAATAATTATTTTAGTTAATCAAATTTTTGGTTCATTGAGCTCGAAAAAATGCATATTTCCCTTAATGGTGAACAAACTGACAGTTATATTTCTGCAAATCAATCAAGATATGTGATTAAATGACTATTGAAAAAAGCCTAATAAAAATAAAATAATTTCAAAAATACAAACATGTTTATCTTCATCCACAAATCTAACCAGTCAGCTTTGCTTTGATCTACTACCGCAAAAACATCATATTGATTCACAACCTTCTTTTTTTCTTCTCATCCTTTCACCAACATCAAATAACGAATCATAATTTTTTATTTATGTATCGATCTTAACCTTTTTTTTGGTGTTAGGGAGGTTCTTCTTTGATGGTGTTACACTCAGAAATTCCACCGATGAATCAGATTTCACTGTATTGAAAGTGGTTTTCAAGTCATTCTTCCTTATCTACAAAAATATGTAATTCATCAACGTAAATTTGAATAAGAATTCAAAGTTTAAAATAAGTAATAAAATAGTTATGTAAATTACCGAATCATCACACCGCACGTTTTTCACCTTGTTAGTTTTTTTGTAAACTCTTGAAGTTGTTTTCAAGTTTTTTTAAGTTAGCGTTATGTAGAAAATCTCTGAGCTAAGTCTTGCAAATCTATTATTAAGATTTTCACCCAACTCAGTCATACACACGTCGTAATATTATTTTGTTAACATTTAAATGAGTGAGACATTTTTCTTCCTTTTTTTCAAATTTGCGTAATCTCTTTGGTCTTCTTTGTTTTTCGTTTCCTATTACTTTCTCCATGAATTATGTATGCCATATATAGTTGAACAACAAGTGAAAACAAAAGAAATTCATCATAAAGTTATTAGTAATGAAAATCATTAATAAAGCAATCCTTTGATATTTAGGTTTTATAGTGGAGATAAATAAAACGTAGGTGTAATTGAAAACATTGAAAATCCATTAATGATAGTAAATTAGCAATATGTGACAATATAAATACTTACTCGAATATTTAATGTGAAGATTATGCAATATGAAACTAGCAAAACTTTCATGGATGAAGATAGACAATAATAATTCATTAAGAAAAATTTGTGTTTTCCTCGTATAATTTAAATAAAAAATTGTTATGAAGGAATCACAATCAAGTGGAGAAATTTTTTGTGTACAGAGTATATGACCAATAGTCTGAATTAAAAACAGAATTTAAAGTGGTTTCTAACAGGTGAGAGAGCCCTTCAAGTAAAAAGCAAATCATTAAATATGACGTATTTATGTATTTTTTAGTATTGAAATCAAGTACATAAAAAAATGATTACCTTGTAACTTAGTTCTAAGAATTTTGTTGTTGTTGGAGTCATGATTACCTTATTGTGATAAAGAAGAATGATTTTTCTTAAAATATGTAAAATTGAGATAAACTTTATAATATATATAGATGTATATTTTATTATATATAACTTTTATCTAGAGATTTATCTATGAGTAAATTTTAATACATAAAAGGATAAAACCAATAAAAAATCTTTACATCAAAAATTTTAAAATTATAATAATAACTTCAATTATTTAAATTTTTTATTTATTTATTAAAAATATAACTTATAAGTCAAATGCAGGCAAAAATATCATATCACATATAAAAAGTTTGTTTAAAAAAAACATGAAAGGTGTATTTTTCAAATTATAAAACATAAACATAGCATTTTTCATAAAATTCCTTTACTATATTCTTGGTTTATATTTATAATTTTTTTAATAACAAGTTAAGAGTTTTTTTTGAAGCCAGAAACCTAAATACAAAATCATAAGTATATATGTCACTTGTAAAAAGGAAGGACATTGGTGAGGAATTCTCTTTTCATTGGTTTCTACGAAACCCAGAGAAAAAAAACTCAACCTTCTCTGATTTCTGTACGGTGATTCTCCGATATATCATACTCCTTCTAGTGTCATTGCCGGTACTGTTTTTAAAAACATAGTCAATTCGATCCATTAAACCAAACCGGTACTGTTTTTAAAATAATTTAGAATTTGAAATTAAAAAAAGAAAAAAAACAAAAACAAACATTTCTCTTTCTTCTTCTTCGTTCCTGTTTCTTCTTCTTCTTCTCTTCTTCTTCTCTTCTTCTTCTCAACTCCCTACGATCTCCATCGTTCTTCCGTTTTTCTTGCATTAACTTGTTATTAACTACATTTCGTTCCTCTTTGTTCCATTTAGAAGCTCCAATTTTTCTTTTTTATCCCCCTCACTAAACCCTAAAATTGAAATGGTGAAGACTCGTGGTGTGAAGAGGAAGCCGAGTAATACGCCTCCAAGACAAAGGCAACGACGTCGTGGAGCTGATTCGGCGGTTGAAACAGACACAGCCATCGCTCCCACGGCCCAGCCTCCACGAAACCCCGATGTTGAGGTGCCGTCGGTGAGAAACGACCCCACAACTGAGCTGTCTGATCCCGTCGTGATTCCTCAAGTGGTAAGCTTCCTTTCTCGTCTAACTTTGGTTTGAATTCTGGTGGTTGGATTGAATTCGTTTTTTGGTTTTTGATTTGTGGATAAATACTAATATAACTGAATCCGACTTATATGACTATAGTTTATATATAACTGATATCACTAATACGCTTTTGTACCTATTCATTTGTGTGGCTTGCAGGAGACTGAGGATACTGAGGGGTTAAAGCCTATTCCCCCGGAGAAGTTCTATTTCAAAAGCAAGGATTACGTGGTAACGTGAAAATTGGCCTCCAAGTGTGATGATGTATCCACAATAGAATTGCTTACAAATACGCTTAAGGATGATGAATATAATTGGTTCATGGAGCATCCTCAGTTCAAACATGTTTTTCATCAGTGACTCAACTACTGGAATGGTGTGATGGATTCAACGCGGAGAAAAAAGATGATAACCTTAATGATGACGACTTTAATGATGGAGGCAATGAGGGTGAACAGGATGGAGGTAATGAGAGTGACAAGGGGTTAGAGAACTCAGAGGATGACAACGGAGGTGGAGGTATATGAATTTTAAATAATTCAGTTAGTTGCCCCTAACTTAGTTGTATGAGTTATATGGTGTATGAGCTATTCAATTGTAGGTGATGCCGCCAATTGTTTGGACTTTCTGCCTCCAGCTGATTACAGAGAAGAAGAAAATGACGAAGAAGAAGAAGAAAGAGTTGAAAAAGAAAGAGGAAAAGAAGGCAAAAATGAGGCAAAAGAGAGCACAATGGAGGTTCCTACACCTCATGTGACGGAAAAAGAGAGCACAATGGAGGTTCCTTCACCTCAAGTCACGGAAAAAGAGAGCGCAAAAGAGAAAGGGAAGGGGAAGGATAAGCCAAAAGCCAAGAAATCGAAGGCAAAGCCAAAGGTGAAGGAGACCACCAATCCAAGGGAAATGAGGGAGAAAACAGAGGTGAAGGTTTCTTAGTATGTACAAAGTCCCTTTCTTAAAACAAAGTCCTTATTGTTTGAACTTATGTTTTTGTGGAACTTATGTTTTTGTGAAACTTATGTTTGTGGAACTTATGTTTTTGTGGAACTTATTGTTTCTCAAACAATAAGGACTTTGTTTTAAGAACTTGTTATCTTTTGGTTTTAACTTATGTTGTGGAACTTATGTTGTGGAACTTATGTTTTTGTGAAACTTATGTTTTTGTGGAACTTATGTTAAACAATCGGTATTTTGTGGAACTTATGTTTTTCTAATCATGTATTTCGTATTTTAATCATGATTCAATCCTAAATTGAAAGAGTAAGTATTTAGAAATTTCGTTACAAATGGATACAACTAACACAACTGAGTTACTGGGCAAAAAGAAAAAAATAATAAAACCCCACGTGTGCACCGTCAAACCCCATATCTGACGCAATCAAACCTTAAACCCCATATCTGACACAGTCAACCCTATATCCCACGTGTGCCCCTGGAAAATAATACATAGTTATATATCAGTTGTAAGTCATATGACTTTTGCACATAGTTATATCTTGACAAGTTTTTGATAATTTCCAGTTATATTGGGTTTTGTTAGAATTTTTTGTAGTTGTATCTCAATTATTATGTTTAATAAGTATGTTTCAAAAACATCTGTATAAAAATATTTGTGAAAAATATAGTTTTAGTTATTTTTAATCAGAATGACTATAGGGTTTAGTGAATGTCCATGTCCTTGTATAGTTGATTTAACCTAAGTTTAAACGCAAAAAACAACACAACAAAATAAACATATGAGGAACTAGAAATATCATCATACAACAATTAAACCAAGTATATAAACATTTCAAGATACAAACTAGGAGTTTCCACTACTACAATTAAACCAAGTATATAGACTATTCTTATTTCTCATTTGCCTACAAATTATGCACTTCAATGTCAGTATATCTATTTTTCTTTGCTTCCATAAGGGCGGCTATGACATGCACACACGAGTACTTGTCTATATCAAAATGTTTGCACATGCAAGTTTTCATCTTCAAATCAACATAACAACTCTTTCCATCACGTCCAATAACGTTAAATAGTAGATAGTAGTTATTCAACACAGTCACCGCCAAATGTTGTGCTACAACACAACTATCGTGAAACACATTCTTAACATAAGGCACCAAATGTTGTACGTTATATCTTCCACTGATTCTCTTATTAAAAGAGCATGACGAATTTCTTCTTTTGGAATCTAAATAATTTCCCCTCCTTTCTTTGCATAATGTCCACCATAATCGAAATGTATGATAGTGCGCTTCTTTCTACTCGCTAAACCCTGAAAACATTAAATCCATGTATCATTAGTAACTCAGTTGTATAAGTTGTATACAAGTATATAAATTATTAGTTATATCAGTTGTATAATACTACATAGTTGTATCAGTTGTGCTAGTGTTATGTTTAATTCTTAGTTGTATAGGTTGTATTCAAATATATAATTCTGGGTTTTTACCAACACAAATGTGTTCGATTCTCTTTAGATAATCACTAATGTCGTTAAAGAACAATAAAACCTAACCTATTTAGTCATACTACAACATTTTCGAGCTTCAAAAAAACCAAAAATCTAGTTTTTATAACCCAAATACACAAACACGAAGCTTAACTCCAATGGTGAGCTTGAACTCCCCAATGATGAGCTTGAACTCCCCAATGGTGAGCTTGAACTCCCTCCAACCTCTATTTCCTCCAAATTTCTCCTCAAAATCAATGAAACACCTTAAATTTTGTATTTCAAGTCTCAGTTTTTAAGATAAATGAATATACAAAGAAAATTTAATTTGTGGTTGGTTGACATTAAAGATCAATTGTACGATGAAGAAGATGGTAGTTTGGTGGGGTGGAACCTATCCAACCATAAAAAAGATTTTGTTTGGGATTTTTGTTCTTAGATTAAATTTAAATGAATTTAGGATCTATGAAACCCTTAAACTTATTTTTATTTATTTATTTGAATTATTTAATTATTTGAGGGATACGTAGAATTGACGGAGATATAAGAGATTTAGAATAGACATTGGTGATTGAAAAATTGACCCCCAAAATCTGGAGTTTACTGTGGCAATGTTACAGTAAATACTAATCCGATTCTTATCTTGGTTATTTCCGGTTCAATTACTTTATTTCTGTAAACCAGTTTGTTGGTTTGTGTTTGGTACAACAACCGTATATATGTAGGTCATTCGACCATTTGGGAATAATCAGTCAAAAATACACAAATATCTTCTTCTCTATCATCTTCATCATCATTTATTCGAAGCAATCCTTGTAACTCAGTAGTTGTTTTCTAGGCTTCAATAACAATGGTTTCATTTGTTACTACGAGGCTCAATTGATCTCATCCTCTCTCTTTCAGAACCCATCATCTCAAGCTCTTATCTTGTTACACTGATTCACCTCCTTCAATAATCGCTCGAAAGGTACCACAATTGCTCCAATTTGTTTACCAATTCATTGCTTTTACTTCATATCGTGAATTTGGTATATTAACTTTGTACAGTTGATCAAAGACTTGAAGCTTTATGGAGATTTCAGTAGAAAGATACAAATCATAGACTATGCTCCATTAGTCCAAACCTTAAGCAAGAGAAGATTACCTGATATAGCTCATGAGATTTTTATACAAACGAAATCAGACAACTTGTTACCTAATTACAGAACCCTTTCAGCTCTTATGCTTTGCTTGCTGAAAATGGGTTTGTTCTATAAGCACGTTCGATTTTGAATGAAATGTTAAACAGTTCTTTTGTACCTGATCTCTTTGTTATCTCAAACCTAATATCTGCTTATGAGCAGATCCGTTGTTTTGAAGAAGTTGCTAAAATCACCAAGGAGATTGGTGCAAGGCATTGTAAGTTGGTTCCGGTTGTGTATTCACTTGCTATATCATGTTTTGGAAAGAATGGTCAGTTGAAATTAATGGAGGATACTATAGAGGAACTGGATTTGAAAGATATGTCGTTAGATTCCGGTACAGCTAACACCATTGTTAGATACTACAGTGTTTTCGGTAGTTTAGAAAAGATGGAGCAAGCTTATGGTCGGGTTAAGAAGTTTGGAATTGTGATAGATGAAGAAGTGATAAGAGATCTGTTGTTAGCATATTTAAAACAAAGGAAGTTTTTTCGATTGCGTGAGTTTTTATCCGATGTTAGTCTTGGTAGAAGAAATTTGGGAAATTTGTTATGGAATTCTGTGTTATTGTCGTATGCAGCTGACTTTAAGATGAAAAACTTACAAAGAGAGTTTATTCGAATGCTTGATGCGGATTTCTCTCCTGACGTTACCACTTTTAATATTCGCGCTCTTGCGTTATCTAGAATGGCTCTGTTTTGGGATCTACATCTTACTCTTGAACATATGAGACGTTTGAATATTGTTCCAGATCTTGTAACTGTTGGATGTGTGGTTGATGCATATGTGGATAGACGACTAGCAAGAAGTTTGGAGTTTGTATATAATCGAATGAACTTGGATGATTCTCCTGTTGTTTTTTCACTTGTATTTGAAGTAATGGGGAAAGGGGATTTTCATCTTAGCACAGAAGCTGTTTTGGAGTTCACTCCACGGAAAAAATGGAGTTATAGAAAGTTAGTTGAAGTTTATCTCAAGAAAAAGTTGCGAAGAGATCAGGTTTTCTGGAATTACTAACCATCTGCAGAGATTGTCAATATCCGTATGGTAAACTTATCCAATGCTTGAAAATGATACATTTGAGGCCGGAGTCATCGTGAAACTAGCATGTATTTATAGTTGTTTATTGTTATTAAATCTTGTGAGATTTATTAGTATAGCATGAGATTTTAGTTGGAAAAATGTAAACATACTAAAGATTTTTTTGGGGAATTTTCAAAATTGTAAACACATAAAGAAGCCTTACAGACTTTTAAATTAAATCAGAAACAGAGTGTTCATCTTGCAGACTCGTTTATACTGTCTAGTTAATTGTCTTTTCTTCAATATTTTCCCCTTTTTCATCCAATTATAGAAAAAACAAACTCAAGGAGCTAAAGCTAAATAAAGACACCAACGTAGATATTTCCAAATGAAAGCAAAGTACCCAAAGCATATGAAACGTTTGAACTCTTTAAAATCAAAGGCCGAGGGAACGCTCTTACTCATATCTTCCAAACCTGAAACCCTAAAACCGTTAACTAAAAAATTTATCTCGTGTTTCGTTCCCACTTACCCTTCCCTCAGCGGCTTCATCGAGTTCAGTGATTATCTTGGTCGGAAAGCATAGAATCATCCGCTTTCCAAACATCAAATCATCAATCTTGCGTTTGCCGCCTTCTGCTCACACCTCTGCTTCGACCCCACTGGTTCATCATGTAAAGACTTCGAAGTCCCCCGCTTGTGATGGCTGCAGCCGAATGGGGTTGAAGACGGCTCATGTCAAATGCTCCCAGATTGAATACACCTTCCAAAGAATCATCTGAATCATTATCATCGTCTACATCATCATCATAGTTATTGTACGGCTCGATCACATAGTCTCCAAATACCACAGCCCCAGGTGTTGACGACATGACTGTACTGATTACATCACTCCTCTCCCTCTCAACTTCAAGCTTCTTCCATTTCTCCTCTAGCACAGGGTCTATAGCTCTTGGCTTGGCTCTCGGATGAACCACCTTAACATGTTTCTTGAGCTGTCTATAGCTTCCGAAAAACAAACAGTTATCTTTCATACATGCCCTTTTCTTAGAATTCAGATACTTCCGCGCATCTTCCACAACAGTCCAACCTTTTACCTGACCCCTACAAAGTGGACACAATAGCTCTGGCGGTTTGTCACTCTTCTCATCCTTTGCATAGGCCTTTTTGTACTGCTCTAGACAATTTGAGAAACGGTTGCCCGTGGCACACATGTAAGGACGGCATCCTTTGTGGTAAGATGAACAAAGGAGAACAACGGAATTGTGAGGAATCTCAAGGCATACAGGACATGTCACACCCTTCCAAGCTTTTCCTTTGAGAGCCTTACCATGTCCCTTTTTCTTGTTTCCTTTCTTAATAGCCTTATTAATTTTATTTAGAGCTACCGGATAATGTACTCCCTGTGAATTAACTCTCCTCATCTGATGATTAAATCCACAACATAAACAATGATCAGATATATCAAGAAACAGAATTGAGAATATACTTCACAAGACTCTTTTTGAGCAATCAACAATTCCATATTAAATTACAACTGATAAACATAGAACACACATCAACTAATCCAAGAAAAAATCATAAACTGGTGAAGCCAGAGGGCATCAAGCAGAAACACCATATTTCTCACATCCTGAGCTACGAAGACAGTATTAACAGTGAAGAAAACAACCTAAGAGTTTTTCATCTTTGATTATGATCCTAGAACTATCTTTTGGAAAGTTAAAACCTCAGACTATTATACGAATACCTCAGCAAGCAGAACCTAATCCAAGTCAATATCGTAAGTATATACCATATTTAAAGAAGGGTAACAATGCTCCTTGTCCAAAAATCAAAATAGAGACCTTTTCCATGGAGATGGGATAAGACCAAGAAAACACATTCGGACCCCCATAGAAGGAACACACGGTTCTAAAACGATTCTTTTGTAAGTGAAGCATCCTTACCTTTCCCTACTACACACCATCCTACCCAAACCCCAACCCATCTTGCCAGCAGCTTTATCGGCAGGTAAAATAAACCCACGAACTTTTGAGGTTCACGCCGACAGCATTGACTCAAACTCTACACGATTGTCCTGCTGAGGAACTTCAAACATAATAAGTTTTTCGATAACATAGACATACACCATAAATAAGAAACCCAAAACTAGTTTGAGGATAGGCAGTAGCAGAAAAGATATCCACTAGCTACTACTTCTTGATACAAACATAATTCCTAAAAAATCTTTAGCTAATATGATAGACATTGCTTCATTGTTTCATTGCTGAACTCTTTAGCTAATCCAAAGTTGTCCTCTTTGACAAAAATATTTGATCTTTCAAATAGATAATAATTTCAATTTCAACAGTTTGTATTCTCAATCCATCATGGTCTAAAAACAACAATCAAAAGTGCTACTAACGCTAACAAACATAATGGCATCACTACTCAAACTATTAGCTAATCCAAAGTTTACACTTTGACAAAAAAATGATCTTTTAGGATCGATAATATTATCAATTTCAACATAAACCAAAGCACGAAAGAGACCAAACTGCTACAACATTTGACAAATTTTCATAAAGTATCAGAATAATGAAAAAAGAGAAAGTTGAGATCTTTATGGTTCCTATAGTTTAAATTACCCTAAAAATCATCTCGTGAGGAATCCTATAACCCTAACCCTAATAACATTAAAATCTGAGAACAAGGATCGAGACAAAGCAAACAGATTTAACTTCAGTAGAAACAGATCGAGATTATAGGAGATTGAAAAGGTTCGAAAATTGAGCGTACCGTGTGAATCGGAAAGTCGCGATGAGGGATTGTTTGGTTACAGGGATAACGGAGGAGACGGCCTTAAGCGGCGGTCTCACCGGTGGCGATAGGTGTAAACCTGACGGCGAGAGTTTTTTATATTAAGGCCTAAACTTTTTGACGGTTTACGAAGTTTGAGATGTCATTTTCTACGCTGTTTGGAATGTTATAGGCCCATTTTTTATTTTTAGGGCCCATGGGTTCGATACTTGGCCCCAAAAATAAAAATGTACGTTGGACAAGAATAGAGCCCACGAGCTGAGAGAGAGCATGTGCCGAAAACGATAAGCTTTACAAGCTCATAATTTATTCAACTAAGGTATAAGCTCGGAAGTGACACAATATAATCATTCAAATTCAGAGTTTCTATACCTAAATTGCATGAGTTTTTGGAGAATATGATGCGAGAAACTGTTTACACAGGTATCAGCAAGATGTATGAGATAATCAAACATTTATATCATTGAAATGGTATAAGGGTAAAATTGCATAGTTTGTATTATGTATTTGGTATGTCAATATGTGAAAATTGAGCATCAAAATCCTAATGGTAATCAATGAATATTATAGAGTAGAAGTGTGATAAATTTTATATGGATTTTGTCAATGGACTCTCAAAGTCACTAAATCAACCCACTTCGTCTATGTTAAGAAGATATGTCATTCATCATGACTTTCAGAGATCTATGTAGAAGTAATTGTGGTTGCATGTTGTCCCTAAATAACATTATATCAGATCATGATCGAAACTTTACTTCACATTTTTAGGTTAGCTTACATAATTGCTCCTAACCACTTTCATTGTGGATATAGGGTAAGGGAGTATGGTTATCAATACACCCAAATTCTAATGCCATAAATAAAAACTGGTCCATCATAATATCGTCTTTTATATTAGAATTTTCAACTTTAATATGAATTTAATTCTTACATTAAACGGAGAGATACTTATGTCATATAAGAATATACAGCTGAGTAACACAAAATAATGTATATAAGTTAAAATAAGGATATTGGCTAGCATCAACACTAGCAAACAATCATGAAGATCCGAGACCGCCATTAGCTATACATCCTGATATTGCTTAAGGTATCTGGACACTTAATATTGCAACAAATTTAGGACATTTTCTTTGGAGAATAGTCTCTCATGCAATGGTTACGACATCTAAACATTCTAGTAAACCAATATTGTACTAGACCCTATACTGAACAGGAAACCAGTGACTATGTATCTTTTTCATGTATTCACGTTGCGGGAGTGTGGAGTTAAACTTTACCCACGTCTCTATGATTATCACCCTTCTCATAGACGTCCATTGAGCCAGAGGGTGATCCCCAGATGGCTTGCATTTATCCCCAAGCTGCTTGCATTCCGTTGGAATCTTTTCCATAGGGTCTTATCCCAATTGGACCTTTCCCTTTTTTTTTTTGGTAACACATACAATATACAATATGTATTCAAGAGGCCAAGATTTATAATGTCGACTCCAATATGTTCTATAATATGTACTAACGCTTTGATTTGTTTTGAAACATTTTTACTAAAAATATTAGATATACATTTAAGTCAAAATTAAGCATTAAGAAATGTTTCCAATACTTATTTTTTCTGTTTTGTTTGCCATGCAAATATTTTTAACTATTAAAAAAATAAAGAAATTTTGTATAGAAAAATAATTTACAATATAAACACAATCACAAATGGAAATATAATTAATAATGAATTTTTTGACCAAAATTTACAGTCAAAATATCTATTATAGAAAACAAATCACACACATATTTATAAATAGATACTAGATAGTAATCCACATCTGTCCACATGCTTTCAACCAGATTAAAAATTTTCACTCGATCGTATTTTTTAGATTAACGTGTTTTTCTGAGTGTTTCATATTTTCTGAACTATTTTACCTTTTAATAGGTTTCTTATTTTATCTTGAAATTAATTTATTCTAATAACATTTTATGTAACATAAAACATTAAAATTGATTATTTTTTTTTCAACATTGCTTAAATAAAAGTATATAACTTATAGACTATATTAACAGTAATAGTATACAAATTATAAAATCTTTAAAAATTATGACACTACCAACTAAATTATCAATTTATTCTTGATCATCTTCTAACAAACCTAGAGCATAATATGCATCTTTGTTATATTTTACATATTATCACATATTATAAAATAATACTAATGTATAAGCATGTGATATAAATATGAGATATTTGTTCAAAATGCCACAAAAAAAAGAGTTTCAAAACTTTCATTTATCTTAGTGCTTTCCATTAAAGGTGTGGACAACAAAAATCACATTTTATACATAAAACTTAGAGGTCTTTCCATAAAAAAAGATATAGAAAATATTTTGCATTTAAAAATTACACTCTTTTTTCTCGATTCGGTATATTTCTCACTCATTGCGTTTTCACCATTATCAAATATTTTTTATCTCGATCAACATCACCAAACTCTTCTTTTTCTAATGATATAATTTTTTTAATGTGGTTATGCTATTTTTTCTAGCGATAAAAATTGGTCAGACACTTGTTTCTAAAAATCTCTTTGATTTCTGCTTTTGGTGGAGGAAAGGACAACAAAGTGTCAATGGAAAAATTGCTGGAGATGAATAAGCTAGGATACTACACCTTGCGTTGGAAAAATTTTCTTATTTTTCTTATATTAAATATGTTATTACTTTTTAATCATTTACCATGTTATTAAAGGTTATAATAACCTCTATATAGTATATGGTACTTGGTACTAATGTATACTAATATACAATAATTATAGATTAAAATTAATTTAATTGGAGATTAAATGTATATATTTTTTCATCTAAACACTTTATTAATAATCATTATCAATGTAACAAATTATAAACGGTATTAAAAACAAATCACAAAGTCAGTATGCAGAACTTGTGGATAACAAATTATTACACAACCAGATATATGCGCCATATTGTGAGAAAGATACATTAAAAATGAATTTGACGATATTTTTTGTAGATAAGTCTTACTCGCTAACGGATCACTGAATCCGTTATTTTTCTTTTTTATCTTTGATCTTTCTCTGATGCAACTTGTGTGCGGAGTAGCATTTCTTGGTTAAGTCTCTATATTTCACATCATATTACAAAACCTGATGATTCTGATAATACTTCTGAAATATCAACATTATGGTACCAAACTTTTGTATCAAAGTCATTTTTAAATATTTTGACTTTACTTTTCTTCCAATTTGGATCCAATAATACTTTTTTCCCTAAGATATTTTTCCTAGTAGCCTTTGATCTTCAACGTTACCCCCATTTCAATGGAATCAACAAGACAATTAAGAGAAGATAATACAACCTTCCTAGAGCGCCCCTTCGTTCTCGAATCAAATAGATGTTTGAGAGGGAAATAGAAAACACAATCGGAAACAAAACACCAACAATACATTTGTAATGACCATCAAACAAAGACTCCACGTAATAGAGAAGAAATTTTTTTAATGCTCTTGATGAGTTTTGTTACTCTTGTGCGAGACTATTTTATGGCCGTAAATACTCCACAATACAAAAATCCAACAGTTGTTTGTTAAAGAGACACGATGAAATAACAACAACCCAACCAATTGTATTGTAAAAGAGAATAACGGTTTTCATAGGCAAGATCACAGACAAATCGTCGGTAAAAAACATGAACCGGCACGATACTGTGAAGAAAAAGGGGAATCGCCTAAAAAGTCACCCATGAGAGCTTCATAACCATCATTACGTATATAAAAATAAATTTATATTCATATCATAATATGTTTCTCAATTTTATGTACTTGATGTGTATAAAATATAAATGTGACATTTGGTTAATGACATTTTAAGTTGTCAAATTATAAATATGAATTAATCATAGTAATTTCATTTATATAGTATTTTATTTTCTTCTTATATTTTTTGTTTCATCATTTTTAGGATGAAACATATAACTTTATAATACATTAGGTGGATGTGATACCAAATTAGGAAATTTTAAATTAAAAATTTATTAAAAATATATATAAACATAAATTATTGGTAATGATTTATAAAATTGTTAATTTTTATATAATTATATATAATTAAATATAAACATATATTTTTCTATAATTAATCCCTTATTTCTTGTATTACAAAAATAGATTTGCTTTTCCTATGTTAAATAACTAACCACACAAATATAATGAACATGTTTGAATAATTTTACTTGCATATTACGGTTTTTATCTAAAACTTTATATAAACATATTCATAAAAAACTTAAATATAGAAAAATGTTTTTATTTTGTATATTTAATAAATATTATTATAATTAATGTAGAGAAGATATAAATTGTAATCTTTAAATTAAGGAAACAGATTTTGTTAGCTGTGTGAATCTATTAATAACTGAATTTGAATGTGAATTATAGTAATTTCTAATTTGATGAAAAAAATAAATTGAGTGTGACCCCACATATTTTTTTCAACCAATTACATGATATTTTCTAGTGACATTTTCTGTAATATACCACATCACAATTGGTTAATTTGCTATCAAGATTGATCAAATAATAATATAGAGATATATGCATTTGTATTAATTTAAAAGCAAGCACACATGAACAATACAATCATTTCTAAGTAAATTAAATTATTTAAAAAACGAAAAATAGTAAATGGGATTTTAAATATGTTAACTAATTTTATGAAACATTAGACACTTTAGTTTAAAAATGCAAAATGTATTGTATTAAAAATGTGCAAAATAAAATTTTGAGCAATTTTCTAACTTTGATCTTAACATTATTTTTATAGGTTTTTCTTTACCGTGATTTTGAAGTATATCTGAATAAATAGTTGTTTTTTTAATATAATGTAAAATTTATTCAAAACGACTTTTTTACAACATGTGCATCAAATTTATAATAATTTTTGAATTAGACATTGTTATCTAATTGTGAAACCACATCTTCATTCCTTTATGGTATCTTGCATCTCCCATAACTCGAATTGTTGAAAGTCTGTTGCGGATTTGCTTATCTATAAATTTGGCTGGATGAGTGTGATGAGTAGCCTGTTCCCCATGTCTTCTCCCATTTCTCTCCCTCTAGATCGTGTGTATAGATGTTTGAAAGACATATCTCAATATAAACAATTTCATCTTATCTTGAGTTTTGTCCACAAGAAGAGTAAGCATTGAATTCCATTGAGGCATGAACTTTGATGCAAGAAAGTTGCATGTAAGAAAATCCCTGATAGCTACTGAGAATGGACATGCGAAGAATATATTATCTCGAGTCTCCATTTGCTCCGAACAGAGTGAGCAAGCCATTGAAGCCCTGTTGTTCAAGCTAAGCATTATATCCCTTGTTGATAATTTGTTCTTAACCGCCAGCCAAGAGATAAATGAGTATTTGGGCGTGCTATGGGTGAACCATATGCCCTTCGACAATTTCATTTTTGGCTGTTTTTCTCTGATTAATCTCCATGTTGCTTTAGAGCTAAAAAGTGGTTTAAACTTATCTGCTCTATTATGCCACGAAACTACATCCGCATCCTCCACTAGACATTGTTGAGGCGAGAATTGATAGCATCTTCAATCTGCTTCAAAAAGTGTGCTCTATGCTGCCGAGTTCTATGGGGTTTTAACACATCCTACACTGTAGAATGAATAGCAATAACCAAGTCAATATTGTCCCGGATTCCTGTGATATCAAAGATTCTCTGCAGCAGAGACCATTTGTCAAACCAAAAAAAGGTCAAGGTTCTGTTATAAACTTCAACTTTAATTAAAGAAGCCGCCAGTTGTCTATATTTCAATATCTTCCTCCATGCCCATGAGCCAAGAGATGTGGTTTCCTTAACCGACCATAGAGATCCTTTTTGAATAAGATACTTTTGAATCCAATTAACCCAAAGTGACGACAAAGCTGATTGTATTCACCATATTAGCTTTAAACAACTCATCGTGTTTGCTTTTGTTATTGATTGTAGACCTAAACCTCCTTCTTCTTTCGGCTGGCATAACTCTGTCCAAAAAACTTTAGCCTTCTTAGAATTTAATTCCAGTCGAAACCATATAAACGCAGCGCACAATTTATCAATTTCTTCTATGAAAGTTTTAGGCAATCGAAAAGCAGAAATCCAGAAGTTTGTGAGACTATAGATAACTAATCAAATAAGTTTTAAACATCTTGCAAAAGAGAGTATCTTGCAGTCCAACAGCTTATTCTTGACCAAAATTTCTCTATCAAAATGTAGTCATTCAGTGTCATTCGCTTAGTCAATAGAGGTAAACCCAAATACCTAACCGGTAGAATCCATTATCAAACTTGAATTGCTGGAGCGTTTCATCCCTTATTCCCACTGACACCCCCGCCATGAACAATGTTGATTTTCGAGGTTTATCTTCAGACCCAATCCAGCCTCAAAATCTTTGAAAACTTGAAGAATACATGCTATTGATTGTTTCTTCCCATCCGAAAAATACCAACAAATCATCTGCAAAGCATAAGTACGTTAGTGTAAGGTTCTTACAATATGGTTGGTATCCAAATTGTCTCTCTCTTGCCGCTTTATCTAGGAGTTTTGATGGAATATGAATACAAATGACGAATATATAAGGCGATAAAGAGCAGCCTTGATAGAGTCATCTCGAACTTCTAAAAAACCATGCCAATTCACCATTTACCTGAACTGAGAAAGAGGTCGTTGTGGCATAACTTTAGCCAATGAATCAATATTTCCGGGATCCACAATGCCTCTAAAATGGATAGAAGAAAGGGTCATTCCACAGAATCAAAAACCTTTGAAATATAATTTTAACTGCACATCTTGGCGTAACCGAATCTTTGTGATAACTTTTTACTAATTTCAAAGCTAATAAGATATTCTTCATCAGAAGGTGGCCCTTGACAAATACTGATTGGTTGGGGGAAATATTGGGTAAGATCTGCTTTAATTGATTTGCTAAAATCTTTTAAATTATTTTGTAAATGGCATTGCAACATGAAATTGGTCGATAATCTTTCATCTCTTCTGCTTGTAATTTCTTCGAAATGAGGGCCATAATCGGGGTGTTTAAGCCCTTGGGAAGAAAACTTGTCTCGAAAAATGATTACATGGCGAGTACAACATCCTTTCCCAAAATTACTCATGTCTCCTTAAAAAAATCAAAATCAAACCATATGGTCCCAGGGACTTATTAACTGGCATAACAAACAATACTTTCTTCATCTCTTCCTCCATAACTTCTTTCATCAACATTATCATGTCCTCCTCAGTACGAATGAAACCCAATAGAACCTGTAACTCCTCTACGCCCATTCTCCTACAATCCAGAACAAATTGTGTCAAGAAATAATGGAAATAATTTTCCGCTTTTATCTTTATCTCATTCCGTGTTTCAGCCCTTGATCCATCAGCTCTTTTTACATATTTGATTGTGTTCAGAATCTCTCTTTTCTTTATAGCTTGGTGAAAATATTGATTGTTACCATCACCCACTTGTAACAAATGCATTATTGATTTTTGGTTCATATAACGCTCTTCCAAATCCGACAAAAATTTCCACATGTTATAGGCATGTCTCTCCGCCTCCATTGAACCCGAGTTCGGATCCAAGAGTGGTAAAATATGCCTTCTTTGTTATTCTGCAGCTCTCCAAGCTTTTGTTTACTCAGTTCTCAAATTTTTGGCTTCAACGCTTTAAGCTTCTTTGATAGACGAAACAGTGCCGAGGTTGAGTGTCTTATCTCTTCGGTACCAGCCTAGAAACTTTGAATCAGTGGCAAGCAACCAGGTAGTGTTGCTAATGCATTCTTGAATTTAAAAGATCGTCTTGGCTTAATGATCAGAGCTTTGATCCAAATACAACATTGTATATGATCCAAGCATCTGCCAGCCTCGAACATACAATGTGACTATGGGTAAGCAATAAGCCATGAGTCATTAACCATAACACGATCCAATTTCTTACATATTAAGTCTTCTTCTCTTTTGTTACACCATGTGTAATGTGGACCATGCGTTACCATGTCAGAGAGTGAGCAATAACGCATTGCTTCTTGAAAATCTCTCATTCCAATTGAAATTGATAGAGATGTCGCATGATTTTATTCTATGTCTAATATTTCATTAAAATCACCAAAAATCATCCAAGGCTTGTTCCAAACAGTGGCAATTGTTGGTAACTTCGTAGATCCTCCCAAAGCTGCTTCCTTTCTTCAACAAAATTAGACACATATATGAAAGAACAAAAGAACTCCTCATCAAACCATGTAAAAGAACCGAACAAGTTATCATTTAACCACTTGTGAAACACGGAGTGCGTCTCACATGTGGACTCCAAACTACCCATATTCTCCCAAGACTGACCAATCTTTAAATATTTTCGTAACAATTTGCTCTGGTTTATTTTCCTTAACCCGAGTTTCCATTAATCCTCCAAACTGCATCATATCTTTATTAATTCAATCCTGAACTACATAATGTTTTGTTGATTTGTTAGATCCACGGACATTCCAAAAGAAACTTGACATCAATTATTTATGCTTAGCAGACTTCTTGCTCACCGCACTAGAGAGACTACTTTGAGCTCACTTGTAGATTGATCTTGTAGTTCTTGGCAAAACAAGTCGCGAAGCTTTATGATCTGCCTTTAATGAAACACCTTCATCGTTATTTTCCTAACAACCTATAGCAACCATTTTCTGTACATGTATGTTATGCTGCTAAAACATCAAATCGTGATGGTGTGACCATTATAGACGATTTCTTCTCTCCTTGATATATTTCCGCCGTTACTTAATTTTTTTTGGAGATATTCTTTCCCAAACTTCTTTTGAATTTTCATTAACTCCTAATTTCTTTCCTTCAACACCCTAATATGCATCATGCAAGATGTGTTGTAGCTTGGAGATTTTCCTTTCCAGCAACTACTTAACGTACTTCATATGTCTATGTACACTGTGATGGCTGCTTTTTTCTTTTTGAATAAATGAAGGTTTGCCAATTAGAATGTCACTAAACTCACTTGTGATAATCTCTGAAACCTATGTCTGAACTTGAGCATTAAAACCTATTACTTTATCACAATGAATTGGCCTATCAATGATAGGCAACTCAGCTGATGGATCACTCAATTGTGAAACATATCCGCCATATGCATTTGTATCTTCAACTATAGAATATGACGGATCTTGTTGTGACTGATTCAATCTCTTAACTGCTTTTTAATTTATTAACGGAGTCTCAGCTATAACCCCTAAAACAGAGTTTCCAGTACAAATCCAGCATTAGGATACAACTCAACGCCTCTTTTGAGTATCCTAGGAATTACTATATCAGACCTCTGTATAACGCAACTCACCTCCTTTAAATGTACCCATTTAGAGAAAATCGTACACCTAGGAGGCATCCATGGGTACGAGTAGAAAAATTCAGTGATAACTCATTGCTTAGTCTTAAACCAAAAAGAGTTTGGAAGAGGTTTTGGAATATCGACTTCAACAAAAACTTTAGCCTCATCAAAGTTTTTACAAAGTTTGGTATTTGGGTGAAGACGTTTTGGTTCACCTAATGCACTAAATAAAAAAAACTTAGACCCTTACATGAGAAAAACGAAGGAGAAATTTGTTTGATCTAAACCCATATTGGCATACTATGAATAGCCTATTGATCTTCCTCAGACACTGGATCGTAGTTTAAAGCAATTATAGACTTATCCGCGATATTCCATATACTTCAGCGCAACACTTTGTCTCTAATCACTCGTTCCCTAATTTGAAATTTGATTTTGGTCGCATTCATAACATAATCATTGATTTTGTTCGTCTTGTTTCCATATCTCCAAATCTTATTGACAATCACATAGATCTTTGCAATATGAGGAGCAACTTCTGGGAATTTTTCTATTATGAAATCCTCCCATAGAGGAACTGAATTGTTAATAATCTCGTTTGGGACTTGAATTATTGGGTTACCCTCTTCCATAGTTACTATTAAATCATGCTTCATCATCAAAGGTTTATGTTGAACCACAACCAAGTAAGAATGAGGTTCCCCCGGAACCATTACCGAAGCTTCCTTTGTCACACCAATTGTAGTTTTGGAACTTATGTTAGATGAAATCAAACCCTCTGCACGTGAAGCCATCACAACCTCTGAAACTGTTGCAACTTCTGAAACCATCACAACCTATGAACCCGTTGCAACACCAACTCTGTTCTGTGAAGCTTGATCTGATTTTGACAGACCTAATTCCCCCTCTGTTTGTCCCGACAGAAGCACCGACCTCTGCACCATCGGAGCCGAAACCAAAACTTCCTTAACAGCACCAACTCTGAACCAACTATGTTACCCAATGAACCCTCAACACCCAACAAAGACCGAACCTCCCCCGCTCCTACAACTTTCCTTGAATCTCCACTTGCCACCATGCCTGGCGGAGAAACCATCTTGACACAAGTAATGACAACAAAGAAGTTCTCATCTTTTTCTGTTAGAAGATGATGTTTACTCTCATCCTTCCGTATATAATTTCAGGTATCACGTTTATTTCTTTATATATGCATTGTCTGAAACGGAGATAATTATATTTTTTGATTAAAACTTTTCTTAAAAAGTTAGATTTTGTTTACCAGTTGAAAAAATCACTTAAAAAGTGTTAGTTTGCACTTAAGATATATCTCCACATCTTTCTGGGAGCACAACCAACCAAAACAGGGTGTGAACCTGCGTATTTGAACTCTTATTTAATTGGGAAATTCCCATGAAAATAAAATAAATGTTCAAATTCCAATTATGTTAACATCTACTAACCGGAAGGTGAAAAAACACGCTCTATTGACAGTGAATATTAAACTGAACCAAATGCTTCGTTCATATTTTCTTTTTAGAAATCCAAAAAGTGTGTATCTTTCAGATAAATAGTTAATGATTTTTATGGGAGTTTCCCTATTTTATAAAAAGAAAGTTTAAGAATCTTGAAGACTTACGGGTTCTAGGTCCCCGTAGGGGACCTGACTAGTCAACATCTCCAACACAGTGCAGCCTAGGCTCCATATATCAGCTGGAGTTCCATACCCATCATTACCCTTGCGGTTAATAACCTGATCAAATCATTATGTTACATTTAGAAACAACATATCTGTTACATATGATTACTACTTACAGTTATAAACACCATAAGCTGGAATAATGAAATTTAAGACTAGTTCCAGCCTAATCAAATACTTGAAGGAAACATAAACAGGTTATTTTGAGGTTATCATGCCCAGATCACAACATATGAACAAACATATTTAATAAACAGTTCAATATCCATCGTATTATATGTTTGTCAATCATTGTATTACACAATCAAATCGATGTTTAATTACCTCTGGAGCCATCCAAAAATGGAGATCCCTTGCAGGACTTAATGTCGTTTAGCTTTGACACCTAAATAAAAAATGACACAAGTATCAAGTAAGAGGGATTAGAGATCCTAGGTTATTAATTTAGATCAAACACTATAAACACATATTAATGGAAAATAACCCTTGCCAATCCAAAATCTGCAAGTTTGACGGCTCCATAGCGTCAACCAATATATTTGAACATTTTATATCCCTTTGTCACATCAGATGAGAAAAGTAAGCGACCCGTGATATGCAGGGAAACAGAAGCTTCGGAAATACAGGGACAGCTATGAAAAAATAGTTTACTAGTCTAACCTGTGAATAAAACTATTATAGTGGAGCTATTTCAAACCATCAAGAATCTGTCTTGTGTACCCAGAGACTACAGAGTTCTGAAGCCGATGATATCTTTGATAGAGTTTTAGAAGGGACGCTTGGGTTACGAGCTCAAGAAAGATGTACAAATTATACTCGTCCTACAAACAACGCAACATGTTATATTTTATGAGTAATTGATTCTGAAAATGAGAACAGGAAAGCCAGAACAGGATCATACCTTGGCTGTGCCGCGATATCGCACGATATTCTGATGCTGAAGCTTACAAAGTAGTGCAATCTCCTGACAAACAGAATCTAAAAGTTCAGATAGCAAGACAGTATAGAAAATGAAAATATGGCAATGAGAGAATGCTACAATGGTAGTGAACTATTTGCAGATCATAGACCAGGTGTATTTTACCCCTTCGAGTTGTTGTATACATTCTTGTGCCTGACTATCCTGATCAAGTAGTGAAACTTCCTTGACAGCAAAGAAGTCCCCATCTCTACATTTAACATAAACATTCTTTAAAAAAGCATCAGCCAAATGCATTAAGGAAAACACATTCTGCCCTATATTTATTCTCTACTTGCCAACTAAAGTATATTTTCTTTAAAAACGACCTGCAACTAAGAATCTGATTTCAAGTTTAACAGACATTAGCCACCACTAAGCTTTACCCTGAAATGGCTTCATACACAGAGCCAAATGATCCTCGTCCAATAAGAAGACCCTTCTGTCAAGAAGTGATAATAGATCCTCCACAGGCATAACTAGAATCAATCTCGCTATATTCAGAAGTATCATCAAAATAAATCATAGAATCATAGGAAAGTCGATCCATTTCGAATTCACTTTTTCTGAAGACTAAACTGGTGTGATCTGGGAATTCCAAAGAGGGCGTTATGAAAGAAGAAGTTGAGTCCGAAAAATCTTCAGCGGAGGAACTAGAAGAAGACGCTGCATCATACTTGATTTTCTTTTCCACCTCCTCTTTTCCAGCTTCCTCTTTTCCAGCTTCCTCTTCATCGTACCCATCTTGGACTGTATATGAGACTTTGATCCTCTTCAGAGGCAGGAGAGGAACTCGGCCGCTTAGAAATTCATAAGAAAATCCATAGTAATCGGGTCAGCAGTGGATCAAATCCTAAAATCAATAAATAAAAAAAAGAACAATTTGGTATTAACTGGTATAATTTGCTTTTGATTGCAGGATACCGATAATGAAACTAAATTAATGTCGCTTATAAAACTGTATTTTGAACAGAGAATTCGTATAAAATAGCCACAAATACTATATACATAAGATCGTGGAAACTATACCGAATAAACTGAAAAAAATGATAAGAATAAAAACTAATAAAACTTAAAATGTTAATAAGAATAAAAAGGTTGATAAGAAGAAAAAGAAGAATCGTCTGAAAGGGTCATTTTCGTTTTAGGATAATCTTAGAAGGTCACATTTAAAACATAATTTTTTTTTGAATTAATTTTAATTGTAAAATGTGGTTTATTACGATTTACCCCGATGAAAATTTGATAATCACATTAAAAGTCTGGGTTTTATCCACCCACCCAAAGTTCTTTGGATCAAAACCGAAAATCAACCTAATTCTTCAAATTTTCTGTCAAGCATCGGTAAACTCTCTTTCTCCGATTACTCTGATTCCTCTCTCTCACATTTGCTCCATAAACTCTCTTTCTCTCTTCTTTTGTAATACTAAGGATAACTAGTGTCAAATAGCTTTAATTGTTGAGATTTCAACTCGATTTCAACGAAAATGGTTAGGACAAGATCTCGGGAAACAAGAAAAAAAAAATTAAAGAAGGAGAAGAGATTGCTGCTCGTGTTGAGAACCCGAGACCGATTCTAGAAGACGAGAGGATTGAAGAAGGAGAACTCCATCCGGTTCAAAAAGACGAAACTATTAAAGGAGGAGAACCTTCGGTGCAAGAAGAAGAGCCTCCGGTTGAAGAAGAAGAACCTCGGTTCACGAAGAAGAACCTCTGGTTCAAGAAGGGGAATGGATTAAAGAAGTAGAAGAGAGTGAAGAACATCTCGAAGAAGAAGAAGGAGAAACAAACGAGAACGGTGATGAAGATGAGGATGTCGGCGAGAATGAAGACAAAGTAGATACAAGCCGAACTGTGAGCGGTTCCTCACACTCAACGGTAAGTAATTACTCTTGATGTCATTCGTAGTTAGGGGAATAAGTAGAAGTGGATACTTTGTTATACTGGTAATATTTGGTAAAACTAATTGGATTTATGTGGTAATACTTGGTAAAACTAGTTCGATATGTTTGTAATACTAGTAATACTTGGTAAAACTAGTTGAATTTGTTTGTAATACTGGTAATACTTGGTAAAACTAGTTGGATTTGTTTGTAATACTGGTAATACTAGGTAAAACTAGTCGGATTTGTTTGTAATACTGGTAATACTGGTAAAACTATATTTTTTTGTATCTTAATTCGTACTACTAGTATAACTTGGTAATACTTTGTAAAACTATATTGTTTTTTTTTGTATTTTAATTCATACTACTGGTATAACTTTGTAAAACTAATTTTTGTAGAATTCTGAAGAGGAAACGTCAGAGGTAGCACTACAACCTTTGAGAATGTACTTCCCGCCAACGGAGTATACAAAGAAAATCAAGTTGACAACGAGGTGTTTCATCCATGAAGCTTTGATAACCCTAGACGGTTTGACTCATCTGCTCACTACGTTTGAGAGGAAATGGTTTGAGGACCATCCACAATTCAAACACATTTTCCATATGCCAAGGGACAAAAACCACAAGGTCATGGGCATGTGGATGCTCCTTCTTCGAACGGTGTGCATCGAGA
The DNA here is from genome assembly GCA_963922655.1 of Cardamine chenopodiifolia. Classification (NCBI taxonomy): domain Eukaryota; kingdom Viridiplantae; phylum Streptophyta; class Magnoliopsida; order Brassicales; family Brassicaceae; genus Cardamine; species Cardamine chenopodiifolia. Next base: position 4,837,216 of record OZ000490.1, read on the forward strand.
AAAAGAAGGAAGCTTGGTTTTTTGTCAATGGCGTTTCCATCCGATATGGTATAAAGGAGCACGCATTGATATCAGGATTAAACTGCCGCAACTATCTACTCGATTATGATCAAGTGGAGAGTGAGGCCTTTGTGAAGAGGAATTTTAGGTTCGATATCAAGACGTGAAGAAGAAGCTAGAGGAAATGGTACCAACGGTACATTTTCGAGATAGGTTGAAGATGGCGGTCCTCTACATCATTATAGCGCAAACAAAGATGGGAAAAGATGCTAAGCCGGTGGAGCCATTTTTTCTTAGAGCTGTGGATGATCTCACGTTTTGTAGGAATTTTCCTTGGGGAAGATTGTCATTTGACCATATGCTATGAGAGATTGAGCATACAATGACGCATTTTGGAGGGACTGTCAAGGAGGGTTCATTATGGCCAGCTCCCGGATTTTGTATTCCTATGGAGGTTAGTAAAAACAATTTTGAGGTATTGTTCATTGTTACTACTTATTATGCTTAGCTAACTCTCTAAGTATATGTTTGTTTGTAGCTTTTAGCATTTGAAGCAATTCCAGAATTAGGGAATAAATTCCTCGAAGATTATCCAGAGGCAGATGAAAATTTTCCTCGGATGTGCACAAAAAAGTTCAAGAAAGGCGAATTAAAAGGAATTCCTCTTTCGAAAATTAATGAAGAACTTGGTAGAACTAAGGTGAGTTATCCTAGTAATCTTTTTTTTATTTAAAATCGTAAGACTAGCAACACTGGGTAGAACTATGCTATTATTTTTTGTATTACTTGTAATACTTGGTTGAATTATGGTGAGTAATCCTAGTAATCTCTTTTTTTTTGAATTCGTAATACTAGTAACACTGAGTAGAACTATGCTATTATTTTTTTGTATTACTGGTAATACTTGGTAGAACTATGGTGAGTAATCCTAGTAAACTTTTTTTTATTCGAATTCATAATACTAGTAATACTGGGTAAAACTATGCTATTATTTTTTGTATTACTAGTAATACTTGGTAGAACTATGCTATTATTTTTTGTATTACTGGTAATACTTGGTAGAACTATGGTGAGTTATCCTAATAATCTTTTTCATATGAATTATTTTGGTTTATTATGTTATAATATTTCGCCATTGTTTACTTCACAGGATATTGATAGTATCCTAGTAGTTAGAGGTGAAGAAAACTCGCTTCTAGCTACAATCACGGAAGAAGAAAATGACGATGATAACCATGATATCGTCGTTGCTAGTTGGATGCAATGTCTTCGTAAAGGCTATACCGTTTTTTTGACGATATATTTAACCAAGATGTTGCTTTCCAATAAGGAGAGGAACATGTGGATGCGGTGAACGAGGAAATAGCCGCCACCAATGAAAGACCGGGAGACTTGGCTTTCGCTGAATTGGTGGACCTCGTAAAAGGGATGGGTGAACAGATGAAGGAAGTTGTGGAAAAAGTTGATGGGTTCAACCAAAGACTCAGATCTTTGGAAGCTTCTGTGAAGGAGTTAGAAGACAAGTCAAAGGTAAGATTTGGTAATACTAGATATAATTGTATTCGATTGCTTGGTAATACTTGGTAATACTAAATATAATTGTTTTCAATTGCTTGGTAATACTTGGTAATATTGAGTATAACTGTATTCGCTTGGTAATTGCTTGGTAATACTTGCAGGCGTCTACAGGTTCATCAGGCAAGGAACCCGTCACTGCTCGTTCCACACACCCATCAGACAAAGATAATGCTGGTCCTTCCCCCCAACCACCTACCAAGGGTTTTAAACGGACTCGAGTAACCGAGAACACACGAGTGACAAGGTAAAAGACCAATGTGTTGTGAAGAAAACTGTGGGTGCTTGTTTTTTTTTTGTATTTGAACTCGAGAAATATGTTGGTTTGTTTAACTATGCTACTTTTTTGTATCTTAACTATGCTATTTTTTTTAATTTGAATTCAATATTAGTAATACTGGGTGTTACTATGCTATGTTTTTATTTGAAGTCATAACACTAGTAATACTAGGTAGAACTATAGTATTTTTTTTATTTGAATTCGTAATACTAGTAATACTAGGTAGAACTATTCTATGATTTTTTGTATTACTGGTAATACTTGGTAGAGTTATGTTTTTATTTGAATTCGTAACACTAGTAATACTGGGTAGAACTATGGTATTTTTTTAATTTGAATTCGTAATACTAGTAATACTAGGTAGAACTATGCTATTATTTTTTGTATTACTGGTAATACTTGGTAGAACTATAACGACACAATTCAAGATCAAACATCTTACAAAACAAGAGCGTTTCAAAACAAAGGAGAAACAAAGATAAATCCAAAAGAAAGTTAAGTCTTACAAAACAAATAAAGATAAGTCGCCAAGGAAGTTAAGTCTTACAAAACAAACAAATACAAGTCAAGGCATAGGACCAAAAAGCTTTTTGATTCGACCCACAAGCCCAACCATTATCTCCTTCAGGTTTCTAATCTCTTCGGCATTGTTTTCCACCTCCCTACACAATTGTTTTGTCATCAATTTATGGAGTCCGATGCTTCCCTCTTTGGCCTGCTCATCAAACTCTTTCCTTAACTTAGTCACCTCTTCTTCGATAGCATGAACCCAAAATTTCCGAATGTGTAAGCCATCATTCTGCAGATAAAGAAAAATATAGCATCACATATTCAACATTAATGCCATTAATCTAAAATCGATGTCCTCTTCTCACCTTAAACACATTGCATGTAAAGTATCTCCTTCCTATGGGCGCTTCGGTTGAGGTCTCGTCGATGATGCTTCCACCACATGGACAACTTAAAGGAAGGCCATAGTCACCGTCGGCTATTAAAAATTTCATGTCGTATATCTCCTTGTTCCTCTTCATTTCAGTGTAGTGTGGGTCCTTCTCTGAGATTAAATCCATGATTACCTTAATCAAAATCAAAATATTTTGAGCTTTGGGAAGAAGGGAATGGAGAAGGAAGAGAATAAATTTTTGAGCTTTGAGTTTTGGGAAGAAAAGAATGGAGAAGAGAATGGAGAAGAAAGAGAAACGAAAATTTTGTCAAATTTTTGGGGTGCGCCGCCACCAAAGTTCCAAGTAGTATTACTTAAGATAATAGTTATACCAAAGTTCCAAGTAGTATTACTTTGACTGTTTTCCATTTTAATTAGTATAACATGCCCTTAAAGTTTGTTTTTTTAGTTTTACAGTTGATTTTAGTCGATTAACATATAATTCTTAGTGTTTTATGTATTAATATGTTAAAAACTTATATTTCTGTAACTTTGATATCCTAAATTGGTTATTATTTACAAAGTCACCTTAAAAATATAAGGAATATATAGTGAAGATTGTTTCATAACAATTTAATACATAGTATTTTTGTAATTCTCATCTTAATACATGTTGTAACCATTTATATCTGACTTTTACAACACATATAATTCTTTATTAATACACAATGTAATATTGTAACATAATAATAATAATTTTCCAGTTATACCAGTTGATTTAAGTCGATTAACATATAATTCTTATTAATTCTTATTAGTGTTTTATGTAAGAATTTAATATTATACTACTATTGTAATTTGTGTCTTAATACACAATGTAACATAAGTAATATTGAGTAGAACAAGTAATACCACTTTTCTATTAGTAATACCAGTTTTCCAATAGTTTTACCAGTTTTCCATTAGTAATACCAGTTTTCCAATAGTTTTACCAGTTTTCCATTAGTAATACTAGTTTTCCATTATTTTTACCTATTTTCCATTAGTAATAGCAGCTTTCCATTAGTTATACATGTATTACCTAGTTTTTCACAGAAACAATATATAGTATTACATCACGGAAAACCAGTCTATTGTAGTTATACGAGCCAATTAATAATATTACAAACGGTAAAGATAAAATCAAACACTAGTACGATTTCCAAATAACAACCATTGAAGTCCTTGTCTCGGCCTCCTTTTATTTTGCGTCCTTGGACGATGTTCCCCAACCGATGGAAACCTTTTTACTCTCTTCCTTCCCTTATTTACTTTTCGATCCGGAGATATGATTTGTTTGCTTTTGATGTCATCTGGGACATCCCATTGAGACATATCCGACACTAAATAAATTTTTCTGTAATATGCCATTGCCCACAACTCCGTCCAATAATATTTTGAACACAACTCATGTAATTGGATATCACGAGCTCTATCATCATGCCTTAGGAATTCAATGTAAACGGCTAATGTGTGCACACAAGGATACCTTTCGATATCGAACACCCTACAACTGCAACTTTTCAAGAGAAAAATTCACCATATAAGGCTTTCCATGACTACCGATGACATTGTATTCAAGCTCGAAAGTGTTTAGCTCTGTCACAATCAATTTCTCAGCAACAACTCATAAATCATGCAAGTAGTTCTCCACTAAAGGTACCAGTTTATTTGAAGTTGATCCAGACACAGCCTCCTTCCGATGTTCATTAAACCAATAAGCAAATGTTTTAATGATTGCATCAAGCATAGGTATTAAGGAGTACCTCCTTGTGTCCTTGAAAACACTGTTCAAAGATTTAATACAGTTGCTTTTGTCTAAGTTGTATCTTTCTCCTGAAAAATAACACCTAGCCCATTTTTCTTTCGTGGTACTTCCCTCCAGATACTCGACCGCAGAAGGATATTTTGTCTTGAAAGAAGTATAAGAACAGTTGAAAGAAGCTAGATTTCTCTCTCTCAACGCTGTGGAGTATGAGATAGTCACACCTAATTTTTCTTAACAAGGTCCATGATAACTCTAGGAGCTGAAGTTTTCATTTGTCCTGGATAATCCTCATGCAAAATAACTACTACTAATTGTGGTGTGCCTTGCCTCTTCATGTTGTTGTTGCTCTGACTAGCCCGAGAGCATGTATGCATCTTGGTGTACTTTATAATCGAGAAAATATCTGTATCTCGAATCCTTGTAGCTCGTAAACACCATTTACAACTTTCTTTACTACAGTTTAGCACTAAACGTCCCAGATCAGACCTTTTTATAGCAAAACCAAAACTGTTAATAAATGAGGCTTTGTCCACCACATCTTGCAGTGCCTTCCTATTTGGAAATTCTTGATGCAGATTCACATCCAAACCGTCTTCCCATGCGTCTATAAACTCACTACTTTCTACAACAAGTGGAACCTTAACATAATCATCACCCATATCTGATCTATCCATACCGTTATCCACACTTTCATCATGTGATACAATTCCATCTTCTTTAGTATTATCATCAGAATCCACTATTACCTCATGTTGTTATTTTGCTTATTCTTTTTCTACGTACAGAGTAATGGCATTAGCTCCAATTTCACCATCATTTGAATGCAACTCGTTGTCATAGTTTATACCAAAAGAACTTATGTCAGCTCTCGATAGTTGCTCGGGCAGTTCTGATATAGTGATGACCTCCACAAACAAAATACATCGACGATTCTCTTATCAATGGACGTTAGATATACACACACATCCTCATCATCAGAAATAGTAAATTGTTCTTCACATCCCCCCAGCAGTGGATAGTAACTCAATTGCAATTTAACCCTACTATCATCTAATGCAAGCTTCTTGTATATCTTAGCTTTTATCATCGACAAAGTTATCTCCTCCACTGATGTCTTCAACATTAAACTATACATGCGACCTTGACATTTAAAATGTATGCTGACGTTGTTGCTCATAGCATCCTGCCAAAAAACCAACATCAAGCAGTCAGTAATACTAGTTTTACTAGTTATACTACATTTATCAGTAATACCAATACTAGTTTTTCCCAATCTCCTATCCGCAAGAACTCAAATTGGATCGTTTTGGGTTCTAATTTACAATACACTACGATTCAACTACTCAAATTGGGTTTTTTTTGGGTTCTAATATATAATACATTACGATTCATCAGTAATACTAGTTTTACTATATTTATCAGTAATACTAGTTTTACTAGTTATACTATATTTATTAGTATTACCAATACTAGTTTTAGTAGTTATACTATATTTATCAGTATTACCAATACTAGTTTTACTAGTTATACTATATTTATCAGTAATACTAGTTTTACTAGTTAAATTTCATTTATCAGTAATACTAATACTAGTTTTACCTAGTTCTCTTATCTATAAGAACTCAAATTGGGTCGTTTTGGGTTCTAATCTACAATATAGTAAGATTCAACCACTCAAATCCATTTGTTACCAATTTAAAGTCCTAATCAACCCAGAAACCATGGTAAAATACCAAATGTGCATAGAATCAAAAACAAAATTTGGAAAACCTATTTTGAAGTTTAGATGGCGAAATAACGTGATACAGAGCTTGAAATTGATCCAGAGCTCCACCAGTGAGCTCGACGGTACAACATCGTCGTCGGAGGTTTGCGGTCGGAGGTTTCTTGATGGTTTCTCTCCTTTTTTTTGTTTATTTTTTTTAATTCAATAAGCTAAGGGTAATTTCTTCTTCACACCATCAATTCATTTAAAGTGACCTTAGCAGATTAAGAGTGACTATAAAAGATTTTTTTTTGAGAATGACCTTCTGAGACAATATCTCGAAGAAAAAGGATGAGAAAAAGATGAAGAAAAAAGGATGATGAATTCAGATGATGAGAAGACGGATGATAATATGCAAATTAATTTATTTTGTACAATTGACACAAGTAGGCACAATTGAGAGAACATAAACAAAAGAATTTAAAAAATAGCATAAATTTACACAAATACCATATGTTTAAACAAACACTAATTCGAGTTTAAACAACTACCATAAGTTTACGCAAATACCTTAAAAGGTTACATAAATCCATATGTAGCTTTCTCTTTATGATTCGAAGCAAAAGTGGAAGATCAATGTTGTTGGTTTTTCTCTCGATGCTTGACATTTGTATCATTTCTTCCTCGGAAAACGGAATGATTTACCACATACACACATGGCGCCATCTTTTCAATTTTAAAATTATAAAATTTATCAAACAGTTGTACCCATTTTTCAAGTTGTACTATAATGCACGTAGTTGTACTTTTACGAGTTTTTCTTATTTTATTTATTTTAGTTAGTTATACCTTGTATAAAGTTAATTTATATTAATTTTAATCCAGTGTACTTATAGTTTTTAGTGTTCAAAGTACATTTACAATGGTTTCAAGCAATGTTATGATTTAAACACACATTTTTTTGTTTATTTATCATCATAATGAGCAAAATGATCATAAAAATATAAGGTATATGATGTGAAAAGTAGAAGATGATTTAACTACTATGGAATAATTTTTTTAATGTCACTAATTAATGTTAATTTGATTACTACTTACTATCTCATAAGGAAAAAGATGTTTTAGTTTATTTAGATTTTTAAAAAATTGTTGTGTGTATTTAGTAAATGGAATTGAGTTTAGTTGTACTTTTCTAAATCAATAACACTTGTACCAATACAATTAGTTGCACAAACGTTCATTATTATGAAATAAATACAAATAATGATACAAATAAAGACATGAATTAATCTTGACTCTCACTTTGACCACCACTCTCAAACTATCTACCTAAGTCTCATCTCGACTTTTTCTTCGTCATTAGCCGATGTTCTCCAACCGATGAGAACCTAGTTTCTTGAACTCTTCTTTTGTCACATAATCTAGAGGTAATCTTTGATTATAACGTACAATTGTGCGACCAGTGTTATTCATTATCTCTGAAAAAGAATAAAAATAACATTACTATTTTTCAGTGATACCAGTTTGTACCCGTTTGTATCTTTTGCAATATTTATACCAGTTTGTACCATTTGTAATAATTATACCAGTTTTTACCAGTTGTATTACATCGCGAAATTGGGTCTGTTCGGGCCAATACTACTAATCGACCTATGATTCGTTGTACATCAACCACTAAAATCCATTAACTACTAATTCAATGCTCTAATAGGCTCACAATACAAGGTTTGTAATCCAATTTGCATAAATTTTTAAATCTATTGAAATCTCAATTTTAAACACACAGTCAAATTACAACCTAGAACTTGCTTTTACTAACAAATATATATAGAGAGACGTCCAATTAGATTAAAACACAATAAATTGTAAGTATTTACCTCAATTTCGAAAATTCAAGCTTCAAGCTTTAATGCTCTCTCTCTTGTGAAATCGACTATAGAGAGAAAGAAGAATGACTTTTGTATGCTAAATTCTTATTGGTTGATGTATTTTTATTTTCTTTTCATTTTTATTAAAAAGTTTCTTTATTATTAAATGAGGGAAAAATTATCTTCACAAATTGTTCTTTTCTTAAATAGATAGATGAGATTAGAGTGATATAGATGAGAAAAGGAGAAGAGAGATAAGGTCAATTGAGATAATTGTTAAGTCTTTCAGGTCCTACAAGGAAGATATTTTGCAATGAATAAAAACGATAAACCAAACAAAAAATTAAATATTGGCCATGTTAGCAACAGCTGATTGCTATATTATTCATTTGTTAGTTGCAGCGACTAACAATCAATCACTAGTCATCACTATATTGTTCCTTTCATAGTAGTTGAGACAAATCCTTAAATTTTAAAATTTTATTTTAATGTTTTTTTTTTGTTAAAAATACGAATTTTTTATTTAAGAGAAAACATGTAAAATTTATATAATTTTACTAGGTGAGGTTTCGCGACCGCAGGGTATTGCTTACGCCTCATCTTGAAAGAGAATTTGGTATCCGGTGGAGAAACAAACTTTCTCGGAATATTCTGACATCATCGTCTTCGTTAGCTAACTGAGTAAACTGAAGTCTTGTACCATTGCATAACTCTTCCTTAGGATCTATATTTCTACGTAGCATTATCGGAATACCAATCTTCAATCGCAAATCATGATTAGGGAATCCCGATACTCTGACACTATTCAAAAATTCTTGAGAGTAAGCGATCCTATCCGCTTCAGTACCTTCTGTCGGTTCAATACTATCAGAGCTTAGGTAGCTTTTCCGTCACCTATATACATATGTAGGATGTTAAAATAAAAACAAAAACAAAATCCACAAAAAAAATCCAAAGGTGATCATATGTTTAACTATCATAGTTCATTTATCTTTCCTTCGCCAATATTAGGTTCATTTATCTTTCCTTCGCCAATATCCAGTATCCATTTCGAAAAGGATTCAACTTCTTGTGTATCCGCGTTGTTAACACCTCTTAGATGCCTCATATTTTTGGTAAACCTGAGAACTGTCATTTTTCTCCAAAGCTTAGATGAATTAATAGCAGCTATAACTGTCTCATCCCTTCCAGCTCCAAGAATAATAGGCAGAATCTGTCTAAAACCACCACCAAACACAAAGACCTTGCCTCCGAATGGCATATCCAAGTTGCAGCGCACAACAACACGCATGCTCCAATCCAACGTCTCAAAACAGTATTTACTCATCAGCGGAGCCTCATCCCATATTATTAGTTTGGATAACTTAACTAACTCGCAAGATCTGAAGCTACTATCATCGTACAAGTCTTGAACTCATTTGGGTGCGGGGTTCTCCCACCCGACAATAACAGCAACACAACACCACTGGATGCCACATTAAGAACAACCAATCATTTTGAAAGAAGAGAAGCAGACAAAAGCGACCAAAGAAATTTTTTTACCAGTTCCTCCAAAACCGTATAAAAAAAGGTGCCACCTGTATCATTGATAACTGCATCATTTATCTTATTGTATCCTTTGCTCTGTTCATTCTGTTAGCTTGAAGAAAAGATCATCAAATAATTCTTGTTGCTTAGCACGGTCATAACTTAGTTCATCGTCGATTACGTTGTTTATACGAACATGATTTAAACCCAAATCAGCCAAGAGCATGCGGTTATAATTCGCCAGAGACATCCCACTTCTACGTAAAATACCCTCTATCTCGGCGAGACCAAAATGTTGGATCAGTACCTCAGATAAAATAAGGCCTAAAATACAAATTTTAACAAAATAAGAACAGGAAAAAGAGCATGCAGAAAACAGTAAATAATATACTAAAGAGGATCTCCACGAGAATTTCTTTCTTTATACAACATATCTTCTGAAAATATTTTCCATGTAGCATTCCAAACTCTGACCAGTTCTGCAACACTATTAGACATGAGCATAACAACAAATAGCTTCCGTAAATATGTACATGTACCCCACAAACTTGCTTCTTTAATAGCTTCAATGCACTCCTTGTCATCGTCAAGCAACCCCAGTGTGTAACATGCATCTTGAAACTTTTTGTAAACAATCTTACTGATTGTTTTAAGGTAATCGAAAGAAGTTGCACCTTGGATAACATTTAGTAAAATTCTCAAGTAGTACTCGTCTCCGGCAGAGCGTGGCACGTGTGTAATTATTCCTATCGCCATTCCTTTTGTTCTTGGTTTCCACATTCGCTCTTTTGTTTTCCATTCAAATTTTGATGGAAAATTGGCGTAGGTCAAATTCTTGCCCTTGTCGTAAATTGTAACTGCTAGCATCCATGCTAGGAACATCGAATGACTAACAAACTTACGATTTAGAACATCTTCAATCGGATCTTCGGAATTATAAACTTATAACTGTTTATCTGGCATATGGAATGAAAGCTTTACCACATATCTAGTTCGCATATGTGTCGGGAAAGCAAGTGTGCTCCACGTCACCTCACGTGCGGATATATACTTGAGTTGGATAGGGTACATAATATATAATTATATTAGAGTTTAAACGATGAAACATAACTGGTTAAAATAATGCTTAATTTCGTCATGAATAACCCCATCATTATTTTCTCTTTGAAGCGCGTCTCGAACGTAATCAGAGCCCTTGTTGATATATTTGAAAAGGTACTTGATAGCTCGTTATATTTTTTTGAATATATAGTAAAATTATAATCAAGAATTTTTTTTTTTACAATAATTGTAGCAGAAAGTTTGAAAGTTAAATTTGAAAAAACGGAAGAGAAAATGAAAATTTGAAAGTGGTTGTCTCATTAAAACCCATCTCCGGAAAACTCAATTGAGACAAAACCGGAAGATGGAAAAAAGAATACAAACCAACTTTCAAGTGAGCTGACATAGATAGAAAAAACAAATTAAAGCAGAAAAGTTCAAAATCTGGTTGTGAACCAAGTTTGGAGGCCATCTAAAAGAATCCCTTTCGCTTGTAAAGTTGATAGTCGGTTTCGCACCATTTGATCTATTCTTCTGACCAGTCTGTCCGCCGATAGAGCAGCCTCACCATGGCGCCTTTGGTTGCACTCCCTCCATAAGTAGTAGATCGCCACTTGGAAAGCATATTTGACTAGGAAAGAGGTTGTGTTCCTATCTCTTGAAATCAAAATATTAGTGAATAAAGAGTGTAGACAAGTGGTATACCTATGGAGGAGTAACCTATTGACCAAGCGATGCCATATGTGAGAGCTAAATGGACAGGAAAATAATAGATGATCCACCGACTCTAGAGGTGTCAAACAGAAAATACAATTTGAATTAGTGTTCAAACTCCAAAGGCTCATCCTGTCACCTGTAGACAAACGATTAAGTGCAACCAACCATACAATAAAAGAGAATTTCGGTGTTCCATGAGTAAACCAAATACCCTTATACCAACTCATATTCGGGGATGATTCTCTAACTTGGTTCCAGGTTTCTTTAGACAAGAACCTTGGCTTGAACTTACACTCCTTACCTCACCAAAAAGGGATGTCCGGGTCCAGGGATGACAGATTTTTCCGTTGCAAAATTTCAGCGTCAATCAGAGTAAGGGTATGTGATCGCCAGTGCCGAGGCCTATGGCTAGTAAAAACGTCAGCCAAAGTTGCTGAGGAGGGGATTCCTAAGTCAATGCTTCCGCGGACCCCTAGAATATCAAAGAGCCGACCTAAAAGGGCTCCAAACATCAAACCAAAAAGACGTGTGAGAACCACTCCTTACCTCTACCTTGTGAAACTCCTTAGTCTGAGCACGATATTTGAGAAGCTGACGCCAAATCCACGAGCCAGCACTCGTTGATATATTTGGCGACCAGAATGAGCCCTCTCTAATTAAATGCTTGTGAATCCAATTGAACCAAAGAGACTGACGAGCTGAAAGAATGCACCAAATCAACTTGAAACAATAGACTTTATTCACATCCACCAAGTCTCTTAAACCAAGCCCTCCTTCAGCCTTGGGTTTACAAACCACCTGCCAAGAAACCTTCGCTTTGTTTGGGTTTAGAGATGTACCTGACCATAGGAAAGCCGAACATATCTTCTCCACCTTTGTAATACACGCTTTCGGAAGTCGAAAAGTAGACATCCAGAAATTAGTCAAACTACCAATTACCGAGGAAATGAGCTGTAACTGACCCGAAAAGGATAAGAATCTATTCTTCCAAGAACCACTGCGCGCACGAATCCTCTCTATAAGCGGCTGGAAATCTGAGGCTGTCATTCTTTTGGTCAAAAGCGGAAGTCCGAGGTACTTAACCGGTAAAGCACCAACGCTAAAGGGGAAATTATCCAAGGAAGCGCGATAAGCCTGTGAGATACCCGTGATGAAGAGCGTTGTTTTCTCCAAACTAATAGTGAGACCTGAAAGTGAAGCAAAACAATCGAAAACATGCAGAATTCCCTAAATACATCTTATTCTCCCATCAGAGAAAACCAAAATATCATCAGCAAAGCAAAGGTGAGTAATGTCCAAACTCTTACAGCCCGGATGATAACCCATGAGACCCGTCACCGCTGCCTTATCAAGCATACAAGATAAGACATTCATGCATATAACATATAAGTAGGGGGAAAGGGAGCAACCTTGTCGAAGATCTCGTTGGCTTCCGAAAAGACCAACCAATTCGGCATTAATCTGTATAGAAAAAGAGGGGGTAGTGACACAGACCTGAATCCATCTAATGAATATTGGTGGGACCTGCATAGCTGTGAGGATATTAAGGAGAAACTCCCAATTCACCGAGTCAAAAGCCTTTGAGAGGTCATTCTTCATTGCGCAGCGCAAGGAGATATTAGGCTTGTGAAATCCTTGACTAGCTCAGAGGCAAGGAGGAGATTTTCCAGCATATAACAGTCTTTGATAAAAGCCGATTGATTTTGCGTAATAAAACGTGGAAGAACAAACTTCAACCTGTTTGCCACAAGCTTGGAAATCATCTTATAAAGCACGTTACAACACGAGATAGGTCTATAATCTTTCATACCAATCAGATCTGTTTTATTTTGAATCAAAGCCAGAATTGTAGTATTCATACCTTTCGGCAAGAAGCCATAGATAAAAAATGATTGAATGGCAACCACTAAATCCTTACCAATGATAGGCCAGGCCACCCTAAAGAACTCCACCATGAACCCGTCCGGACTTGGAGATTTATTCAAACGCATAGAGAATAGAGTAGATTTAATTTCTAATTCCGTTACCTCCTGTAAGACGGCTATCTTTTCCTCCTCCGAACATGAGTAATTTAGAACCGCAGCCAGCTCCTCCACCGAGCTCCTCGTTGTGTCACGTGCCTGCAAGGAAAAAAGACTGGAAGAGTACACGATGGCCTCCGCGTGGTTGTCCTCCTTGGCCGTGAGCTGCCTCCCCTCCGATGACTGGATTACATTAATTGCGTTGCACACTTTCCGCTCCTTGAATGCATTATAGAAAACCTTATTGTTCTTGTCCCCAACATTAAGCCAATGCAACTTAGCCTTTTGACTCAAGAACCGCTCCTCCAAAGTCGATATCGATCCCAAACCGTATATGCCTGAGACTCCTCCTGAATTCGGGTAACATCTGGTGCCTCTAAAGTGGCGAGTTGCTTGGCACATAAATCCTGGAAGGCTGCTGCTGTCCAAATAGATAAGTGATGAAACCGTTGACGACCTAACTCACGATTCGTGGCTTAAGCAACTTCTACTTCTTGGAGAATCGATATAAGGCGGAGGTGGAGTGGTAGAGCGGAGTCGAAGCAGCCCAAAAAGCTTCAAGCATTGGCTTGAACTCAGCCATAGTAAGAAGAGCGTTGACCACCTTAAACGGAACCTTAGGCTTCATGTGTGCTCCAGAAATCGAGACGACCGCACAAAAGGTGGTCGGAACAGCCATGAGCTTTGAAGAGACAAAATGAGTTCGGGGGCGGTGTAGCCATAGTGAATTGATCATCCATATATCTCGTTATTTCAAACAATGCTTCTCAATATATCTCGTTATTTTAGGCTATTTTCGGGTTATAAGTTATGTTAATGAAGAGGTCTGGGTAACCATAATACTTGCAGGTAGCCATGGCATCACGATAATGTTGCATCATATATCTCTCGAAGCACAAGTAAAAGAAAAAGGTATAAAACTACGCCTTCCTTGATTTTCAAGATCATGGTTACCTCGAGCAGCTACATTCCTTATTTTTCATAATTATCACACCTCATATTTTGTTGGTTGACCAAAATATAACGTAGCCGATTTGTTTCAATCATAGTATACGTGTCAACAAAAACTGCTGGAACAATCTACCCGACATGGGAATAGTTGGAGTCTCCCATATCCTTGTTTGAATTCGATGAGCAAAAAATCTCGCGCATGGTAATTGTTGTCCTCTTCCTTCCATTTGTGTCTACGAATCCAATATCAATACCTAATCTGAATCCATCTTCTCCGTAATGGAATAGCAGAGGATATTGCAAAGGTAGATAGGCAGGATGTAACTCACTTATGCGTTGCAATTTTTCAGTCTGGGTCTCAAGTATGATATCACGGGTGCTGTCACCGATAGTAAAATCTCCATGTATGAGAGCGGAAACCTCGTCTAAAGTAGGTAGGTTATGAGTCCTACAATCACTATCCCTATCACAAGACAAAAACAGCCAGAGATTTTCGCCATGAATAGTTTGTTTAAACCTCTCACTCGGTAACCTAAAGGCTTGAACATGATGATTATGAGCGTCTAGGATAGAATTTTTTTTTCAACTGCCTCCTCAGAATTAAAAAATTTTAGATTTGTATTTTTAATGTTTTTATTTAATGTTGAATAATTTTTGTTTTGTTTTGAAAATTTTAAATTTAATTTAAATAAATTTATTTTTATTTAATTTTAATTATAAAATTATTTAATATTAATATTTAATTATGTATATTAAAAAAAACTTTTATTTTTAATCCGTCGGAACCTAATCCGTAGAAAATAAATCCATCGGAAATCTGTCGAAACATATTCTGTCGGAAATCCGTAGAAATATATTCCGTCAGAAATCCACGGAAACATATTCCTTTAGAAATCCGTCGGAATTATGATATCAGGAATCCGATATTAGAAAGCCGTCAAAATTTAATCCATCATAAATTCGTTAGTTACTCGTTGGAAAAAAAACCAACGGTTTTCCGTCGAATAACCAATGGATTTTTTTCGACGGATCTATGACAGATTTTAGATATCAGATTTAAATAATTTGTTATAAAAATCCGCAAAAGATATTAATAAATTTAAATTATTGTTATATGTATTGTATTCTTCTATATATATTATTATTAAATTCAAACCGTTATCTAATAAGCCATGTTTTATAGAGGATTCAGAATTCGTTGAGAAAGCTAAACTTCGACTTGCATGCGGTGGAGAATCTTCGTCGGGATCAATATCACCAATATCTAATTTGTCATTTGATTTATTGTACAAATCATCTGTCTCCGATTCAGAATCTGTCGCCGCAAAGTAAACAAATTCTTCTGCATGTTCTGCTTGTCGAATTTTCTCTAGAAAAGGAAGCATATTAAATATGTTTAATTAAGAGATGCCCATAATCAAAAAATTATATTTTTTATTATTAGCAATCAGGAAGACGCACCTTCAAGAGCTTGACGTTCACGCAACCTCTTTTCCTTAAGATTGTTTATCCTGTTCTTCCTTGCCACCCGGTACTTATCACGCATAATGTTTTTCGACGTCTATATACTGGTGGAATACTTGATGATCATATGTCTGAGGAGCATATGTTTGATTTTAATTAATGGCATCTACGAATCGTTTAATTAAGCGACTAAATAATACACATCTTTTAAAAAATAAACCGAAAATTAAATGCAAATTTGACCACACTCTTCTGCAAGCTAGAGAACTTGTTATAGTTTTCTCCTTCCCTTTACATTGTTTTGGTTTCATGCTTGATGTTTTAAGGTTATCGTGCTATCAGCCGTAAAACCGACGGAATTTTCGACGGATTTACAATTCGTCATAAAATTTCGACGGTTTTGCGACTGATAATATCCGTCGGAAATTAAACGAAAGATTTTCGATGGGCAAGCACAAATCCTTCAGAATTTATGAACATTAACTTTCAACAGATTTCTGACGGACATCCGTCGATAAATAAAAACGTAAATATAACTGTTGTCATAGCCGTTTGAATTTCGTACATACCAACGGATTTTCGACGGTTGCAACTTCTATATACATGTTTCGACATTTCTTCATTCATTGACACCACTTATTCATTCAATCACATTATAGAAACCACAAAAGTTGAAAAGATATGTCTTATGGTAAAAAAATTTGGTCATGGATGGACGAACCTATGATTGATCCGGAGTCGAACTTACTGAAAGATGACTATGCACTAGGAATCTGCGAGTTCATGGGATTTGCCGGAAATCAACGGGGAGTAAAACAAAATGGTAAGATTAAACGTCTTTGTAGTATATGCTGGAATTCTCATAATGTAAAGATTAAGTTAGTTTGGCATCACTTGTATAGTAATGAGTATATGTCGAGTTATAAGATTTGATATTTACAAGGAGAAACAAATTATGATTATGGTAGTACTAGTGAACCCTATGTTGCGGATAACATAGGAGATAGAACAGAAGTAGGTGTAGGTGTAAGTACAATTGAAATGGTGAATGATGTGTTTAGTGAGAACATATGGTCGGCCGGTTATGATTGAGATAGGGTTGAAGAACCAAATATAGAAGCGCAAAAGTTTTTTGATTTGTTAGATGTAGCGAAGCAGCCACTATATAGCGGTTATCGAAAAGGTCATTCATTGTTATCATCTGCAAGTAGAATGACAACTATTACGATGAACTACAATTTGGCGGAAGAATGTGTTGATGCGATAGCATATTTTGTGAAAGATATTTTGCCTGAAGATAATCTTTCACCAGCATCATACTATGAGGTATAGAAAGTTGTTGCTGGTCTTGCTTTACCAAATTAGATGATATATGTGTGTATCGACAATTGTATGATATATTGGAGAGAAGAAGAAAATCGCAAAAGATGTCGATTTTGTTGAAAACCGCGGTTTCAAGAAACTAGTGGGAGAGTTTCAGTTCATTATAAACGAATGTGGTATTTACCATTAATGGAGAGGTTGAAGAGGTTATACTAATCTCAGTGCACAATAGAGACAATGAGTGACATGCAGAGCATCGTCAAGATGGAGATATTACGCATCCTTCGGACAGAGAAGTGTGAAAACATTTTCAGTCAATGTATCCAGATTTTGCATATGAGCGATGAAATGTATACTTCGAGTTATGTATAAATGGTTTTTCAACCCATTTGGAAAGCATGGAAGACAATATTCGTTGTGGCCGGTAATTGTAACACCTTACAATTTTCCACCATCTTTGTCCATGCGTAGAGATTTTTTGTTCCTCTCCGTTCTAGTTCCCAGTCCAGAGAATCCAAAGAGGTCACTTGATGTATTTCTCCAGCCATTGATCTATGAGTTACAAATGCTACAGAAGCATGGGTTGAAGCATTTAATGTTTCATTGCAGCAGAATTCAAGATGCGTGCGGTTCTTATGTGGACCATAAGCGATTCTCCAGCATATGATATGTTATCTGGATGGACAACTCATGGAAGATTATCATGCCCGTATTTCCAAGAAAACACTGATGCATTCCAACTACAACATGGAAGAAAGACGTGTTGGTCTAATTACCACAGAAGGTTTCTACAAAGTGATCGTCCATATCATCGGTCTAGAAAATTGTTTACGAAGAACAAGTGTTTGACTGTTCACCTCCGAAGATTGATGGACATTGTATATTAGAGCAGTTAAGAGATTTTGGCACTGAGATAATGGGCATGATCATGTTGACGGTGTCGGTGAAGTTCATAACTGACATAAAAATAGTATTTTCTGGGATTTGCCTTATTGGAAATATCATTTTCGGAGGCACAATCTAGATGTTATGCACGTTGAGAAGAAATTTTTTGACAACATGATGAACACTGTTTTAAACGTCTAGGGAAAGAAAAAGGACAATATGAAGTCTAGATTAGACTTGCCACTGATTTGTTCACATGATTTTCTTGATGTTATGCCTAATGGTAGATATCCTATGCATGCATACCCGTTAGACGCAGCTAAGAAATACGTATTTTATTGGATTCATAACGATGTAAAATTCACGGATGGATAGACATCTAATCTACGTAATTACGTGGATTCTGCGGAAGGAAAGTTTATTGGAATGAAGATTCATGATTGTCATGTTGTGATGCAGCATCTTCTTCCATTTACCTTTGCACATCTTCTTCAAAAAAACGTCCACAAAGTAATTGCAGACATATATTGTTACTTCCATAATGTTAATTAACCATTTCTATAGCATATAACATATTTTTGACGAAATATTATTTTTTTTAAAAACCACAAAACCGTCGGAAATTCATCGGTAATTATTGACGGAATATTACAGTTTTTAAAAACTCCGAACTCGTCAGAAATTACCGATGGATTTCCGACCAATTCACTAACCATCGTCGGAAATTTTGAATGATTTCTGACGGATTTGGACTTTTGAGATATTTGTTTTTTGAAAATTGTTAGACATTGGTATAGTAAAAAAGTTCTAACACTTGCTTAAATATTATAGTCATATAATATCACAGTAAACAACATATTTTCGAAACTTTAACATTTCAAGAAGATTTGGATTAAATGATTGATCTTGATACAGACCAATCCTATATCATATATATGAATCCGATTTGAAGTTTTTTTTTTGTAAATGAATGACTTGTAGAAGGTTTATGTTGTAGTCTACTCAATGAAATGGTTACTACGGCTTCATACAAAGGCATTCCAATCGCGAAATTTGGGAAAAACCTTCAAATTCATATTTCCGTCAGAAATCCATCAGAATACACGTGTAAATGTTTAAGGTTGACTGACCAAAGATGTGATATGCAAATTTTGCGATTCCATCGAAAATTCGTAGGAATTACCTTGGAAAATGACTTTCGCCTTCCCGCGTAACCTTTTAGATTTTTACAAGGAAATACCATTTGGGTTCCCGCGAAACCTGAAATTTTGCGAATCCGTCTGAAATTCTATGAAATTTTAGGTATTTGAAACCGTCAAAACACGGTGAATTAATTATCTAAGTGTTTTAGATGGATTTCCGACGGATATATCCATTAGAAATTTTGTTTTATATGTACAGTCGTCTTTTTTGTGAAACCATTAGCAAAAATCAAAAGAAATTTTCTAAAATCGCCAAAATATCTGTTAAATTTTACAATTTTCGTATCAAACTTCCTCAATCTAAATCGATCAAATATGTAAGTTTTTAAAGTTTTTAGTTGATTCACACCTTAAGTTTTAGATTTAGGATTTGAAATTTAGTTTTAGTGAATTGGTATGTAGATTTAGCATTTATGAATGAAGATTTAGGGTTTTAGTGAATTGGAATGTAGATTTAGAGTTTTATGAATGATAATATGTTTTTTTTTTAATTTTATTGTGATAATATTTCTTTTCTAATAGAATTAGTTAATAAATGTTTTTAGAATTATTTTTTATTTTTATAGTTTTATAATTGGTTTTAGATTTTTATAATTATTTTTATAGTTTTATTAATGTTTTTAGCTTTTTATAATTATTTTTATAATTTTAAAATAATTTTAAACCTTTTATATTATTTTTATAGTTTATAATTGTTTTTAGATTTTTTATAATTATTTTTATAGTTTTAATTTTTTTTACCTTTTAATAATTTTTTTACAGTTTTATAATTGTTTTTAGCTTTTTATAATTATTTATAGTTTTATAATTGTTTAAAGATTTTTATCAATTTTAGAATTGTTTTCAAGATTTTAGAATTTTTTATAAAGTTTTATGATTTTGTAAAAACTTTTAGATTTTTTTACATGATTGTTTTTATTTTCAGGGATTATGGTCGATTTCATATATTCATTTTCGAGGTGGGTGGGTCGAGACGTGGACGAGGAGCGAATCTGAACCGTTCTTGTCCTGTTCGAGAGATCCAATCTCCTTCATCTACTCATCCGGCCGCTTTCGCTCAGAACCAGATAAGCATCGAGGACTCCGTTTCTCAACATGGTCGGAAAAGATTGCCTTATCTTCATCCAGATTGTGACGGCAACCACACTTTGTAAATTTATTTTCTAGATTATTTATTTAAATTTTTTATTTTTGAACAATTTACAACTATTCTTGTTTTATATGTTCCATATATTCCATAATGGGATAACGATGTCGATCAACCGTATACTCAACGGAATGCTACAACATCCGTATGCGAGATACTCCACAATGCTGCTGTCTGAGCGTGATATTTGGTTTCGCCAATTTGTAGAATGCTTTAATTTTCATTTTTAACAATACAATTTCCAGATTTTAGATTTGTGATAATAGATTTTTTGGCAAGTTCTAAGGCTTAGTAATTTTGTTTTGTAGCAAGATTTTACTTGGGATATAGACCTCATGCCTGGGGTTAGACGTGAGTTTGATGCTAAGGCATCAAATGTGTACTCAAGGAAGCTGAACGAGTGGAAGAAAAAATTGACTCGGAATGACATTCCTAAGGAGTTGCTTGGAAACCCGGAACTATGGAACGTGTTGGTTGAGTATTGGAGGATGGAAGAAACCCAAGCAACATCGGGTACTCAATCAACCAACGGGAAGAGAAAC
The DNA here is from genome assembly GCA_963922655.1 of Cardamine chenopodiifolia. Lineage (NCBI taxonomy): Eukaryota > Viridiplantae > Streptophyta > Magnoliopsida > Brassicales > Brassicaceae > Cardamine > Cardamine chenopodiifolia. The sequence continues at coordinate 4,858,154 of OZ000490.1, forward strand.
CAAAAGGGGAAAGGAATTGCCATTCACAATTTGGGAGCAACGAGCAAGTCTTACCGGGAATAACAACTGGTATGTTTTTTAAAATCTTAACTTTTATTTCACTTTATTAACTTATTGAAAGTATAAAGAAAACTTCAGTTTCGTCAAGAAGGTGTCCGACATTCGGATCTTGTTTTTTTACAAGATGTGCACACCAACCGAAAGACGGGACAAATACAAGATCTGGTTGCTCAGGAGATCATGGAGAACGTGACAAGGGTAGGAGATGATTTTCTCTAATCACAACCGACTGTTGAAGGAACTCCTCTGTGCACCGAAGTTCCGATCAATAAGATCAACTAATTTGTCTATGAAGTAAGTAACATTTGTTTTTATTTTTATTTTTATCGATTTAATATATTTGTAATGATTTACTTTCTTTTGTTTTGTAGATCATTCCAAAATCCAAAACTCATATTTTTGGACTTCCAGAAGAGTATTCAAAGTATTACGGATATCTTCAGCTTAGAGCGCAACTCGATAAAAAGTCATCCGAGATCGAAATTTTGATCGAAATTTTCAACGACAAGATTGAGAACATAAAAAAAACACGATTGCACAGTTAAAAGTAACGCATGATTGATCCAACAAATATGCCATTAGTTTTCTTGTAGTGATAGTGATGTAAGCAAAAGAATCATCTATTTGTATTATATTATATAGTTGGGTTTCGAAGGTTCGGCAAATCTATGTAGATTCAGTATATTTATTTCCATTTTTCTATTTAACATTTTTGATACCTCTTTTGTAGAGTTTTCAGTATACTTAAAGAAGTTTTTGATAAGATTCGCAAACCTACTGTGTGTTATGCAACCGCTTTCCAAGTTTATGTATATTAACTAATCAGTACCTTAAACTTTTTTTTATAAGTGTCCGTAATTTACTTCGTTTTGATACGTTTATTATATACAATTTATGATAAATATCTTATTTCAGTAATTAGTGAATAAAAAAAACTACATGTAGAGTATAATGTAAAATTTCCCTGCCAAAATAATTTAAAAAGTCAAATTAAGACTTTGGAACAAAAAGTTTGTTTTTGTTTCAATATAACGTTCGATTGTTACTGTTGTATATATCCGTATCTTTATATGTTAAATAAATAATTAGATAGTGTACATTTTAGTTTAAATACATTATTCTTATAATTTTATCAGTGAACACTTTATATTCTAAACAAACATTATTAAATTTTTAAATAAAAGGTCTAAACAATTTATTATAGTAAATTAAACAAGTGTAACGAGCTAATAAGACCCCAAAAAACAAAGAATGGAAATGGTAAACATCAAATTGTGGATTGGAGTAAATTGGTTTGGTTTGCTTAAAATGTCTTCAGGTTTGCCTTCATTACTTGGTTAGCAATAAAGGATCGGCCGTCCACATGGACAAAGTCTCGTAGATAGGGTTGCATTCAACCTTGTCTATATGTGGTGAATCAGATGAATCGTAGGATCACATCTTTTTTGCTTGCCCTTATGCATACAAGGTTTGGACAGATTTGACAGGATTTTCACGGTGTCTCGCCAAACCCAAATTGGTCCATCACATTTTTTAGGCTAACGCGTATCCATCTTGATTGGCTTGACTCTATTCTCCTTCGAATGACTTTCTAGACCACCATCTATCATTTATGGCGCAAAAGGAATGACCGAAGACACAAGCAGGTCTACCATCCCACAACACACTTGGTATGGGTCATCGACAAACAGTCCAAAACAGTTTAGCTTCCATGTTACCACGAACAGCCGAGGATCGCATCAATACTACAACGTTGGTTCGAGTCCGACATCATTAATTTAGTTTATCACACTTGTAAATAATCACTTTCTTTTAAAAATATCAATAAATTTAACATTCCCACAAAAAAAATTGTAAAGATCAAATTTGCGACTATATCTTGAAGTAAAACAGAATCATCTCTACTTTTCCCACCATCAACGATTTAATTCTGAATTTTCCAGCCCCGAACGTGCTGCAAAAGAATCATGCTCATGAAATAACTGATGAAGCATGAAATATCCATGACGCCTAATCTCTGGATCGGTCATAACCAAACCTAAAAGATATACATTCTTGCTGAAGATTAACTGATAAAAAACAAAGTGTTAGAAGAAATTAATATTGTATAAGGACATATCTAACCAGAATCATTGCGAATCTTTCTTTGTTCGAACAAAACATCTTTGCATAAAAGATCACAGGTTGTACGCCAAAGCTTGTTGAAATTTACATCGTTTTTGCATCTCACAATTATGACAAATAATTTGCGCAGGTCATTATACCTTGAACCCCACGAATCTACTTCCTTCATGCTCTCAATGCATTTATCGGTATAGTCAAAACTAACCTACGGACATTTGATACACCGTATATTTAGAATGATTAAGTAAGTTTAAGTAAGCTTATATAATATATATTTCACAAATACCTTATCACTAGATTCTTGACTGCAGTCACATAAAACTGACATTATAGTGTATGAATATGAACAATAAGTAGTTTCTTTTCCTTCTATAAGAGGGCAGGTTAGAAGAAACTAATGAGATCCAAACAGCATATTTATATCATCACATAAGCGAATATATAATATAAACTTCCTTATTCGATATTTTCTTATATATATTTTAAGATTCTATAAATATATTTGTAAAGTCAGTCAATATTTTCATTAATCTTAGTATCTTTTTTGATAAGTTTCCGAAAAAAAATTCCTGTTTAAAAACGTTATTGATAAGTTTATAGACATACAATAACATCTTAACTAGTTGAACTAATAGTACGATGGTAAATATTAATCAGGGTTCTTTGTTCTTTCGAATACAAATAATAAACAACGATAAAAGTGTTTTAGACTAATTCAGAGGCCTTAATCTGGTTAAGCTCAAGATAACATCTCATGTGATTAAACTAATTCAAGGATCATAAAAAGCTTTCGAAGCCTGAAAGAATTCCATACGTTCCTAGAGATAATGAGGAAGACTACGTCTGTATAGCTGTCAAATTTGAGTTTGTAGATCATGTGTAAGTTTTCATATTTTACAAATTATTTAGTTGATAACTCTGGTTTATAAGTATCATAATAAATCAGATATGGTTTCTATTGTATTTTAAGGATAATTTTGTTAAGCGTTGTGCTATAGGATCAAATTATTTTGATTTTATGAATTAAGTGGCGCGAAGGTGATTATGATCTAAACTATAAATGGCGTGAGAAAGTGTTTTTTTTTTTGTTTCGCAATTTTGGAGAATAAGTGAACTTGGAGGTAAAAATGTTAATTTGTAATGTCTATCACTTGTTTTCCATTAGTGTGTTATGAATTCCAGAAACTAATACTATAAACTATGTTTATACAGATGAAATTTCAGTGGATACTCTAAGGTTCTCTTGAACCCGACATTGGTGGAACTCGAGGGATAAAAAAACTGTAAGAACATTGTTTGTATAATACACTCGTATATTCAGGAAAACTGAATGAAAGTTTTTAATAGTATGTTAACTAAGTACATTTGGTTTTCTAAATTACATGTCTTTTTCACGGAAGGTTTTTACCAACCTGAGAAAGAAAAGGAGGAAATTCAGTTTTTTCCAATACTATTCATGGTGAAACCCATATATAAAAGTCATAATATGAGCGTTGGTTCCCTGTGTTAAACCAAGTACAATTTGAATAAGTAGAATAATTTTGCAATTATTACATAATAGAAATTATTATAATTATAATTTTGTTATGTTTAATTGCAATTATTAAATAATAGAAATTATAATATAATATAATTTTACCACATATACAAATGCTATAAAAATAAAAATATAATAATAGAAATTATTACATATATGGTATGGTATAGTAAAACTACAAAGATGCTATGAATAAAATATTTAATAACAAAGTACAATTGCTATATATGTGGTAAATTAATGGAAGGCAAACTATATATTCTAAAATTATTTACAAATCAGGTTATGAAATATCTCAATTTAATCAATTTCATTTGCAAAATGGTTATATTTTGGTTTTATAGGTTTGATTTAATTTTTATGTTCGAGTGTAAAGTTTCAGGGTCAGATTTCATAATTTAGGATTTGGGATTAAAATTTCCAGATTTAGTATTTGGAGTTTAGAATTTAGAAAATGATATAATTTTTGATGTTTATGTTTAACAATTTACAATTAAAATTTTAGTGTTTCTGATTAAGGGTTAGAAGTTTAGGGTTTAGAAATTGATTATAAATGAAATTTTAAAAATTTGTTATAAATAAATCTCTAAATCAAACACTCAGTAGTCTGTAAGCCATAAACATTATTTATTTTATTGTAAATTAAACTAGAAAAAATATAATTCAAACCCTATATCTTTATACCCTAAACCCCAAATCACATGCCCTAAACTCTAAATCTAAATCAAAATTTTACTAATTTTTATTTCTTATTTTGTAAAAAGTTTTTTCTATTTTATTTTATGTTTATTTATATATATATATATATTTTTATTATTTTGTAAATTTTAGTGATTGGTTATGTATTGATAATGTTCTATTTATTGATTTTGGATAGCAATAACGTATATAATTTTTTCCTTCGATAGCAATAACATATTTAACATAAGAAATGTCCATATGAAATTAAAACCATTAAAAAAGAGAAATTTCTTAGAATAGCCCAAAATGAAGTTTTAGCTTAGGAATAACCCCAAAAACATTAGGAGCCATTTATAACATTTTTATGAGAGGTAAAGACTATTTGTGTTCACTTAAAAAAATCTTTTTGAAATTCAATCTCGAGAGGATTTGACATCGAATATTGACGACGAAGATTGACTCTGTCGGAAATTGACAACGTCGGAGATTGACGATGAAAGAGATTAACGACGATAGTAGACCTAGATTGGCGACGGGATGAAGATTGAAGAGGAGAATCGACGGAGACAAAGATTGAAGAGTTCGAAGAAAAGTGTAGATGGAGATCGACGGAGACGGAGATCGGCGACAGAGATGAAGATCGAAGAGGAGAATCAATCAATCTCCGATCACACTATTATCGAAATAGAGACAAAGGGGATTCTTAATTCAGTAATCCATTCAAAGTTGCTTGATTTCACATGTATTTTGTTTTTCATGAAGAATAATGATATCAACACTGTTAAAATATGTGCATGATGGTCCCTGAAACATGTGACCTATAGAATCTATCATTTGCTGGATGGGAATTTTGAATTATTGTGCATCAATTCTCTTCAAATTTTGTCAATGTGTTTTTGTTTCATTAGACATTGTCATTGTAAGCTTTTTGTTTCAACTGTATTTGTCACTAAATTTTTTCTTTGAAAGATTTTTTCAAACAAGGTGAATATCTATTGTGTATGTGGATAGTGAAAATCAAACGAAAACATCCAATGAAAATTTTTAGTCAATTATGAGAAAGTAGCATCACTTTTTGAGGTTGATGAAGATGTCAAATTAAGGGATATAATAGAAATGGTCACTGAAGACTTTGAAATTGACTTATCTGTGAAAGTTAGAGAAGTTAAACTTAACTATGGACTTCCACCGAGGATGAAAGTATTTATAGAAGATTCTCTGTTGTGTTTTTACGTAATGATCGCCAAGTTAGATCTTTTCTTAACATGATTAAGGAAGATCCATAATCAATTCACATGTGTGTCACGGTGAAAAAATCTTCCTAAAACGTGTTTTTAACATTTTTGAGTTATTCTTCAATTTACAAAATCCTCGTTGGTTCTTATTCAGGTGTGCGATAAAAACAAGCTCGTTTCTCATGAGAATGTAGGCAGTAACATCCAATCAGTCCCCTTGATGGATGTAGAAATTTGTGAAGTTGAGAACATTCCAGAGATGCATCCAAGTGGAGAACATTCAAGGCACGGATTTGTATCTCATTCTCACAGAAACCAACCAATAATGCTTCTCAGAAAGTTTTTTGCATGATGTTCTCATAATCCTTTTATCTTTTCCTTATGAATTAGGATAGCTTTCCTAAATCTAATATAATAATTCTTAAAAATTTGTTTTATAACTCTTTTGTTTGATTTGGGATGCAATTGTCCAAAATGGAAAATGTTTTTTTCCGTTGAGAAAGTTAGAAGTAATGAAGAGATTGGCGAAGTTGGGAATATTCAAGGAATAGGAGGTGATTCATATTTAGATGTACCTCATGTGAATAAACAACAATAGGTAATTCTTCTCACACAATCTTGCATGATTTCAATTGTCTATTTATTGTTATTCAGGACGATTTAGGATAGTTTTCATGAATCATCCAGGTCAATAAGAGATATACTGTAAGTGACACATGCTCATTCTTGATTGCTGATAAAGGAGACTATTTGAGTATATTGCATCCTATTCCATATCTTCTTCTTGTTCCTATAGGTCTTTCTCATTCCACCGAGGGGACTGATGACATATATTGCAAAATATATTTCAAGAACAAAAAATATATGATGTTTACGATGATGAAGTGGACATTAGAGCAAAAGTCTGAGTTCAAGTATTTGTGGTCGAACAAGTTAAAAGTGATAATATGTTGCATTGATGATAAATGCACTTGGAGACTGCATGCAATAGTTATATCTAATTCCGATTTATTTGTGGTGAAAACGTATGTACATGAACACACGTGTGATATAACACATAGGAATTCTAACCGTAGGCAAGCTACTGGGAAAACCCTTGCATCTCGTATATGCAACAGTTATGCTGAGAAGAAAGATGGTCTGAGACCAAAACAAATAACTAATTTAGTCAGAATGACAAATTTTGTAATCAAGTATAAGGAGGTTTGAAGAATAAAACTATATGGTCAGATTTTGGTAAGAGGAACCCCTGAAGATAGTTATCACAGCCTCTAAGTGGTTGTTCAAGGTTCAAGAGAAAGATCTAAGATGGTACATTCCTCAAAGCCAAGTTCAAGGCAACTCTTCATGAGCTTCTGTGCAAGATGGAGACTTTCACCTTTATCCCTTAGCATTTGGGATTGTGGATTCCGAAAATGATGATGCTTGGACTTGGTTCTTCAGAGGTTTGAAGATTGTGATCACTGATGGAGAAAACCTCATTTTTGTGTCTAACTGTGCTCTATCAATTGCTAAAGTTCTATCAAGGATTTATCCCCTCGCACACCATGGTATTTGCAGAGTTTATATATTGAGAAATATAAAATCCCAATGCAGGAAGAAAGGTTTGATCCCTATTGTAGAAGATATTGTTGATGCTTACACTTAATTTGAGGTCCAAGAGATTTTATGAGATTTGAAGATTAGGAATCTGAGGCTTGCTACGTACTTGGAGGAAACATATTTTACTAAATGGGCTAGATCTTATGCACCAGCCAACATATACAACATCATGACAACAAACATAGCTAAGTCACTGAATTCAATATTAAACATGGCAAGGGAGATGCCAATTATATTTTTGCTTGAGATAATTAGGTAGACCGTCACCAATTGGTTTCATAAACTCAGGAAAAAGGCTTCTAAACTTGAGAAATATGCAACACCAAAGGTAACAAGGGTTATTGCTGAAAGATATGACAAAACAATGGTTTTTGATGTAAACCAAGTTGATGAGTTTGAGTTTGAGGTCAAAGACGACATGCACAAGTATGTAGTTCATTTGGAGAATAAGAATTGCACTTGCAACATCTTTTACATAGACATGATCCCCTGTATCCACGCAACAATTGCTGCTAAACACACAAGAAAGGATGAATACAAGCTTGTGCATGATGTTTACACAAAAGAAACATGGGTTAAAACTTATTCCAAGATCATACATCCTTGTGGTTATCTAGCGATCTGTTCTTATCCTAGTGGTGTGTTTGATTGGATTTGTGGTTCTCCAACCACGAAGTAGAGAAGTGGAAGGCCACCTAAGAAGAGCAAGAGAGCGGGTGGAGAATTTGGTGCGCCTAGTTCAAAGTCTCAAAGAAACAAGTGTAGCAGATGTGGCATAGGAGGACACAACAAGAGCACATGCAGGAACCAGATATGATGAACTCTCAACTTAGATTCTGGTCGAGCATGACACAGAATAAACATGTTAGGAACATTTTATTGTTTTAGGAAAACCTTTCTAATATATTATAGTGACATTTTAAACTCAATTTATATGGATATTATTGGATGTTTATCTGTAGATTTTTAATACTTCGCTTATCTTTCTTTTCCATTAATCAAAATCGAAAAGATATATGTTACAAGAGCACAAACAGAAACCGTATATGATGAACTCTCAACTTGGATTCTGGCCCAGCATGACGCAGAATAAACATGTTAAGAAGCATGTCATTGTTTTAGGAAGAATTTCATTGCTTTAGGAAATCTTTCCTAATACTTTATATTGACATTTTAGGAAGCATTCCATTGTTTTAGGAAGCATGTCATTGTTTTAGGAAGCATGTCATTGTTTTATGAAACATTTCATTGTTCACACTTTATATTAACATGTTAGGAAACATTTCAATGTTTTAGGAAGCATGTCATTGTTTTATGAAGCATTTCATTGTTTTTGGAAATCCTTTCTAATACTTTATATTGGTATTTTAAACTCAATTTATATGGTTGTTATTGGATGTTTAAGTCATGAATGTATTATTTTACATAAAGAAGAAGCCTAACTTCATTAGGATTTTTAAAGGAGCGTAACTTTATTGGTAAATTTGATTTCTTAAGTTAATTATATTACCCATTGCTAACTATATTCCACTCATATTTTCAAAAGGAGTTAGATACGTTTTGTTTTATCTCTTTACTTGTGAGGAAAATATTTTTTGTTTTTGTTTTCTTCATTTGAATTTTTAGACAGAATAGCCTTGGAGTTTTGAACAAATAGAGTTGTACACTGTATAAGATTCAAATGGCAATGTTACCTATCATTTTTTTGTGGAGGAATTGGATGATACGTTGGCTCGTCATGTTTCTGATATTGAGTCTCAAAATCAAACATCCCTACCATGTCTTAGAAACTATTTCGTCCAAATGCACATTTAAAAACATTAAACATGTCCAACACCAGTAACATAGTGATTTGGTTCGAACATGTTTCTTTTATATAGAGAATTCATAATTTCAGTCTTTAGGCTTGTTTCAGTCTTATTACATTTTTCAGCCAGTTATTGATACTTGTTTAATACATTACAGAGTTCCAACATGGATGTCTATGTTTCAGGCAAAAGGTTTGCATATCCAGAGTCAAAGACTAAGTAAATCACGTTCTTCAAGTCTGGATCCAAAGGCCTTAGTTGAAGGTTTTGTGATTTTCATTTAGGACCCACCATTTAGCAGCTCAATGGAAACATGTGGACTTGGATTGATGTGAATATACTGTATTTAGCATTTTGCAGCTCTTTGACATGAAATATCTTTGTAGATTTATGCAAAGTCTATACTACAAGTGATTTGTGACTATTTCTCGACTTTAATAATTCAATAAAACGAGTTTTTTTTGTCTTATCACTCTTTTTAAACTTATGTTGTTCTAAAACTCATGTATAAGCTTATCTTCTAAGTATTTGAATCTTTGTAATACGTCTATTTATTCATGTGTTTTTAAGGGAAATTCTCTATATGCCCCCAAATGAAGTTGTGCTTTATTGATGAAGAATCTGTGACCTTTTTGTTGAAGTTATTTAGTATATGAGTTTTTTATTGTGTTCACAACATATTTAGTCAAAAGAATTTTAAAAAATGTGACTAGAATCTTCTAAAAACTTTGTTGTTTTTCTTGACCTGACTCTGGCTTGTTAATAGGTTTCAAGGTCTTGATGTTTAGTTTGTTTTCTTGATTTCCATGTTGTTTTCTAGGCTCGTTAATAATGAACTCGAGATTGTAAACCAAATTCATAAAAAGTTTAGAATTTTCTTGAATTGTTTCATTGTTGTATCCTACACAATTTGAAGGTTAACGTGCAATATTGTGTAGATTTTTTTTCTCAAATTTAATGTTTTGGAGAAAATTTCGGGTTTTAAATTTTTGTGAGATTTCGGTCAATATCACGATTATACTACAACTAGTTACAAATCATTTTGCAAGCAGTGACTTCAATAATTTATCAAATTGATACCACAAACCTCTTGGTTCTATTTATTGCCAACTTTCCGTTAACCAACTTTTTTGGATTTGTCTTTCATATTAAAAAATTTATGTTTCATTATTAGTTTTTTCTTTCTAGCTCTTGAAAGACTGCTATATGGTTATGAAATTGGTGCAACTTTTTATGCAAGAATTTCACTTCAGGTAAAGTTAAAATTTGTCTAAAACTATGCAGCCGTACAATTTTGTTATCATTCTCTTTTTTCGATTTGTCAAGTCTTCAGTCACTTTTTTCAGATCCTATGTATCATAAATTTATGGACATTGGACTGAGATATCACAACTAAGTCATGATATTTCACACTTTCTTAACTATTATTTTCTTTTGATTTTGTTTGTATAATGTTGCCATATGCATATACCTTATTTTCAATTTTTTACATTCTTTTAGAAGCTTATGACTTGCTATCTTACTATGTTTTTTCCTTTCCTGCAGTTGTCTTCATTAAGTGGAATTTCATGGTACAACTTGTCCTCTTTGGATGTTGGTTTAGTTGTAAGTCACCAAATTATATTTCCTCCTTCTTTTGCAGGCTGGTCACTACATATCTTTGATTCTCCTTCCCCTCTTAGATCTGTGCTCTTCATATTTGAAGTAAAGACAAATTTGCATACAAAACAATGTTAATTTTCTGTAGCTCAATTGCGACTATTAGTATTGCTGACATTATAGGTTGGTTTTATTTCTCCTTGTTCATTTGGTTTGCAAGAATATTTAGCACTGTTACTGTGTGAAACAAATTGAAATTTGGAATTTATTGAATTTTTGAATGAAGAAAAAAAGAGATAATTTTGGATGCATTCTTTTAACTTAAGTAGTTTAAATCTGAATACTTTGTAGTTTCCGTAGCTTGAATCCGATTATTTTGTAGTTTCAGTAGCTTCAGTAGCTTCAGTATACCTTGAATCCAAATATTTTGTAGTTTTAGTAGCCTGAATCATAAATCATACTGATTTATATTTATTGCAGGTGCACACGCTTGAAACTTTTGGTTTATAAGACTGAGAAATCTTTTGAGGAATCAATCATAAAGGGGTAATTTTCTATGATTTCCTCTCTATGAATTGTAGTGTTTGTGTACTGTTTCAAATATATTTGATGTGATTTGAGCTTCTCTGATCCCAATCTCACACTTGAGACTTCAAAAACTTGGGAACAAAAAAATTTGGGAAGGATCCGTAGTTATTTAGGAAATATTCGTAATATTTTAGGATGGTTAATACTAAATTAATTGTATTAATCCTCTATAAAAGTTAAATTGGTCTCCGTCTTTTGTTCAAATACCTTCTAGAGGTTTTGGTGCAATTAACTTGTACAATACTTTTTCTATGAACATGGAAATGATAGTGACACTAGTATATGAAGCATGTTTAATTCTTAGTAGTATAAATTATTTAATATATTTTTTTTATTTCTTATACTCTAAAATTTGGTTTAATGATTAGAGGATCAAAAATTCTTTTTGGGGTCCAAGGAAAATGATGATTTCAAGGAAAATGTTGCACTGTTTGTTGTCAAGGAGTCTTATAACAAAGAAAGATACTGAGTTGTGGTTCTATTTTGGCGGACAACGTATGAGATTCCTCTACTATTACATAGTCGATTAGAACGAAGATGATACTCAGATGGTAAGAGCTTTTTAAATTCTAAATTATTTTCATAGATATAGTAACACAATGTTGTACTTGCAGGGAGATACATCACTTGTTGCTCCTACGAAATCACCTACTACCAAAAAGCCACTTGCTGACAAAGAGGCAAGTACATACCCGTCTCCTGAAAATTCTGAGGTAGAAGAAACCATTCTAGCACCTACCTTACAAGTGGGTGCTGCTGTGTAGATATCCGGTCCAGATGGCAAGTGGTACTCTGCTACGATGAAACATGAGACAACACAAATAGATGATATGCGGATGTTCGTTGTAGAGTACTCAAACTGGTACACTAACAAAACAACTAAGCATATGGAGAGTGTTGAAGAGATGTGGATCCGTCCTCGACCCCATTGCCTCAAACAAAATAATATGTCTCTATTTTAAATCTGATGCAAAACGTTGATGTCTTTAACATAGACCATTGGTGCAGGGGACAAGTGAAAACACTTTTTATCGGGTAACAAGGTGCATGTCCACATGATTCATACCAAATAAATCCTTGATTCTAACATTAAGGATGTAAGGATTCATAGCGAATGGGTGAGCGGATCCTCTTGCAGATGTTCAGGTATTTCATTTGGGGGTGTGATATCTAAATTTTTATAGGTAATACATAATGTTCTTACACATATTTTATTTATTTTTGGGTGTTTCAGATGAAAGAAGACAAGCATGGTGGTGAAGAAGGACGTGCAAGTACATCTAAAGTTCTCTCTCCATTTGAACACAATCCGAATCCAAAGCTGTATTCCTAGAAATTTCTATTTCAAAATGTTTTTTTCCATATTAGCCAAGGATAGTTGGAGTTATTGCACTTTGTGAACATATCATGGATTTCTATTGACAAGCGACGGCTTAGTTACTATGGATTTTTATTGCATAGATAGTTATTACACCCAACAACGTGATAGCTGTATATTTGTAATTTGAGTTGTAGAACGGTTCTTAACGTATTCCTAATAATTGATGCTTTCGTTATCATGATTCCTTGAACGAATTCTCACCACCTAATGCTTCTATTTAATTGAATTTAATTAGTTTTTACATCAACTTTCACATAAACACTTTTGCATCTTAGCTTAGGTTAAACCATCATAAATTCATAGTGTACTACTCTATTGGTTCTTGTGGATTTGATCCCGATTATACTACTGTGAATGCCACTGTACCCTTGCAGTATTATTTTAAGGTAAAACCTCTGGATAACAACTTCCCACATAACCTTTCATGAACTTCCCACATAACTTTGTCGGCCTTATCGGAAATACATAATAGATAAAGACCACTCCAACTTCACTTTTACAAATTATCTTCAATAAGAAAAAGTCTAGTACCCATGATTTTTAACTTACGAGGTTCCCATACATCGGAAGAGAGCTTGCCAGTAGCAATATACTCTATTATCAAAACCCACCAATCGTTACGGTGAATAGATGACAGTGGAACTAAAGTACCAGGAACCGGAACAATAGGGTCGTGTGGGTGGGACATATTTGATATTTTGGCTGGGACACTCTTAGAGACGACTTTTCTTTTTTTTTTTCTATTCTTGTACATCGTCAATTTTTGTGGGATTGTGGGATTGTAGCGAACTCCTGACCTGGTGGTGAGTAGAATTTCCGCATGTCAAAATACAGTCTACTGTAATGACCCACCTCCGTTCAGATCTTTAACGATTGCCAAATATTTCTCCATTCGCTTGTCGCGAGTTTCGTACTAGCCATGGAACTAATTTGCTACCAATTATGAGTAGCAAAAAGCGCTAATTTTGGTGACTCCCATACCAATTACTAGTCGTAAACCCGCGATTAAGGCTTTATATTCAGCCTCACTATTAGATGCTTTAAATGCCAATTTGAAAGACTTCTCAATGACCTCGGAAGTTGGCGACTTCAGAAATATCCCAATTCTAGCCCCTCGGTTGGAAGATCCTCCATCCACATGAAGTACCACTAAGAGTTGTTATTCATAGTTTCAGATGTTCCCATTGGAAGCTCGGGAAGAAAATCCGCCAAGACCTGGGCTATTGTACAAGTCGTACTTCGAGACTCAATATCATACTCACTTAAATCCATAGCCCACTTCGCAAGTCATCCATATTGACTTGGACTATGGAGAATAGTTTTAATAGCTAAGAAGTGGAGAGTACAATGACATTGTGAGATTGAAAGTAAGGATGCAACTTTATTGCCAAGTGTTTTTCCATTACAGAATAGCGGGTCTCGGGATCAGTCAAGGACTTGCTTATGTAGTAAAAATGTTGTTGTTCCCCACGATATACCTCAATCAACACTCCACTTCTCGCTTCTTCAAATATTTTGCAATATACTAGAACGAAGGTTCACTGGCTTGAGGTTTTGATAGAATTAAAGGCTCCATAAGGTATACTTTGAGAAATTTGAGTGCCTCTTCACATTTCTTATCCTAAACAAACTTCTTATTTCATTTGAGGAGTTGATAAAATGGGAGACACTTGTCCGTCGAACGCAAAATGAACTGATTTAAAGCTGCAATCCGACCCCTCAGCTTTTGTACTTCCCGATTACTCTTTGGTGAAGACATGGTCAGGAAAGCGTTTAGAATTAGCCTCAATTCCTCTCTCGGTCACCAGATAATCTAACAATTCACCAGAAGGTACTGCAAATGCGCATTTGGCCAGAATGAGCTTCATCTTTATACTCGTTCAAAATCTTAAAACATTGGGCACGTGCCCAACGTGATCCTCAACTCGTTGAGAGTTAACCAACATGTCACCGATATAAATCTCCATCGTTTTCCCAAGATGCTGATCAAACATACGGTTGACCAACTTTTTAAGTAACCCCAACGTTCTTCAAGCCGCTTTATAACAGTAAACTCTCTTATTGGTGATGAATGACATCTTCTATTGATCATCCAGATGCATCAAAATTTGATTGTAATCCGAGAAAGCGTAAATAAATGTTAAGTGCATGTGACTGGCGGTAGCTTCTACCAGTCGATCAACGTGTAGGAGAGGAAAACTATCATTGGGGAAATATTTGCTTAGATCAGTAAATTCTACACAAACACTCAACTTCCCATTCTTATTTTTCATCACAACCAGAATTGCAATCTAATCTGGGTACTTAACCTCGCGAATTGACCCGGTGTCCAATAGTCGATCAACTTTGTCATTAAAACATGTGCCCGATTAGGCCCGAGCTTCCTTATTTTCTGCTTGACTGGATTTTAAGTCAGGTCAATATTCATCTTGTGATAAATGATATATTTGTCAATACCAACACATCAAACATAGACAAAGCAAAAGTTTGCTTGTTGTAGTTAAGGAACAAGATGCGTTGCTCGTCAATTCTTCTTGGAGATCTGCACTGATATTTAGACATTTATACGAGACTTCATCATTAATATACACTAACTCAACTATCCCTACAAGTTTCATTGGTCCAAGCCTTGAACTCTTTCACTTAGTGAGCTCTGGGCTCTGAATCTGTAATTACAATTGGACTTTCAGCTTATGACTGCCCATATAACATGCTCGCGAGGTGCGTTGGAGATCCACTAATTTTGCTCCTTTGAATCCCCATTTGTACTATAGTTTCAAAGAAGATTAGATCTACCAAACTCCTGGTGTTGATTAAGACTCTAGATACCTCACAATTCACAATATCCAAGGTGATGAACATTGAGTCATCATGCGGTTTGTCCACCTGCTCAGCCTCCTTCACCTCAAAGTAACTAGATAGTCAGCTTCGAGTGAACGAATTTCCTTTCAATTGTCTAGAAGTGCTCTTCGTTAACAAATATTAATCAAATTAATAGAGTCAAGAAATAACTTTGATCTTCCGATGATCATGGTAATCTGCTTCTTAGTTTGGGTTGACTGATCTTTGTCGGAGGTTTTTGCTTTCTTTATTGAAGATGCCTTAACTTTGGTTTCCTCTTGAACTTTAGACTCCTCATGCTCCGCTTAAGTTTCTCTAAATCCACATCGCAAATTTTGCCAGCTATGAATTTTGTGGTTAGCATGTCGCCAAGATTTTTATAGTCTTTTGTAGAATTCCCATTGTTCTTATGGATATCAAAGTACGCAATTTTGTCCCGAACCCATTTTTTGCTTGGGAAAGCTCCATTATTTCTTGGGCTCTGAGATGTCGTTCCTTTTCCCTTGAAGTTCCCTTCAAACACAGTGTAAATGTTGAACTTTTTGGGCTGCTTGGAATCCTACAATATTGGTTTCTTTGCTGGTGAAACTCCATGAGGCTTGGTCGACTTGAAGTGTTTCACAAAGACAAACTTATCCTCTTTGGCAAATATCCAGTTTGATGCTCGGTGTAAAGCGACTAGGATGGTTGGTGGCTTGTTTACAATTTACTCCTCGCGGAATCTGGACTTGTGCTACAATCCATTCGTTATCGCTGAAAATGTTGCGGAATGAGACAAGTGAGGAATTATAAAAATTATTTCCTTAAAATTAGTGATGTACTTCCTCAATGGTTGAGTTCCCTGCATGAGATTCCACAGCTTGGCATCAGTCGTCCCTTCATCCATAAACATAGATTAGTGCTTGACGAAGGCTATATCAAGTTGATCAAAGTTGTTGAGTGACCCATCCTCCAGCTGAGTAAATCAAATCAGAGACGGGCTGACCAGACTCTCAATGAACAACTTTTAGTAGCCTGTGTCTTTTTCTCCTTCCTCGAGTTGGACTCTTCCTACTGCTATTCAAAATGTGGTAAGATGGGACTTTGGGTCGGAGGTTCCTTTGAAAGCTGACAACTTGATTTTCCTGGCGTCTTGGATACATGTGCTCGTGATCCTGAGAGTGAACGGTGTTCTCCTTGTATCTTTGATTACTTGTTTAAGCTCGGTAGCTATGTTGGCAGCGAGGTAAACTTGAGACCCAATTGCGCAGATTTCTTTTTGTAAATTCTCCACCGCAGAATTGCCAAGAGCTGGTGATTCCTGATTTTGACGAGGCCATGCAGGTTCACGAATCTGATTTTGACTTTTTCCATTTGATTTTAATGTTGGATCGTCATACGAGGTGCATTGTAGAGGTTGGTGAACTGGATGAACCAAAAAACTTAGAAACAGAAAAGGAATCTAGATTGGGAATGACACCACGCGTTGTTCTGGAGTGTCGAATTATCCTGAAAGGTGCAGTGGAATCTTTCTGTTGTTGATCTGCTTTGTCACTCAAGTCTCGCAATAGATCGACAATATCATCGGAGGAAAAAGGCTGGGTTATAGGTGGTAATGTTCGTGACATGTTAGTAAAAGTACCAAAAAAACAGAAAAATCAAAGTGTTTGAAACTATTTGTCCCCACAGGCAGCGCCAAATTGTACATGTTGGATTCGGGTGAGTGGGAAAATATGTGCGGTTGTTTGTTTTGGTTTAATTTCTCAACAAAATACAAATCACATAAGCACAAAAATAAAAACCAAGTACTAAATTTCCCAATTTAACTATGCCCAAGTGCAAACAATTGGTTGTAGTATAATAGGTATTAATTCCACAAGGAATAGAACTAACAAAATATGAATACAAGAAATAGGATAATCTAGGCCAAATCAAAGGTTTGGTTTTAGATTAACAACCTAAGTGAAATTGCAAAATGGAAACAAAGGAACTAAAATACAAATGAAGTAGATAAACAAAAGGCAATTGACCAAACTAAACAAGTTTCTAAGCTAAGCAATTACCCATAAACATAAAGCAATGAAAAAATGAATGATAAAAATGCAATTTAGAAAAGTCAGCAAAGAGTAAACAAACGTCAACTAAAAAATCAAAGACGAAAATGCAAGATGATAAAGGTCTATGGGTCTCTTTACCTTGGTAGATTGCCACTAGGCATATCATCAATTAGGTTTTGGTTCCTATAGAGACGATTAAGAATTTAATCTAGTGGTTTAAGTCCTAATTTATAATTAATCCAATTTCTTAGCATTAATCTCTTTCACTATTCTTCTCTAATTAGCTATGATCCCTCATGCAATTAAAAATGATAAGTAGCATAAAGTTCTAGCTCAAACACTCTACAAAACACTCTAAACATCAACTTCCATTGGCTAGAATATGTTTTTTTCTTTAGAAATACATTTAGCATTTTCACAAACACTTGGTATGCATGAAACTGTCTACTGCTAAGATTAAAAGGATAGTTCTAATGATTGATTTCTTAATTACTAACCCTAAGAACCAAATCCTAACCATCAAATCTCCCTAATATACCACTAGCCTAAAGACCCATTGATTAGATCTACTCACACAAGATTATTAAAGAAATCATGGTGAGAAATGCAAAAGAAATGTAAAGAGAAGAAAAAATCATAACAAAATATGGAATTACAAAAGAAAAATGAAGTTTAATAATCAAATTCACCAAAGGATTTAAGATAATGTTTAGATATGTTTTGGAAACTTTGAACAAACTTGGTGTTAGAATATGTTAAAAAGCATAAATAAGAATTTTGGTCCAAGTTGGATCGACCCAGTTGCGACTGGTCGAGTCTGGGTCGGTTTTATCACATTGCTCATCTTCAAATATTGATAACTTGCAACCGTAACTCCAAATCTACTTACGTTTTGACCTAATTTTTTTTTCGATGCTCTTCAATCTAATCCAGGTAGTTTTACAAATGATTTAGATTTTCTTGGAATGTCACATGAATCTTCTAGTAAATCATCAAATACAATTCGATTCAACGCAAATCTTTTTGTGCTCCAAATCTTCATTTTGCCTCTTTAGCTCCATTTACCCATTTTTGTACCTAAATAAATATCAAATTCAATGAAAATGCAATCTTACGACTCTAAATGCAAAATTACCTTAAACTACATGATGAATGCATATTTACAATTGATAATAGTGACTTACACCAATAAACTAGTAAAAATGACTTTTAAACACCAAAATATCATTACATCAACTCCCACGGACTTGATGTAAAAAGTAAACAAGTAAAGACTCCCCGGAGAAAAGGTTTGAAAGAGGATCTCGTAACAAAAATAGAAATCAAAGACTTCACGTCAAGGTCCATTAACTAAAAGTAATATAATGCAGAATCAACTATTTTCTTTGAAATTATTCACATCCACCACAATTTCACCATGCACTCTAGACATAGAGATCCATGTACAATCCTAGTTATAACTCTTTGACATTCAATTATATATTTTTGTGAACTCTTACTTAATGTATAAACCACAACCTAATCGATTCAAGGATAGAGAATGATCTTGATGTGAGAAAGATGGTTCATGGGTTTCATATGATGGGTTAGCTCTCAAGAAATAGTATGTTTTACATTATGAAAAATAGCTCAAGACCGCGGAAAAATTTATGCATACAAGGGTCACATTTCCATGTTCTACCCTTCCTAGATCAAGTTGATCTATTATCCCTTCCCAATGATCAAGCCTCATTATTAGCCGAATGATTCTTTAGGATTCATGTCACTTTGACTTTCTCTTTTCAGTCTTTTCTTCCTTAGGGATCTTTAATCTTTTCTCATAACACACGAGCTCTTTTTTTTTTTTTCATTTTTCATAATTAGATCTTTTTCATTAGCCTTTCTTAACTTTCCTTTTCTTTTCATATACTTAGGCTTTTAAGGAGGATCACACTAACCTTTTGGCTTTCTTTTAGAGATATACAAACACTTAGGATTTCCCTTTTGACCAAAATTTTAATTTGAATCTGAATCTCTTTCTTTTTGTTTTTATGGTTTCCCAAAATTCAACTTCTTTCTTTCAAACTCGTGTCTTCAAATACCTACAATTCCTAATACATAAATGAATGTAAACCCCAAGGCCCTGATACACGAGTTTTAAACCCAAGTATAACACTACAAGTGTACAAACATGTAGTAGTATAGAAGGGATCGAATCCTCAGAGACCAAGTTGCATTACGATTTTATCGAAAGAATGCTAAGATAAGACGAAAATAAATATATTTTTTTGAGATTGAAACTAAAGAAAGCAATTGAAAGTAAATAACGAAGTAAACTTATGGATTAAAAGCGTTAGGCTTTAGAGAATTCTCCGAAAATCAGAAATCACAAACCAGACAACTATTCAGAGCATTAATTAAGAACTATCTCAAACTCGAACAGAAACATCTAATAAATCCACTTTAGTGGCATCAATTACTATGTCTAACCACCTAAGTATCTAAACTTTTCGCTTAAACTTAGAGTCCTAAACAAGCATTAACTAATGGGTCCGATATATTCACATATCGCCTTAACATCAGCTTTCTTTGGCTAAAGACGATCCGTTCATCTATGCTCTATCCGATAACCTATAAGCTTTTGGAGAATAGATTCAATCTAGCATCATAAACTAGGTAGCTAATCTAGTCTAACCACTAATAATAACAATAGATGAAGATGACATAAGATAAAAGCTCTATTTGTGTATGATTCAATGGTTCTTCATTCCTTCGAAACCCTAAACACTAACTAGAGAACTAATCAACCATGGAAGCTGAGAAACAACATAGGTTTGATGAAGAACTCATGAAGAAATCCAATACAAATCCAAAAGATATCTCTTAACAATATGTCTCTAAATAAAAGAAAGCTTAGCCTAAAAAATGGCTTAAAAACAAATTAGGAAAAAGAGCAATATTTCAATTTTTCTCGGGCAGGTTTTGAGGCTCGGATCGATCGATCCAAGACTGGATCGATCGGTCTGGTCACAGACAGGTCGATCTGGTCGGCAGACAGGTTCTGGCTCGGTCGTTCTGGTCGGCAGACAGGTTCTGGCTCGGTCGATCTGGTCGGCAGACAGGCCGATCTTGTCGACATATTGGGTCTGGATCGATCGATCTCGACTGGATCGATCGATTTGGAAACTTACGACATTTTGGGATCGATTGATCTGGAGTCAAACCAATGGATCTGGTTCTTCCTGGCATCTTCCCTCTGCGCATGCTTCATCTGCTAACCAGACTGGACCATCTTCACGAAAATCGTCATAACTTTTGATCACACCGTTGGATCGACTTCAAGTAACTTTCAAATGAAATCTAACTCAATATCTATATTGTATCCAAAATTGATCTTAATCCATTGGTGAAAAGTTCCTCAAATAAAATAAAACTTTAGACGTATTTGCATGATCCTGTATCTTTTGCTCCAAATCTTGCTCTCAAAGGCATTATAACTCTTCCTACCATGATTGACCTGATAAAACTCTAAAAACACATAGAATGAATCTAAAACATATATTAAAATGCGGCAAAAACCAAACATATGAGGCCCCTCCTAATTGCTAACCATTGATGTTCCTAGCTAGCCTATGGAAATGATTCCATTGTCGTTCGATGTCTTCGACCATTTTACACATGAACCATATTTCACATTAAGAGACTCACTCAAATAATGGTAAAGGTTTGAAATAAGGATAGGGTATAGGGTGAGTTACCAATCAATATATGAGATTAGCTACTTAGGCTCTTTAAAGAGTGGTAAATTGAATAAAAGAGTCTAAGTATTAGTTAAACCTTAAATTGTGATTCGCACTTCAAGTAAGAGTAACTGATGATTTAATTTAAGTCAAATAAATGGAGCTAGGATCCAATCAAGCACACTTCAATCCAAGTAAAATGTTTCAAGCTAGATGCAACAAGATGTGAATCTTTCATATTTTTCAAGTTGGTTGAAGCATCTTTTACTCTTAGAAAGGGCATTGAACCTAAGTGTAAGCGTATCTTTTTACAAGGTATAAAAATCATTGATCCGATGCATATTTAAATGAAAATGCAACCTATATGCTCCTAAGACTTAATCCTACAAATAAAAGAAAATATGAATTTATATGATTTTTGTTTGGATGTTTTTATATGCAATATATGTATTCATGAGACTCAAGATGATAAATAGAAAATATGATCATAGAAAACATTGTTAGATAAGATAAAAGTTCTCCCCCGAACTTAAATTACACCGTCCCCGTGTAAGATAAACCGAGAGGAGAGACTAAACATGAAAAAAAGCAATTCAAAATAAGAGATAAAATAAATGGTATATACAATGACGGTTAAAGGGACTTACCTTGGCCCTTTCCTTGATCCTTAGGGAGATTAGGAAATAGTGGAATAAAAGGATTCCATTGTGTTGGGGAGGATGGTGAAGTGAATGGCATGGAGGTTGAGTAAAAGAGACAGTGAGAACTTCTTGGAGCTTTTATAGGCCAAGGGCAAGGAGTGCTAGTTGGATGACGCCTTTAACTCTTTCAAAAGGTGTTGAGTGTCCTTTTGTATTGCTTTAGAATTTAATGGCATCATCATTTTGTTGCGATGGGTGACGATTCAATGTAGCTTTCCCCGAACTATGCTCTTTTGTAGTGGTGGTTTAAACTTGGGTGGGAGGGAGGGCAGCTTGTTTCTTCTCTCTTTTTGTTTTCTTCTTTTTCTTGCTTTTACCCTTCTTTACCTTAATAGGTTCCTCCATGCTTTGCTTAGTCCATCAAGTGCTAAAACTTCTTCGTTATCATAACCTAAAGCATTCTCTTCTTCTATTTCTTTCTTATTACAAGCTCTTGGGGGTGAATCTATCACTTTATTGATACCATTTACCACGTCATTGCTATTTTTCTCACACCCAATGCGAATTTTCAAACTTTTCTTCTTATCAAAATCATCCTCATTGAAACCTTTGTTCTCTTCATTCTCAACTAAGTTTCCAACAAAATGAGTAGAATATTGCAAGAGAGGGTAAGAATTGTTATTTAGGTGCTTTAGAAATAATCATTTGTTTCAGAATTCTATTTGGGCTCCAACGGTTGCTAAGAAAGGTTGGCCTAAGATCAAAGGCATTTTACCCTCTTGCACACTCTCCAAAACTACCAAATCCGTGGGTACTTCATAACCATCTACAAAGAGAGGATAGTCTTTGATCAATTCTGGAGGTTCTGTAGAAGAGTGATCCACTAAGGTGAGAGGATTCTAGTAAGGCTCAATCTTCTTAATTCCAAAATGCGTAGCACTAGCCCTTAAAATGACATTGATGCTAGCTCCCGAATCTACTAGGGTATTCTTAAGCTCAACTTTACTGATCACATAAGGAATTGTAAATTGCCCGAGATCCTCCACTTTCTCAAGCTTGATAGGAGATGGTTAGGTGTTTTCCCAAAGGTGTGAGTGGCTAAGATCTCCTCTACTTGCACGTTATTTTCTACCACCTCTTTCACAACTTTCTTATTTAAGGAACGTCAGTCATGACATCCAATAAAGGTAATGTGATATTCAACTTAGCCCAGGCATCTCTAAATAACTTGTACTCTTTCTTCTTAGCCTTTTTTGGGAAACGACCCAGAAAATGAGGCTTTGGGGCATAGAGAGAAGTTTCCTCCTTCTCCTCTTTCTCCTCCTTGTTTTCTTCATTCTTACCCATAGCTAAATCCTCATGAGAATGCCTCTTACCATTAGGCTTCTCATCAATCTCTTTTATCATAAGCTTGTCTTTCTTAGTGGCTTCTTCTTCTATATCATTCTTCATATTAGAAAAATTGCACCACAAAAATCATTGGAAGAACACACAATCTTCTTGTCAAGAGTGTAAACACGGTTATTTAGCTTTTTAATCTTGGTATCTAGATCCTCATAAATTCCATATATCTTAGAGCTCACATACTCAATTTGCTTCCGCACTTCCTCATGTCTTGAAGCATTCTCAACAGCACATTTGTTTTGCCGTTCAAGGATTTGTTGAAGCATTTGAGTAGTGGTAACTCTTTCACCTTGGTTTGCTTGAGATGAAGCTTCTTGTGAAGATTTGTGTTTTGCGATTTTACTTTCAAAATCCTTCACATAGCAATTGCACAAACTTGGAGTACAACTCACCATTAATAACATCTACCTTTAGAGTCCATGGCTTCAAGTTCCGCCATGGTTTCCATATGACTTTCATTTTGTCTCTCTAACAATTTCTTTAGCATAACAATTGTTTCGTCCTCTTGACACATGGTAGAAAACTTTGGCCATTCTTGGTAGCTTTGTTGTAGCACAAAGGTTCTAAGCTCTTGTTGAAAGTTTTTTTGAACTCCTTGATTGTAACCTTGGTAATTGCACTCACGACTATACCCATTGAACTCATGACCATATCCTTGACATTGACTTTGATTCCCCACACTACTAACTCCTCTTTGAAAATTCGTCTTCAAATTGTCCCAAAATGGTATTTGCTTGCACATTCTTCCTTTTCTTTTACTTGTACCTATAAGAAATGAAAAATTCAAGAGAATGTAATGATTTTGAAAGTGTTAAAACATCCTAATCTAAGTCTAATTCCAAATTCCAATGGCTAATTGATATTCTCCGGTAATGACGCCAAAATTTTGATTGGAAAATATTTGCGGTTGTTTGTTTTGGTTTAGTTTCTCAACAAAACACAAATTACACAAGCACAAAAATCAAAATCAAGTAATAAATTTCCCCATTTAACTATGCCCAAGTGCATGCAATTGGTTGTAAAATAATAAATATCGATCCCACAAGGAATATAACTAACACAATAAGAATACAAGAAATAGTCTAAGCTAAGAAAAATCAAAGATTTGGTTTTAAATTAACAACCAAAGTGAAATTGTGAAATGGAAAAAAAGGAACTAAAATGCAAATGAAGAAGATAAACCAAAGGTAATTGACCAAACTAAAAAAGTGTCTAAGCTAAACAATTACCCATAACCATAAAGCAATGACAACATGAATGATAAAAATGAAATTTAGAAAATTCAACAAAAAGTAAAGAAAAGTCAATTAAAAAGTCAATGACAAAAATGCAAGATGATAAAGGTTTATGGGTCTCTTTAGCTTGGTAGATTGCGACTAAGCATATCATTAATTAGGTTTTGGTTCCTATAGGGACAGTTAAAAATTTAATCTATTGGTTTAAGTCCTAATTTATGACTAATCTAATTTGTTAGCATTAATCTCTTTCAATAATCTTTTCTAATTAGCTATGATCCATCATGCTATTAAAAATGATAATTAGCATAAAGTTCTAGCTCAAATATCCTACAAAACACTCTAAACATCAACTTCCATTGACTAGAATATGTTTTACTCTTTAGAAATGCATTTGACATTTTCACAAACACTTGTTTGTGAAAATGTCTATTGCTAAGATTGAAATGATAGTTCGAATCCTATCCAAACAAACATTTTAATGATATATTTCTTAATTACTAACCCTAAGAACCAAATCCTAACCATCAAATCTCCCTAATATACCACCAGCCTAACGTCCCATAGATTAGATCTACTCACACATGATTATTGAAGAAATCATGGTGAAAAATGCAAAAGAAATGTAAAGAGAAGAAGAAATCATAACGAAATATGGAATTTCAAAAAAAAATGAAGCTGAATATTAAAATTCACCTAAGGATTCAAGAACAAATGTTTAGATTCGTTTTGAAAACTTTCAAACATCAAACTTAGGGTCAAAATATGTTAAAATGCATAAATAAGAGTTTTACTCCGAGTTGGGTCGACCTGGTTCGGAGTAGGTCGGGTCTGGGTCAGTTTTTCACATTGCTCATCTTCAAATCTTCATAACTTGCTAACCGTACCTCCAAATCCACTTCCGTTTTTACTTAAATTTCTTTTTTTAATTCTCTTCAATCTAATCTAGGTAGTTTCTCAGATGGTTGAAATTTTCTTGGAACTTCTCAAGAATCTTCTAGGATATCTTCAAATACAATCCCATTCAACCCAATTTTTGTGTTCCACAACTTCTTTTTGTCTCTTTAGCTCCATTTGCCCATTTTTGTACCTAAATCAACACCAAATGCAATGCAAATGCAATCTTATAACTTTAAATGCAAAATGATCTTAAACTACATGATGAATGCATATTTAGAAGTGATAATAGTGATTTAGACCAATAACTAGTAAAAATGGCTTAAAAACAATAAAATATCATTACATCACCGGGGTTTTACTTAGAGATATTTGATTTAAAATGACAAATCATATGTTATTGAAACATGAATTTTAAAATACCTTTTAAAATCAAATGTTATTGGATTAATGAGTTGAAAATATACAATCAAATCCATTGTTATTGAAAACGTTTTAAGAATTGGATTTGAAAATCTTAGGTGCGATTTCATGGAATTTCTTAATTAAAATACAAAGATCAAAACATCATGGGTTTATGTGAGATTTCAAAAAATTTAATAACAAAATTTCTAATTCACCAAAAATCATCAAAATCATCTCAAAACTCATTAAAATTCAAATCTCTCCAAATTCTCCATCCAATACACCCTCCTTATCGAATTAAGAAAAAGGGAATTAATACTTCCATATTAAGATATCTCTATTTTTCTAAGGATTTCTTGAGAAAAATATCAAAGAAAAGAGTAAAATTTGTGTATAGTACTATTCCCTCAAAAACACTCCCTGAGGTTCTGATTTCTCCTTTCCTTTTATATGATTTACATTTCGTAACCGTTTACATTTGAACGTTGAAAATTAGTAATAAATGGGTCTTAATTTGTAAGATCTTCAATTAATATGAATTAACATTTGTTGTTTTTTATTCATTGCATTAAGTTTTCCGGTCTTGACCTTTGACTTACCGAGATGACACTTCACTTAGGTCATTTTGACTTCACCTTGCTAGAATCTTCCTCGGGATTGTTCCCTTGGACTCAAAAGGTAAGCCCAGCTGCGATTTGGTCTGGTATCCGACCCATTACCAAATTATGAAACCCACACCCATGCAAGGCGGTAAACTTTTTAATATGTTAATCACATACTATTAAGTGTTATTTGCTCAGAATACACTACTATTTGTATTTATTGCTAGACTAATTTTTCAAAAAAGGTTTACTAAACTAATTGCTTGATGGATTATGTGGTTTATCAAGTATGTACATTATAAAGTCTTAATCAATGAACAGCCGCAAGGGCAAATAATTCCTAAAAGAGGACTTCACCAAAGAGATCCAGTTTCACCTTATTTATTTATACTTTGTACGGAAGTATTAATAGCAAATATTTGGAAAGCGGAAAGGGAAAAATGTCTTTTATCATTAAAAATTGCTAGAGCAAGTCCGTCGGTCTCTCACATTTTTTTTGCAGATGATAGTTTATTCTTCTGCAAAGTGAATAAAGAGCAATGTGAAGTCATTTTGAATGTACTAAAACAATATGAAGGTGTCTTGAGTCAACAAATTAATTTTTTTAAATCGTCGATACAATTTGGTCATAAGGTGGAGGAGTCAGTGCGTGAGGAGATGAAACAGATCTTGAAAATTTCAAAATATTGGTGGAATGGGAGCATACTCAGGTCTCCCCGAAAGTATAGATGGATCCAAATGTAAAATTATTTCCTTTGTACAAGAGAGACTACAAGATAAAATAAATGGATGGTCGCTAAACTTTTATCGATAGGTGGTAAAGAAGTCATGATTAAATCGGTGGCAGCAGCCTTACCAACTTATGTGATGACGTATTTTTGGCTGCCCAAAAAAATCACCATTAAGTGGCTAGATTTTGGTGGAATTCGAATGGGACAAAAAAAGGTTTACACTAGATGACATGGAAAAAATTGTGTCAAAGTAAAAAAGGAAGAATTGGTTTTCAAACCATAGAGGAATTTAATTTCACACTTTTAGCGAAACAACTATGGCGTCTAATGGAATATCCAAACTCTTTGTTTGCTAAAGTTTCAAAGGACAATACTATCGGAAATCGAATCCACTAGTTCCAATCAAATCATATTCTCTTTCCTATGGATGGTGAAGTATCACCTCGGCTAGACCTCTAGTTAAGAAAGGACTAACTGAAAGAGTTGGATCTGGGCATTCCACTTCAGTTTGGAGTGATCCCTGGATACCGAACTATTTGCTCAAGGCCAAAAATATGGTAAATATGGTAAAGCTTATCCCCCACTGTCTCACTGGCCGACCTTGACCCAATCAATTAATTGACCTGTCAACCATGATGTGAGATATGGACTAAATCAATGAAATCATTGACCCCTTAGATATTTCATTGATTCGGGGTATCTCAATCAGTAGAACAATTAAAGCACATACTTTCAGTTGGCATTTTACAAAATCTGGAAAATATACGGTAAAATCAGGATATTCGAAGGAGTATAATTATCCTTCATTTGGTATAATACACCGTTACTATGATTTGGACATTCGTCCGCTAGAAGCTCATGCATGGAAATTAAAATGTCCTCCTACAATACATCATCTTATAAGGGAAGCTATAACGGATTGTCTAGCGGTTAATTCGAATCTCGAAAAAAGGAAATTGTGACATCCAGTGTGCTCGGTGTAGAGTGGAAAAGGAGACAATCAATCATATCCTCTTTGAATGTTCACCAACAATACAAGTTTGAGCATTATCCAAAATACCATCAATATTTGGACATTTCCTTGGGACTTCTGTTTTTTCAAATATTGATTATCTATTTTGGAGAATTTCTTGTATAATCAAAGATGATCGTTTTCTATGGATTTTGTGAGATATCTGGAAAGTTAGAAATGAAAAAATCTATTAAAATATAGATAGAAGCCCACAAGAAAGCTTAAAATTAGCGGAATCCAAAGTTTTAGCTTGGGCATCAACACAAGTTAAAGATATTAATGAGCTTTATCAAATATCTCAAGATACCGATGCTTTATCCTCTTCTCGGAATTCAGTGTTTAAACGGTTTTATTTTCATATAGATGGTTCATGGAAAGAGAAAAATAATTTCTCTGGATCATGTAAATTTTGAACCACCGATTTAGATTTCTGAATTGTTTTAACTAATTATAATTGTTGACAAAAAATACTAACCTTAATTTTTTTGTCAAAATACAATTAAACCATAAATAATTAAAATATTCATATAAATGTGATTATAAATTAAAATTAATGAAACTAAAAAATAGAAAATACAAAGAAATACAAATTTTTAAAATTATTAATGTCAAAACGAAGAAATAAATCAGATTTAATCCGCGGTTTGAAGAAGAAAACACATTCTCCTTTCTGCGAAACCCTAAAACCGCCACACTCACTTTCATCATCGTTGAAGTCGCGTAGTCGTCACTGTCTTCGTCGCCGTCGATTCATCTTGTCGTCGCCTTCGCCTTGAAAGTCTCAGCATTTAGCGTTGCTTTCAAGCTCTCTATATCTCTCTCTCTCACTTTCAAATTCTGTTCCTCTCTCTCGCGATCTCAGATAGCTCCAAAATTTTCACACAGGGGTACGCTTGATCTGGATCTGAGCTAATGCCTTCTCAATTTTACATATTTGGAATACATTTGCAGATTTTTTTCACTGTGTTCTTAGTTTGCATTTACGTTTGTGATTTGGATGTCTTGCTTCGATTTAGGTTTACGATGGTGTGAATTTTTGGATGATTTCGATGTTTTGGTTTAAAATTCTTATTCGATATGTAACTGTAGCATCTGAATCTAGATCTATGAAAATGATCCTTCAATTTCGTCTCTTATCGCTGTAATTGCTTGTTATAGAATATGAATTCTTGATGATCTATACTAATGAGAGCATGTAGGTTTTGGAATATGTGTAGATCTGCCTTATCTAATCTAATTGTGCTTATGTTTAGTGATCTTTATGTACTTTGGTATTTGCTAATGCATTGATACAGGGACCAATGTCCATATACCCTTAGGGGCAAAAAAAATCCATTATACCATTTTTTCTATTTTTTATTTTTTTAATTAAAAAATAATAAAATTACGATTTTATCTTTAATGAAATCTGATTGTCGACCAAATAGGTTTATATAGTTGTAATTGTAAGTGATACCAAGAAAAACACGGCAGCTCAGATGGTTTAAACCAGGAGCGCGCGCCCAGGGTTCGATCTACTATTTGTGGTACAACTAGTTTTTTAATTAGTGCAACTACGGTATAACTGGTACAACTACGGTATAACTGGTACAAGTAGTACAACTAGATACAACTACGATATAACTGGTACAACTATATGACTATCGAGTATATAGTTGGAAGTGAGTATAACTAGTATAACTGGGGTACAAATTTGTACAACTATTTAAGAAATCTAAGTTGATATATTTGTACTTATAAACGATACCAAGAAAAACACGATACCTCATATGGTAACAAGTTTTATACAGAGGTGAAGGGTTTGTATCTCATCTTTGGCACAACAAGGTATTACTCGGTACAAGTATATTCAAATTTTAATTTGAAAACCAAGTGAAAGGTATTTTCGGATTTCCACAAAATTGAGAGGTATAAAGATTATTATCAAATGTTTGAGGAGTAAAATGGATTGATAAAGGGTATAAAAATTAATTTGGTGAGTAGAAGGGTATTTGAGAAATTGATCCTTGATACAGTATATAATGTTTCTTTGTGTGTTGGTGTTAGTCAGCGAAGCAAGATGGGTTTGTCTTTCGCCAAGCTTTTTAGCTGGCTTTTTGCCAAGAAGGAAATGAGGATTCTGATGGTTGGTCTTGATATGGCTGGTAAGACCACCATATTGTACAAGCTCAAGCTCGGAGATATTGTTACCACCATTGCCACTATTGGTATATTTTACACACCATTTCATAATTCAGTTCTTAGAAAAGCTTAGTTCCAACATTGTGACAAAGCGGTTGATAGGTGAACGTAGTTTCAGTCAGCTATTTTCATACCATTTCATATGATTTTGATTAAATTACAAATTGTGGACAGGGTTCAATGTGGAAACTGTGGAGTACAAGAATATCAGTTTACAGTGTAGGATGTCGGGGTTCAAGACAAGGTATATGATTTTCCAACTTTTAAAGCATTAAGAAGTTCTTTTATCATAATCTATGGATCTTTTGCCTACTGTGTCTTGGAATTATTGATGATGAACTAACATGGCATAAAACCTGGACTTTTTTGTCAGATCCGTCCCTTGTGGAGACACTACTTCCAGAACACTCAAGGAAGATGATTACAACGTTTCTCGGTGGTAGTAAGACTGCGCTAGTAAACTTACCAAACACCTGTCGGGTTTTTACAGGATGAGCTGTGTGATGCTGTTTTGCTCGTGTTTGCTAACAAACAGGATCTTCCAATTGCCATGAACGCAGCTGAAATCACTGATAAGCTTGGTCTCCACTCTCTCCGTCAGCGTCACTGGTAAGTATAAACATATAATCTTCCTCAATCCCTGCCTCCCTCATGTTGATTTGTTCTCTTGCTTAGAATGTTTCTTATGATATGATTTGAAACATTTATAAACACTCTGATCGATTTATATTTATGGAAATCTCTCCAGGTACATCCATAGCACATGTGCCACATCAGGAGAGGGGCTTTACGATGGTCTTGACTGGTTGGCTAAATACATTCACGCAAATTGTGGTTGTGTTCTTGTTGTTCTGATTGTGTAAGGATGGGTCTTTGAACGTAGAACGTAAAAGCTACCTTTTGTATAGTTTTGGTACAATTGTAATCGAAGATTTAATAACTGCTTTCGTGGTTTTTTGTCACATTTCACTTTTGCACATCGATTCATAAGTTGAGCTGTGGTTTCGTTGATAATAGAATCAAAACAATGAAAAGAAAGCAGAAGAACATATCGGTCATATTTGTGAAAAAATCATGTTGTCACAGTCTTAAAAAAAGACAAAAATGTGCGAGAATCAAAATTTTTCTTTCGGATACAGAATCCTAGCATGTTGGGATTTGCATGTTAATAATAGAGATAGTAGAAGTAAAGATATTATTAGATGCCGTATGAATCGGGCATTTGGAAATGAGAACTGGTACACTCTTTATTTCTTTTTATGTAGAGTAAGTATTTTTAGATGATTGGATGGAACAATAGATCGGTTATAGCGACGATTTTATTGAAAAAGACTCATGCAAAACGCAGTGACGGTCCAAACATTTTAAGTGACTTAAGCAAAATTTGTTAACTAAAATTTGCATTTTTAACTAAATTTCAATATTTTTGTCTAACATTTCTTTACTTAAGTATTGATAAAGAATTTGGCTAACAAAATTTGTATAAATATTGATATTTAGGCATTTTAAACTGAATTATGGGGTTTTTAAAACATTTCCATTGTTTCATCATTGAAAAAATCTGCGATATAAAATCTGATATAACATAATGACAACAAATCTGCCACAAATAGTCTAGAAACAGTAAAAGAACTACAAATGTATGTCGTAAAGGGAATTGCACATTCTATGCTAACTAATGTTTGTTAAAAAACTCTGCGATAACGTAAAATAAATTTGCGGTAACGACGAGGTTAATCTAACAATTAATTTTTCGGAACCAAATCCACGACAGTAGTTGAAAAAAACTCTGCTACAAGTAAAAAAAAAAATTTTTGGTGAAAAATAAATATGCGAAACAAATATGCCGTAGAAATTTTATCAGTTTGAAATAATTAAAAAGTCTGATGTCTCTATACAGATCTTCAGAAAATAAATCTACGAAAGAAATTTTTTTGCGATGAATTAAAAAATCTACAACCACTAAGATCTGCAAATATGCGAAAAAAATTTGCAGCAAAACTTTAAATCAGCCATACAAAAAACTCCGCCATAACATAGACCCACAGATTTATGTATCAGCGATGGAAAAGTCATAAATATTTGCTATTTTTTTTAAGAAAACAGAATAAATAATAAGTTGGAATTAATTGGTAATGATAATCTTGTAATTATTTTTTTCCTAACACATGATGGGTATTTTTGTTATAAAAAGAACTTACTTAACCTTACTTTTTCCTAGGTTAGACTAGTAATTAAATCCCAAAGTAAGATTAGTCTAGTAATCTTCTCAACTATTAATTCAATATAACACATTGTATATTTACCACATTCATTCTATATTTACCACATTTTCTGAAATCTTAAGCCATGAAGAACATATAATATATTCTTTGAGCTTCCAAATTGATTAATAAGAGACGGCCAAAACTCTAGACTCATATCATAGAATTTGTGAATTTAGGAAGGCTTAAAGAATCACATGATAGATTTTAAATTGACGTTTATTTGGTTTACGGTAAAACAAAACATATAAAAAGAACATAACAATCTACATTTCTAATATATATAGTGATAAAAAATACTGAATTATGCTAAATTTTTTATTATTTTATGTGTGTTAAAGGCTGCGTCATGTTGTTACTTAGATTCTATGTGTTTCAATATGTCTTTTATGTTAAATATCAGTGTTAAATAGACTTCTGACACATTAGTAAAGAAACTTTTATGTTCTATCTTTAATATTAAAAGTGAAGAGACTCACTTATAGGAATGTAGGTGTCATAACCAGGTTATAGACCCATAAATAATCAAGATGTGCTGGATGGGAAATAATTGATTTGAGGCCGAATAAGAGGGATCTGTAACCCACCAAGGAACTTCAGTTCGCTGAAGTTTAACTCAAGAAACTAAAGGATCAGCGAGTTTAGCGACATCGTAGCAAGGCGAAAACAAGCTCGCAGCAGTTAATGTAGAAGATTGGACTGAGCTAAGCAACTCAGCTTTCGGATGAACTGAAATGTCTCCATATTAGGCACAAAAAAAGACTAGAGGTGCATCACAAAGCTTACGGATACCTAAACCTTCTTCACCTTTAGGTTTTCTGACATCTTCCCACGCTAGTTTTTATTTACTCGTAGGCAAACCTTACCAGAAAAAAGCAGAGCACATACTGGCTATCAGCTCAAAGCAACATTTAGGTAATATAAACACGACGCACCAGAAATGTGTGATACTTGCAATCCCAGATTTGATCATCTGCAATCTTCCCACAAAAGATAAATTTTGTTTTGCCTATGATCGAAACCTTGTGTGAATTCCGTCTATTAAAGCCCATAATTGCTAAGGGGCAATCCTATGTATCGTATCGAGAGCTGCTCTATCGGAAAACCAAAAGTACTGGGTGCCTGAAAAAAATCTCACTTTTCTTATCCGCACAGGAAGATTTCTCTGCATTTATTTTCAGTCCCGAGATAAGGCCCAATGTATGAAAAACCTCAATCACCCGACCAAGAGATGCAACCGCGTTAAGCCAATTTCCTTACACATCGGGTGATACACTATCTTTCCTTCACGCGCAGCTTTATTCAAGAGAAGAGAAAAGATATTATTTACGATATCAAATAAGTATGGACTGAGTGAACAACCTTGTCAAAGACCACGAGAACTAGTAAAGAACTCCTCCACCTCACCATTAACTGAAACCAATAATGCTGCAGTAGAGATACAAGAACTTATCCAAGATATGTAGAAGTCATGTAGAGCAATAACTTGAAGGATACTAATAACAAAATCCCACAGAACAGCATTAAAAGCCTTTGAGATATCATTTTTTAGAGCACTCCTTGCTGGAATCGATTCATTATGATAATTCTTTACAAGCTTTGTTGCGAGTAACCGTTTACATTTGAAAGGACTGCTAAAAACACTAGAGTGACAAGAAGAAAAGTTATATCCCCATTCAATTATGCGAGATTTGCGACATTAGCGAGAGGATTACCGTGAGGTGTGAATTTTGCAGAAGCATTGACCAACCAGTATTTCAGGCAGTGGTTTGATAAGAGTGATGAGACCTTAGAGGAAATTTAGATAATATTTCATGTTGCAAGAAGGAATTACAGTATCACAAGGGCATTGGGAAAGCGAGACGATCTAGGGAAGTTTGTTGTTCTAGTGAAGATTAGCGAAGTACTCTTCAAGAGATCTCTTTGTGATTATGGAGCATCTTGTAACATTATGCCTTCTAGCATTGTAGATGAACTTGGGATCAGAACTTCATTTTCGTCTACTAGGAGGTTGTGATTGGCCAATGATTCACTTTGTCAACCTAAGGGAGAGCTTCACAATGATATTGTAGAGGTTGGAGAATGTAATGTGTTTGTTGATTTTCAGGTATGTGACCTCCATTGCCAAGGAATTCCGCAAACTTCTTTTCGGGAGAGACTTCTTGGCATCCGTTGGAGATTTCATGGATTGACAAAAATAAAGAATATCTATCACTTATGTGGACAAGAATGTCTTCTACTACGCTATGATATCATGTTCTACATAGCTAAAGATTCAACGCGAGGTTCCAATTCAAGCGGAGGCACTAAAGGACGAAGAGAGTGTCGCTTCATCTTTGGGATAATCTTCATCAACGTCAAGATCAAGACTTAAAACAAGCATTGAATGGGAGGCAACCTATTGGATTTTTATTTTTCTTTCTTTCTATTTTGGATTTAAACACTATATTGTTGTTTTGGGATTTGTTTTTATGTTATTTCTGGTTTTTAGGGGTGATTTTAACATGATGTATTGTATGAAGTGCTGGAATGATGTGTGAACAGGTGTCAAACACAGACTGTAAAATTTTGGATTGTTCCAAAAAGGCCTACCGATCAGTAACAAACCAATACCGATCGGTATAGGACATTACCGGTCGGTACAAAGCACACCTTAAAACCTTTGACTTCTTCTTCTTCTTCTTCTTCTTCCTCCTTTCTCCTCCATTTTCATCTCTTTAACACTCATGTGACGTGAACACTCATGTGCGCTTGCACACTCATGTGCGTGTTTTAGAGAACCAATTGCCTAAAAGTTGCAGCAAATTCTAGAGCACATACCGGAACTCTACCAGGAAAAGTAGAGAA
This sequence comes from Cardamine chenopodiifolia, assembly GCA_963922655.1. NCBI lineage: Eukaryota > Viridiplantae > Streptophyta > Magnoliopsida > Brassicales > Brassicaceae > Cardamine > Cardamine chenopodiifolia. The sequence continues at coordinate 4,893,584 of OZ000490.1, forward strand.
TAATCCCAAAGAGCAGGTTAATGCAATTGATGCTGAGGACGAAGTCACAAATATTGATAGGTACAACACACCTACCAATCACTACAAACCCACCTTCAGTATCGATCGGTACAATCCAAACTTTACCGATCATTGTGATGCAATAATTCGGAAATATTCAGCATGCTCTGATTCAGTTGATGTGAAAACCAAAAAGAGGGCTAGATCAGATAACCTAGTGCAACCATATATGCCAAAGGTACCCTATCTGAGTTATGTTGACAAGGTTATTGCAAAAAGAAAGATGGATCAATTTAAGGTGGTTATTGGTGAAATCACTGAGGGGTTGAAAATAGATAAAGAGAAGGGCCTACACAAGCTTAAGGAGAAACTGATGAAAGAAAAGAAGGTTTCGAATAAGCTCCCAAAGCTTGAAGATCCAAGAATATTTGTTCTCCCATGTATGATCTTCAAGACTGAGTTTGATTGGGACCAAGCGTGGATTGACCGATTTACAAAACACGAGGATTCATAATAGACATGCCCGTCTGCATTGGACATTGCTTGATACCAACAGACTTTGTTATCATAGAGATGATTGGTGGGGGCAACATACCTTTGATTCTTGGAAGAACTTTTCTGAATTCGGTTAGAACTACTACCGACATATCTATAAAGAGGATGTCGTTTCACAAGATTGATGAGAATGGGTAATACAAAGCTATTCCAAGAAGTTGTCGTTAAACATCGATCATACTTGAAGACAGAGACAAAGAAATTGAAGCTTCCATGATGATAAAAGGGACAAGAAGGATTCGAGCTACAGAAACCCATCCCAACTTTCCACTAGCAAAACATTATGGGATAGCTGAAAAGAGAGTGATCTTCACTTTTAACTACGCGCGTTTTGCAGCACTAGCGAAGGGACTACCTTGTGGTGTGAATTTTTCAAGAAGGTTGGAAAAATGAATACTCCAGGCAGTGGTTCAAGGATAGTGATGAAACCATAGAGGAAATAAAGACTATGTTTCGTGCTGCAAGGAGAAAATCCAAGGCCACGAAGCCACTACATAGAAGAGAAGATCCATGCTTGTTTGTGGTTCCGGTAGAGATCGGTGGAAATCTTTTCGAGAAATCTCTCTGTAATTTTGGAGCATCTTGTAACCTAATGCCCATGAGCATAACAATAAAAACTTGGAAACACGAATATGATCCCATCCACCAAGATGATGCAATTTTTTGATGACTTGATGTACACCTAGAGAGGAGTACTTCATGATGAGATCGTTGAAGTAGGAGGATGTAGTGTTGTCGTTAACTTCCACGTATGTGATATTCATAGTCGAGGACACCCACAACTCCTGTTCAGGAGAGACATCTTGACATCCGTTAGAGCTTTTATGTATTGGACAAGAAAAAGAATGTCCTTCACCCATGTGGACAAAGAAGTTTTCTACCACGGTCTAGCTCTAGGCTCTACGCATCTAAGGATTCAACGGAAAATTCTAATTTAGGCGGATGCACCAAATAATAAAGAGATTGTAGCCTCATCTTTGGGATAAGCTTTATCAACATGAAGCTCGAGACTTAAAACAAGCGTTGAATGGGAGACAACCCATTGGAGTGTTATTTATCTTTCTTGTTTTTTGGACCCAAATACTTATATTTGTGCTTGGGGATTTGTTTTTATGTTATTTTCGGATTTTATGGGTGGGTTTGACAATGTTGTATTGGATGAAATGCTGGAATGATATAGGAACATGGTCTAAACGCAAAGATGTGAATTTTTAAAATGTTCCAAAACCCATTACTGATCAGTGAATGACCGCTCTCATACCGATTTGTTACAAGATATTATCGATCGGTACTAGACCTAGGTATGCAAAAATAATTTTGATTTAATCAAGTTTGATTAAAGTAATCAAACTAGACCAAACCAAAAAACCCTAGTCCCACGCCTACTTCTTCTTCTTTCTCCTTCCTCAATTATCATGACTTTTCAAACACAAAATTCAATCTCTCTCAATACATAATGGAGGTGAGTGATTTCCACTCTATTTTTCGAGCCCAACTTGATTACCTTATACTCATCTTCGATCTACAAAGGTATGAGTTCCAAACTCCCTCTTTTTTAACTCGATTTTTGTGTTCAACAATGGAGGAAAGTGTAGTTCTTCTCTCTTGCTTATTTTACTTGATTTTTCATAGAAAATGTTACTTATGAGTTAATAGAACTGATTGGTAGCTTAAACTGATTAAAATAGAGAAATTGAGAATTTTATGTTAGTGTAAATAGTGATTGCGGGTTTTTAGGCTTGGAATGATTAATTGATATTTGATTATGATTCATCCATGTATATTGAGGTAATAGAAGGAGTATTTGATGCTTTATTTATAGAAAAATTGTTAGTTTTAGTTTTTGCAATTTGAGATGAAACTGAACTAATTTGGCAAATTAAATTTTGATGCATCAATGGCGTTTCCTTCGGTATAATATTAGCTTGAAAACTTCATTTAATATTTTATTGGATGGTTTTGATTTAATTAAGAAAAAAATTTTGAATACTAATTTCTATAAAATTTTGCTGTTTTTTGCAGAAAATGCCATCGAACTGGATCAAGAGCTCCCCGCGTCCAGCGACCGCGTTTTATGGCTAGTCATGTATGTGTTATGAGCAAGGATGATATCTCTTTCTGAGATGAGATGGATAGCCACACACTCCATCTCATGCTCTTTTTGCAGGATGAAGTTCTTGAGGCGATGGATATCAGAGAAGAGGTTCATCGTGTGCTCGAGACTATATGGTTCGGTACCTTCCACATACTGAACTGGTATCTGTTTATAAAGCCGACTAAGGATTTTCTAGCCACAGCTGAAGTTCACTACCCCATGTCACTTTCTGACGCGTCTCGTGGATGGATTACTTTCTTCATTGGGGATAGACATCACAAGATATCCATCCATCAAATCTGCGACATTTTCAATTTCCCTAAGCACATGGAGACACAGGCTGGCACTGTTTTTGATCTTGATGATTTATGGACTACTATTGGTTCAGGTACATACCCATCTGGGGCATGGAAGCAGGTGCATATATGCAGCCCCGTACTCCATATGTTGCCAACACTCTAAGAAAACTTGCGTTTTGCGACCTTTTTTTGTGACCCCATATTTGGTCGCTAAACTAAAGGACTAATTTGTGATCATTTTGCAACTATTAAACGACCATAGCGAAAAAAGTCGGTGAATCATCCTAAATATGCGACAAAATGAAAAACTCGTAATATAGTTCTCTATTTGTGACTGGTTTGAGGAAATTAGTAGACTATAGAATTTAAGTTGCAAAAATGTCGCAAATTGAGACAGATAAGTGCCAATTTTTGAGTCGTAAAATATAGTCACAAAGTTGTTCCAGAATTGCGACTGGACAATGTTGTTACATTTTGTTGCAAAATAGTCAATATAGAAATTTGGTAAAAAAGTGGAAAATATTGAAGATAGTTGGTGTACTCAACTTTTACGACACGTTATAGTAGTTCCAAACTCGTCATAAAGATGTAGCTAATAAGTGGCAATTTTTGTCGATTTCTTGGTGGTCAGAAAGTGGTAAGAAAATTTTTGCCTATATAAAACCGTCGATCTCACCTCTCATTATCCTTGTACCTAAATGAGCCACAAAAGAAAACAAAAACGAGAGAAAAAATGATGTGGAATTCATCAAAAGAGTGGATATATAATAGAATTGATTAGATGAATAATCTCGCGAGTGAGTTTTTGGCAGGGGTAGATCAGTTCATGGCTTTTGCATGTAGCCAATCAATAACACAGAGCAATTGAGGTATGTTTTACTGTCACTGCTTTAAATGTAAAAGTTCAATTTTTTTGCAAGCAAGTACTATGTCTAAATATTATGTATGGTCTGAGCATGGTGAAGACTATGATGTGCTTAGGAGACGAACAAGTAGTCATTATAATAATGCAGATTATACGAGTGGTGGTCCACTAATAGAATCTTATGGAGGGAATGTATTTGCTAGAATGGTAAGTGACACATATCATGGTGCTATGCCATTTAATGAGTATCATCAACATGAACATAAAAGTGGATATCATGTTCATGAAGAACCTTCAACATTGACGGTCACATAACTTCAAACTTCAAACTTCAACCTTCCGTTTTTCTTTGCAGACCTTCTACCGTGTAACGTGCATGTTGCATTATCAGGTATAAATTATCACATATGTTTTATTTATATATATGTTTGATATAAATAACAACATAATTAATGTTTTAATATATATATATATATATATATTTATTCTAGGGATTAGATCATTTTTTCGTGACTTAAGTAGTTGATCATTGGAGGAAACTCTAGTCCAAATTCTTAAGGATAACATGGTCATGATTTTGTGTAATTTGGAATATATATTTTTTGAATAATATGTAAAATTATATACAAAGAAAATCGTTTTACAGAATTTGCAACTATACAACAATGAAACCGAAAATAAAGCTCTCTGATGTAAATCAATAAATGGTAGCGCCACCCTCCTTCTGTTTTCTCGCCTCCAGAACCTCCCACCTTCTTTCTTTAATGTGATGGACCACCTACCTATATACGTACCATATGAAGCGGAGCTTGGCGGTCCTGTGCAATATAGGAGAAGGTAATTACTTTGCTTCGCACATTTCTACAACTAGTAGAAGAAGGTAATTAAATTTTACTTATACATACTTGAGATATCTTATTTCAAATTTTGTTTCAAATTTAAAGAGTTAAAGTTATTAATTTTCAGGTCAAGCCAGTATGATGGAGGTGAAGTACATGTATATCCTATGCCGGTACCGGTAATAGTCACTCAAGTCAGCCTTCCTAGTGGCAAAAGGAGTGAATTTTGGTTAAAGTTTGGTCGCTCACTTGAGAGGTATATTCTAATGTATTTTTTGTGATTTAGCTTTAACTACTTACTGCACAATGGAAAAAATGGTTATTACGGTCACCCACTTTAATCCAGTGAAGTTAAGCCTTCTGTCTAAGGTAGCTCTCTTCAAGTGAAGACACACGATCCTAAGCCTCATAAGCTGCCGCTTCTTTGGAGATGGCCTAAGTAGTCGGGACGGCAAGAGTGATGTTCAGCTTATCACAAAGAATCTTTAAAGCATCCTCAGTCCGCTTCGAGAGATGGTGAAGCTTATGGCAACTGAGCTCCCAAATCGTTGGCTTGAGAAACTTAAGCTTCTTTGCAAATCTGAACAAAGCCAACGTAGAATCAAACAGAACCGGGGTGTCGTTCCAATAAGCTTGAACTGTTGGTTTGAAATCAGGGTTAGAAATAATGGCATTAACTATCTTGAAAGGACCTCGCGGCTTATAAGTCCCAGGGCTTAACTGAATGATTCCATAAAGATGATCTGAACACCCATTTGCCTCAAAAATACAGTAAGACCTTGAAGGCTGGCGCAGCCATTGACTATTAATAAGCACATGATCTAGTTTTTTTGCAGAGGAGACCTTCCTCTCGCTTGTTACACCAAGTGTAGCGAGGGCCATGATAAGCCATGTCACTAAACGAATAATAGCGAACTACCTCTTGGAATTCGATCATACCCGAGAGCTGAATGTTTGACGTAGCAGAGAGGGAATGATCATCGTGAGATAAAACCTCGTTAAAGTTCCCCAGACAAAGCGACTGCTTCCCTCGAAACTGAGTTGAGTCCTGTAATTCTTTGAGCTCACTCCACAGATGTCGGCGATGGATCAGATCATTTGAAGCATAGATGAATAAGCAAAAAAAGTATTCCGTTGTTCCCTTAAACTTAATTAAACATGTAATCATCTGACTAGACTTAGACACCACCGAGAGCACAATTCTCTAACTCCAAACCACCCAGATCCTCCCTAGAGGGTTATGCTCATAGTTAGAAACCATAGACCAGTCTCGGAACACAGAGCTCGATATAGAACTCACCTTGGATTCTGAAATCCTTGTTTCCAATAATCCCCCGAATTCCATCAAGTGAGCTTGAATTAACTTTTTTATGACTGAATGCTTCCTTGCTTTGTTGAAGCCACGAGTATTCCATGAAAACAAGACATTAGTGTTTTCGATGAGAAGACCTTTTGCCGAGACCAATGATTACGGATTCTCCAGATTTCTGAGAAGGCTTGTGTGCTATTTTCGAAGATCTAGGAAGTGGTTTCCGGGTTTGACGGAGAGTTTTCTGATTTTTGGGAATGCTGAGCCGATTGTCTGATGGGTTGGGAGTAGCGTTGATAACCAAAAGCTCAATAGAACCCATAGTCAGATCATCACAGTTCACATCTTGTTTCTCAGTCTCAATCTTTTCTAGCGTTAAACTAGGGGTAATATTCAAAGTTGGCGAGGTTTATGTGTTGTCTTGATCCTGCAAAACAGAAACCAGCGAAGGTGAGACTATCGATACTTGACAATGGTTTGGGTGAGGTGAGCAGGGCGTGTGTTTCCTGTCTTTCATAACACAGGACTCATCCTGAGTCACAATTTTTCCTATAGAAATTTTGGAGGAAGAAGCCGGGAGGATAGAGTGCTCTGCATCATCCTGGACCTACACAACAAAGAAACGAGCGGGAGAAACTATCGATACATGACCGTAGTGAAGCTTTGGGGATTTGTGCTTGTGTTTGCTGCTCGAGTGTGGTACAATAGCCCACTCCTTGTCTGATGTCTTGAGAACTGGGGATAGGAGGCTGATTTCACCGTCTTCTAGCTCAGAAAGCGATCCCGTATCATTTTGTTTTGAAGTGTAGGTGCTCTATTTTGATGCAGAAATTTCCCCTGATTCCCGAATTCGAGCTTGTGTTTCATGAAGCTGGCTTTCAATCTCTTCTAGGTGCAATGATTGTGGCTTTTGATTTTTTAGAATGTTTAAGGTCTGGACTGAATTCGAAATACTTTCTTTCACAAGTTCTAATGGAATTGTCTGATCGTCATCCGCTGAAAGTTGCAGGTTCGGAGATGATGGTATAATCTTACTCGCTTGAACTTGAACTGACTTCTTTTTTGGACTCATGTGTTTTGAACCCGGGGGCATAGGATTTCATTCTTCTGCCCCAGCCAGCATTGTAGTTGTTGAAATGGGACAAAATCAAAAGACCGTAGACTGACTGGAATAACTGCAGATTCACGGTTGGAGTTCTTGGAGTTCTTGTTTCGAGCAGGCAAGCCTTGAAACTTCAAGAGACAGCCAGCCTCTGTGTGACCCCATTTTCCACAGCAAACACATCGCATTGGTAGCCAAGGATATTCAAAAGTTACAGTGATTTCTTCATCACGAACTTGATACACATGGATTTTTGGGAGCTCCTTTGTTAGAGAGACATCAATGAAGACCTTTGCTTCATCGAATGAGGTCACACGAAATCGCTTTTTTCTGCTAAAAACACGGAAACACATTTTTCACTAAAAACTCAGAAAATACATTTCGCCGCTAAAAATATGAAAACACGTTTTCCGCTAAATAATCTAGAAACACAGAACACGTTTTTCTGTCAAAAAATCTAAAAGCACGGATGTACGCTTTCCCGACAAATACCCGAAAACATATTTTTCTCGCAAAAAACGCGAAAACATGTTTTTTTGCCAAAAACGTAAAAGTATGTTATCCCACCAAAAACACGTAAACATGTTTTCCCGCTATAAAACGCATATTTATGTTTTCTCGATATTAACGCGGACACACATTTTTCTGCCAAAAACGCAAAAAAAAAATTTTTCGCCAAAAACACATTATCATGTTTTCCCGCCAAAAAATAAATTCAAACATAAAAACATTTTTAAATAATTGTTACAATTAAATTTTTTTTATGTGGGAAATGTATTAACAAAAATAAAATTATTTTATGAAAACTATAATTTTGTAATTTTTAATTTGCATAATTAATTTAAATAATTTAATATATATTAGTATAAAAACATGTTCTTTTTAGTCATTTTTAATTAGTTGTATTTGGATACTATTACAAACTCAAAAACGAACAAAATTGCATCCAAATGTTTCATTTAGATGCAAAAACGAAATACATAAACGAACAACATCTGATGCAGCATCCAGGTGTTGGATGCAGATATTGGATGTAGATACTGTAATTGGACTAAAAAACTAACAGGGCCTAAAGCAGAAGAATATTAGTAGACTTAGTTTGTTTGTGCATTGTTGTATTATATAGGTCATCGTAGACTTAGTAGCAACACACTTCAGCTCAAGTCCCCTAACATTTTAAACAATCATAATCTGTCATATCACAATTAAAAAAAAAAAACTAAAAACTCACCTGTTGTGAAGCACAACCAAACTTACTCTTCGTCCCTAAGTGTAAATTCAAGATATATATTCTTTAAAGCCCACCAATTATCAGTGTACACATACACATAACTTCTAATTTCATGCACTTTCACAACTCCTCCTTTTACATCCACTACATAAAAACAAAGCAGAACTATATATTAGATCATCAACTACTATGGTTACTATTATAACTCCCAAACATTAGCACAAATAACTATACCAAGGTCGAAAAAAATCTCTCTCTCTCTCTCTAACTTTTCGTTTAAAGAAAGTTTCTGGTGATTGCCCTAGCGACAAGGGCCCCGCCCCAACCCTAGCCTCCATGGCTGCTTCGCCGCCTGGGGCCGGCTCCGGTGTGTTTACTTTCAGCCCAGAAGTCTTTGTCGACGTACCAACAGTTACCACGACTTCCTTTGTTTCGAAAAGCGCTGCTACACAGAGTGTTTTGGTGAAGCTGTCTGTGCCGCAAGCTAGTGTCGTCACTGAACATGGTGGAGCGGCTTCAACTGCCGCTAACCCGTCAATCTCCGCTCTGCAAACACCTCCAACCACACACTCTGTTCTAACTCCAAAAACTGATGTTCAACCAAAAAACGCAGTGTCCCTTACAAACATTATTAGGGGTCCGGTATTGGAAAAGGAGTCCGGTAGACCAGGGTAGAGACGTCGCCGTAACTGCTATGGATTCGAGTCCCGCCCTGACACCAGCATTTTCTCTCTTTGTTTTGGCGATGAAAAAATTCAAATCCTCTAAACTAGACGAGATTCTGACAAGGGATGCAACTGAAAGCTCTGATGCTCCTGTAATCTCCTCAAAACCTGCAGAGGCCCAAAGAAAAACCTGGGCACAAGTAGCCGAACGCCTAACTCAATTCAGGCTTGAATCTCAGCTCATCAATGGTAAGCATGTAGTAATAGTCCTTGAGGAAATTTTCGAAGAACCCACTCCGCTATGGGAGGACTTCCTAGTTGGTCGGTTGGCAGCTACGGTCCCCCACATAGCTAAGGTTCATGTTGTAGTCAACAAAATATGGAACCTCGGAGACAAGACAATCAAAATTGATGCCTATGTAGTAAATGAAACCACAATAAAATTTAGAATCCGGAATGGAAAAGCAAGAACACGTGGTATGTGGAATATATGCGATGTCCCAATGTTGGTTTCAAAATGGACTCCATTGGCTGACGAAGCTCAGCCCGAGCTAAGCTCAATGCCAATGTAGGTCACTCTGAGGAATATTCTGCCATCCCTTTTTTCGTGGTAGGGCATTAGTTTCATAGCCAGTAATGTCGGCGTGCCATTACGTCTTCATTCCGACACTGAACTTGTGACCTCGTTCGATGAGGCTAAGGTCTTTATCAATGTATCTCTGAAGAAGGAACTTCCAAAAAGCCATGTGTTTCAAGTTCGCGGAGAAGAAATTACGGTTACATTCGACTACCCTTGGTTACCAATGAGGTGTTCTTGTTGTGGAAAATGGGGACACACCAAGGCGGGCTGGCTCTCTAAGTTCCAAAGCTCAAGCTCTGCCACTCGAAACAAGACACCAGATTCCTTACACCGTTCAGAAGCTGCTATGGCTAGTTCCCAGTCCCAGCACAAGGTAACAGCAGGTGGTCCCATTACTCCGGTTTAGTTACTACAAGCTCGAAATAGGTACCAAAACAGAGTCAAGTGAGTGTTCCATCCCCACAACCGCAAATTTCAGTGGAAAGCCTAGTATATTCACCCTAACCTGTCCAGCACTTGATCCACCCGAATACTCAGCAATCACCACCTACTAGAAACACGAAACCTGCAACTTCCAAATGTGAGTCTGATAATTCTACCGTTAGTAACCAGGTAAATGCTGGTAGTCCCAACTCAAAAATATGCAAGCAGGACAGGGTAACAGATGGATGCCTTATACTTCCAAGTTTTCCGAGTCCAAATGAGAAACTAATCCAGGGTCAAGTGCAAGCTCTACCATCTCCAGACCTGCACATCCCAGGAAAAAACAAGTCTACTAGCCAGAGTACTCAACCCCGTGGCCCCACCTCTAAACTTAATGATAGGGATTCACTTTCGGAGCTGGAAGATGGTAAAATTAGTCTCTTCTCCCTAGTGCTCAAGTCTTCAGACAAGGAGTGGGCTATAGTTTCTCACTCAAGCAGCAAACACAAGCACAAGTCCCCTAAGCTTCATATGGTAAGGTCTCGCTAATATCTTCTTCTAGATTTTTTGTTTTGCAGGGTCAGGATGAAGCAGATATACCTGTCCTCTTGGAATTCCCCATCCCGCCTTCTCCTGGAAAAGATATGACCCAAAATGTGAAGCACACTATGGGACCAGATCAGCTCAACCATTCTCAGGTTTTGGAAATTGTTGTTTCTACCTCTGTTTGGAAGGATCGTGAAACCGCTGAAGCTCCCTCTCCACTTTCAACAATTCCTATCAACTTGTTACCAGGAACTTTTGATATTCAGACACAGGATGAGTCTCACACAGAGATCACTGTGCCTACGAAAGTAGCTGAGGGCAAAACTGTTCCAATTTCTTCCGAACATGGCTCCAGCTTACCGGTAAACCAGACCACCAGCCAACAAATCCGAAAACCTCTCCCCAGGTCATCGAAAATCGCCCACAAATACTTCACCAAGCCTTCTCAAAAAACAGGAGAACCCCACGCCACTGGAATCAGCAAAAGGTCTTCTAATCGCAAACACTAATGTCTTGTTTCTCATGGAATATTTGTGGTTTCAACAAAGCAAGGAAACATTCAGTCATTAAAAATTTAATTCAAAATCATTCTATGGATTTTGGATGTTTATTGGAAACTAGGATTTCAGAAAAAGTCGACTTCTATTATGAGCTCTGTTTTCAGCGATTGGTCAAAGATATCTAATTACGAACATAGCCAGATGATTTGGGGCCAGCGAATTGATCTCTCGGTGGTTTCAAAGTCAAGCCAGATGATTACTTGTTCAACCAAGTTTAAGGGTACCATAGAGGATTTTCTTTGCTCTTTCGTTTATAGCTCTAATGATCTGATTCAACGCCGTCATTTGTGGTCAGAGCTCAAAGGGTTACAGGACTCTTCTCAGTTTCAAGGAAAGCATTGGCTGTGCATGGGTGATATCAATTAGGTGCTATCTCGAGATGATCACTCGCTCTCTGGCCTGTCGAATGTTCGTCTCCCGGGTATGGTTGAATTCCAAGAGATTGTTAGCTATTGTTATTTTTCTGACATGGCTTACCATGGCCCTCATTATACTTGGTGTAACAATTGAGAGGAGGGTCTCTTATGCAAAAAGCTGGATCATGTGTTAATTAATAGACATTGGATGCTCAAGCCTTCTAGATCCTACTGCAAGTTCGAGGCGAAGGGGTGTTCAAACCACCTTTGTGCGATCATTACCCTCAGTCCCGGGATGTATAAGCTGCGAGGGCCTTTTAAGATTGTTAATGCCATCATCTCTTTGCCTGATTTCAAGCCACCAGTCCAGGCTTATTGGGATGATACTCCGGTTCTATTTGAATCAACATCGGCTATGTTTAGATTCACAAAGAAGCTCAAGTTCCTCAAACCAACAATTCGGGAGATAAGTCGCCATAGACTTCATCATCTCTCGAAATGGACTGAGGATGCTTTTAAGGTTCTTTGTGACAAGCAGAATGTCACGCTAGCTTCTCCGACCCATCAAGCTATTCGTGATGAGGCTGCAGCCCATGAGGCTTGGGATAGTGTTGCTTCGCTCGAAGAGAAATATGTTAGACAGAAAGGTAAGTTTCACTGGATTGAAGTGGGTGACCGTAATAATCGTTTTTTCCATTGTGCAGTAAAAAAAAGGGAAAAACGGAATTCTATTGATATTATCAACACTCCTAATAGCGATATTCTTACTCATCCCAAGGACATTAAGCTGGAGGCTATCCGCTATTTCACAGAGTTGTTCACCTCCCATCCACTAGATTACACAGGTTTGTCCGTCCCTCAAATTTCTGCTTATCTACCTAACATTTGCTCTGATGAGGACAGGTCTGCCATGTTAGCTGAGATCACGGACACAGAAATTCACAAGATTCTCTTTTCGATGCCATCCAACAAATCCCCGGGACCGGACGGTTTCACTGTCGAATTCTACAAGAAGGTCTGGAGTATAGTCAAAGCGGATCTCTGTGTCGCCATTCGATCATTTTTTAAGTTTGGTTTTTTGCCTAAAGGCATCAATACCACAATCCTAGCTCTCATCCCCAAAAAAATTGGAACCATTAGCATGAAGGACTACCGCCCTATCTCATGTTGCAATGTGATCTACCAAATCATGTATATAAGCTTCTCGCGAATAGGCTTAAGACCATCCTACCTCGGTTTATCACTCCAAATCAATCAGCTTTCATCAAGGACCGCTACATGTTTGTAAAAGATTATCACAAACCACAAATAGCTGGACGTTCGGCGATGAAGATTGATATATCAAAAGCCTTTGACTCGGTTCAATAGGGTTTTTTGAAGAATGTTCTATTGGTGATGAAGCTCCCGAAAGCTTTTGTAGCATGGATTGAGATCTGTGTTACTACGCCCTCTTTCTCAATCCAAATAAATGGTGAGCTCACCGGGTTTTTCAGAAGCGAGCGAGGACTTTGACATGGTTGTTCTCTATATCCCTATCTATTTGTCATATGCATGAACTTCCTCTCTTTAATGTTAGACAAGGCAGCGAGGGAGGGTAAGTTTGGCTTCCATCCCGGTTGTCGAACTCTCAGCCTTACCCACCTCTGCTTCGCGGACGATATTATGGTATTTTCAGATGGACGCCCACGCTCTATTCAAGGTATAATCAATGTTTTTGATGACTTTGCTCAGTTTTCGGGGCTTAGTCTGGAAAAGACGTCTCTATTTGTCACAGGAATTTCTGCAGGTACTAGGGACAATCTTTCCGTTTTTCCTTTCCATATGTACCCTCCTGGTGCGTTAGCTAGGTTTACCACTTCTCTCCAAGAGAATGTCAAGTACAGATTACCAACCACTCATTGGCAAAGTCCTAGCTCGTATAGGTTCTTGAAAGAATCGTTTTTTGTCTTTTGAAGGTCGTCTCCAACTTCTCGCCTCACTCATATCCAGCTTGACGAACTTTTGGATAGGAGCCTTCCGACTGCCATGGGCATGTATAAGCGAGATAGAGAATATCAGTTCAGCCTTCCTCTGGTCCGGAGTTGACTTAAACTCAAGGAAAGCTAAGGTTGCATGGACTGACGTATGTAAGCCAAAAGCAGAAGGGGGACTTGGTTTAAAACCGCTGTCCATTGCTAACACTATCTCCTATTACAAGTTGATATGGCGTTTAGTCTCAGCTCGCTCTTCTCTTTGGGTCAACTAGATTCAAAAGAATCTGATCCGCAAAGGATCGTTCTGGTCAAGCAACCCACGACAACAAACTGGATCCTGGATGTGGAGGAAGCTACTCAAATATCGTGACCTCGCCAAGCCATTTCACAAAGTGGAGATAAAGAGCGGTTCTAATACATCGGTTTGATAATTGGTGTTCTCTTGGTAGGTTATTCGAGACACTAGGTGAAAGAGGCTGCATTGATTTGGAGATTCAACTATCGGATACTCTAGGGGAGGTTTTTGCTACTCACTGACATAGGAGACACCGCATCCCTATCCTCACTCAGATTGAGGAGGAAATTCAAACACTTAAGGATTGTCATCAAGAAGGCCCGGACATAGCACTATGGAGAGGAAAAGATGATAGATTCAAGAATACATTCTCCTCCAAGGAAATGTGGAGACAGCTTAAGCTAGCACAACCGACTCAACAATGGTCCAAGGTAGTTTAGTTCTCGCACGCAACTCCGAAGTACTCCTTCATAATGTGGTTAGTAGCCCTCAACCGCTTATCAACAGCTGATCGAATGGTCCTATGGGCTTCAAACTCAGTTCAAACTTGCGTTTTCTGTCCAATGCCCCTGGAAACTAGAAATCACTTATTTTTTTACTGTCCGTTCACCACCAGCATTTGGTTTCGCCTCATTTCCTGCTTTCTACAGCACAGGTATACCCCTCACTTCACAAACATTTTGCTCACACTTTCAGTTTCAGGAGAGACAAGCACCCGGGACTACCTTGCCAAATACGCATTCCAAGTGGCTGTGTATTTCATATGGAGGGAAAGAAACTCACGACGTCATGGTGAACCTCCTTCTTCCATGGACCATCTTCTCCGGGAGATGGACAAGGCTGTTCAGAACCGTTTGTCATCACTTCAGCGCTGAGGAATCATGGAGATGGATCTTCAAGTTTGGTTCGACACAAGAATCTAGTGTTCTGATTGTTTTATCTCTATCCATTGTTTCAAATATTTTCTTTTCAGCTCATTCGCCGGTGTTGGATGTACTCTTTTTTCCCACCTCTTGTTTTGTTCCATTCGGGTTTTCTACTTGTTGGGTTTTAACGAGGCATCCACTCCGGCACTCCAATATCCCTGAGCTTTAGGATCTCTTAGATGTGCCTTTCAAGTGTATCAAAATACGTTTTGTAAAGTGAGTTTTTCTTGAATATAATTTTACATATTATTCAAAAAAAACTATACCAATCACTAATTACTAAATTGGAATGTTGTGTTTCCAGGACCCTCTATGATTTTCTCAAAAATTTTAAATCCAAAGAACTATTTCTCACTAATTGGACGGATTTTACTTATCTCTATCTTACTTGTCAACCTAATCTTAAAAGGATTTTTCGTTTTACTCGTATCACCCTCTGCTTGAGTCACGTCAAAATTACTTATCAAATAGCTACTGCCTTTCTCAATTACATCTTCATATTTTTCCAGTAACGCCTTAGAAATTGTTACCTCAATTTTCTCTCCCTACAATCAAATCAATTGTTAAAAGTTATGCCATCATACATCAACTTTCCATACTAAAAACACAATAGTAGAAAAAAAGAAAACATGAATAGACAACCAAGTCATTTTTCAAATCATAATTTCAAGAAATAAGTGTGAACCAATATAATAAAATACTAAACCCATCCATTCTAAGAAACATTAAACATATAAACGATTTGTTAACTACAATTCTGGTTTTAAACAATCTGGACTCTAAACTAAATCCACAACAACACTAATTTTTTTTTTTGGAATATTATGTAAAATTATATTCAAGAAACCTTTATACAATACCGTTTTTTCTGAAAATTTAGAAGGCGTAAAAATATAAAAAAGAAGAAAGAATCACGAAGATTGAAATAGCTGGAGTGGTTGCCTCGTTAAAACCCAAAAACTAGAAAACCAAGTTGGGACAAAACCAGTAATTGAGGAAAAGAGTATAGCCATTCCGACTTCCTAATGAGCTGAAAAATTTGGAAAACATAGAGAAGAGAAGAATGACGAATGAGTCTAAAGTCTTGTGTCAAACCATTCTTGTAAAAAATTCTTCATGATGTCTTGGCATTGCAATGTTGAAAGACGATTTCAAACTGTCTTGACCATATCTCAAGCCAGTCGATCAATGGTAGACGATACCTCCCCATGCCTCCTCAGGTTTTTCTCCCGCCATAAGAAATAAACAGCCACTTTGAAGACATACTTAACCAGAAAATCTCGTGACATACTTAACCAGAAAGTCTCATGTTCCCCTGTTACTTGAGACTCCACTTTATGAAACACCTTATCTGAATCGCGAAACTTTAGAAGCTTTCGCCACATCCAAGAACCAGCACTTGTCCTCAAATTTTTCCACCAAAACGATCCCTTATAGGTTAATTTTTTATAGATCCATTTCACCCACAATAAAGTCCTTAACGAGACCAATCTCCAGATCAACTTGTAGCAAGAAACCTTATTTGCTGTCTCCAAAGGCTTAAGACCAAGAACCCCTTCAGCTTTAGATTTACAAATGTCACTCTAAGCAACTTTTGAATTATTTGGATTTCAAACAAGTCCAGACTATAAGAAAGCTGAACATATCTTCTCGATTTCTTTGATGCAAGCACGAGGAAGTCTAAACGCAGCTATCCAAAAATTCGTTAAACTCGCAATCACTGAACAAAGTAATTGAAGATGACCACCAAACGATAAGAAACGATTCTTCCAAGAACAAATGCGTGCTCGAATTTTCTCAATTAGCGGCTGAAAGTCTGTGCTTGTCATTCGTTTAGTGAGCAAAGGTAAACCCAGAAATCGCACCGGAAAAGAACCTATGGCAAATAGGAAATTCGAGAGAGAAGCTCGTGCAACAGTAGAAATTCCTGTGATAAACAAAGCAGTTTTCTCCAAGGTAATATTCAAACCGGAGAAATGAGCAAACTCCTCAAAGACTGCAAGGATACCTTTGAAGAGCGGCTTCTCCTATCCAAAACACCATTATATCATCCGCAAAGCATAAGTGAGTAAGGTTCAGACTTGTACAACCCAGATGAAAACCATACTTGCCATCAATCGCTGCCTTGTCCATCATGAGAGATAGAAATTCATACAAATAACAAAAAAGTAGGGAGAAAGGGTGCCTTGGCGTAAACCCCACTCACTTCTAAAAACCCCCATTAGCTTACCGTTTATTTAAACCAAGAAAGATGGAATGGTCACACACAACTCGATCCACCTAACAAATTGATCCAGGAGCTACATAGCTAGTAAAAGTTTTCTTAAAAACACCTTTGAACTGAGTCAAATGCTTTGGAAATATCAATCTTCGTCGCACAACGCGAAGAAAAATGTGGCTTATGATAGTCCTTAACCAATTCAAACGTGATAAAGCGATAAAGCAAAATGTGGCACAACACGAAGCAAGTTTTCCATCAGATAACGATCCTCAATAAAAGCAGGCTGATTTTGAGTGATAAAGCGAGGAAGAATAAGTTTGACACGGTTAGCCAAGAGCTTTGAGATGACTTTACAGACCACATTGCAGCAGGATATATGACAGTAATCCTTCATTCCAATGGTGCCACTCTTCTTTGGAATTAAAGCAAGAACTTTTGTGTTGAGACCCTTAGGTAAAAAATAGTAAGTGAGAACGGTTTAACAGCCACAATAAAATCATTCCCAACGATATGCCAAACCTCTTTAAAAGTTACATGGTGTAACAATCCAGATATGGGGACTTATTAGAAGGCATAGAGAATATAACCTTTTAAATTTGTTAATCGGTGACCACTGTCAAAACAGTCGACATGTCCTCCTCCGAGCAACTACAATGAAGATAGTTTGAGATCTCAGCCGCCAATAGACCCGTGTAACCCTGAGGATGCGAACCAAACAACTCAGTAAAATAACAGATTGCTTCTGATTTAATGTCCTCCCGACTTGTAATCACCTTGCCATTAGGAGTCTTGATTGTATCAATAGTGTTCCTTGTTTCCCTCTCTCTAATTGCACAATTAAAAAACTGGTTATTCTTATCCCCACATCTATCCAATGAAGCTTCACCTTTTGTCTTAAGTAACTTTCCTCCAAAGATGCCACTTTCTCCCATGCTTCATATGCTGCTGATTCGTCTAAGATAGCCAGAGGATCATATATGTTTAGAGTAATAAGTTGTTTCTCACAAAGAACCTTAAACGCTGCCTTGGTCTGCTTAGTTAGGTGATGTAACTTATGACGACTGAGCTCTCGAATTGTTGGCTTGAGAAACTTAAGCTTCTTGGAAAATCTAAACAAATCAGAGGTAAAGAGAAACAGAGCCAGAGTTGTATTAAAATAAGCGTCTACTACGGGTTGAAAACCATCTATTCAAACTATAGAGGACAATCTTAAAAGGACACCTCGGCTTGTAAGGAGCAGGAGCAAGGGAAATAGTTCAACAGAGTTTATCGGAGAAGCCCCTCACCTCAAACAAACAATATGACCTAGAAAGATGCTGCAACCAATGATTATTTATAAGAAAATGGTCTAGCTTCTTGCAAACTAACCCCTCCTCCCACTTATTACACCAAGTATAGTGGGGACCATGGTAAGCCATGTCAATTAGCGAGTAGTAGCGAACTGTATCTTGAAAATCAACCATTCCTGGTAAGTGAACGTGAGAGATAGCAAAGAGAGAGTGGTCATTCCGATTCAAAACCTCATTAAAATCACCTACGCATAGCCATGATTTCCCTCTAAACTAAGTCGAGTCCTGATGATATTAAAGATCACGCCACATACCTCTAAGCTCATCCAGATCTTTTGACGCATAAATAAAAGTACAAAGAAAATCCTCCGTAGAACCCAAAAGTTTAAACACAAAATTAACTGGCCCATTTTGAAAACAACAGTAAGCTCTGCCATTTTACTCCACACCACCAAAATCCTCCCTAATGGGTTATGTTCATAGTTTGAGATAATGGACCAGTCCTGAAAAAATGAACTTGCAATGTGGGCAGACTTGTTTTCGAAAACCCATGTTTCCAAGAAACCACCAAATTCCATCGAATTAGAATGAATAATATCTTTTAACACTGGATATTTCCTTAATTTGTTAAAACCATGAACGTTCCAAGTGAAACACGACATTAATGTTTTTTATGGGATGTCCGCTTTCCGATACCGCTGAGGGTCGAGTCCCCGAGTTTCTGAGAAGGTTTTGCGAAATACTTGTGAGCAACTTTAGAGGATCTTGGGAGTGTTTGTCAAGTTTATGGTTCCACACTACGTTTCAGACCATCTTGGTGACATGAGAGATGGTTTGCAAGAAGAGAGATCATTGCGTCCGATCCCATTGATATATTAAGCACATTAGAAAAACTTGAGCTACCATCAGCCTGATCAACATAATCTGTTTCCCCCTTGTTTTTAGACGTTTTTGTCGACTAAGTGTTAGTGTTTAATTCTTGTATTGCAGCCGTAAGCTCCTCTTCCTTGTTTTGAGACGCTTTTGTCGATGGAGAAGCAATGGTAACCTGACCATAGACCAGCCCAGCTGAATTCGCTGAAGTTATTACCTCTTTCATTGATTTGACAGATCGTTTACTTCTAGAATGAGAGACTGTAGCCCAACCATTTTCATCAATTTCAACACTGAAGAGAGCAAATTGATCTCTCCATCCTCAATTTCCAAAACCTCCCTATTTTTAATGACCAACCTATTAACCCCAGAAACACGGTGATCCAAATCATTTGCGTTAACTTCTGCATTGACTTTGTCACGTTGTTACACAGACACAACACTTTCTATAACCGCAGTGTCAGACCTCTGAATTTCTGGTATATCTCATGATGCAGAAGGATTTTCTGGAGCTTCGTCACAAAACCTTCTTATATCTGTCCCTATTTCCGAAAAGTACTACAATGTGGCGGAAGCCATGGATAGTTATACAATACCCGGACTTCTTCACCCTAACCTGAAAAATAATAATGTTGAAGTAAAGTCTTGGATAAGTTCACATCAACGAAGATTTTTGCTTCCTCAAATTTTGAAACTAGCTGTGTATCATGCTGAAGTTGAATGGGCACACATAGAGAACTTACGAGAAAACTGATTCCTTTCCACGAGAAAAGAGAATTAGGAACGTTCTTCAATTCCACCCACATTGGCATAGATTTTATCTCTTGCTAAGCATCTTCTACAATGGGATTCCACCGGAAAACTCACAGATCTTCCACATACCGTGATGGAGCACACGACGTCTCACAGTAGGATGCCGAATACGAAACTTAAATGTACTTTCATTTACCTCTAAGGTATCCACTTTGATAGATTTTTCACCTAAGTTCCATAACGTGTTGACGATCACATGTATTTTGGCGATCACATGTACTTCACAATAAAACTTAGACGTAGTAGACTTAGGTGCAACTTGCAGCCACAATTTCTTCTCAACGCTCCCCCACTAAACCTCTGATATCGGGCTCAGACACCGCCAACATAGGCTGTCCCTTGAGAAGACTACCACCCTATGACTAGTTAACTAGAGATGACCCAGAGAGCTCGCACTGTCAAAATTTCCTCATTTCGAAAGCATGGAAGAAAATATTCATTGTGACTTGTAATCGTAACTCCTTACAATTTGACTCCATCTATGTACATGCGTAGAGAGTTTTGGTTTCTCTTCATGCTTGTTCCTATTCCAGAGCATCCAAAGAGATAACTAGATGTATTCCTACAACCACTGATCTATGAGTTACAAATGTTATGGAATCATGGTGTCGAACCGTATGATGATTCATGCCAACATAATTTCCCAGGATATGGTATGTTATCTGGATGGACTACTTATGGAAGAATATCGTACCCGTATTGCCAAGATAACAGTGATGCATTCCAATTGGTTAACAGAAGAAAGAGTTGATTGGATGCGGGAAGATGTTAAATTCAAAAATGGTTACGCATATTATCTATGTAATTGCGTTGACTATGGAGAAGGGATGCTTAGTAGAATGAAGAGTCATGACTGTCATCTTGTCATGTAACGGCTACTTCCATTTGTCTTTTTCTATCTTCTTGATGTAAATGTCTACCAAACAATTGCACGTAAATATCATTACTTCCTTGATTTTATCAATTTACTAAGCATATATATTTATTTGTTGAATGTTTAACTAAATGCAGGAACATGTGCTTTATTTCGAGAACACTTACGACTGAGGGCTTTCACAATTTAGAGGCGAATATACTGGTGATCATTTGCAATTTATAGAAGATATTTCCCCCGTCGTTCTTTGATGTTATGGAACATCTTCCAGTCCACCTCTCACGAGAAGCATCACTAGGAGGCTCTGTGAAGTACTGGTGGATGTATCCATTTGAGCGGTACATGTTCCATCTGAAGAAGAAAGTTGAAACTTTAAGCAAAGTATAGGGATCTATTGTCGCATATAGCCTCATCGAAGAAGCCTTACAATTTGCCGAATATTACTTTCCATCGGATGTGTGTACGAAGAGTCGACGTCCTACTCGCCTTGATGATAGAGGTGAGAGAACGATTTATCTCTTGAATGCTCCAGTGTTACTTACCCAAGTTAGTCGTGTAAGTGAAAAGGGAAAGAACCAAACTATATCTGAGAAGAAGTTCACACACTTTCTTATGTATATTCTCACAAATTGTGAGGATATTATGCAATATGAATGGTAATCATTTTTGTGATAATATCAATTTTATATAATTTGTTAATTATAATTTTAACTCTATTCTTTAATGGATTTACATGGATCTTGTACGGACTTAGTATCCGTATTACACCGAGCAAAACCTTGAGAATTTAAAAGAAGAAAGAATTTGCTACATTTAAAAGAATACAAATTTAAATAACCAAATTTTTGAAATAAATTATTTTACGGTTTTTTAATTATATTCAATAATTTTCTATAGGTAACTGAAGGCATCGCCAATGGTAAAAAATTTGACTCTTGGTTAGTGGAGTTAGTTAAATTTCCGAACTACGTTGCAACTTCATACCCCATATATTGCACGAGAGGATATGTTTTTCGGATTCATGAGGTTGGGTGTAGTAGGCAGCTTTCGAATTATGGCATCTTGACTAATTCTGGTGATGTATTTTACTACGAGATCCTTAACGAAATATTAAAATTTTGTTATCCAGGAATGTTAAAACTGCGGTTTATTATGTTTATGTGTGATTGGTACGATCCCTTCCTTGGTCGTGGTGTTCAGGTTGACCAATTATGTGTTACATCAGTACATTCAAGATAGAGACTTTTAAAATACGATTCATTCATCCATGCGTCACAAGATAACCAAGTAAGTTGAAATTTTTTTTATATTAAAATTTGTTACCATTAACATTATTTTGAAAGTACTAATCCTTAATTATTTTAGGTTTGCTATATTCGCTATCCTTGAGTCGCAGCTCCGAATGACCCATAAATTACCGTAACATCAATTAACACAATAGGAATAATATATGGAGTTTCTGAACAAGATCCTTTGTAGTCAACCGGACAAGTTGAGTCTTCTTTTGATGTTGATCTTGTGGTTGATTTTACACAATTCAATGATGACACATCAGTGCATTCTGATTCCAAGAAATCACGTGGAGAGTTTGATGACGACACATATTCAGTTGCTTCGGACGGATCATCCTCACAATCTGGTTTGAGATTGTTTTTAATTTGGCTTATTTTGTGTATAATATTTGAAATAGCAATGAATTGGAAAAACTCCAAATATAAAATATGAATTGGAAAAACTCCAAATATAAAATAAAAATTGGATATCTCCATTTTAGAGGTAGAAATTGAATAGGATTGGTGAAGATTTTACACTAAAATGGAGTTTGAAGTTGGATATGAAGTAACGTTGGAGATGGCCTTAGTCAGTAGAGTTGGTTACTTAAATTAAATATATTTACTAAAAATAATTACTTAAAACACTACAAGAAAATCAATCGGAAACGGACGGAATTCCTACGGTTTATGGTTTACACGTGTCCGTCATGCATTCTTGTAACGTAATTGCACCTTGTTTTAAGTAAGGCACCTATAGATTTTAATGAGTTTCCGATGGATTCGGACGGGTTAATCTGTCGGAAAGCCTTTACTATATTTCATCTTTTTATTCCTCGCAAAGAATCACAAAAATGTAAGAAAAAACAAAAACCTAATCGCCAAATCGCCTTTTCAATCGATTTTTGCCATTTCAATCGCCAAATCTTATCAAATCTTTTCACAAGTCACTCCAATGAATAACAATCAATCTAATATGTAATTTTTCATATTGATTTTGTGATTTAAAAGTTTGGACCCACAGATTTAGGGTTAGTTTTAAGTTTTGGAAGTTAGATTAAGGTTTTGGAAGTTAGATTTAGCTTATGGAAATTAGATTTAAGTTTTCTATGGTTAGAATTAGGATTTTTGATAGTTTTAAGAATCTTTTGTATTTTTTTATTTTAGTTAATATTATTTGAATTTTATTAGACTTTTAACTGAATGTATAAGAGATTATAAAAGATTTTAACTGATTTTAGTTAATATTATTTTTTTGAATTATTATAAAAGATTTTAAATACTTCTACCTTATTTTTTAAAGGGATTACGGTCATTATCATTACACAGTGTCGCGTCCTTTACGAGGTGGATCGAGTGGAGGTGTGGCAAGGAGGATTGCGGTAAGGTAGTTCTCACAATCCGCCAAGCCATATTCCAGAGACACAACCGCCAGCACCAAAGCAAATGAGCGTTGAAGAGAGACTAACGAGTTGAAGGAGTTATTTGTTAAGTTTCGTTATATATATATTTTGTTACTAACATTTGAATTTTTATATTTTTGTAGGTTTGGTTGTTCAAACAATGGAATATCCAAAGCAATAATCCGGATGCTAAACGAGCTTAATTTTTTTTATTTTCTGTGTTTAGGTTTCTAGTTTTATTTTATTTTATGAATATATATTTTTAATATTTTAATTTTGATTTTAAATATTTAAAATTGAATTTGAATTATATTTCAACTTTTATATATATTTAAATAATTATTACTAATTATAATAATTAAATTAATTTAAAAATTAATATAATATCCGTCGGAATTCCATCACCAAAACCCATCAAAAATCCATCGAAATCCACCCTTTGGAAAACCATCGGAATAGCAACTGTCAGAAATCTGTCGGAATAACACCTGTCAGAAATCCGTCGGAATAACACCTGTCAGAAATCCGTCGGAATACATATTGTCGGAAATTTCTCGGAAAGCCATCAGAAATCTATCGGGTATGTTTCCAACAGTTTTTACCGATGACCATATATGTCGGAAATACTAACCGTCGGAAATTCTGACGGATTTCTGATTGTTTTCGAATTTCTAACACTCTATAAGTGACGGTATTTTCCATCGAAATTCTGTCGGAAAGAGCGTTCCGACGGATATTTTCGTCACTTATGGTCTGCTTTCTTGTAGTGATAAACTAATAAAATTTAGCTACATAAATTATATACAAAAGAAAATTTATTTTCCTATCATAGAAATTTATAAAAAAATGTAGAACATGTAGATAATGTTTGTAAACATTATGTGATATTTAATCTAAAAATAAATAAATTAATTGTGGAAGTGAAGTAGTATTAAAATCTAATCTATAATGGATGATTAATTGTTTATATAATGTTTATAATTATTTTGTATACGTATGTGATTCATTTCACGACGGGTTTTCCCTTAAGAATACTTTGATAGCTTTTTCTCTTTTTAGTTACTTGTTTATCAAAAAAAAATTAATATATCTATATCTATATTATTTTTTTCTTTTACTTGACCAGTTTGATTTATCTAACAGTTAAGAAAAAGTATTAATTAAATATTTTAAAAATAGTGGATATGCAAAATGGATACAAAACTGGTGTTGGATTTTGTTATATATATATATATATGAATTTGTTTAGATTTGATATCAGGAATTTTATTTTTTTACTATATAAAATTTTGAATTAGTTTAACTTATTAAATATCATGGTATAATGTATTATTTTCCTATTTTAAATAATTATATTAATATAGATATTTTATATCAAAATAAAAAATGAATTCAATTGCTAAATATGAGTGATATATATCAATTGGAAATAATAATAAACAATCATAGAAAATATGATTATATATTTAATTAAATAAAAATTTTATTTTTATTCAAGTAAAATATTCATAGAATATTACTTAAAATTTTAAATTTTTATATATTTTAAATATTAATAACGTTTAAAATTTTTATAAAGCTTAAATATAATATTTACACTTAAAACATTCGTAATACTTAAACATTTTATATACCCTATATATTAATAATATTTTAAACTGTTAATAGAATTTCTATATTATTTATATTTTAAAATTCTTACACGGTTTGAATATTTATAATATTTGGAAATTTTCTTAAATTAAATATTGATAAAATTTATTATATTTGGTAAAACTATTGGTTCACTTAAAAATCAGATTAAACTGAATAAAAATTTTAAATTTGGTTGTTTATTAAGTCGTTAAGTCAAGTTCATGCTCATTCGGATTTAAAAATATTTTAGTTTTTTTATAATATGAAATTGAACCATTGCCTAAAAGTTTTACCCAATGTGGGATGTTAAATTTTTTTAAAATATAGGTCTGTTTTTAAAATTTTAAATTACAATATATGCAAAAAAATTCTAGTTTTTATTAGTTTTATATAGTTTATGATAATTCAAAGCAAATTAAAAATATCAAAAAAATATGATAGGAGAATTATAATTTAAAATATTAACCAACTCTTCCATTTATAATAAAGAAAATAAATAATATACTATTATTAGATCTCAAATATTTATTTTGCAATTCTAATTGTTTCAAATATTTTTTTAAAATTAATTTTAATTTTTTTCCATAATTAATGAAAGAGAGAAAGTGAGTTTAATTTTTTGAAAACTAATAATTATTTAAATATTATTTTACCTTTTTTAATTAAATATATTAATTTACTGATTACTATTGTAGACATAATGAATTTATTTAAAAATACTAAAGACCAATGATATTTAATGTAATATTTAACACCTTAAAAAAATTTAAATATTGATTGTTTTCCAATTAATAGTATAGATATGTTAATACATTTTTTCCAAAGTTCTGAAAAACCGTTATTATATTGAAAAAAGGAAAAACAGGAATTTTTTGAAAAACCCAATATCATTGTGACACTAATTATTTTAATATGGTAATAAAAGGTAAAAAAATATGAAACACATATAGAATATTTAAAATTACCACAATCATGCATAATATAATTACATATAAACTTGAACTCCTACATTTTAAAGTAGTCTTGCAGAATAGTAAGACCTCAAATTTAAGATCTATAATAACAAGTGATACAAATAAAGTTTTCAATTACCCGGGAAAAAATTGTTAAATCTATAGATTAAAAAAAATAAAACCCAAACCACCAACTAAATAAAACTTCATAAAAAACGATCCTTTAAATTAAAAGTTACAACTACATTTACCCATTTCAAAAATATCTACCTTTCAACACTCCGCACAAAAGACGCAGAACTGTGGCATCCAAGACCAGTTCAAACCCAAGTTCTTCTAGTGGCGAGGCAGATCCGATACCGTCTATATTTCCAAGTAGTGTCGAGGCAGGCCCTTTACTGCCAAGGAACGAATGAAACTAGGAAGCTGGAACTGCCAGGGCATCGGCAAAGTTCATCGTCTAAATGATATATGTCGTCGATATCTCCTTGATGTGGTGTTTATCATAGAGACGAAACAACCCTTTAGATATGTATGTGATCTATCAGTTTCCTTTGGATTTTCAAACTACTTTATTGTATCCCATGTTGGCCTTAGTGGTGGCTTGGTGTTATTTTGGAAGAACAATGTTGATCTCACTATTTTATCTCATGATGCACAACTTGTAGAATGTATTATTAATGACAAATCAATTTCTTTCTATTTGTTGTGTGTTTATGGTGATCCGAACCCTTTATATCGAAAGGCTTTATGGGAGAGGCTTCAATGAACGGCTACAACTCGTGTTGAACCATGGATAATGATCAGAGACTTTAACCAAATCCAGAATAATGATGAGAAACTTGGCGGACAAAATCGCAATGAAGACTCCTTTAAAGATTTCAATACTACCTTGGTAGTTTGTGACATGTCAGAATTGAGTCATAAAGAAAATAAATTTAATTGGAGTGGCCATCGTAGTTTGGTTCGTAATGGAATAAGAACATCGCTGATTCAATGTTGCCTTATTAAAGCTTTGGCAAATACGGAATGGATTATTACCTACCATGTATCCTTCTCAGAATACTTGGAACCCATAGAATCAGATCACCGGACGTTAATCGTCAATATACTCTCGGATACTTGTGTAAACCGCGGCCAGTTTCGCTATGACAAGAGACTCTATGATCGTGATGGTTGCAAAGACAATGTTGAAGCTGAGTGGTGTAGGTTGTCTCATCATGGGGATCTTCAGATTAAGTTGGCTTCAATCCGTCGAAGTATATCGAAATGGAAACATGCTAATGTCTCAAACTCAGAGACAGAGATTAAATTACTTAAGAAAGAGTTAGAGCTGGCATTCTTACAGCCTTTATCGGATCCTATATCCATCAAGAACATTAAGCGCAAGCTCAATCAAGCGTATTAACAGGAAGAAGTTTTTTGGAAACTTAAAAGCTGGAACCAATGGCTTAAGGCAGGCGATCGTAATACGAATTTTTTCCATGGATGCCAAAAACTCCAAAAGCAAAGAACCGTATCACTTCTATCATGGATGATAACTGAGTGGAATTCAAGAATGAGATGGATATTGCACGAGTGGCTATTCAATATTTTTAGTCTCTGTTCATTAGTACTAATAACAACGACTGGGGTGACTTCTTTAATGGTATTCAAGCTCCAGTTACATCTGACATTAATCGAGTCATAACATCTGACGTCACCAATTATGCGATTTTACAAGCTATTAAATCCATTGGAGGAGACAGAGCCCCTGGTCCTGATGGGTTAAGTGGTGCATTCTTCCTTCAATTTAATTCGTCCACTGGTGATAGCATTATATTAGAGGTAAAGAAGCTTTTGATACTGGATTCATGCCTTCTGGTCTTAATAAAACTCACATCTGTCTTATACCAAAAAAGGAACAGCCAAGTCATATGAGTGAATATCGTCCAATCAGTTTATGTAATGTCACGTTCAAGATCATCTCGAAAATCCTTATTGCCCGACTAAAGCCGTTCATGTCATCAATTATCTCTGACCAACAAATAGCATTTGTACCAGGTTGACATATCACTTACAATGTTCTGATAGCACATGAGCTCCTCTATTCTTTGAAAACACGGCAACGTAAGACCAAATCATATATGGCCATCAAAACAGATATATCCAAAGCGTAATGATAGAGTCGAGTGGAATTTCCTTGAAGAGACTATGTTACGCTTAGGCTTTGATGAAAAATGGGTTCGGTGGACTATGTCTTGTCTCAGGTCTGTCACGTATTCAGTTCTTATAAATGGTAGTCCCTACAGGGATATCCGACCTTCTCGGAGTATTTGTCAAGGTGATCCCTTATCCCCGTATTTGTTCCTGTTTTGTGGTAAGATGCTTAAACAGAGACTTAATCATGAAGAATGTCAAGGAAATATTAATGGTCTCTCTATTAGCATTAACGGACCTCGTGTTAGTCACCTCTTTGCAGATGATTCGTTCTTCTTTTATCAAGCTAATCGGAAAAAATGTACAACCCTTTCTGCTGTGTTACGGCAATACGGGGCACTCTCTAGTCAACAAGTCAATCATAACAAATCCTCGATTATTTTCAGATCTTGTGTTTATGAATCTGAAACAGCAGAGGTACAGCAAATCATCAACATCCAACATGCTGGCGGATGTAGCAAATACTTGGGTCTTCCTGATGAGTTTTCTACTAAGAAATGTGAACTGTTTGAGTATATTGTGACGAAGGTCAAAGAACATACAAAAGACTAGAATCAAAAATTCATATCTCAAGGTGGCAAAGAGGTTATTTTAAGTCAATCGCTACAGCTATGCCTACTTATGCTATGAGTTGTTTCAAGCTTCCAAAAACCACCACACATGAAATTGACTCAATGTTATCGCAATTTTGGTGGGGTTCATCGGATAATAAAAAGAGAATGGCATGGGTAAGCTGGAAAAAAACTAAGTATTCCAAAAAGAGAAGGTGGTCTCGACTTTAAGGATATCGAAAAGTTCAATGATTCCTTACTCGCTAAACAAGCTTGGGGTATCTTACAAACTCCCAACTGTCTTTTGGCTAGACTTTTTAAAAGTTGCTATTTTCCTTACACATCCCTAGGTAATCTTCTCATGGATGGTGATCTTTGATGAGTGGTCGTGATTTATTATTCATGGGAATTCGTTATAGAGTTGGTAATGGACAGTCGATTAACCCGTCTCGAATCCATGGATACCCGTCCACCCTCCACGACCGGCTGTGAGTATTACTTCAAGTAACCCCCATTCTCTTCGAGATTTTGTTGCAACCCAATCATCATCAATGGAATGAGAACACATTGAGACGGTATTTAAACCCTGTCAACGCACAACATGCTCAACGACTATATATTCCTCACAACAACACTGCTGATAAACTAATCTGGCATTACACAAAGGATGGTAACTACTCAGTTAAATCGGGATATTGGTTGGTGACTCATCTACTGGATCAACTAAGGAGTTTACGACCTATTCCACATGGTAATATATCATTAAAAGCTGGTATTTGGAAGACTGCCACAGCCCCGAAAATCAAACATTTCCTATGGCTTATATTATCTTCTGCTCTTGGTTATGTGGCTGAAATATCTCGTCGTGGTATCACGATTGATACGACTTGTAAGAGGTATTGTCAACATATTGAAACGCAAGACCACATTTTTTCCAATGTCACTATGCAACAGCGGTTTGGCGGATGTCTAACTCACCAGCATCTAGAGTAATTCAGCAAACGAACACTTTAGAACAGAACATCGATGGTCTACTTGGAATTTATGAATCCTCAACCCTTCAGTCCATTCGTCATGAGGTCTTTTTGATATTATGGCAGCTATGGAAATCACACAATGATCTCATTTTTAATAAGGTCAATCAGGAGATTAGTTTATTGTTCTCCTGCGCTAAGGATAATACAATGGATTGGCTTGACGTTAACACTCAGGTCCCATCTAGTAAGGAATAACAACTCCACTAGCTCGCCATCTCAATGGCTTCCCCTGACTCCAGGTTTTTTCAAGTGTAATGTTGATGCAAGCTACAATTACAATAATTCTTCAATAGGTGTGGGCTATATAGTACGAGATGAACTTGGAGCTTTTCGTCTTGCGGTTTCAACAAAATTCAAACAGGGTACTAATCCTTTGAAGCAGAAGGAATGACCCTTTTACATGCCTTACAATCCCTACGATGTCAAGGATTTCAAAACATCATCATGGAAGGAGATTGCCAAGTGATACAAGATCTTCTTCATTCACGTTCTCAGAATGCCAATATGGAGCCACTTATCAATGATATCTGCAGTTGGATGGATCACTTACAAATATATCGTTTGAAACGGTATTACGACAGTGTAATCACATAGCGGATAGATTAGCTTAGTATGCACATAATCAACATCATATCTCAAATGTTTGTTATTGTCCTCCAAGATTTTTTGAGGACTTTGTTACTCATCGATCATGTATGATCCTTTCTAATAAAAAGACGTTAAAAAAATATCTACCTTCTACACAGGTCTACAAAAAATATAAACGCATGTCATATGACATAAACCTACCAGTTTGTATAGAACCAAATAAATATAAACTTCATATCAGTATTCACCAATTTAACTATTATTGGCCATACTCTGAAGTTGTTTCAATAAACAGAAAATCTCAATCGATTTGTCATATCACGAAAGAGAGAGTTACCTATATTACATATTTTCTCTTAATTTAATTAGGGGTAGCCCTGTTACAGATCCAGATATCTTGGTTTTTTGGGATATCCGGATCCGTACCATATCCGAGATATTCGTCAAATTATTATCCATATTTGGGTCCAAAATTTGCGGATATCCGGATTAAGGATATCCAATCCAAATCCCTACTAAACTAGAAAATCCTAAGTTCATTAATAGCATACATTCATCTTAAAAAGTTGATAAAACCAATAAAAATTTGATAAACATCATAAGTTTAGTAACAAAACATCACAATCATAGTGTAAATTTATCGAACAAACATAAAGTTTAGTAGATGTAAGGGATGCATCTTCATGTCCAAACCCTTCATTCCTCTTCATATTCTCTTTATAATCTGAAAATATTAAGATTGAATCAAGTTTTTGTAGAACAATGAAATATAAACAAATCCATAAACTAAATCCATAAACCAGACTACAAGAGCAATGAACAACTTATTAGTTATGGAACTAAGACAAGGAAAAACAAAATCTTAACTATGAAATTAAGTGACAATACTCATAGTCATAATAGAAACATGATCATGGATGTATGCTTAGAGTCTTTACTTTTGTATCTGAAAACAACCATAAATTAGTATTAGAAAAGCTATTTAAAAGTTTTTAAAAGAGGAAAATAAAAAAACTTAACCTGATTCGATATTCTCAAGCTTGACAAGCGTTTCTCTACGTGTAAATCTACATCATCGTCACGATACCAATCTTGAGTGCATATAAGAGCTTCCACGGTTCTTGGTGTTAGTGAACTACAAAAACGATCAAGTACTCGACCTCTTATGCTAAACGCAGATTCTGATGCAACAGTTGAAACAAGTATACCCAACAATGTCTCTTGCCATCAAAGAAAAAACCTTATACTTAGAACCTGTTATCTTCCATTAATCTAATATTTTAAAAACTAGACTCTTTCGATTCTCCCAAATATAATCTAAATATAACTGTAGCTCTAATTTTATAACCTCAGTTCGTTTACTTTCCTCAGCATCATCAAACATCGTGTCCATCAGTGAATGTCTCTTCTTTTTGTCTCTAGCATCTGACTCTAAATCTCTTTTTCTTTGGGAAGATACTAGTGGATCTTCTGATTGCAAATATGCATAATATGCAAATAATCTGTCCAAAGTATTTGTGATCTTGTCAATCAAACACTGAGCCTCATAAAGTGGGTATGTACCCTCAATCATCCACTTTACCCATCTCATTTTGTATCGAGGATCAAGAATTGCAGCAACATAGATCAACATATTTGTGTTGTCCAAATTTCCCCAATACTTGTAAAACTTCAGCTTCATTTTTCCAGCCATAGCTTGCTCGTGTCCATCCTCCACTTTGTCCATCTTTACTATCATCCAGCCAACTCCAAATATCTCATTCATATATGTATTTCCAGTAACATATTTAGACCTAGATATGTTCACTGTTGCATCATAAAAATACTTCAAAATATCAGACAATGCACTAGCATATAACAAATCACTTTCACTTGGTACACCTTCATAGATTATGTTAAGGTTTGCAACATACTTTTCACCTTCTAGCCTTTGATTCAACCTTTTGAATCTCCAAACACTCCTTAAACCTTGTCAACCTTCGGCGAACATATCTAACAGCTGCTCCAATCCTAAAGATTGAACCATGTGATTCCTGAAGGTCGTCTTTCACAATCAGACCTAAAATATGTGCTCCACAGCGCATGTTCAGAAACTCTCCATCCAAAATAGTTGTTTGCCAGGAAGTCAACATTTTTTGTAAGTACTTTAATGCAAAATCATTAGAACTTGCATTATCTACTGTAATGGTAAACACCTTCGTAATTCGCCAGAAAATGCAACACTTCTTAACCATTTTACCAACTGTTTCACCAGCATGATTATTAACTATGTAGAATTGATGATTCTTTTGTATAGCCTCCAATTCTCATCTACATAGTGAGCCGTTATACACATGTAGCCTAGATTTTGTATGGATGTCCAACAATCATTAGTCAGAGAAATACTACCTTTGTAGTTTCAAAAAAACTTCCTAAGCTTGCTCCTTTTATCCTCATAAATCTCTAAACAATCTTTAGCCACAGTTTGGCGATAGGGGATATCAAACCGTGGTACAACAACACTCATGAATCTTCTAAATCCCCTATATTCAAAAAATCTAAAAGGAAACTCATCCATAATGATCATTTCCACTAATGTCTTACAAGTTGCTAATTGAATAAATGCTACATAAGATAGTACTTTACTCCCTACAACTCCATCCATTTCATTCTGATGCAATAATGTTGATTGCTTAAGCTTTTTAGCATGATTTCCACTATCACTTTCTTCTCTAATCTTCTCTTTTCATCTAGGAATGTGTTTTAACATTGCACTAGTTGTAGAACCATGCTTAGTTCTACATGTAATCATTGTTCCACAATAAATACACTTAGCTTTGTTGAGAATATTGGTCTTCACAAAAGACGACCATACCTTTAATCTTTTCTTTGATTCCTCATTATTTAATGAAGACTCTGTCTCTTGATGTTCTTCATGCAAATCTGGATTGGAACTTCCATCCTCAATACCTAAATTTTGTTGTTGATTTTGTAGGATTATCCGTAGAATCCATCTACACAAACTCATGTTCAACTCAAGCTTGTAAGAGTATAATAAGTCTATTCGATCTAGTGGTGTTTAGGGTTTAATCGGATGATGGTTAGGGTGTATGGTATGTGGCATTGTGATCCAAGAATGGAATGATACAAACACGAAGTTCTTTCTCTCGTAGGAATAGTATCTTAGGGTCTCCGCATACCCGTGTTGGTTTTCTAGCCAATATACCATAAGGTCCAAGGTTTAGGTTAAAAGAAATGGATCAAATGACAAGGAATTGGCTTGGTTTTGAGGGTTTAGTCGGATGGTGGTTAGAATTTAAGGTATGTGGCATTGTGATCCAAGAATGGGACGATACAAACATGAAGGTCTTTCTCCTCGTAGAAGTAGTATCTTAGGGTCTCCCATACCCGTGTCGGTTTTTCAGCCAATATATCATAAGGTCCAACGTTTAGGTGAAAATAAATGGATCGAATGATAAGGAATTATCTCTGTTTTAAGGGTTTAGAACGAAAAGGTGTGAAGCGAACATCTACGATTTGGGGAAGAAATGAAATTAGGGTTTCGTCGATACAAAACCTAAATCTCTCAATAGATGGATTAAAGCAAAGAAATAGAGAGGCCCTTACCTCTCAGAGTGACAACTTGAAGAAAAGTGATGACTCGAAGAAGAAGTTGTGACCATTCGACGGAACTTCCTATGAGATTAAGGTCGAAGGTCGAATGCGGTAGAAGATTCTTGAGTCTCTGAAACTCGAAATGAGATTAGGTTAATAGGTTAGTTTTAATGTTTTATGGGCTTCAAAAATTTCATTGGTTTAAATTGGTCCATGGGTAAGCAAAATGGACATATGAAGGTGTGTTGTTAATAGGCCCGGATATCCGATTATCCGGCCCAGAACTTTCTAGTATCCGTATCCGGATTTTCCGAATCCTTTACTTTGCTATCCGTATCCGGATCTTTTTCCCACGGATACCTGTTTTTTGGATCGGATAACAGATCCGAATCCGGATATCCGGCCGATCCAGATATTCAATCCCACCCCTAACTAGGGGAAATAATAATATTGCCAGAATTGTTTTCTTTTAAACAACAAAAACAATAAATAAAATTTTGAACAATATTTATAGCCCATATCTCCCCAAATCTTCGTATAAGGACAGGTCGTTAAAAATATGTGATTTTCTAAATTATTATGTTAAAATACCTACATCTTAAAAATGTTAAACAAGACTTTTACTTACATATCCCTTTTTCTTAAAAAAAACATGCAATAGTATTTTAAAAATAATCCAAACCAAACAGGGGTTCAATATATTTCTCACATCAATATAAACAAAGCATAGCACAAAAATGAGAGAGAGAGAGGAAGGGTGAAAACATAATGGTGAAAACGAAATGGTGGAAACAGAATTGGCGACACACCTTTTCAACTGAGTTTGGTGTGTCTTCGAGTAGAAGAGGGTGGTTTCGTCAGAATTTGACGGTTGTGTCAAGACAGTTAGTTGGTGTAACTGCCGACAGTTGGGTAACTGTTGATTTGCAGAGGCTATATAAGTTTTGTGAGTGTGTTTGTACCGATGATGTTGAACATAGTTTAAAGGAAAAATTTCCTCTGTTTTTATTGACCCTGGCTGATAAGATTAAGAAGCAATTACAAGAGTGTTCTTTTGGAATTGAGGATGAAGTACTCAACCTACCTTACGACATCTGTGAAGATGCGACAAACGCTACTCGTCATAGCATCATAGTTGAATACCTTACCAAGCCAGGGGGTGTAGAGGAAGAAGTAACCGAAAGAATCATGAAGCACCAGAAACTGCATTTCATCTTCCAAACAGAGGATGCGATGCAATCAGTGATTCGTAGAGGTCCATGGACATTCAATGATTGGATGTGTGTTACACAAAAATGGACACCATTTCATTCGGACAAAGAACTCCAGCACATACCCTTTTGGGTGCAAATCCATGGAATTCCGATCAATTTTTTGACTCTCCGTTTGGGGAGGGAACTTGGAATGAATCTCGGTAATTATATAGAGACAGAATTTAAAGGAGATGACACATTCATGGTGAAATATGTGTGTCAAATTATGGTGGAGCATCAATACATCACTATTCAAAGGATTGTTAGATTCGGCAGTTAAGAGACAATTCTAAAATTTCTGTAACGTGTGTGGTTTGATGACACACGATGCCAACGAATGCCCAAGTAATGTGAAAGAAGAACTAGAGTAACATGATCACGACGATGAAGATGACACTCCACCAGGTTTTCACGAGGAACAAAGAACAAATGGCGGTCCAGTGCCTTTTGTAAATGGAGAAAGAAATGGACGTGATGTAGATGATCAACAAGAAAGGCCTAAAAAGAGGAAGACGGAAGCCTCTTCCTCAAATACTACAGAACAACCACATTCTCATTTGGTTTGTTACGAACTGCGACAAGGCTACACAACTGACAATGCCCATGAAAATTTCTCCAAAAGAATAAGAACCGAATCATAGGCAATGGAGATCCGCAACTGGTTCATGAAGCCGCAGGATGAAGAAAGACGCAGGGAAAGAAACACAAATTCAACATCACCACACACATTTGGAGAAGGTTCCGTGGATCATAAGCCACTGGAGTCAAGATAAATAAAACCGTTTGGAACTTTCGGCGATTGAAAAGCAACCTGGTAGTTCGACACCTAAATGGAATCAGGGCAACCTATTCCCCGGACATACTTTTCTTGATCGAGACGAAGAATGAAGATGATATGGAGTGTGATGCGGCAGCTCAATTAAGTTATGATAATGTACGATGCGTATTGCTTCTAGGCATAGGAGGCGGTCTACCTTTAATGTATAACAAGAATGTTTCTGTAATCATCTTATCCATGGATGAAAGATTCATAGATTGTAAGATAAGAAATAAAGAATGCTTTTTTTGTGTTTATGGTCATCCGATACAGAAAATATGTCATGTTCTATGAAAAGATTATAACACATTTCATTAAATCGAAAATGACCATGGTTGATGGTTGGATATTTAAATGAAATACTTAATGCTAATGAGAAAAGAGATGGCCGAGAGAGAAAATTGGATTCTAGTTGATTTTTGAAACATGGTCTCAACTTGCAAAGTTTTAGACTTACCTTTTACTGGAAGCAACTTGACTTAGGATAGGTAAACGACGAAGTCATCCAATGGAGAGTTGGCTTGATAGAGCATTGTCAAATGATGAATGGAAGGCTACATATCCAGCATCGGAAGTGGAGTACTTAGAACTTATTAAATCAGATCATAGGCCTGTTATAATTATGATAAAGAGAACAATAGAGAAAGGCCACAAACCTTTCTGTTTTTACGCTCGTTTATGTCAAAAACCAGAAATAATATCCATGTTATTCGGATAGTTGAAAATTCAGCGTAGTAGAAGAGATATTTCTGCCTAGAAACAAGAAAATCCAACCAATACGGTTAAGAGAATCAACAAGCTAAAGATATGCATTGATCAATGTCATTCAGATCCGATGATTATGACAGCACTGGCACAAGAATCTAGAAATGAAGACATATTCTGGTATCAAAAGAGTAAAAACAAATGGCTCAATCATGGAGACCATAATACTCTTTTCATCCATGCTGCTACTAAGAACAGGATTGAGAGGAATCGTCTATCATCAATTCATAAAATTAATGGGAAAAAAATTTATAGAAATAAACGAATAGCAAAGGAAGCAGAGCTTTATTTTGACGCTCGTTTAGGTCAAACTCATTTGTTACATAAGCAATGAATGAAGACTTAACAAGGATAGTTACGACTTAAGAGGTTAGAGAGGCAGTCTTCTCTACTGGAGCAACAAGTCCCTGGGACCCGAAGGATTTAAGGCATTATTCTATCAACAATATGGGGACGTAGTCGGAGCAACCCTGATAAAGGAGGTACAACACTTCTTTGAAACATGCATGCTTCCCCAAGATTGGAACCATACCAAATTATGTCTTCTATCTAAGTTAGAACAGCCTACGACAATAAAAGATTTCTGGCCAATAAATCTTTGTAATGTCGTGTACAAAATCATCTCCAAAATCTTAGTACAACGACTAGAGATGATGTTTCCTAATATTATATCGGAAAACCAAGCATCTTTCATCACCAGAAGATCTATTAATGACAATATACTGATAGCCCATGAAATTTTACACTCTTTGCGTGTAAGAGGAAGATGTGCAAATTCCTACAAAGCAGTCAAAACCAATATAAATAAGGCTTATGATCAAGTATATAGGAACTTTCTAGAAGTTTTCCTAAAGAAAAAAGGATTCAATAGAAAATGGATAGAATGGAGTATGAACTGTATTCAAACAGTCTCCTTTTTGGGGTTTAATCAATGAAAGTCCATATGGTCATTTTGGGGCAAAGAGAGGATTATGACAAGAACATCCCTTATCACCTTGTTTGTTCATCTTATTTGCTGATGTTTTAAGTTCATTTATGAGACAAGCACAAAGAAATGGCCGTATCAAAAGAAAAAAGCTCAGCAATAATGGTCCTTCTATATCCCAGCAATTATTTGTTGATGGTTCACTATTCTTTTTGAAGGCAGACCAAGAAAACAATAGGAATCTCCTACAAATATTTAAAGAATATGAGCTGCCTCTTGTCGACTAGTCAATCTGGAAAAAGCAGCAATAACATTTGGTAATGGGTTTTTCAACGGACAAAAGAGAGCATAATGAACGTTCTGCAGATACCAAAAATTGGTGGAGGCAGAAAATACATAGGTTTACCAGAACAGTTTAGTCGAAAAAAGAAATAGATACTGCAATATATACAAACCAGATTGCAAAAAAAAAGATTAATGGATGGCAAACAAGATTTCTATCTCATTCGGGCAAAGAAACACTAATTAAAGTTGTAGCTTATGCAATGCCGATGTATTCAATGAATTGTTTCTAGCTACCAAAAGAATTATGCTCTAAAATTGATAGCATGGTTGCAAGATTTTGGTGGGGATCAACAGACGAAAACAGGAAAACATCTTGGGTTGGTTGGAAAAACATGTGAACAAGTTTAACCAAGCCTTACTTGCCAATCAGGTATGGAAACTTAAACCGCATTGAATGTCTACTTTTCAAAATACTTAAGCCAATATATGTTAGAGAATGAAATATACTATTGGCAAACAGAGGATCCCAACTTTCGTATGGATGGAACTCTCTACGATTTGGATGTGAACTGCTCAAAGAAAGGATGTGAATCAATATAGGAGATGGAAAGGACATAAAGATTGTTGTAGAACCTTGGCTGCCAACTATGCCTCCAAGATCACCTCTATTAGTATCCACAGATGATCCAAATCAACCAGTAAGTACTATTATCGATGAGCATACACATCAATGGAATGAGGAATGAATGAGACAAATAGTTGACCCATCGGATCATCAGGTTATAACCAAGCTGTTTCTACATAGTCACACCAAAAGATATTCAATCATATGGAGCTGTACAACCAATGGTATATATACTGTTAAATTGTTGACACCCAAGACAAGGAGAGGAAATAGAAAGATCTTTAAAAAAGACCTTCCAAATAGCTGCCTTCTCATCATGTTCTTTCTTTCTCCAATGTCCACAAACGTATTTTATATCCACGTCATTGAACCCCAAAAATCATCACTATAGTGAAATCCATTGGCCGATCTAGAATATAAACTTATATGAAACATAATTTGAATAAAATAAATTTATACAGGGTTCAATTATAATAAATTAAAATTTTTTGTTAATTTTAATAAATATATTACAAATTTTAAGTAAAAACTACATTAATTTTAAAATAGAGCATGAGGCACTTGTCTCCCCCTCATAAGCATGCGTTCGCACCTGGTAAGTAAGCATTTTAAAATGGAGCATCGTTATTCACAAAGCACAAGAACATTGTATATTATGCAGAATAATGTGAAGAATCTAAAATTTGGAATATTCTCAACCTTGTTTTGATGAAAACGAAAGATCAACAAGAAATTACTGAAAATCAGGTATCTTTTTCCTTTTCAACTTTGGAGAAATTCATTATAAAAGAGAATTTTCCAAAAATATGTCAATATAAACCTTTTTCGAAAAAATGTATTGATATAATTTTTAAAAAATATTTAACTTTATTTTACGTTCAAAATTTTTTTACAAAAAATAAAAAAACAAAACCTCTAACTAAAAAAGTGTCTTTAATTTAAAAAATATTATTTTACATGTTATTAGTATTATTAAAACAAATCAGATATTTATAAATAAATAAAAGGGAAAATAAAAACCTTGTTCGCCGCTTGTTCTCTCTCAAATCGTCCGACGCAACCTTCTTCTCCAATCTTCGTCTGGTTCGTTCCTAAAACTCTAGTTTTCTTCTATTTACATTAAATTGTTCTAACTTTTTTTTACTTTTCTTGCTTTCCGTTATTTTTTTGCTCACCAACTCCCATTAATTTGGCATGATGCACTATGCTCCTGTGCTTGAGATGTTGGATGAAAGTTATGGAGAACATATGGCCACTTAAACATCGACCAATGCAAGTATTCTTTGATTTTATCCAACTTTTTGGGAGTTTTATTTGCACAGACGTTTACCTATGATGATAATGCTGATATAGTAAACAAGGCTATTCTT
Source organism: Cardamine chenopodiifolia (assembly GCA_963922655.1). Classification (NCBI taxonomy): domain Eukaryota; kingdom Viridiplantae; phylum Streptophyta; class Magnoliopsida; order Brassicales; family Brassicaceae; genus Cardamine; species Cardamine chenopodiifolia. The sequence goes on from OZ000490.1 coordinate 4,933,544, forward strand.
TCATCTTACATTTAGATATCGTTGCCACTAGCCTGGAACAATAATTTGTAGTTGGTTTACAAAAAACAGTAACTAACTATATTTAGTTGTCAGGGTCCTTAGTGCTGTGGAGTTGGAGCTGACAAGATTTGGGGGCGTAACAATTCAGATGCTCATTACAAAGCTTTCTTATATGCTGGTATTAACATTAGTGGTACTAATGGTGAAGTTATGCCAGGACAGGTCTGTTTTATCAATGGAGCTGTAATAATAATTATCTTATTGTTCTGTTTTACCAGTTGTTAATCCTCTGACATTATTATAAACATTTGTGTAGTGGGAATTCCAAGTTGGCCCGAGCGTAGGAATCGAAGCTGATCATGTTTGGTGTGCTAGATACCTTCTTGAGGTAATCATAAATTTCTTTCGTTGAGTGGAGTAAGTGAGTGAGAGAGTTAAGCTCTTGTAATTGTTGTTACCTTTCTGCAGAGAATCACAGAACAAGCTGAGGTTTTCCTAATGCTTGATCCCAAACAGGTCGAGGGTGATTGGTACTGTGCTGGTTGCCAGACTGCTAGTATCGACCAATTCTCATGGGTATATGCAATGGAAGTCAGAAAGATTTCACATTTTAAGTCCTTCTCCTCCTTTGATCTAAATTTTAACTTGGCAGGGTGTGCCTAACCGTGGATGCTCAATCCGCGTGGGGCGTGATACCGAGAAAAAAGGTAAAGGTACTGATTCTAGATTGATAAGACATATTTTTTTGTATTGCTAAATATTGCTAACATGTATTTTTTCGAATTGGAATATAGGTTACTTGGAAGATAGGCGTCCAGCATCAAACATGGACCCATACATTGTGACCACACTTTTGGCTGAGACCACACTCTTATGGGAGCCAACTCTTGAGACTGAAGCACTTGCAGCTCAAAAGCTTTCCTTGAATATTTTAAATTAGTCGAAGCTTTCATGAATCCGATGAATACACACTTGTATCTGTGATCCGGGATTATAAGACATTCTTTGTTGTTTTTTCATTTGCATTGTTGAAAGCTCAGAACTGTATGGACAATGTTTATCCTTTTATATTGGTTCTTAAGACTATTATGGTCTCACTGTAAGATATTGGTTCTAATCATCATGTCCATATGGTCCATTTTCTAGAATTTTTCCTTTATTATATGGCTTCAAATAAACCCTCTTAAGATGTAGACTGTAAGCTAAAAAGAAGGTTGAGTGACGTAGACGCTTTTTCTGTACGAGGGTACAGACAATGATGAGCTCACGACTCCTCTCCAGCACGAAAGGGGAGAATACAATCTAACCTTTAGGCTTCTCATCTCTTAGCTTCGCAAATCGCAACCTTAAAATTTTCTTAGTTCCATCACTACTGTCTTATAAAAGCCCCAACCAACATCATCCTCAAACCCTCAGAACTGTGGAAGTATCATATCGGTTTTGATTAGTAACCTTTTACCATTAAACGTATACCAATTTCGTGGTCACTGATAAAAAAATCAGAAAAATTCAGCGGTACAAAGCGACACTATCATTTATCTTTTACCGTTTCTACCAATTCCGGTGTTAAGAACCTTCTCTTTTCCCTAAATAACTCTTATCGTTTTGTGTCAGCAATCGGACTAGTCCAGTTCTATGGCTCTCCTCTAGGCTCTAGTATAAACCTTTTTTTTTGTTAATTGGGGGAATCGTAGGCCAAAATATGTTAACATATATACAACACAATTAAAATAACTTTTAAATAAACCCGATTTTTATTTAATTAATTATATTATTTTAAAAATATTTAGGATTTTATATATTTTAGATTCAGTCATTATTTTTGGTATTTTAAATTTGTTTTTAAATTCTGTCATTATATTTTAGATATTCTAAAATTTTCAGAAGACATATTCTAATATTTTCCAGAATATCTATTCTTATTGTTAGAAAGCGTAATCTAATTTTTCTAGAGCATGTACAACTGTTAGAATAAGTATTATAATATTTTCATTCTAAAAATCCTAGAACATGAAAGATTGTTAGAATACGTAATATAAAATTTTCAGACTATGAACAAATGATAGAATACGTAATCTAATAATTTCATCTGGCTATAATACCTATTCTAAATTTTTGAGAACAATTTTCATCAACCTAAAAACCTACTTAAAAATGCTTAAAATAAAAAATTGTCTTCTTCAAATCTTCGTAATAAGTGTTTATCTACATGTTTGTATGGTTTTTTTTAAATGATATTAATCTAGTATTAGGGATAAATTAGAAAAAAGTGACAATTTTTTTTAAAAAGGTGTTGATGGAAATTTTTTTAATTAGAACTCCTTTATAATGAAATTTTCTTTCAACTTTTCAAGTCGAAAATACAGAAAACAAAATGGTTATTTATTCTTTTTTTTTTTTTAATCTATAAATGACGATGTTTCCGCTGAACTTTTATTAACTTTTGTAACCAAACTAACTGGCAAAAGTCGCGCTGCTTATAAAGATATATATGTAACCATCAATGGCCATAATGATAATATTAACAAAACAACCCCCTCAACTATTAATATATTGGGTTTTATTATATTTTAACCTAGGAATAATATGTGTTTTAGAGTCTTTGTCCTTTATCTTAGAGTTTTATCAGGTATGAAGTCATTTGGGAAAATTTTGATCCATTTGGAATGAAGTTGGAGCAAAGGAGCAAAAAGAAGTCGATTGGAGTGCTTCAAATCGATCGATCCGAATGGGGATCTATCCGATTTTACATACCGTCGATCTGAGGAATTTGCCATGTTTAATGAGATCGATCGATCTCATATCTAAGGAATTGCCGTGAGTTTCCAAATTGATCGATCCTACCTAGCATAATGTCGTATAAATCAAGATCGATAAAAGGATTTCAGATTGATCGATCCAAGCTTGGACCGATCGATCCATCATTAAGCACGATCGATCTTAATTGCCATGAAAAACCTTAGTGATCAATCCAAACAAAAAAAGGTACCCGAGAAAAATGGGAATATTGCTTCTTATCCTAATTGATTTAGAATTTTGACCTAGACGAGTCTTGCCCTATAAATACTTGTTTTAAGTCATTGTTAAGGCTATGCTTTTATTTTCTATTGCTTTTCTTGAGACCTTGTTAAGAGATATAGTTTAGAATGTTTTCTATTGGATCTTTATGAGTTCTTCTTCTATCATGAGTTGTTTAATTACTTCCATGTCTGAGTAGTCCTCTAATTAGGTTTAGGGTTTTCAAAAGGATTATGAATCATTGAACTAGACATAGATAGGGAATCATCTTATCATATATTCATCTATTATTGCTCTAATTGCTTAGACTAGATTGATCGCCTTGTTTATTATTTTAGGTTGAACCTATTCTCCAAAAGCTTATAGGTTGCTGGATTGAACATAGATGAATGTATTTTCTTAGCCAATGAAAATTGATGCTATTGCGATACGTGAACATATTGAACCTAATCGTTAATACTTGTTTAGAATTTAAAGTTCAAACGACAGTTTAGATACTTAGGTTGCTAGATAAAGTAATTGATGCAACGACAGTGGATTGGTTATACATTTATGTTTGAGTTTGAGATAAATGTTTAATCCATTCCCTGAATAATTTTATGGTTCATGATCTTTGATTCCCGAGAAATTTCCTTGACTTAACGCTTTTAATCTTTTGATTTACATCGTTTACATACTTTATATTTGCTTTCTTTAGTTCATATTCACACAAACACTCTTGTTTCGTCTTAGCTTGGCATTCTTTCTATAAGAATCATAGTGAAACCTTTGTCTATGTGGATTTGATCCCACCTATACTATTGCGTTTTTCTGGACACTTGAAGTTCTATATTTGGGTTTAAAAGTTGTGTATCAAGTATTTACCGCTGCTACCGGGGAACAATTGTTACCTTTGAATCTAAAACTGAAGCTTAGTATAAGATTTACTAATTACGTTTTAGTATTTCTTGTTTTTTATTCTCAAGTGTATGTTAAGGAGAAATGATGGTTCTGAAAGTCTCCTGCAATTCACTAATCAAAACCTACCAAGAACAGAGCGTGCCAACAATAGAACAAGGAAGGAAAAATCGAAACTAGCCAACAAGGGCGATAACATCGACAACAACGCACTCGCTGATGATCAAGCCGCTGTAGCTACTCAACTCAAAGAATTTCAACAAAAATTGCAATCGTTGCATTAACAACAAAAAAAATAGCAAGCTCAATAGCGTACTATTGGGGACGTAGACACTCCTCATTCGTTCTATCAAAACAGAGTTGCTATATGTCCACCAGAGATTGCACGGAAAAATTATGAGATCAAGTCTTTAAATGCAGTGGTGGAGCAGCATCTCTTCCATGGGTTAACAGCTGAGAACCCAAGGATCATACTGAGAACCCAGAGGAAAATGCAGTACAACGAAGTCGAATAGGGTACAAGCTAGTTCTTTGAGGTCTTGGGTTTAATGCAGAGCTGCTTTCCTTGACCAGTTCTACACCAACTCTAAGACACCCGCTTTGCAGAATAATATCGCTACCTTTGGACAGCTTCCAGAGATTCCTTCTGTAAGGCTTGAGAAATATTCAAAGAATATTGCAGAGAGTGACCTCATCAGGGTATTCAGAGGAATATATTCTTAGCATCGTCTATGATGGTGTTGATTGGGATTACAAGAATGATCTTAATGCTGCAAGTAACAGAGATTTCACGACTAGTATCACTGAAGCATACAAGCTTACAGAAAACTTAGCTGCAAGTTCTAATGACCGTTATCCAGGGTAAAATCAGTCTAGAAATGTCAATATCATGGATTCTCAAATGATTGATGAGCTGACTATTAAGGTAAATCTTTTGCTCAAGGCTTATCAAAGAGGGGTGAATCTTTGTGAAGATTGATCAGACGCCATTTTTTTCAGGGTATAGCTAAGGGTAAGAATGATGAATCAAGAGAGGTTATATATGTGCAAGGACAAGGTTTTGTGCAGAACAAAGGGTTCAATCATAACTACATAAGCCACCCCAATCTATCTTATAGAAATACGAATGTTGAAAAACCTCAACATCAATTCTATCCGCAGTAGAGACAACACTTCGACAACCTTTGAATAATGCGAATGATTCTCAAGGAGACCTCAAGGCTCCTATGCAACAACTTCTTGTTTCCAAACAAAAGTCTGCAGATGAGATCAATGCGAAGATATGTAGCATGTATACTGATTTGAATGGCAAGTTTGAGGCTGTCTCAACACATCTAAAGATGATAGATACTCAAGTTGCTCAAACTGCAGAGGCAGTCAAACTTCAACAAAGATTTCTTCCAAGAAAAAGTGAGCAAAACCCAAGAAATGGAGAAGGTTCCAGTGGCTCCAGAGAGGTTAAAAAACAAGAACAACCTTCTCAAGATATTAGACTTGAAATAATGCTGAAAAAAATCTTGGAAGGTAAGAAAAAGAGAGCAAAAGAGATGAATTATGTTGTTGTTATCATATCTTATCAGAATAGCTAATCATCTTATCATATCTTCATCTACTGTTGTTCTAATTTCTTAGATTAGACTGATCACCTAGTTTATGATTTTAGGTTGAACATATTCTCTAAAAGCTTATACGTTGCTGGATAGAACATAGATGAGCGTATTGTACTTAGCTAACGAAACTTGATGCTATTGCGATATGTGAACAAATTGAAACTAATCGTTAATGTTTGTTTAAAATTCAAAGTTCAAACGACAGTTTAGATACTTAGGTTTCTAAATAAAGTAATTGATGCCACAACAATGAATTGGTTATACATTTATGTTGTGTTCGAGATATGTATTTAATCCATTCCCTGAATAGTTGTCTGGTTCATGATCTCTGATTTCCGAGAAATTCCTTTAATTCATTATCATTTACTTACTTGCTATTTGCTTTCTTTAGTTCATATTCACACAAACAATCTTTTTTTATCTTTGCTTACTATTCTTTCTATAAAAATAGCAGTGCATCATTGGTTTACGTGGATTTGATCCCACCTATATTACTATGTTTGTATGTACACTTAGAGTTCTATATTTAAGATAATCATATGAGTTAATCAACATTTAACTCCAACAACTAGGATTACTAAATTAATATATATATATACATATATATATCACCATAATTATACGTCTCCTTAATCCCACTGTTTCCAGATATATAAAAAAGACAATTTCCTCGATATTAGTCCAACTATTTCTAACCTTCATAATCATTCACTATGTAAATATATTTCATTTGCATAGGTATATACAAATCTATATATATTTACCAACAAATCTTTTACAACACAAATACAGTACCGTAACTATATATATGTAGTTACAATATATCAGGCATTTAAACATATATGAATAATTCCAAAAAGTGTTCCCTAACCACATCTTAAATTAAACATAATAAAACAATTTTATTTTTGATTGCCTACTTACATTTACGTGAAAACATTTAAAATCCCTAAGGTCTACACAATGCGACAGATATTAAAATGCCTAAGTCTAACCTATAAAATCACATCAGTGTAGGATTAGCTTTCTTTAAAAAAAATATATAATTTTGAACACTTCTTAATTTTGAACACTACTTTTGACAAAATAATAATTTTGAACACTTCTACCCTCGTTGGATTAGTTCTATCAAAGGTCGACAGCCGGTATCACAGAAGAAACTGGCTGTCCAACACCAACGGTCTAGCTCCGACGAAACTTATCCGTCGGTAACACAAAAAGAACTGGCGGTCAACCGACGGTGGTCCAGCTCTCTCGTTGCTCGGCCGCCAGAATCCTCCAGGTACGATGACTTTCTATTCTTTGATAACATACAAACCACTTTAGAAAGAGCTGAATAATCCATGATATCATGTTGCAAACCATGTCTCCATTCCTTGTTGATATTTCAAATCCTCCATTGTCTGAATAGTCGATAATTGGTTACGGACTTGCTTGTCTACGAATCTTACAAGATGAGCTTGTTGAGAAGCTGGCTCCCCATGTTTTCGTTGATTTCTCTCCCTGCAAATCGAGTATAAAACTGTTTGAAACACATAACGCAATAAATACGATTTGAGATTACCTAGATTTTTATCGACAAGGAGTGCAAAGATACTGTCCCATTGAGTCAAGTACTTGTGTCCAAGAATATAAGCATAAGGCAGCGCCAAACATTCGCTTAGTAGGGGCAAGAGAAGAAAATATGATTTTGTGTCTCCATTGATTCCAAACAAAGAGAACATGCTGTTGTAATACCATTATTCCAGTGGGATACTCGATTATCTGTTGAAAGTCTATTGTTTGGTGTACTATGTTAGAACAATATACCTTGAGCCCACAGCTTTATTGGCTTCACTTCACGAATCAATTCCCAAATAGATTTGGAATTAAATATCAAGTTATATTTTGTACCTTTGATATTCCATAAAGCCACATCCGGCTCCTCTGAATATTCTTGTTGCTGTTGGTAAAGGATCACCTCTTCAATCTCATTTAAAACATCAATCATGTGGTGACGAGTAGTGTGTGCTGCTACCACACTTCTCATCGATGAGTTTAAAGGAATGCCCAAATCTCTGATTCCCCTTATTCCAATAATGTCTAAAAGTCTTCCCAAAAGAAATCAGTTGTCATACCAAAATGAGGTTGACGCACCATTATGAACTTCAATCTTACTCTTAGGCGCTGCAGTGTGTCTACACTTCAATATTGTTTTCTTTCCAAGCCTCGAGGGAAGAAGTCTCCTTAACTGATAAAAGGGAGCCTTTACGAATTAAATATCTTCGTACCTAATTAACCAAAGAAATGAGTTGCTGACTGGATCCACCAAAGAAGTTTCAAACAGCTCACCAAATTTTCTTCCAAAAATGATTTTAATCACAAACCTCCCTTTGTTTTCGGCTTGCAAATGTCCTTCCATGAAACTTTTGCCTTTTTTGAATTCAACTCCGAGAAAGACCATAGGAAAACATCACATATTTTATCAATTTACTCTATACCTGCTTTGGGTAAACGAAAAGCAGAGATACAGAAGTTTGTGAAACTATGGATGTTTGAAGCAATGAGTTGTAACCTGCCTACAAAAGAGAGATACCTCGCAGTCCAACAGCTTATTATTCACCTTATTTTCTCCAACAACGGTGTATAATCCTGAACAGTCATCCGCTTTGTTAACAGAGGCAAATCCAAATACCTAATAGGAAGAGTACCACTATCAAAAGGAAAATGCTCGAGTATTTCATCCCTTTTTCCCACAGAAACCCCTGCCAAAAACAAAGTTGATTTTCCAAGACTAATCTTAAGACTTGAAGCAACCGCAAAGTCTTTGATAATTTGTAAGATACCTGTTATCAAATGTTCCTTCCCATCCGAAAAAACCAACAAATAACAAGCAAAACACAAATGGGTTTAAGCGAAGCTCTAACAATAAGCGTGATTACCAAATCTTTGTTCTTAAGCTGCTTTTTCCAACAGTCATGATAAAACATGCATGTAAATTTCAAAGAGAAAAGGTGATAAAGAAAAACCTTGTCGAAGGCCTCTCGAGCTCTGGAAACATCCAGCAAGATCCCCATTTACTTGAACTGAAAATGATGTCGTTGAGATGCATAACCTGAGCCAATGAATAAACTTTCCTTGAATTCCCAATGCTTTTAGAGTGGAGAAAAGAAACGGGCAGTGAACTGAATCAAACATCTTTGAGATATCAATTTTTACCATACACCTAGTTGAGACCCTTTTTTTATGATAATTATTTACCAATTCCGAAGCCAACAAAACGTTGTGCAGGAGAATTCGATCCTTCAGAAAGGCTGATTGGTTTGGAGAAATGAATTTAGGTCAAACTAATTTCAATCAATTCGCCAAAATCTTAGAGAAAACCTTCTAGAGAACATTGCAACAAGATAGCGTCTTGTAGTCTTTCATCTCCACTGCTTCTTTCTTTTTTTGGAATAAGAGCCATGATCGTTGAGTTTAACCCCTTAGGAAGAAAATCCTTAACAGAAAATAATTTTAAGGCTGCAAGCACATCCTTTCCAAAAATTTCCTAAGTCTCTTTGAAAAATTCCGAGGTAAAGCCATATGGACCTAAAGATTTGTTACCCGGCATAGATAACAAGATTTTTTTAATCTCTTCATCTGTAACTTCCTTAATTAAATTCTCATAATCTTCCACATCACACTCAAAATCTAGAATATTTCTTAAATTTTCGTCATTCATACCTTGAAAATCCGGATCTAAGAAGTTCAAAAAAGAATGAAAGTGACTTTCAGCTACCTCTTTAATCTCAGTTTGTGTTTGAACAATCGTACCATCAACACGCTTGAGCATCTTAATTGAGTTCAAGGTCTTAGAATTCTTGACAGCTTGATGGAAATATCTCTTTTTACCATCACCTTCTCTTAACCAGTGAAATTTCGATTTTTGTCGCAAAAATCTCTCTTCCAAGACTGAGAGATGGTTCCCCTTGTTATAAGTTCGTACTTCATCTTCCATTAGGCCTAAGATGGGGTCAACAAAGTTTGGGATTGACAAACACAAAGCTCATCATAAGCTTTTTTGGTTCTGTTTTATAAATCACGTAGACGATGTTTACTCAACTCTCGGATTTTCGGCTTTAGTGCATTTAATTTCTTTGAGAGCCGAAACAGAGCTGAAGTGGATATTGCAATGTCCTCAGTATCCATTCATAAACTCTTTATCATTGGAAAAAACCCCTGAACCGACGTTAAAGCATTCATGAATTTAAATGGGTGCCTTGGTCTAATGAGCGGACCTACAAACCTAAACTCGGCAACGCATATGATCTGAGCATCCACTTACTTCAAAAGAATAATGAGCTTGCGGGAACTCCTGAAACCATGAATGATTAACAAGAACCCATTTTCTTGCATATTAGGCCCTTTTCTCTTTTGTTGCACCATGTATAACGAGAACCATGCGTTAACATCTCCAAGAGAGAAAAAAATCTAATAACATCCTGAAAGTTTTGCATTCGTATTGTAACTGACGGTGAGGACTCATAATTCGAATACTATTCAATATCCACTATCTCATTAAAATCTCCAAGAATCATCCAAGGTTAATTTTTAAATAATGGTGATTGATGATGATTTCGAAAATCCTCCCAAAGAATCTTCCTTTCTTCAACAAAGTTTGATGGATAAACAAATGAACAGAAAAATTTCTTCTCAAATCCATCCGTAAAAACTGAGCATGTGATCATTTGCCCACTAGTAAAACAGGGAGTAAGCCATACTTGAGGACTCCATCAAAACAAAGACTGACCACCCTTTGAAGACCTTCTGCATAATTGTCTCCATTTTATTTTCCTTCATCCTCATTTCCAAAAGAGTTCCAAACTGCGTGACACCAGAGTTAATCCAATTTTTTACAACATAATGCTTGGTCGATTTATCAAAACCACATACGTTCAAAAAATATTCGATATAAGTTATCTATGTTTAGCTGACTTCGTACTCGCAACACTCAAGAGAGTGTTTTGAGTTGACTTATAAACTGATCTAGTTTCTCTTCGTGGAAGAATCTGTGATGCTCTTTGATCAGCCTTGACTAAAACGTCTTCAGCCCATTCTTATTATCACTAACAAGACTCTTAGTCTCCGTTTCCTGAGCTTGCAATGACTCCAAAACAATACCACTTGAATGATCCGCTAACACATCAAAACGAGATGGTGAGACTTCTATAAGAAAATCCTTCTCACCTAGACATCCACCTTTGATCTCCTTTTTCAGAGAAAATATTTCCCACACTTCTTTTGATTTTTCATTAAAGACAGAACACTCTCCTACATCAGCTTCATCTGTATATTTACATACAGGATGTGTTGTACTTTGGAGCCTTTTTCCCAACATCCTCGCTACTCAATTAATCATCCACAGCCAAGATTGGTGAATGTTTGTTCCGAGAAAAATTAACCAATTGTTCTCCCTCTAGATTTACCCTTGGAATCTCTTTGATACTCTCTGAAACCATAGCTTTAACTTTATCAATATAAATTATTTTGTTTCTAGGATTTGACTGATTATCCGCTAAGCCAAACTCAATAATAGAGCAGTCAAATCTGCAATGTATCCACCACCCACGTATGTAGCTACACCTACAGGATGTGCCGGATCTTGTTGAAAATTACTAACCTGCGTCCCTTATGTACAATTTCTTATCTAAGCACAAGTTTGCGACATTAAAACGGTAATTGATTGTGGGATATCACTACTAGACCTCGATACTCCTCCCCTTGTGATCGTTCTAGGAATCTCAATGTCTTTAGACTTATCCCGACAAGTTTCATTCAAATGACCCCACTTAAAAAATTTGTTGCATTTAGGAGGAAGCCAAGGGTATTGATAAAGAACCTCTGATTCCACTTAGTGCTTTGTCTTAAACAAAATGAACTAGGTAAAGGTTTAGTCAAATCAACATCCACAAAACACCTTAGCCTCATCAAATTTACTGCATAACTTTGTATCTAGATGTAGAAGCTTTGGTACCCCACCACACTAGATAAGAAACTTAACCTCTTCCAAGAGAAAAAGAGCTGGAACTTGCTTGAGAGTAACCTAAAGAGGTATTCTCCTAAGCACAGATTGATCTTCTTCCATTATTGGACCATACTTCGAAACCATCATAGGTATATCCGCAATATTCTATATCCCTCTACGTAAGGCTCTATCTCAATTGTAGTTGGATTCACTACATAAGCATCAATTCTTATAGCCTTATTACCATATCTCTAAATCTTATTCAGTATGACGTGAATCTTAGTGATATGTGGAGCAGCGTCTAGGAATTTACCAACGATCAAATCATCCAATGAAGGAGCTTGATCATTCAATATTTTGTCTGAACCTCAATAAAGGAGTTCCCTTTTCCTAAATTTATCATCAGATTATACTTTGACAATGACAGTAACTTTTGACCAACGACTAGATAGGATTTTTGAGGTGAAACCCCAAGGATTTCACCGAAACTGCAGCATTGCCATTTGTATCAGTACCAGACGCAAAAACCTCCTCCACCACTGCTTCTGAAATAGGCTTTGGACCTATCACAGAAACGATGTTTTCCAACAAACCTGAACCAGCCCCAACATAGCCAAGCAAACCGCCAGAAGAAACGATAGACTTGGACTGGGAGACAACCTCTTAAAAACTTGAGACTTCTGAAGACTCCTCTACAGACCCTGCAAATTCGACTCCAACAACTGAAGCAGACACCGAACAGACAGCAAAATCACTTTAACCTCCCCAGCATCACTCCACTCAGCACTAGGAACCAGCTCTGACTGAAAACCCACACCGAAACCAGAAACAACAGATCTCTCGATCACCAAACCTCTGACATATTCTACGACCACCAACACAAAGGAACCACCCCCAAAACAAAGCCCACACCCGTAGAACCAACAGCCACAAAACCCTTAGCGGAAGCCAAACCCAGAACTGCAGAAACGACAACCTCATACCTGAACTCTTAACCACAGAACCAGAAACCTTGATCACATGATCAAAATCCAGCGAAACAACCCGACAAAGCAGAAGCAGAACCCGCAAGAGGTCGAAACTCAACCAGGCCAGCATCAATTGACCCCCGAGAAGACTCTTCCACAGCCACCCGATCACCTCCTTCCTTACAAGGCGGATTAGCCGCCGTTTTGCTCCACACGAAATCTTAAATCCTAATCACCAATATCGTCGCCCTATCCTCCTTGCCACGTCAGCCTCCCCCTTGACACATATTTAAAATTAGATATAATTATACCTTCAAATGTTTTCTATAAATTAAAAATTAGATATAATTATACCCCCTTCCCCAAGGTATGACAACAACCCAAATTCAATTCCATAAGACGACTCTGTAAAGAAATCCATTAATTAAATTCAAAATGCTAAATACAAGTTACAAAGTCCAGATTTATATAGGTTTTCACAAAAATTATACGTAAATAATATAGTAAAATTTCCCACGTCCAAAATGAAGCACAATTAAACCTTAAATATGTAATCAACATTTACTGACCCATAGATTGTGGTAAAAGCTAGATAATAACACACAATTATAACAATTAAGTGGAGCCATGTACATGAACAGACACTAGGTGCCCCAAACGTTCACGTCAAATACATATAAATGGATCTACAGACTGACAAATATCTAATATCCAAAAATGCCAGATACACAGCAAATAACATAGACTTTGTCTTATGAACTTCACCCTCTTTCCAACTTCAACCAGCCTGCCATTTATCTTAGAATAAAAAGATTACCAAACCATCACAGTGACATCCTAATACAGATGTCTCTTGCATACAACACGGACGGATCCCTTTCTACAATAATTCAGAGAAACATTGAATTTCTGTTAGCATATCACCAAATAACGGAAGGGGAGGCAATCAATATAACTATGAGGATCAGCCAGTTCGCTAATGCACTCAATCTATCAAGAAGAGAGGATACAACTACACACATTGATCTCTATGTTGTGGTACCAAATAAGAATTTTGATAACGCAACGATGGACGTAAACAGACTCATTTGTGATATACAAGCATCAGTCAGGCTGGCAAACCATGACAAGGATAATGAAGAATGCACAATTTCTCTACAAACTTTCATGGAAAGAGGAGATAGTAACACAATAGCTTGCAACCACAAATTTCACCATCCATGTATTGTTCAATGGATCCAAATTAACAAAAGTTGCCCGATTTGTAGGGACACAAAACTCTATACTATTAAAATTAAAGTACAAATAAGTTTTTACCCATATAATTTTAAAGAATATATTACACTAATTGTTATTATGTTTACTAAGAAAAAATCAATTCATTAAGAGTAATCTTGGATTAACATTAATCTATTTATTTATATATCTAAACAATTTCCTAATTAATTTTCTATGATACTTACAACCAAACATAATTATTTCTTTATCTAATATTAATAGTATGAATTATGATTCTCCTATTTCCTTTTTAATCTTATTTCAGAACTATTTTAAATTATTATATAATACATATAGATAATAAAAATTTAGATTTTTCTGCATATTTTATGGTTCAAAGTTTTTTAAACGAATATATATTTCTCAATTGATGAAGAAAAAAATGTGTGTTCAATATTCCACATCGACTAAAAATTTGGACAATGGTTTTGAGTCATATTATATATAAAGAACTAAAATGATTCCAAATACAAATGAGTAATAAGCATAATTTATCATGCGTCCAAATTTTAAAAAATTATGTGGTTTAACCCGGTTTTTTAGTTGAAGAAATTTAAACAACTTGCTGATTTTTTATTTGTTAAAATGGAAAAATGTCAAAATGCAATCAATATTCAAGATATGCAATTAATATTAAAATCTGAATCAAGTTAGTTTTAACATGGATTTAAAAACAAAAAATTTCTATATTATTATTATTATTATTTGAGAAGTATATTTAAAAAGATAATTTATATTTGTTAGTTATTATGAAATACAACTAAAGATATACTTTATTTTAATTCACTAAGGATATAAACTAGATTAGAATAATTTAAAACATTGATTTGGGTCATAATGATCAACAGGTTGGTAAAATCTCTATACGGATATCCTGTTCTAATCTCTTACTCAATTCCTTGCCCATTGGACTGAATAATCATTCAAAAACAGGTAATTATATAAAAAGGATCAGTTAAAAATGGAAAGTATCCAATGGATACGGGACATGTTGGATTTCTGTCCGTAAAGACTGGTGTAAAACGAATGTTAGATAACTAATTTTATAATATTGAGTAAGAAATATAATATATATATATATATATATATAAATCTTTAATATTAGAAATACTTATTTATTATAACTAAATTTTACTTATTAAAATTGGTTTTTAATACAAATGGACTATTATTATCAATATAAAACGGATAATTATATAACAGGGATAGATTATAGGATGGAATGTTCCCGAAGAATATCGAACATGACGGGTTTTTGTTCCAAAATGGACAGGTCTAAGAAAAATATTAGATAAGTAATCATATAATATATACTAAAAATATAATATATATATATATATCTTCAATATTAGAACTCTTACAAAATATTAAAATGGGTATATACGTAAAAATAACAACACTAACACTTATTAAACTTTAATAAATTATATATAACTAAAGTAAAAATGATTGTAAAAACTAAATAAACAGAATTTATAAATCAATAAGTTATCTGGAAAACTGAACACAAAATATTAAATTTTAAAATATAAACAATTTCTACAATGATTAAGAAAACACTTACCCGCAGTATACCGCGGATTCAACTCTAGTCTTTAGTAAAATATGTTACTTTATTTCAATATTATTACCTCATCTTACTAGACTTAAAAAACAAATATTGCCTAAAATTGTTTTAACTTTGACATAATTTGTTAAAAACTTACCTACATTAATGGAATCTTAAACAAAAACTACAATTATACTATTATCTAAAACTCAAATATAGTATAACTTTACCTATTTAGTTCCACACCAATGTTAAACAGAAATTTAAAAATGTATAAAGAACAAAAAATATATGTAGTTCGACTTGATGTTTATTATAAACGTTCAAAATTAAGTGAAAAACATACCGAAAACGGTGTAATGAAAATCTATAACAATGTATTTCTAAGGTATAATTTTAAACCCGAACATATATTAAATCATCATACTTACGGTTACATTATTGGGAAAAATATAAAAAGACATAAATTTTCAAACTGTGGACGTTTCAAGCCAGAAGTTTTAAAATGAAATTTAAATACCAAGTTTTTTGTTGACTCATAGTTAAAGGAGAAACTTCCGTTTTTAGTCTGAGGCACGTTTACGACGTTAAAGTTTCCATTAGCAGATTATATTTAATTAAAAGGACGTCGTTTCGCTTTTACTTAAAAAGCCTCAATTTTCAAATTGTGGATGTTTAAATCCTAAACTTTTTAAAAATGTCGTTTAAAAAATTCTGTTGACTTCATAATTAAATGTCTGACTTATATTGACTATGCCACTTGAGGCACGACTGTAAATCGATTGGCGAGGCACATTTACAGAGTTAAAGTTTTAACATTCTTTTATCGGTTATTTGACTTTCCAATGAATATTAAAAAAAAATTAATCGGTTATCTCCAACACTTAACGCTTAAACCGATAACATATAAAAGAATTTTAAAGCTATTAAATCTTTTCTTAATAACCGATTCGATGGATGCTGATCGGATTGGTTATCACCAATGCAACTCAATATCTAATTTTTTTTAGAATTTCATGGGAATTTTCTAGAGATTCCAGGTGGCAAAAACGTTGTTTGATTATGTATCTCTGAAGGTGGATTTCAATTTGAGAAGATTTTTTACTTCTTGATTATGGTTGGATCTTGATGAAGCGACTGAAAGTAGAAAGAAAAGGAGAATAATAAATAGTTGCCAGAACGTTGGTCGTTTTAATTAAATGGAAGCTGCTAACTGATAGTTTAACTCCATAAATGTGCTTCGTCAGTCGATTTAATTTCATGTCTCAAATGGTATAGTCAATATAAGTCAGACATTTAGTTACGAAATCAACACAAACATAGGCATTTAAACGATATTTTTTTAAAATGATAATTGAAACGTTCATAATTTAAAAGTTAATGTCTTTAAGTAAAAAGGAAACGGCATCGTTTTGATTAAACGGAAGATTGAACGCTGTAAACTTATCCATCTCTTAATTTAACAACGTGTCTCAGATGGCTCAGTCAATAAAAGTTTTTCATTTAATTATGAACCAACAAAAAAAATAAATATTTAAATAACATTTCGAAATTTCATGCATTAAATATGCACAATTTAAAATTCATGTTTTTTACATTTTTTCCTTCCATTATTTGCTGATGCACGTAAAAAGGTCAAATAAATTTGCATGTGGCTATAAACAAAATTTAACGGCGGAGTACGCCAAAGTAAAGGCCAATATCTTTTGGTGGATTATGTGAGACGTAAAACCCAAATGAAATGCTACGTTACATTTCCAACATAAATATGATTCAAATATGATTAAGCTTATTCACAAATTCTGATTATTTAATTGAATACGACATGTTACAGACCAATCATCATCGATTTATGGATATCAGCATAAAAATAAGGGGTAGTGAAGTATATAGCTATAGATAATAAGATAATGCAAGATTTGGTACTGATAATCAGAAAACAAATTTTCTCACATCAACAAAGTATTAATACCAACAAAGCTCGTAACTCTAGTTACCTACTAGTACAGTAGTAGATATAGCCTAAAAGTGGGACATGAGGAGCATTAAATGCTTCGCCGTCAGAGAAAGATTTGGCGCCGAACCCTTGAGATTTTGGAGAAGTAAGATTTGGATTTTAGAGGCAACCAAATCATTGTGCAGAGTGTCTCGGTTAAACAAAAAAAATATCTCTTTCTATATATTACCGGTACACACAAAGAGTGTGTGGTAACAAAGTGGGAATAACACCATAAAGAACTAGATCAAAAGTGAATAAAGGATCTTGAAGCATTTTTTGGGTAAGCAATAATTATAGACCGTTGCCTATATATGGGTAACAGTACATTCCTTTCACTCTTTCTTTTTCGCTGTAACTCATACATTACCGTTAGGAGTTGCTAATGGTAACTTCTTCGCTCCTTACCACATGTTACAGAAATGACGATTCGCGTGGTTATCGACAGAGGAGAATGGGTGATGGACAACTATGTTCGGTTCGAACATGTATGCCTTGTCAGAGACAGCGAGAACGAGGTGATGTTGAGTGAAAGAGATAATGTAAGTGTCGTTACAGCGGTAGTGGAAGAATGGCTCAGTCTATCACCGGAGGATCGATTAGAGCTCTTTACAAGTGGCCCACTTGGATGCTAGGACTGGCTTTGCAGCTTGAGAATCCGATTTACATCACGGACGACGAGGATATAGAACTCCTCATGGTGATAATGATAAGCATTGAAGGATTTCACTTGAGTGTAAAGGTCATAAAAAGGATGCCACAAGGGGCTGTGAGAGCTAACCCAATAGACGAGAGTATTGCCAAAAGCAGCGGTGGTGGGGGATGGTTAAACTTAGTCTTAGAAACGCAGTTGATGGAAAAGATTAACATTACCGGTATGACGCAAAGCTGGATAGGTTGGCCCAGTAACAGCGGAGCAGGTAATGGTGTTACACCGTCGGCATTCTATATGGCAGCTAACAACAATGTTAGCATGAAAATTTTTGTCACCCCAAACACATCCCCCATTCTGGACATCGTGAAGGCTGCCGATTATACATGGTCCACCAGTCCCCTCCTTGGGAAGCATCTATTTGGTAGCCCGGAAACAACGACATTACCGCTAAGGGGATCTATGCTAATTTCAGGATCTTGCAGGTTACCTGGTAATACTTTCATTGGTAACCCGCTTGACACTGGCTCCTCATCAGCACTGCTAGACAAAAGAAAGGGGCCGATGACGTCTGAACGTTCCCATGTGTGAGCAAGCTCCGCGAATATAGGTTCAAAATGTAGAGTGGTTGGGCCCCGTACAACAACATCGTGTTGAGGGCCTGGAGAAGACATAAACAAAGACTTTAATGACCGATTTGGAGCATTAGGAGTAGAAACTATAGGCACTCCACAAGTGGATAAGAGCCTTCAAATAACCCTTGTAAGATCGTGTGTCGATGGGGTTGTCTAAAAGAAACCCAACAAATTTCTTACACCTCGGTTCTCCAATTCTTCAATAGAAATAATTACACCACTAGAACATGCTCTTGTTTCTCCACTAATGACTTGAAGGACAACCTAGAAATTACAGGAAACCACCGCGTGTTCCTCGTATGTACGTTAACAAAGAAAGGGTGTACTAACATTACCGTAACCTAAGGTAAGTGCAAGATGATTGTGTAATAACTAAATTATCCGATAATATAGGTGACAATATGTTATCCTGGTAGTATTCTGGTAGCGATGATCTAGATGGTTTGTCATTACTAACGTCAAGGGCACCAAATAACAAAGTGGGTAATCTACCACAAAATGAGCCTGTAGGGGGAGGTGGAAGAACTTCTTCGTTTGGAATAATTTTCTGATGTCGCAAAAAATACTGCCAAAGGATACCCCTGTTCCGACAGTTTGACAACGATGCGCCACCATATTTCGATGATCAGGCCGAAGAGGATAAGATATCGGAGAGGGACTATAACTTGTAAAATACGAAATAACGAGGGGTGGCATGCAATTTTTACCCGACACCCAAAAAATTTACCATGACGATTTTAGGTTATCAATTATGTTTATTGTTACCTCTATATTGATCAGGTACACATTTGCAGATAACTTCGCACGTGCTCTGTGTGGCAAAGAAGATTGACACATGAAGCAAGATGGCCATTCATGCGATCCACCGTAAATTTCACTTCATCCATGCAAGGTCCAACCCTAATCAGGTTATTGTTGTGTGTGAGCGATACATGCCCCTGGCGTGTGTATGCTACATGAAAGTGATAGGAGATCAGGATGATCTCGAGTTAGCACACATGCAGTGCTGACGCCAGAGAAAATTTCTAGAATAAGCTTAAACAGCCATTATTAAGAACTTGATGCAGAGCAAGTACGTCGGAGTCGGAAGAGGGCCATAACCAATTGAGCTTCGTAACATGCTACACGAAGATTTCAACTTCAACGTTTTCTACTAGAAAACTTGGCGCGCGCGTGAAATAGCAATAGATAATGTGATGGGCTCCGCTATGGGCACCTATGTATTGATATAGCCTTACTTCAAATTACTACTTGAGACAAATCTTGATTAGGTGGTGGGTTCGGAAACCAAACTCAATACCTGCGGTAAAGAACGGTTCAAGTATCTCTTTTCTCCTTCTCTATTAAAAGATACCTTTATATGCGTAAGGTTGTTTTGTTAGACAGAACACACTTGCATGGACGGTTTAGTGCTACCCTAGTTGTTGCTTCTGGTGCAAGATGCTAATAATCAAATCTTCCCCCATAGCATTCGGCATAGTCAATAGCGAGAACGATGACCCTTGGACATTGTTCATGAGAAAGCTGAATAAAATTGTGCCTTACAAGCATGACCTTGTGATTTTGTCGGACATGCACTCATCAATCTACTTAAGCATCAAAAAGGTAAGCAAGGGTAAGCATAATAGGATTTTTGGAATATGACTTAAGTTATCGAGGTAATAGAAGTATTAATTTTTTATTAATGTGTAACTCAGATGTTCTCAATGGCCTCACGCCGCCTGCATTGTTATGCTGCGAAATGTAATCGCCAAGTTGGACAAGCTGAGGGATTTAGTTTCCAGGATCACAAGAGCATACTGCATTGAAGATTTTAACAAACTATTTAGGGAAGTTCGAGAGAAGACTCGAGATGTGTTGATTACTTAATAGGGATCGGATTTGAACATTGGACAAGATTTCATTTTGTAGGGGAAAGGTACAATGTCATGATAAGTAACATATCAAAGTTGCTAAATGGGAAGTTGACAATTCCCCCAAAGGTGCAGGAGATTATGATTGAAAATTTTCGTAAGGGCGCTGGTTTCTTCCTATTGAAAATAGCGGACGGTCGCTATGAAGTAAATGACAGGGAAAACAACGGCTTTGTGGTTAATTTATATGAGTGGAATTGCGTGTGCTGCAAATTCCAACTGATCACGAGTTTCTGAAGGTTGCATCCAGCTGGACGCAGTCCGATTCTTGAGCACCCGCAAGTAAATCAATTGAGGAAACAAAATCCTCAAGCTTGGCAACCTTCTTAAACTTGGGGTACAACAGAGTGAGATAAGAAACAAAATTCAAGTTGAAGACATCAACAAATAGCTTTTGGCCAATACAATCATCCGCCCAAAGAAGGAACCTACTAAACATTATCATTAAGGGATCGATGACCTTTTTCCGAAGTTGCTTTTTCTTTTCAAGAATGTTAAAATTCTCCTTCTTGGTTAAGGTAATTGACCGTCTTTTGACTTATGAGAATCCCTCTGCTTATCTTTTCTACCTTCTCATTAAGCTCTTTAAACCTTTGCTCTCGAGTGCTAGTGTCTCTCAACTCCCTATCGTAGTCACCACCATATCAAGCATCACTTCGAGCTAGGTTCTCAATCAACTACTCCGCTTGGTTTACATTCAAATTAGCAAAGTTTTCATAGCTTATCATGTCTAAAGCTCTTCGGTACTTCTCAAGCACTCCCCTATGAAAAATACCCAATAGGTTTTCTTTGGTGACTCCATGATGAGGAAAATTCCTCGTGTAACCCTTACGACGCTCCCATGCATCATAGAGACTCTCTTGGCATCCTTGCTTGAAGCTAGTAATATAATTTCTAAGCTTGTCAATCTTTTGCTTAGGGAAACACTAAATGAGAAACTTGCTTTGGGAAACACTTAATGGTTCCCCCAGGGACTCTTTTCATACCATTAAACAAGGTTCTCCTTTTCACACTTTTCTTTTCCAACATACAAACCAACTATCTAATCTAACTATCCAAGCTTTTCATTTTAGTTCTAATCGCTAGTCTTACCATTGCTAGCTAAAACGAGAGTTAATCCTTTGTCGTTCACCGTACTCTCGAATTTTTGCAAAATCATAGCATTATTAACAAAAATACCCACTCATAAAATCAATCAAAGAGTTTGAAATAAATAGCTAGGGTTAAAGATAGGAGAACCATTCTAAAGGTGAGAATGACCATTGGGGTTAGCATAAGGGTGGTAAAGTGGATAAGAAACCCCAATGTAACTTATATTCAACCATGAAAACACATTTAAATCACCCTAAGTGAGAATTATATAGATGCTTCATAGAGATGCTTCAAAGATTAAGCAAGCTACACGAAAGTAGTTGTTGTATTTCGAAAGATGCAAAGTCCAAACATGGATTTTTCATTTTTTAAAGATGCCCAAGCAACAAATAACCATGACTAAGGGCAACAATCTTAATCCTAAGCATGAAATTCTACAAGGAAAATATCCTATATGCATATGAAAACCTATATGTTTCTAGACTCCAAAAGAGAGTACATGCTTCTCTTTGTGTGTTTCAAAATTTTCAATTTTTGCCTTTTTCAACAAATAGGTTTATGCACATTTCAAGACTCAAGAGAAGTTAAAATAAAAAACGAACACAAGATTAGTAGAAGGATCTCTCCCATAAAATTATTTCACACAGTCTCGGTGTGAAAAAAAATTCAAGAAAGAGATCAAAACATAAAATGCAATAGAGAAAAAAATAACTAAAGACAATGGTATATTCAAGAAAGCGAAAAAGCCATATTGTGGCCCTAGTCTGGAACCTTAGGGAGAGGAAAGAAATAGCCATATTGTGGTCCTTTTTTTTTAACTCTGGTGAGAGGATTGCTTTAAATGATACAATAGGGTTGAACCGACCTTTGAACTTGACTTTATATTCTATCACTCAATCAATATGCTTTGAAGGTGTTAAGGTCATTGAAGTAGTATCCAATGGTGAATGGACAAGGGTGGGAGGATGGGTTTATTTCATTGCTCTCTTGTTCTTTTCAAGAACCTTCTTAGATTTTTCCATCCTTAAGTCTCTAAAAATTCATTCATACTCATCAAATAAGGAGTGTAGACATTCACCATCAAAGATTTCCTCATCAAGCTTTAGAGTCTCTTGGTTCTTCACATTCAAAATTTTAAGCTCTTCCTTCCTTTTCGAATTCTTCATTGGTGATTGTTCCACAAAAATTTGAATTTCTTCATCCTTTTGATCCCAATATTCTTTATCCTTTTGATCTCAATATTCTTTATCATTTCAAATGACATTACATTCACACCAGCTCCGGATTCAAACAAGGCATCATCAAGCTCCAAATATCTTAGAGAACAAGTTATGATGAATGTACCCCGGATCTTTAAACTTTGGAACTATCTTGGGTTCAAGCAGTGTTGCTCTTGGAGGTTTAAAACTTCCATAACCTCTTCCACTTCCTCTCGGTGTGCTAAAATAGCTTCAATGAACTCTACATGCAGAGGAAATTATTGCAAGCTATTCATAAGAGAATGTACTCCAATCTTTCTCATGGTAGCTTTGACGCTTGAGAAGACTATTTTTCAGACTTGGTGAAAAATCTCCCGGGAAATAGAATTGGATGCTCATAAGGATGAATCTAACTATTGGTGCTTCTTTCTTTTTAACCATCAGTGATATCACATCATTCTCTCTAGTGTCCTAATTGAGCTTGTCATCACCTCTGTTCACCATATCCTCATCATTCCGATCATAGAGAAGTCTAGAGAGTTCATCTACATCACTTTTGTTCTCACTAATCCTACAATCTCCTATTTTGTGACGTTGCAAAACTCTTTAGTATTAGCTTCAGATTTACCCGATATTGTTAATTTTAGATTCTTTGACCTTAACGAGGCTTGATCGACCTTCAGATTAATGGTTTTCATATGAGAAGCCAAGACATTGATCTTATCATCATGATCATTATACATTACATCCATCTTGTTGTGCATCTCAACAAACTTCTTACCAAAATCTTCATGACTCTTAGTTTTTCCCTCTAGGATTCGCTTCCACATTGCATTCATCTCATTGGCATGAGGAGGGGTTTGAATATAAGAGTTTAATTGGTTGGAGAATTGGGGCTTTGGTTGAAATCCTTGTTGGAAGTTACGCAAAAATGAGTTGGAATTCTCCTTGGTTACTTTGAAGTTGCACATGTTGAGAATTGACAAATGGTCTTGGTTGGTATCCTTGACCTTGAGCTTATTTTCTAGGATAGACTTGTTCTTCAGAATTCTATACATTAGTGTTCCGGTACGAGAGATTTGGATGGTTCTTATAGTTTTGGTTGAAAGTATTCTCTTGGAATCCTCCTTGGTTGCCCAAATAATGGACCACTTCTGGGAAATCGCTTCAATACCATCAATACCAACACCCATATCTTGATACCCTTGTTAATATCCTTGTTGACACCTTTCAAATTCTCCAACTTAGTTGATCGGCTTCTGACTTATGAGAAACGCTTTGTTCATATTTTCTACCTTCTTATTAAGTTCCTTAAACCATTGGTCTTGATTGCTAGTGTCTCTCAAGTCCCTATCATAGTCACCAACATAGCATGCATCACTTTGAGCTAGGTTTACATTCAAATTAGCAAAACTTCCATAGCTTATTGTTTCTAAAACTCTATGATACTTCCCAAGCAATCCCCTATGAAAATACCCAATATATTATCTTTGGAGACTCTATTATGAGGACAACTCTTTGTATAACCCTTAAGACACTACCATGAATCATAGAGACTATCTTGGCTTCCTTTCTTGAAGCTAGTGATATCAGTTCTAAGCTTCATGTTCTTTTTCTTAAGGAAGAAATTAATGAGCAAATCCTTTTTACAAATATGCAGAATCCCCTAGGAAAGATCACTCAAAACCGATCGAATAATCCTTGGCTCGATGAAGGCGTGTATGACTCAAGTAGACATAAACCGAATTCTAAGCCCTTGCTTGAACTCTTCAACAAACTAGGTGGTGGAGTCTTTGACAAAAGAAAAGGCTTGTATGAACTAATGCAACCGTGTATAAAGGAGTTGCGAATAGCAAAATATCTTCATTGACAAAAAAATTGTAAGTTTGATTCATCTCCTCGCCAAGATTATAAAGAGAGTTTAGTCGGCCAAAAGGTGATGAATCTAGAACATTTGAAGACAAAGTCTTAAACAAAATATCTGGATTTTTTACTAAAACCTTCAATATAGAATAAAGACTTAAGAGAAAATCGCCAAATATCTTTGAGTTGAATGTGGACTCTTCTTTTTTCTTGGCTTTGGACGAGAGTTCTCTTGGTTCATTAAGTGGGCTTAGTTCGAAATATTCAATGGGCTTAGGCGTATATAAGACAACACTGCCTCAATAAAACCTTTCTTTAAAAAACTCAATGGGATAAAACCAAAGAAAAGGAGAAAGAGTACATGCCTTGCTCTCAAAGCCCATCTAATAATCCTTACTAGTGTTGCTTGGATTGAGAACACAATTTCTGGTGGCTTGTCTTCCTTAGGTGTGGTCTTTATTTCTTCTTGAATCAATCCCGCTATGGCTTCCCTAAGCTTCTTGGTTTTTGATCTTGTCATCAGTCCGCTTGGAACCTCTAATGCTTCCTTGTCCTTAGTGATTTCCATGATCATATCATCCCCCTCTTCTTGTAAAGGATTTGACCTCAAATCTTACTAATCTGCAATAAAAGGAATCAAGTCAGAAAACGTTGAAAGTGGAGCTAATACTATACTTACTTGGAAGTTCGAATTTGTAAGCATTTTTGTTGATTGGCTCTAAGACTTTGAAAACACCATTGGTTCTTGGAAAAAGCTTATATTTCCTTTCATTAGGAAACCGTTCCTTCCTTAGGTGTATCCAAGCCAACTCCCCGAGTTTAACGATGAGTTCACAACTTCTTTTGTTAGCCACTTTTTGATATTGCTTCGTTCTAGCTTTAATGTTGATCCTTGCCGCCTCATGCCTCTGGTTCACAGGCTTGGCCTTTTTCTGGTCATCTAAACTACCAATTTCACTTAAAGGAAAATGGATCTAATCTAGTGGTGACAAAGGATTGAGTCCATACACAAGCTGAAACGGATAAAACTTAGTAGCACAATGGGTCGAGTAATTGTATGCAAATTCAGGATTCAGCAAAAATCCTCCCAAGTTCTAATGTTCTACTTGGCACGCAAGAGTGTACAAAATGGTCTATTAACTACTTCAGTTTGACCATTAGTTTGACGATGGCAAGTAGTAGAGAATAAGAAATTAGTGCCTAGCTTAGACCGCAAGGTCTTCCAAAAATGACTTAGAAACTTGGTATCCCTATCTGAAACAATTATCCTAGGCATAAAAATAACTTAGAAACTTGGTATCCCTATCTGAAACAATTATCCTAGGCATTTCATGGAGCCTAACAACTTCCCGGAAGAACAATTCAGCTACTAAAGATGCATCATCGATTTTATGCCAATGAATGAAGTGAGCCATTTCTGAGAATTTGTCTACGACAACAAAGATGGATCCCGACCTTTAATAGTTCTCGGCAATCCTAGCAAAAAATTCAATGATACATCAGTCCATGGGCCATTGGGAATACGCAAAGTAGTATACATACCTTGGGGTTGTGCCTTGGCCTTAGCATGTTTGCAAGTGACACATCAGAGACAAATCCGTTATAATCTCTTCTCATTCGTGGCTGATAGAAATGCTCCTTAAGGATGACTAAATTTTTGGCAACACCAAAGAGTCCCATTAGTCCTCCTCCATGAGTTCTCTTAATGAAAAAATCCCTCAAAGAACAGTTAGGCACGCAAAGTCAGTTTTCAAAGAAGAGAAAATCTTCAAGCCTATAACATTTTCCCATTTACAAACATATCACAAGAGCGATATGTCTCTTTGAATTACAGGTCATGCTCATAGTACTCCTTGATTTTTTCAAATCCAGACAGCTTAGTCTCAAGAGTTAAGAGTAAGGTGTACCTCCAAGATAGTGCATCAGCCACTATATTCAACTTACCATGCTTGTAGCATATGACATATCGAAAAGTCTCTATGAATTCAACCCACTTCGCAAATATCTTGTTCATATTTTATTGGACTTTCAAATGCTTGAGTGACTTATGATTTGTACGGATTATAAACTCCTTTGGCCAATGATAGTGTTGCCATGTTTGTAGTGCTCTTACCAAGGCGTGAAGCTCCTTATCATAGGTTGGGT
This sequence comes from Cardamine chenopodiifolia, assembly GCA_963922655.1. Taxonomy (NCBI): domain Eukaryota; kingdom Viridiplantae; phylum Streptophyta; class Magnoliopsida; order Brassicales; family Brassicaceae; genus Cardamine; species Cardamine chenopodiifolia. The sequence goes on from OZ000490.1 coordinate 4,960,345, forward strand.
AGTTCAAAATGACGCCTCTAAGCTTTTCACCGAAAATTGCTATAGGTTTATTCTCTTGCAGAAGCAAAGCTCCAATACCCACCCCGGACACATCACACTGTATCTCATAGGTCTTTAAGAAGTTTGGCAAAGACAAAAGTGTAGTGTTGGTGTGTTTCTCTTTCAAAGGTTGGAATGCGTCCTCTTGTGATTTTTCCCACTTGAAACCTACATCCTTCTTGATCACTTCGGTAAGTGCTCTGGCTAAAGTGCTGAAGTCCTCAACAAATCGTCTATAGAAACCTGGTTGACCATAAAAGTTTCAAACATGTCCAACAGATTTTGGGCTTGGCCATTACCCAATAGCTTTGACCTTTTCTTCATCGACTTGAATGTCCTCGACACTAACAACAAAACTTAAAAGTACAAGGTTATCCATGAAAAAGGTGCACTTCTTCAAGTTGGCACAAAGTTGTTCCTTTCTAAGGACTTCTAACACATTGCAAATGCCCCACATGATTGCTTAAAATTTTAGTATAGATCAAGATTTCATCAAAGTAAACAAACACAAAACAACTATGACTGCTCTCAAAACAATATTAATTAGTCATATAAAGGTACTAGGTGCATTGGTAAAGGCAAAAGTCATGACTAACCACTATATAGACCATGTTTAGTTTTGAAATCCATTTCCTACTCATTCCCTTCTTTCATGCGGATTTGATTATATCCACACTTAAAATCAATATTAGATTAAACACTAGACCCATGAAACTCGTCTAGCATATCATCTAACGTAGGAAGGGATGGTGATACTTTACCGTGATATTTTTGATAGCTTGGTTATCAACACACATGAGCCATGATCCATTTTTTTGGTACCAAGAAGACGGATATAACACAAGGACTCATACTCTCACAGATGTATCCTTTTCCCCATGAGCTCACTTACTTGCATATGAAGTTCCATAGTCTCCAAAAGATTAATCCTATAAGCTTGCTGGTTAGGAAGTTGAGCTCCATGAACAAAGTCAATTTGATGTTCAATTCCTCAGATTGTTGGCACTCGGTTTATTCTCCGAAAAGATAGCCTCAAAAACTTGCAAAAGAGAAGTGATCTCACTTGTTAGTACTGGCTCTAGGTTAGTCAAACTCATAAAAGTTTCCTTTTAAACAAATATAATGCATGGTTTTTGCGTGTATCACACTAGATCTCACTAGATCTCACATAAATATATATGTGTTTCCTCTCGGGTGTACTCTCACAAGCCATTGATTGGGTTTTTCTCTAACTCTCACTCTGTTTTGGGGTTTTAGTGTTTGGGGATTCACTCTTTTACTTGTTACCTCTCTCAATTTACACTTGATCCAAATAGATATCTTGTGGCGACATCGGGTTCAAATTGATCTTCTTTCCCTTGAACTCAAAGGAATACTTGTTGGTGAAACCATCATGAGATACTCTTCGATCGTATTGTCATGGTCTACAAAAATTATATGACCGACCTCCATTGGCAAAACGTTATACAACACCTCGTCCGTATACTTTCCTATTATCAAAGGAATCAAAACTTGTCTTTGAACTCTCACGTTTGCAGTGTTGTTTAGCTAGTGTAAGTTGTAAGGCATTAGATGCCTTGTTGTGGTCAACCTAAGCTTCTCCATCATGGTTGTGCTAGCAACATTTGTGCAAATCCCTCTGTCAATGATGCGACTACAAAACTTCTCGTTAACTTGACACCTTGTGGGGAATAAGTTCTCCATTTGTTCATCAGCCTCAACCTTGGTTTGAATTCTCAAAGATCTCCTTGTGACTAACATTTCTCTTTTAGGTGCCTCTCTTCATTGTTCGGCATGTTTTACATACAAAATAAGCAAAAAATTCAAGTATAAATCCTCACAAGTTTTTCTCGCCTTTGTGTTTTCTCTCAAGCGATTTTTTCTCAACTCTCTTTTGCTTAAACAAGCCTCCATCGGTTCCGAAGATATCAAAAGATTACTTGACTTAGACGAAAACCCAAAGAACCCAAATGGTTTGATCAAAATTCAAAGAGAATTAACCCAAAAACCAAGTGATACCAAATGATGCTCCAAGTGACTTGATCAAATATAACATTCGACTAGCAACCCCAAAATATGAAGGAAAGGAAATAAGAACTTTTGATCAGAATATATTTTCCCCACTTTATATATATATATATTCTAAATATTATATTCCTTGATCTTTATATATATATATATATATATATATTAAATCTGATCGAAATTAACAAAATAGAAAAGAAGAAAAGAAAAATAAAACGAAAAAATAAGAAAGTGTACAACGAGAATCATAACCGCTAATAACCAAATCGGTGCGAGTGTTGGATGAGCAGTGGTCGGTTGGATGACAGTTTTTGCGCTCGGCGATGATCGAGTATCCACCTGGTATACAACGGGTGCGATGCTCGGGCGTGATGACTGGATGATCCAACAATTTCTTCGGCGATGAACTATTGTTGCCAAGTCGGATTACAGTGTTTACGCACTGAAATGAAGCATTTCAAGTGAGAATCAAACGGGTTCGGTGATCAAGTGGTTACCGGCAATGATCGGGCGATGACTAATCGATTAGTAATGATAGTTTGTACAGTACGTGGCTTTGTTACCAAGAATGGTACGACACAAACATGAAGGTCCTTCTCCTTGTAGGAGTAGTGTCTTAAGATGTTTCCGTACTTGTTTTTTTTCCAACTGATATACTCTATGGACAATGGTTATGTTAAAATGGGTGATGGTTCGAAAATTAGGGTTTTGATCGGTTTTGATGCGATCAACGAATGGGTGATGAACGGGTGTGAAAAGATGGATGAACAGGTGTGAGTGATTGGTTGATAGCGTGATGATCAAGCGATCAGTGATGGTGGTGATGAAGAGGATACTATATAGGGTTTGATCGTAGTTGTGAAGCGAAAAGGTGTGAAGTGAAAACGGTTTTGTGATGGTAACGATAAAGGATTTGATCGATGGTGGTTCTGATGGTTTGGTCCGATGATTGTGATGATCAAGCGATACGATGATGGTGGTGATGAGGATCAGATGATCAGTGAAGATGATGATGGAGCGGTGGTGAAGATGAAACAATGTGATGGTAACAGTTTTATCGGGGAGCTTTTTAGCAGTTGCTATGATACCAAATGATGTGGAATCCATTCGGAAAGAACACTCAAAACTGATCAGATAATCCTTGTCTCGAGGAAGGCGTGAGTGACTCAAGTAGACGGTGTATAAACCAAATCCCAAGACTCTTGATTAAAATCTTCAACAAACTAGGCGGTGGAATCTTTGACAAAAGAGAGGCGTGTATGAACCAATGAAACGATGTATAAACTGAGGAGCAGTCCCCTTGCTTAAACTTCTCTAGTATCTCGGACGGTAGAAGGCTCAGACAAACGTTATGGGCTACGTTTGATTAACTAAATTTGGGCTTAGTTCAAAATATTCAATGGGCTTAGGCATAGAGAAGACAAGGTTGCTTCATTAAAACTTTTCTTTGGAAAACCCAATGGGATCAAACAAAAGACAAGGAAAAAGAGTACATATCTTGCTCTCAAAGCCTATCTAATATTCCTTACTAGTTTTTTCTTGGATTGAGACAAAATTTCTGGTGGCTTATCTTCCTTATGCATGGTTTTCATTGCTTCTTTAATCAATCCCGTTAACGCTTCTATAAGTCGCTTGGTCTTTGATCTTGTAATCAGTCTGCTTGGAACCTCCAATGCTTCCTCTCATGCTGTCTTGTCCTTAGTGCTTTCCATGATCATATCATCCCCCTCTTCTTGGAAATGATATAACATCAAATCTAGCTTATCTGCAATTAAGGAATCAAGTCAGAAACGTTGAAATGGGAGCTTACATTGTACTTACTTAGAAGATCAATTTTGTAAGCATTGTTGTTGATTCGCTCCAAGACTTTGAAATGACCATCAGTTCTTAGCAAAAGCTTAGATTTCCTTTCATTAGGAAATTTTTCCTTCCTTAGGTGTATCCAAGCCAAGTCTCTTGGATCATAGATGAATTCACGGCTTCTTTTGTTAGGCACTTTTTGATATTCCTTCGTTCTAACTTTAATATTGATCCTTGCCGCCTCATGCATCTGGTTCATAGGCTCGGTCTTTTCCTGGCCATCTAAACTAGCAATTTCACTTAAAGCCAAAGGGATCAAATGCAGTGGTGACAAAGGATTGAGTCAATACACAAGCTGAGACAGAGAAAACTTAGTAGCAGAATGGGTTGAGTAGTTGTATGCAAATTCAGGATGCGGCAACCGATCCTCCTAAGTTATAATGTTCTACTTGGCATGCAAAAGTGTAGATAAGGATCTATTAACTACTTCAGTTTGACCATCAGTTTGAGGATGACAAGTAGTAGAGAATAAGAGCTTAGTGCCTAGCTTAGACTGCAAGGTCTTCCAAAAATGACTTAGAGACTTGGTATCCCTATTTGAAACAATTATCCTAGGCATTTCATGGAGCCTAACAACTTTCCCGAAGAACAGTTCAACTACTAAAGATGCATCATCGATTTTATGCCAATGTATGTAGTGAGCCATTTTTGACAATCTGTCTAGGACAACAAAGATGGAATCTCGACCTTTTCTAGTTCTAGGCAATCCTAGCACAAAATTCATTGATACATCAGTCCATGGTGCATTGGGAATAGGCAAAGTAGTATACATACCTTGGGGTTGTGCCTTAGCCTTATCATGTTTGCAAGTGACACAATAGAGACAAATTCGTTCTATATCTCTTCTCATTTGCGGCCAATAGAAATGCTCCTTAAGGATGACCAAAGTTTTGGCAATGCCAAAGAGTCCCATTATTCCTCCTCCATGAGTTTCCCTAATGAACATATCCCTCAAAGAACAGTTAGGCATACAAAGTCAGTTTTCAAAGAAGAGAAAACCTTCAAGCCTATAATATTTTCCCATTTGGAAACTTATCGCAAAAGTTATAGATCTCTTTGAATTACAGGTCATGCTCATAGTACTCCTTGATTTTTTTTACATCCAGACAGCTTAGTCTCAAGAGTTGAGAGAAATGTGTACCTCCGAGATAGTGCATCAGCCACTATATTCTTCTTACCTTGCTTATAGCAAATGACATATGGAAAAGTCTCTCTGAATTCGACCCACCGAGCATATATCATGTTCAGCTTTTGTTGGCATTTCAAATGCTTGAGTGACTCATGATTCGTACGGATTACAAACTCCTTTGGCCAAAGATAGTATTGCTATGTTTGTAGTGCTCTTGCCAAGGGGTAAAGCTCCTTATCATAGGTTTGGTAATTCAAACTGGCGCCTGTAAGCTTCTCACCGAAAATCGCTATAGGCTTCTTCTCTTCGAGAAGCACAACTCCAATAGCCACCCCGGACCCATCATACTCTATCTCATAGGTCCTTAAAAGTTAGGCAAAGACAAAAGTGGGGCATTGGTGAGTTTCTCTTTCAAAGCTTGAAATGCGTCCTCTTGTGCTTTTTTCCACTTGAAATCTACATCTTTCTTGATCACTTATGTAAGCACTACGGCTAAAGTGCTGAAGTCCTTGACAAATCGTCTATAGAAACCTGGTAAACCATAAAATTTTTGAACTTCTTCAACAGATTTTTGGCTTGGCAATTACCAAGTAGCTTTGACCTTTTCTTGGTTCATTAAGTGCGCTTAGTTTGAAATATTCAATGGGTTTAGGCGTAGAGAAGAAAAGGCTACCTTAATAAAACTTTTCTTTAAAAAATCAATGGGATAAAATCAAAGAAAAGGAGAAAGAGTATAGGCCTTGCACTCAAAGCCCATCTAATATTCCTTACTAGCCGTTGCTTGGATTGAGAACAAAAATCCCGCTAAGGCCTCTCTAAGCTGCTTGGTCTTTGATCTTGTCATCGGTCCGCTTGGAACCTCTAACGTTTCCTTGTCCTTAGTCTTTTCCATGATCATATCAGCCCTATCTTCTTGTAAAGGATTTGACCTCAAATCTTACTCATTTGCAATAAAAGGAATTAAGTTAGAAACGTTGAAAGTAGAGCTTACATTGTACTTACTTGGAAGTTCAAATTTGTAAGCATTGTTGTAGAGTTGCTCCAAGACTTTGAAAACACCATCGGTTCTTGGAAAAAGCTTAGATTTCCTTTCATTAGGAAACCGTTCCTTCCTTAGGTGTATCCAAGCCAATTCTCCGGGTTCAAGGATGAGTTCACAGCTTCTTTTGTTAGCCACTTTTTGATATTGCTTTGTTCTAGCTTTAATGTTGATCTTTGTCGCCTCATGCATCTAGTTCACAGGCTCGGCCTTTTGCTGGCCATCTAAACTAACAATTTCACTTAAAGGAAAAGGGATCAAATCTAGTGGTGACAAAGGATTGAGTCCATACACAAGCTGAAACGGAGAAAACATAGCAGCATAATGGGTCGAGTAGTTGTATGCAAATTCAGGATTCGACAAACAATCCTCCCAAGTTCTAATGTTCTAGTTGGCAAGCAAGAGTGTAGACAATGATCTATTAACTACTTCAGTTTGTCGATCAGTTTGAGCATGAAAAGTAGTAGATAATAAGAGCTTAGTGCCTAGCTTAGACCGCAAGGTCTTCCAACAATGACTTAGAAACTTGGTATCCCTATCTGAAACAATTATCCTAGGCATTTCATGGACCTAACAACTTCCCTGAAGAACAATTCAGCTACTAAAGATGCATCAACGGTTTTATGCCAATGATTGAAGTGAGCCATTTTCGAGACTATCTACGACAACAAAGATGGAATCTTGACCTTTTCTCGTTCTATGAAATCCTAGCACAAAATCCATTGATATATTAGTCAATGGTGTATTGAGAATATGCATAGGAGTATACAATACTTTGGGGTTGTGCCTTGGCCTTAGCTTGTTTGCAAGTGACACAACAAAGATAAATCTGTTCTATCTCTTCTCATTCGCGGCCAATATAAATGCTCCTTAAGGATGCCCAAAATTTTGGCAACATTAAAGTGCCCCATTAGTTTTCCTCCATGAGTTTTCCTAATGAACAAATCCGTCAAAGAACAGTTAGGCACACAAAGTCGGTTTTCGAAGAAGAGAAAACCTTCAAGCCTATAATGTTTTCCCATTTGTAAACTTATCACAAGAGTGATAAATATATTTGAATTTCAGGTCATGCTCATAGTACTCCTTAATTTTTTCAAATCCAAACATATTAGTCTCAAGAGTTGAGAGTAAGATGTACCTCCGAGATAGTGCATCAGCCACTATATTCTCCTTACCTTGCTTGCATCGGATAACATATGGAAAAGCCTCTATGCATTCAATCCACCTAGCATATCTCTTGTACAGATTTTGTTGGACTTTCAAATGCTTGAGTGACTCATGATTCGTATTGATTACAAACTCTTTTGACCAAAGATAGTATTGCCAAGTTTGTAGTGCTCTTACCAAAGCGTAGAGCTCCTTATCATAGGTTGGGTAATTAAAAGTGGCGCCTCCAAGTTTCTCACTGAAAAATGCTAGTGGTTTCTTCTCTTTCAGAAGCACATCCCCAAAACCCACCCTAGACGTATCAACTCTATCTCATAGGTCTTCAAAAATTTTGGCAAAGACAAAAGTGGAGCGTTAGTGAGGATCTCTTTCAAAGCTTGAAATGTGTCCTCTTGTGTTTTTTACCATTTGAAACCTACATCCTTCTTGATCACTTCTGTAAGTGTTGTGGCTAAAGTGCTGAAGTCCTTAACAAATCGTCTATAAAAACCTGCTAGACCATGAAAGGTTTAGACTTGTCTAACAGATTTTGGGCTTCGCCATTCCCGATAGCTTTGAACTTTTCTTCATCGACTTGAATGTCATGTGCACTAACAACAAAACCTAGAAGAACAAGGTTATCTATGAAAAATGTGTACTTCTTGAAGTTGGCATAAATTTTTTCCTTTATAAGGACTTCTAACACACATTGCAATTGCCCCACATGATCGCTTTTAAAATTTTAAAATATATCAAGATGTCATCAAAGTAAACAACCACAAAATACCTATGACTGCTCTCAAAACAATATTCATTAGACGCAATAAAGGTACTAGGTGCATCGGTTAAGCAAAAAGGCATGACTAACCACTCATATAGACCATGTTTATTTTTGAAAGCGGTTTTCCACTCATACCCTTCTTTCATGCGGATTTGATGATATTCACTCTTTAAATAAATCTTAGAAAACACAATAAACCCATGCAACTCGTCTAGCATATCATATAACCTAGGGTTGGGATGATGATACTTTACGGTGATGTTGTGATAGCTCGGCAATCAAGACACATGCACCATGATCCATCTTTCTTTGGTACCAACAAGACAGGTATGACACAAGGACTCATACTCTCATGAATGTATCCTTTTTTATGAGCTCACTTACTTCCATCTAAATTTCCTTAGTCTCCAAAGGATTAGTCCTATAATCTGGCCAGTTAGGTAGTTGAACTCCGGGAACAAAGTCAATTTGATGTTCGATTCCTCAAATTGATGTCAAACCACTCATGTTATCTTCCAAAAATATATCCTTAATTGTTAAAGAGAAGTGATCTCGTTCGGTAGTACTGGCTGTGGGTCAATTAAACTCATAAGAATTTCTTTGTAAACAAACATAATGCATAGTTTTTGCGTGTGTAACACTCTTTTCACCTCACTATATCTCACATAAAAATGAGTGTTTCAACCCGAGTGTACTCTCACAAGCGTTTGAATGGGTTTTTCTCAAACTCTCACTCTCTTTCAGGGTTTTAGTGTTTGTGGGTTCACTCTTTTTCTTGTTACCTCTCTCAAGTTGTACATGATCGAAATAGATCTCTTGTGGCGACAATGGGTTCAATGTGATCTTCTTTCCTTTGAACTCAGAGGAATCCTTGTTGGCGAAGACATCATGAGATACTCTTTGATCGTACTGCCATGGTCTACCCAAAAGTATATGACCGGTCTCCACTGGCAAACGTCACACAACATCTCGTCCTTTTACTTTCCTATGGTCAAAGGAATCAAAACTTGCCTTTCAACTCTCATGTTTTCAGTGTTTTTTAGCCAATGTAAGTTGTAAGGCATTGAATGCCTTGTTATGGTAAACCCAAGCTTCTCCACCATGGTTGTGCTAGAAACATTTGTGCAACTTTATTCGTCAATGATGAGACTACACAACTTCTCCTTAACTTGACACCTTGTGTGCAATAATTTCTCCCTTTCTTCATTAGCCTCAACCTTGGTTTGAACTCGCATAGCTCTCCTTGTGACCAACATTTCTCTTTAGGTGCCTTCTCTTCATGGTTTGACATGTTGTACCTACCAAATGAGCAAACAATTAGAGTATAAAATCCTCACAAGTGTTTCTATCCTTTATGTTTTCTCTCAATCGATTTTTTCTCAACTCTCTTTTGCTTAAGCAAGCCTCTATCTGTTCCAAAGGTACCAAAATATTACTTGACTTAGACAAAAACCCAAAGAAACCAAATGGTTTCATTAAACTACAAAGAGAATTAATCCAAAAACCAAGTGATACCAAATGATGCTCCAAGTGACTCGATCAAATATAACAACAATCAACTAGCAACTCCAAAATACGAAAGAAAAGATCAAAATAAGATCCCATGATATATATATATATATATATATATATTATTTTTTTAAAAATATTAGATCCCATGATCTTTATATATATATGTGTGTTTAAAAAATGGCTGATCAAAATTAACAAAATAGAAAAAGAAGAAAAGAAAAATAAATATAAAAAATAAGAAATGGTGCAACGAGAATCGTAACCGCTAATGGTTGAAGGGGTGCAAGTGTTGGACTAGCGTTGATCGGTTGAATAACAGTTTTTGCGGACGTCGATGATCGATTATCCACTGGGTATAAAACTGGTGTGATGATCGGACATGATGACCAGAGGATCGAGCAATTTCTTTGGTGATGAATGATTTTTGCCGAGTCGTATAACAATTTTGAAACGCCGAGATGACGAGTATCCATCCAGAATTGAACGGGTGCAATGATCGAAAGGTTAGTGGTAATGATCAGGCAATGACAGAGTGATTGGTAATGATGGTTTGTAGAGTACATGGCTTTGTTATCAAGAATGGGAAGACACGAACATGAAGGTCCTTCTTCTCGTAGGAGTAGTGTCTTATGGTCTCCCCGTACCCGTGTTGATTTCCAACCGATATACTCTATGGACGATGGTTATGTTAAAATGGGTGATGGTTAAAAAATGATTGTTTTGATCGGTTTTGATGCGATCAACGAATGGGTGATAAACCGGTGTGAAGTGATTGATGAACGGGTGTGAGTGATCGGTTGATAGCGTGATGATCAAGCAATCAGTGGTGGTGGTGATGAAGCGGATATGATCTAGGGTTTAATCGTAGTGGTGAAGCAAAAAGGTGTGAAGTGAAAACGGTTTGGTGATGGTGAAGATAAAGGATCGGATCAAGGTTGTGGTGATGGTTTGATCCGATGATGGTGATGATCAAACGATCAGATGATGGTGGTGATGAGGATCAGATGATCGGTGAAGTGATGATGGAGTGGTGGTGAAGATGAAACAGTGTGATTGTGACAGTTTTATCGATGAGCCTTTAAGCATTGCTCTGATACCAAATGATGTGGAATCCCTTAGGAAAGATCACTCAAAGCCGATAGGATAATTATTGCCTTCATGAAGGCGTGAATTACTCAAGTATACGGTGTATAAATCGAATGCCAAGCCACTTGCTTAAACTCTTCAACAAACTAGGCGTTGGAGTCTTTGACAAAGGAGAGCCATGTATGAACCAATGCAACGGTTTATAAACCGAGGACCAGTCCCCTTGCTTGAAATTTTCTACTATCTCAGATGGTAAAAGGGTCACACAAACTTTATGGGCTACGTTTGATTAAATAATTGAATCCCTTGGATATAACGCACCAAACAGAATTAAAAGAGTTCCATAAGGAACAGAGGAGTTGCGAATATCAAAAGACTTTTATTGACAAAATGTGAGTTTGATTCATCTCCTTGGCCGAGATTAGAAAAAGAGTTTAGACGGCCAAATGGTGATGAATCTACATCATTAAAAGACATAAAAACTTAAACAAAATATCTAGATTGTTTGACTAAAACTTTAAAGGATAGAATAATGACTTAAGAGAAAATTGCCAAATATTTTCATGAGTTGAATGTGGACTCTTCTTCTTTCTTGGCTTTGGACGAGAATTCTCTTGGGTCTTTATGTGGGCTTAGTTCGGAATATTCAATGGGCTTAGGCGTAGAGAAAATAAGGCTACCTCGTTTAAACCTTTCTTTGGAAAATCCAATGGGATAAAACCAAAGACAAGGAAAATAGTACATGCCTTGCTCTCAAAGCCCATATAATATTCCTTCCTAGTCGGTGCTTTGATTAAGACCAAAATGTCTTGTGGCTTGTCTTCCTTAGGCGTTGTCTTTCTTGGTTCTTGAATCATTCCGGCTACGACTTCTCTAAGCTGCTTGGTCTTTGATATTGTCATCGGTCCGCTTGGAACCTCCAATGCTTCCTTGTCCTCAGTGCTTTCCATGATCATATCAACATTGATCCCAAGTAGACACAAGCTCCGAAGCAATGTGCTTCTCCTATTGGAAGCCTTGTTCCCCATATATAAAGGAAACAAGATTATCTTGATAGATTATTCGGGCAGACAATTCATGTAGATCTTCTAGAGGGTCTTACATTGCCATCCCACTATACTTTTGGTTTTGTACCAAGTTGATCAAGCTTGAGTTAATCTGAAAGTTGTAGGTCTAGGTCAATCAATTGACCTAAGTATGTTGTGTACTTTAGGGTCGAATCCACAAAAAATAGAACTAACACACTATGATTGAGAGGATTCAAACATAATCTAAGGCAAAAAATTATTTTTCAAAACAAATAAAAATCTACCAGAAAGCGGGAAAAGAGTAAAAACGGTTTTAAAAAAAGAAATCGACAAGTCAAGGTAATGACAATGATTTAGATGAGATAATGAATCTTTTATGATGCTAATAACATATTATGAACACCATCCTTGGTTATAAATCACTAATCAAGACTAATCTCTTTTTTAATCACCTATCATCAATAACTTTCGTTATTGATCAAATATTCAAAGAGCATTAATAATAAAGTCTCATCAATTCACTAATCAACCTAATAAACTATTTCCATAGGTTAAGGAAGAAAAACTCTTTTAGGTTCTTTCAACCATTTATTCAAACATCTACCGGCCATGAAATCCTATTGATCTAGATTCTCAATTACAATCTTAAATCTAACATTACTATCAACCTAAATGAAGGATAACCTAAGATCTAGTCCTAAACAACATCATCAACTCATCAAATCATCATAATTAACCAACTCTTAACTCATATAAAAGACTACTTACAATCTACCATTATACCACAAAGAAATTAGTTTAATCTTTGCATAATCATGATTTAAGATAAGTAGATGAAATATTTAAAGATAAAAAGAGATTTGATAACTTGAAATAGAAGGATTCATACATAGTATTTCTTAAAACCCAAAAGTGGCTAAGAAAATCTCTAAAAACAAGCATAAGACAATAAATTAGATTTTCTTTGTATTTATAAGAGGAAGCCAAAAATGTTGGTCAACTCAAACTAAACCAGGTTTGACCCGGTTTAAGAGATGAAAATAACATTCGGAAGCGTCACAAAGATTTCACAAGATCGTTGGGAATGTCCGTTGGCTCTCAGCGGTATCACAAGGTCATTGGGATGTCGTTTCCTCCCAGAGGTTTTACTAGGTAGATACATCTCCAGGTGGGTTTCATCACTTCTTCAGCGGGTACATGAAACCATTGCATAAGGCCGTTTGGTCATACCTGTCTTCACTAAATGGACCGTATCTGCCTAACCGCTGATGCAAATCACTCTAAACCATTCCATTGGAAAGCTAACTCAATTTTCTATATCTTTCTTCAGGGACTTGAGATAAATATCAAGGGAAAAACCTAGATGGTGATGCAATCGAAACCTGTCGGTAGACTAAACCCGCTGATTTCTTTGCTGACTTTTTGCCTCCAAAGTGGGTAACTTTAGACCATTCATTTTTATAAAAAGAAGTGCCCTCGAAAGTGATCTAATCTCACCTTCCTCCATCTCCAAACTCACTGATCCCTTAATAGTCTGGCTTGGTGTAACGTCGCAGTCTCCTCCTGTAAGTTCTCCCCAACAATAGCATTTGAAAGTCCATTACTTACCCCCGACTCATCTTTGACGACAACCAGCGGCTGCACTGAAGAAACAGATCCATTCGACTAGTTAAACACCCAATTTCCAAGTACCCCCACTTCCATCAAGTGTTACATCTTGGTGGTAGCCAAGGAGACTCAAAAGAGACCCAAAATTCTTCCCTTTTTACCACAAAGAAATAGTGTTCCGGCAACTGCTTCGTAAGGTCAATATCTACAAATATTATTGCTTCTGAACATTGAATGCTAAGGCCTTTCCACGAGAACATTGAATGCGGTACTTTCTTCATAGTCACCCACATCTGCATCGATGTGATCTCCGGCTGAACCTCCTCTGCAATAGGAGTCCTTTTGGAGACTAACATTGGTATATCACATATGTTCTACATGCCACAACGAAGAACACGATGCCTAGCAGCCAAGTTTGGAATTTGAAAATTTATCATGGAATCATTCACCTCAAAAGCATCAATCTTAATCGATATATCTCCTAGATTCCAAATTTAATTGATTATAACATTCACTTTCGCGATGTGTGGAGCTGTTGACACGACAACTAGAACTACATCCCAAAAGAGGCAGAGCTTCCACCAGAATCTCCTCCAGAATTGAGAATACATCTCTTCCACCTATCGAGCAAACTTCACAGCTAAATTATGCCAAAATCGGTCTGCATGTAGCTTAGAACCAAAATATTTTCATTGGAGATCCCACCGGAGCCTGACTTGACCGAGGACCCTGCTCCAAAACAAAGGAGCCACCACCGTTAGGAACCTTTGCTTGGAGATTGCTGAGGAGAGCCTCATGTCTTTCCACTGAACCTGAACACAGAAACCCATACCTCTTAGCGTCCACTAAACCAACCCCAGAGCCACTGATCGATACCCCTGCAACCACCCCGACACAGCCTTCCCTGAAACCGCGACATCAACTTCACTACCAGCCATAACCCGCGAAACCTTCTTTAAACCACCACTCATACCCAATACACCATCAAGATTAGATCCTACATGCCTTGCTACACTCCCGACGCCTCCACCATGATGTACAAGAAACAACCCCAAACCCAATCGCCAAGTCTTGATCGAACAAATTTGGAATTTGCAGCATAAGAGTAGTAAATTCCTTGACGTAATCTTGGATCATACCCCTTTGCCGTAGTTCCCTTAACTTTCTTCACACCTCATAGACTAAATTCTCGGGGTAGAACTACCGCTTAAGCTCCTTCTTGAACTCTTTCCACGTGTCCACCCGACACATACTCGTTCAATGTCTGCATGACACCTCCACCATCACAACATGGCCATATTCGTGAGGTAGGATATGGCTGCTTTGATCATTGCCAAATCTCTCGTACACCGAGATAGTCAAAGTATTGCTCCATTAGCCACAGAAAATTCTCAACTTCTTTGGAAACACGACCCCTATCAAATTGTGATGGTCTCGGGTAATCCACCCTACCCGCACCAGCATCTCTAGTACCTCCATTTGCAACCGCCTTCTTGCACAACTTAAGGTCTTCTTGCATCACCTTGATGCTCAGCCGCAATGCTTGGACTGGCCCCATCACCTTCTCTTCTAGTTGGATGAATTATGTCTCAATTCTACCTAAGTTCTCTTTCACCCCCCCCCCCAATCTCGGTAAACACCATGTTCTCGAGTTTGGTAGTGGAGTGCTTGACTCGTTCGAGTCTCTCCCACATGGTATTCACCGCAAGACCCATGGATCCGAGTTAATCTCTAACCCTACTCTTGTCGCGCTTCTTATTTGGCACCATCGGATCAAAGACCTCATTTCCAAGTCCGTCACCACTGTTAACTCCATCGAAAACATCTTCCTCACCACGTCCCACCATCTTTCGGGTAATGTTCTTCTTTTGGATCAGCTTGGCTCTAATACCACTTGTCACGGGTTTGATCTTTGAGGATCAATCCGTGCGGCTCTAGTCTTGCTTTGCCTTGAGAAAACTGACTTGACAGCCTAACTCTCAACGAAAACCGACCTTTTGTTAGAAAAAAACTCTGAAAGAGAGAAAACTCGGTAAAGACAAGAGGAATTTCTTAATTGCTCTGATATTGAAAGAAAATGTTGGATGCTTACAATTGAGGATCTTACCCCCATTTATACAAAATCATTTCCAAAATGGATGGTGGAGATGAATCTAATATAATTGCCGATATAGAAGATATTGTTTTAAATATAAGATACTGATAAATATAGGTGGATTTAAAGGGCTCTGATAGGGAATCCCAATAAGTGCTAGGTGTATATGTAGGGATATGACTTGGGGACAAAGTCTTGAGAAATATCCTTCCATACTTGGAAAAATCGTGTAGAATCTTCTAGGTCTGGATCCAGCCCATGGAAATGAAAAAAAGCTCATAAAACTCTAAGTAAAGGACATGTAACCTCATGGTCCGGCCCAACAACATGTTGGAAGGAAATGGGCATGTTTCCTTAACAAATTGTGTCTCAGGATCACCTGAGCTAAACCTTCAATTGTTGTTGATTTAATGAAGTGAAGAGCATTAGTTTATTTATTTTTTATTTTTTAAAGAGAATGTTAAATTTATTCAAACAAAAACATATTTACATTAAGTGTGAGTATTTTTTGAAAATAATAGAAAGAATAAATATGAACAACTTTTAATTCCTAGAAGC